>JARZZO010000002.1:17101996-18301996 GCA_030544215.1 Zantedeschia hybrid cultivar | reverse complement strand
AAGGTGATTGCCTTTTGATAACATAGATCTAATCTTCACTGACGTTAAGTTGGGATCAGCCTGGCAGATATCTAGAGGGTTCATACTTCATAGTAGCCATGGTGCTGAGGTCTTGGTTTTCTCTTACCCATGTCAAACTTCAGAAGCTGCCAGATACGCAGTCTCCTTAGCATGAGTTCTTCCTGCAGGAATATGGTCTCCCAGAGGGATGGACAGCATCTGTGGTGACACACACTGAAGGGTTGTCAACATGTAGTTGTCCTGCAAGTGCAGCTCTGAAAGGATGGAGATAAAACAGCCTAATGGTGGAGCTGAGAGTGATCAGCTGAGCCACCTTTTGTCTTTGCTTCGTCAATACTTTTTCCACCAGGATAGATGTGACAGCTGGATGTGGAGTTGGGAGAGGGACAGGAGGTCCATGATGAAGCCTGCCTATACGAAGATAGTTGACAGGGGCTTCAGGATGCCCTCATTCCACAAGATTCGGAGCACTCACAACCCTCTGAAGGTTAATTTCCTCATCTGAGTAATTGCCCATGCACATACGCAGACATGTGATTGATTGGCTAGCTTCATGGAAGACATCAGGACCACTTGCAAACTATGCAAAGAGGAAGAAGAGAGCCTAGACCACCTGATGGTCCATTGCAATTTGTCTGTCTGTTTGAAGTCTACTGTGTGTGGAGGTTTCCCTAGGAAAACAGCACCCAATGTAGTGGCTTGACTATGGACTGAGGAAGAACTTGGAGACACACGTGACAGGTGTGTGGTGGTTGATGCTACAGGCTACATTCTGGTTTCTATGGACAGAAGCAAACCTCCTCAAAATTTCAAAGCAGAAGCAGACAAGTAGAGCAGCTTGTGTCCTTTATTGACAGCCATGTTAAGGGAATGGACCAAGATCATGGGAGACGGGGATGATATTAGCTCTCGACTTTTGTCCTCTTTTTCTAGATAGCATGTATAACTAAAGCACCTAGATGGGCCTTGTACAGAGGGGCTTATTGGTGGGATGGCTTTGTACATGGTAGGATATTTTTCGGAGAACATTTTTCTAAAGGGTGGGAATATTTTTTGGTGGCACACATTTGCTTTTTACACTTGTACTCCTTTTCCCTTCTATGAATATGTGGTAGTATCCACTTTCAAAGGGGAAAAACAGCAGCAAAGACTTAGCATTACATAAAACAGAAGCGGTGAGTGAGAGCTTAGGGGGTGACTGCATTCTCAAAATTTCCTGAGGAAATTATGTCCTCAACTAACTTCACCAACTTTTGCAAACGTGAGTTAGAAGTTAGATGGGGAAAGAATCCCCATATTCCCATAACATTCTCTTTTTCCCCGAAGTATACTTCCCCACCTCTCCCCATGGGGAAATATTTCCCATGATTCTGCTTCCCGTGATTTTTCAACTTTCTAGGGAAACACTTCCCGTGATTCTCTACTTCACGGGAAAATGGTGAGAATGCAAATGCCCCCTTAGTCTTCTGTTGTTCTAGAAATGTCAGCATAGTTGTCTTGGAAGTCAAAAACATCTAAGGTGATATAGATAGCTTTATTGTGTCATTAGTCTTGCAATCAGAATATTATTAGGACCTTACTTAGACACAAACATCAAGTACGAAAAGTACACAAGCAATTCTCTAAAGTTCAAGTAGGAAAAATATATGAAAATTTCTCTAAGTAAGCCTTTTCAATCCAGTGTATAAACTTCTAGGCGGTAGAAACCTTTTCATTCCTGCAATCCTCACATCCTTGAAGGATCCTGTGTCCGTTTACACCTCTCTGTCTGTAAAATATGAACAGAAAGCATCAGAAATTAGGAGTATACAGGAAGAAACATTATCACAATATGATAACCTTGCATACCCCTGCTGAGTCATCACAGGGACAAAGTATAAAAGAAAACACTCTTCAGAGTTTATCAAGGATCATATTATGCATTTCTCCAGAAACATGAGAAAGAACTAAACTCTTCTCCTGCTACATGGATAATGAATAGGCAGGGAATAAGTGAAATAAAATGAATCTAAGAGGCAAACGTTCACCATACATTACGTTTGATTACAACATTTTGAGTTGAATTATTCACTATGGAAAGGAGTCCTCCAGGCTGCTGACAATTTCATTGATGGCTCGCGAATTAGGGTGGGAGATGGCACCCTCACCAGCCCTTGTGTCAGATGTTCCCTAAGGTCTTTGAACTGGCACCTGATCCTAGTGTACTGGTCTGCCATTCTTTGGAAGGGGACTCTACTGTCCAAGAGTGTAGGCTTTTATTCAGAAGGGATATGACCGATGAGGAGGCCAACGAACTGGCGCAGCTGCTGGACTTGCTTCATTCATGTCAGCTTGATAGCATGGCTAAGGACTGTTGGTCTTGGTTTGGAGAACCTAAACTGGCCTTTTCAGTGAAGGCGGTCTACCCTTTGATGGCTGACGGTGGCACTCGTTAACCCTTTTTCTCTGTTGTATGGAGGACGAAGAGCCCAGTAAGGTTCAGATTCTTATGTGGAAGGTTACCATTGATAGACTCTCTACCAGGGATAAGTTGGTGCGTTTCATGCCGGACATCAAAACGGGGTGTTGTCGGTGTGGAGCGGATGCTGAGACGAGGGACCACATCTTCTGTGTTTGTCCTTTCGCTGTGGAAGTCTGGTCTACACTGAGCGATGCCCTGCATTGCAACTTGTGACTCCTTTGATCAGCTCCTCTTCAGTTGGGAGAGACAATGGAAAGTTAAAGGTGACTGGCTCATATGGTGGCTCAACTTGCATGCTACAGTTTGGGCACTTTGGTTGGAGAGCAACGGTAGAATTTTCAGGAAGGAGGCTCATTAGTCGGATTTTGTCTCTTCTTTTATTTGTCGTCATGTAAAGGAATGGGCGAGGGTTACTTGTAAAGTGGATCATGATAATTCTACTCTTTTTGGTTTTTTGGGGGAGAGTTGAGGGACACACCTGCTTGGTGTTTTTGTAAGGGAGCTTTTGTTTATGTGCTCCCCTTATTTTGTATATGCTCTTTCATTTATAAACATGTCGTACTATCCACTTTCAAAAAAAAAAAAAAAAAGTATTTTATGCAAGGTTGGCCGACTCGTTGATCCGGATCGGATTGGATCTTCTCAGATACGGTACGTACTGATCCAACTCGGACCGACTTGCATGAGTCGAATGAGTCAAGCCAATGAGTTTTTGTTAAAAATAAAAATAAAAATAATAAGTTTAAATTATATATGTTAGAGAAAGATATTCCATTAATTCATATAAAAGTGTGATTTTACTTATCAAATGAGTAAAACTCAATTTAAAATAAGTCATTATGTATGTATGATTATATTGAGACGGTACGATCCGGTCTGACTTGGTCCATGCCAGCGGATAGGGTCAGCCCAGATACGAGTCGGCCCGATCCGGTACGATATGGCAAACCTTGGTTTTACGGTGAAACGATGTTTTTTTTTCCTTTTTGGATGTGGATGGTACCACTTGTATATAAAATTGGGTGAAATGATGTTAAACACCAAATAAGAGAAAACCTGCCTAATCCCAGCTAGAACAGTGCCATTCTCCTCTGGTATAATTTACTGGCTTCAGTAATAATTCCTATAGACTTAAATCTTAAAAAAAATAATCTGAGTTTTGTCATAAATATGCTCATCACAAGACCATAAGATCACTGACTATGGTATTTATACATGATCAATATAGCAGTCAAAAACATAAAAGAACGAAACAGTAAGTTATCACCCTTCCAGAAGCCTAGTTATCTTACATTCTTTGTGTAACTGGCATCATAAGAGAATTGCTGTCGGCTACTTCAGTCCTAACCCGAGGAAGAAGGAACATGACCTGAAGATTTTTGATGAAGAAAGAAAAGCAAGGGAACAAGTTTTCAAATCATGGAAAACAAATTCTCCAAAATTCTCCAAATTTTAAATGCTCAAGTGTGAAACAAGAAACCACCAAATTGCCAGCTGAGAAAATAGAGGCCAAAACAAGACAAGGATACTAATCAAGATAACTAAGTGGACAATAGTGAAAAAAACAACTGGATCATAATAGTTGGTTCAACACAAGACTGATAAAACATTGTCTTCATTCTCTTCCGGATTATAATCTCTAATTAAGAAGAAACAATGAACTTCACTCAGGAAAGCCTGAGTTTGGGAGGAAATTTTTTCTTCCATTTGATAATAGGGCTGCCCGAACTATGAAATAGTAAGGCCAATACGACATTTTGAGGCCATTCTGTACAAGATTGTTAGATATTCAAGCTTGAGTTGATTAGGGATAAACACAAATGACTTAACATCCATACATCTCTCTCTCTTTAAGTTCATTTGACTTTCACTGATTGGTATCTTCGCAGGTAGACGAATAAAGAAGAAAACGTGCAACAAAGGAAAGCAATAATTTCCTTAAAAAAAAATCTTTATTCCATGACATGCTGACTTTCACACTTTCCACCCCTGCCAACCTCCATAAAATGGAGTAAAATACTTTTTTTTTATACTTATTACCTCTTTATTGATTTAATGACTGTTCAGTAGTTCTTGACAAAATTTTGGTTGCTTTCGCTCTAACACTTTCAGTATTAAGGATGCATTTAACATCAATAAGGCCCTCTGAACCATAAGGTTGTCATAATAAGGGAATTATGTTGTATAACATTTCTTGTTATCAACATATTTAAGGTCAAAAATCAGATGTGAGGGTAAGTACATTACGCTAAAGGAAAGCACTGAAAAGACAAAGACGCTTCACTGGTCCCTATTATCTTCTAGTATATGGAAGGGGAGTGTGTCATTTATTGAAGAAAACAAGAAGCAGATAAAGACACTTAACTTTATTAAAGAATTTTGAACACAATTCTAGAATGAAAATCAATTTGAAAAAAAAAACTCGATAATTGGTATCAACATGGAGAATAATATGGCTCATATGAGATGCAAGGTTGAGAAGGTGCCTATTGTTTATTTGGGAGTACCCCCTCCTTGTAGGAACAATACATGGGCTCACCCCTTCCTTGTAGGAACAATACTGCTTCTGATAGGGAACTGGTCACTATTAGAATACAACAAAAGTTGACCACAAGGAAGGTGAGTAATTTTTCTCTAGGTGGACCATTAGTCTGTTAAATTCTGTGCTCTCAAGTATTCCCCAACATTATCTTTCAGTTTTCAGGTTGCCTAAGGTTGATTTTTTTTTTTGTGGGGCTGCACTAATGATAACCCAAGGAGAATTCCATCGATGAAATGGGATATTGTTTGTCACCCTGTGAAGGAGGGAGGGCTAGGGGTCAGGAAGTTACACACATGAACCTGACACTCTCCAAGAAAGTGCCCATGGGAGCTGATGTCACAGGAGAAAGCTTCCTAGAAAGATGTTATTTTATACAAGGCTAGTCATATCATTGGATTGGTACGACTCAGGTTGTCTGAAAACCAAGTCGTACCAGTCTGACTCATACAAATCAGGGCCGATTCAGGTCCAACTTGTACATCTCATAAACTCCAAATTGATACGACTCATACTAATTGTACTGAGTCAGCAAACCATGATTTTATATAAGCATTACAGTATGTCGTATACATTTTGCCTCCAAATAGAATACCAATCACATCCCCCAAATGGAAGACATTCTCAGCTCTGCAGAATGGATTGAAAAGGTCTGAAGATACAGATAGGGGATGCTGAAATTGCCTGTTTTTAGAAGGAAAAATGGGTATGAAACTTTGTTTTAAAGAACAGATTTCCAGAGGTTCTCAGATTATGTGTTAACAAGTGGATCACAGTAAAAGATGCTCACCGTTGGAAAGGAAGCACTCTACAGTGGAATTTCACTTGAAGGAGAGTGCTCAAAGACACAGAGTAAGATGTATATTTGGCTTTTGGTAAAATGATGGAACAAGCTGGAAAGATCAGGTTTATTGAGAGAAGGATAATGTCATCTTTTTCAATGAAGTATGTATACAATTCAATTAAAGTATGCCCAAATATCATAAATATATAGAAGTCTGGAAAGTTAATTCACCCGTCAGCATAAGAGCCTTTGTGTGGTTACTTTTTGAAGAGGCATTCGTTACAAAGGTGAACAGGAAAAGAAAAATGGTGCAGCAATAGCACATTCTTTGTTCTTCCTGTGGTCAAGAGAATTGAGGATGTGGACTGCAGTAGCAACATTCTTTTCTCCTTCTGTGATCTGAAAATGAGGCTGTGAAGCACTTGTTATAAATTGTATCATCAGCAGAGAAGTTTGAAGAACCTTCACGATTCTAGCAGATTTTAGTGACACTTTTGACACAGTCCAAGTGAAGTGAAATTATCTTGCTGGACCAAATGGCAGGAGCACAACTAGTGCATCCTTTGGGGGAGAAACATTTATGTTGAGAACAGGTGGTAAGGGAGGGGCAGCAGGTTCTTGTGTAAAGGGAGATATACTTTCGTTTTTCCATTCCTTGAGGACACCATTTTTTTACTGGTACAACTCCTTTTCAAACTTGTATATCTCTTGTATCGTCTTTTATTAATGAATTTGAGGTAATATCCACTTTAAAAAATGTTGAGAACATCTGTCCTAAAGCTCGTTGTTTTCTTTATAATTGGAATAGATTTTCTTTAAAAGTCGCAATAGGTAACTGAAGTTAGACT
The DNA here is from genome assembly GCA_030544215.1 of Zantedeschia hybrid cultivar. NCBI lineage: Eukaryota > Viridiplantae > Streptophyta > Magnoliopsida > Alismatales > Araceae > Zantedeschia > Zantedeschia hybrid cultivar. Next base: position 18,295,343 of record JARZZO010000002.1, on the reverse strand, counting down.
TGGCAAAAGGTAACGTGACCCATGGATCCAACCTGACCTGACCATTAAAGTGGGTTTGGGTCAAAAGTTTTGAACATTAGGTCAAGTTCGGATCGGGCCATTTTGACCCACACTTTAGACTGCAGAAAATCTAACCCAAATGTACCTCCTGGTCTGGCCCGAGATTTTTTATCCTAGCCTGCATTGACCTGCCTTTACTTATGCTAGTGTACAGATCACATAATCTTCCCCAAAGTTTTTTTTTTTGTTTTGGAAAAGTGATGAAGGTCACAATTTCATTGATTAAGGTAAGAGGTACAAGGCAGAAGTCCAAAAGGAAAAAGCCTCTCATCCCACTAGTGAACTGGATGAAAAGGTACACACTAGAAACTTGAAGGAAAAACTGTTTTATCAAGGGAATAAAACAGCTAAGACAACAATAAGAGGACAAGAAATCATCATCTTCCATACTGTTGGTACAGTCCTGCAGCTTTTGCCCAGTCAGCAGCAATCTGCAGAGCTTTCCCAACCAACCCGCTACCACTTGCAAATTCTCCTCTAAAAAGCCTTCTATTCCTCTCGAGCCAGACTGACCAAAGCAGAGCAGGGCACAGTAGAGACATAAGCGCCTTAGAGCTGGAAAAGGACACATATGATCCCAACATCTAATATGCTCCATAACAGAAGAATGAAGCCTCCACCTAATACCGAAAAGCCTACACAGGATTTCCCATTGCGCAATAATGATACCACAACCAAAAAACAGGTGATTCTGGTCCTCTTCAAAGGAAGCGTAAAACATGCATTTAGAGCAGGATCTGGTGAAGATTCTACTAATCCTTTTAGCCGTTGGCAACCTGTACCAGGCTATCTTCCAGAGAAACAATCTGATTTTGTTTGGTAAATCATGAGACCAAACAATATCACTCCACCACACTCTGCATCATCACTAAGAATCTTTACAAGGGAATTAACAGAAAATTCTCCATTTGAGTTCCATCTCCAAAGTTGGGTGAAGGTCAAAGAATTTTCATCAATCTCCACTCATGGCCCAACCCAAACCTGACACAAGTCCCCAACCCAATCCAACCCAACCCATTGCCACCTCTAGTTGGAGGGAGTTAATCATAAATTTGTAATCTTCACTTTGTACCTTTTATTCTTAGAGGGAGAGAGATGCCACTTCTTCCCACTTGGTTGTATTGCCCCTTTCTTTTAATAAAATTGGTGGTACTAACTGCACCTCATTTCAAAAAAGAATCTTATAATATAGAAGAGAAAACAATTAAAATGTTGTATGATAAGACATGCTTTCTTTTCTCACACCTAAAAATGATATGCATCAAATCAAAGCCATTCACAGGGAAAAAAATTTGAATAAATCAACAATCGCCACGACTGTCTGATAAAAATATCTTCAAAAAATCCATGCTCTTCAAAAACAAGACTAGAGTCTAATGGAGATAATACCTTGACCATTTAGTTTGACGTGATGTATCTATATGCAATAAGCAAAGCCCCCTTTTCCTGTTGGGTTCAGTATCACATATTTTTTGCAGTAGATGATCAAGCTTTGTAAGATTTAGTTGACCAAAAAAAGAGGTTAACCAAAATGAAGAGATGACATTGGACCTAATTATATGTTCATAACCCAGAATGCATAAAAGCAAGTGCATAAGTAAAAAAAAAAATTGGTCAAGCTTGGGTCCTGAACAGGAGATGCCAACATAGCTATTCAGCTCTCATGAACTACAAGTCTGCTAACTTCGTTTTAGTCTATGTTTGAAAACTGCTTTCAATGTTCATGTTGCACTAAACAGTATATTTTATCACCATGGCGAGAGAAGAAAAAAAGGGCATCTCTCTCTCTCTCTCTCTCCACACACACACACACACACACACACACATCCAGCAGACTTGCAATGCAAACCTGAATTACAATCCTTTTTTTTTGGAAAGTGGATAGTACCATAATTGTATAAAATGTGAAAGAGAGTTACAAAAAGATGGGAATATACAAGTATAAAGAATCCCAAACCTCAGCCCCAAATACACAAAATACACCAAGATGGTGTCCCCTCACTCAAACCTAACCATGAACAAGATAGGAGATGAGAATTACCCCTCCCCAAGAAGCCCAAAAAGTGATGAGTTACAATTGTCGACAACCTGAATTACAATTCATGCGAGACCAGAGCATTAATTGCATCTTACTCAGCCAAATTATGTGATATTCTTGTACCAAACCGGACCTTATAGATGCTAAGCTGAAAACATAGACAATCTCCATGATATGATGTTAAATTTTGGAAAGACATCAAACACATATAGTGGACTCTTTCCCTCTCTGGGAACATAATCCAATAATACGAAGAGAACCTTTTACTGTCAGAATTAGGGCAGATGCCTTTTACTGTTTACGTCCACATCCTATGGTAACAATCATCAAAAGTGGGGTCACAGACCTTGCGGTCGCATTCGAACTATACGCTATTAATAAAAGCAAGAACTGTCAAGATCCAAGAAGTCATCCACGAACTACCAAATCTATCCTAGTTCCCAAAACTTTACCGTCAGTTCGCCAAAGAGCTTCTAAGTCGTAAGATGGAAGACGTAAATAGACCCTTACATCTATTGTTCGGTGATACAAAACACAAAAGTTAAATAGAAGCAAAAAAATAACCATCCACTAATCGCGACTCCAAAATTTTGGTTGAACAGCTGAAGAGAACGTCCAACCACCCATCACCATAACACAAACCACAGAGAAACAAATAACAGTCCAAAAACAAGCTGAAAACCTGAAATAAAAGAAGAATTCCGTTCCAATAACCATAAGATTCACGTCACCGTCCCCTTTTCTTAAGAATCGAACCAATAAAAAATCCCACAGCCACCGGCACTGGTAATTAAGCTAATTCATACCCCCATCAGAGATCAATGAAAGACAAAACAAACAGATCCTACCATCCATCCACACGTCGTCTCCAGCAAGCACGAGATTCATGACTACAAACAGATTCCAGCAACCCAGAGCTACTAAACAAGATCCGGAGGGGGGGAAAAGCGGGAGATCACATCACAGAGTGGAAAGATCGAAACCAAAGCACGATGGGGAGGCTCTTTCTTGCCTGTAGAGAACAGACGAACACAAGCAAGCTGCAGCTGAACAGGTCTCTCCTCCCGAACTCCATGGCGAGCACGCTGAGAGGGGCGGAGGTGCTTTCGAAGGGAGTGGTGGGCGGCGGAGAGATGGAGAAGATTGAGCCGCGTCGAAGATCGCGGGAATGGGAGGAGGCCGACTGCTCATTCATGCGTTGCCATCGCAACTCGCTTGCTTGCACTTTGGCTTTCACGGAGGCTCTAATGACCAAAATTGGAAGGACGCGGTTGATGGACGGCCAAGATTTATGAGAACTCTGGAGCGGTTACAACCGATTTTAAAAGTCCCTTCTAGTGATACTTGCTGTACCGGTGCAGGCTTGTTTGAATTTTTTAAGATTCGACTTTTGTATATAATTTGATCGATCTTAAAAATTTAAAAATAAAAAAGTAAAGTCTCTTTTATTGTGTTTGCTTAACTAAGACTTTTTTCACTGTTCGTTAGGAGTTAGGCTTTTAATTTTTTAGATTTTTTAGATCATTTGATCATATATTAGGTCACACTGACATGTCCACAATAGGTCCAACGTCAAAAAGTTTTTCAAAAAAGAAAAAAAAAAGAAAGAAAAAAGAGAACACCGAATTTGATATAATAAATATTACTCATTTCTTTAACAATTTCATTCTTATTTTACTATAAAAATTTCAAAAAAATACAAAAGGTGTTCTCGTCAAAACCTTATCTAAGAAATTGATCTTATTTTTATATTATTTTTAATAATCTCGCTGCATCAAATTCTTGCAAAAATGTTCTTGCAGTTAACCTCCATTGAAAACACTACAAATATTTTTTTCTTCAACTAGCAGACATAATATTTAGGTAAAAATATTGTTATCAAGAAGAGTTCTTTTATTTTAACTAGAACATTTAGATATACAGAAAGAGAGAGAAACAAAGTTGCAAAAAGAACATGGACGCCTAGACTTTCTTAACTTTAGTTAAAGATTAAGTAGAGTAGATAAAAGATCTTAACATAATAATAATGGATAGTAATAGAAGGGCCACTATTGAATTGAGATGTAATAAAATCATTAAAATTAATATGAACATAAGATTGTCCATTTCATAAACAAAATCTTAAGGAGGATATATTTACAAAAAAAATGAATTCAAGTTTAAGATTATGCTTGGAAACTAAGGCTCCATATAAGAGGAAGCAACATAGACAAAAATTATAAAATAAAAGAAATGGACTCAAGTTTGTCATATTTTTAATTCTAATAAGGGGATTTTATGTATACACTCCTAAAATATTATGTTTATATTTATACTTTTAACTTTTACATATTGTTTTCAATACTCAATTCAACTCAACTCAACCAAACTTTAATCTTAAATTAATTGGGGTCGACTATATGGATTCTTTGCCTCTACTGTAAACGATTTTGGGCTACTTCTTCTGAAATGGTTAAAGCCTCCAAATCACATTTACTATCCTCTTTCAAGTTAATCTAGGTCTACTCATTCATTCTTCCCTTCCTCTATCCTACTATGTTCTACTTTTCTAACTGGAGTTGTCCTACGTCTACGCCTAATATGCCCAAACCATCTCAATCTTCATTCTCTCAATTTGTCCTCAATTGATGCAACTCCCACCTTTCCTATAATATATAAGAAATTTATCTAGCCTAACATGTCCGCACATCCACCTTAACATTCTCATCTCGGCAATACTCATCTTGGAGGCATGTTGCCCATTCATCGTCCAACACTCGCTACCATACAATATTGCAGGTCTTATCGCTGTATGGTAGAATTTTTCTTTCAATTTCGTTGGAATCTTACGGTCATATATGACTTCCGTAACAAGTCTCCACTTTACTCATCCTACTTTGATCCTATAGCTAACATATTCCTCGCACCCTCCATCTTCTCAGAAGATCGAACCAAGATATTTGAAATAGATATTTTGAGATATTACCATCAGATCTAAGTTAACTCTCTCATTTTCACCCATCCAACCTTCACTAAAACTTATAATAGTAGTATGACACTGTTTGAGGCAAGGTTGGAGAGACTTTCAGGATTCAAATAGTTTGGAAACCATCGTGGGTGCTCTTTTTCTCTGTCTGAGCTTTCTTTTGTAGTCTACCTTCTTATATTACATCCTTCTTACTTTTGGCTTTCAACTAATTTCCTATCGATCACAATTCTTACAAATAAACATCTTTTTCCTTTGCTATGAAGCCATCGCGGATACTCAAAAAAATCGTCGCTAAAAGTATTCGTAACGGCTACATCGTAGTCGCTAATGTTATGCCCTGTACTTTTACAACCTATTAATAAATTTAATTAATTTACATTATATCAATTAATTAACTATAAGAGTCTATTAGTGAATTTAAGTAAATTAATTTAGTCAAATTAATCTAATTATGAAAGTACATTAGTTCAATTATACTACTAAGAATAGTCTACTAATTTAGTTCAAATTCTAAACTGATACATTAGATAATAACATAGTAAAGTAATAATAACTTTCTATATAAAATTATGATTAAGGCATAGTTAGTATCATTGGAAAGAGCATAAAAAGATTCATAACTTTGTAGAATATTGTTTTTACTAATTTAGATAATTTAGAGGTTAAAAATATCGATGATCAACTTTAAAAAGGGCTATCCATAGGAAACAAGTCCTAATTAGACTATGATTTGAATTAGGAAATAAAATATGGTATAATTAAAGATAATCACATTTGAAAAATTATGTATAATATATTTGACTTAGATTAAAAGTAGAAAATATAAATTTTAATATAATTAAGATTTAATTAATGGGTAAAAAATCATAATTGGAATTCTACCTGAATTAAGATTTTGTACACAGATTTATTTGACATGGTCCTAATGTTTTAAGCATAACTTCGTGTATAAAATTTCAAATTAACTAAGACAATTCTCATTAGAACGACGACTCAAAATTATAGAAGTTTTACGAAGATTATATATTTAAAATAAGTTATTTACTAGTCGGAAGCATGACATCTTTAGACGGAAAGAAAATCTGCTAGATTTCTGAGTTTGGAGTACTCAGGACAACATGAAAGAAAATCTACTATTTTGATTAGTTTTATTCTGATTATCCATCTATATGACCATGATGACTCTTTAAGTGACTATTTTATATATAAAAATATGTATTTTAACTCTTATATATAAGTATCACTATGGAAAATAAATTTTCAGATCTATGATTATTATGAAATCTGCGAAAATATATTTGTGTCATATTTGTTTGATATATACTTAGACATTGTCACTTTAAGAAAATTGAATTTCATTTTATAAACGTCCGTTGATTAGTTCTACCCGTGGATAATGAGAAAATTTCGATGATTGTGTTTTGTTTGCAGTTATTCAAAGTGGGACAATAGACTCTCCGGCTATGCATGTGCCAAGATTTTAGCATATTCGCCTACATGCTCTAGTATTTATTTGTTCAGCTTCATATATAGTAGTTGGATGCATTTCTATTTATATGTTTTGATTTGATTTGTTTGGCACATAATTATGAAATATAATATACTATTTAGATTCATTTGAATCAGCTTATGATCTGCTCGGTTTGTTTTTTTGACATGTACGCTCAATGATTTTGATTTCAGCCTATTTGATTAAGAATCAATGTTCGTTCTTATTAGCTGTTATAACAATATAAACTCTGATTTGATAAACTATCATGTCATAATAAATTTTCTATATATTCAATTCGATATGTTTAGTTTAATATATGATATGTTTTGATCATGACATGTAAACTTATTCAGTTAGATAAGAATTTGATTATGCCATATATGTTATATGTTAGTCGATCTATTCATGCTATTAGAAAATACATTTGATTTGATAAATTTATGTCTGATCATGTCTTGTATCATGTTTTTATTTAAGTTATATGTAAAACTGTGTAAGATCATATTTAGTATAATTATATAATGTAATTTGTAAAATTTACTATATGTTAAGTCATATGGATGGTTTGAAGTCAACTGAGTGGTTGTATTCATAAATCTTATTAACATTTTCAGAGTCTGAAAAAGAGAATATGACATTTGAAGAGATTTTTGATTGAGATAATTGACATCTCTAGGAAGTTATCTAGATTTAAATTTATAGCTTTCTTAGATTTGATGTAGTAGGAATAATGAGAGATGGATGTATTTTTCTTTATTTGGTAAGATTAAAAATTTATATACAAATTAATGGATATTGTAATTTATTAATCTTGGTATTAACTATATTTAGATATTTTAGATTTCTTGATGGTTATGACATTTATTTAAATCACCTTATAGTTGTTTAACTCTCATATATGTTTGTTATGGTAGAATTTGTTTCGAGATTACGCAATCGGACTCCAAGTTGAAAAAAAAAAAAAATTGAACTAGATCCAGGACATAACAGTTAATGCCATCACTAAAAATTCTGTCGCGAATACTTAGCGACGGGTTATCCAAAAGCCGTCGCTAATAGTGTTAATTATTCGCGACGGTTATAACACTATTAGTGATAGCTTATAAGAAAACTGTCACTAATAGTAGACTATTAGTATCGACGAATGCGAAAGTAGTCGTGAATAATGGACTATTAGCGACTACGTTACAGAGAGCCATCGCTAATAATTTTTTTTTATTTTTTTTAATGTTATACCATTAGCGACGGCTTAGACTATAGCCGTCGCAAATAATGTTTTTATATTTTATATATTATCAAAATTATAAAGCTGACATAATATATAAATAATTTTTATTATTTTATTTAATTTAATTAATTTATATATTTTTTATTATTCTTATTATTCTACTATCTTATTATTTTTATTATTTTTTAGAGCAATCAACTTTAGAGACAGAAACTTCCTGGGGGTCATCTATCCTCATCCTACTCTTAACAGAACTCTTTGCAAGAATCGAATCAATACTCTTCAAACTCCTTGTTAATTCAAGATATAAATCCACTATATTTGAGTGCTTCTAACTCTCTTAAATAGGCGACGTCTTTGTCGCCTAATTTTTAACCAAAAGTGAGAAATGAATGACTGGGAACCTAGGACTTTGGAGCATTTTGTACATAAATCTATTTAAAAAATCTATTTGAATATATACTAAAATGACTAATTATAATAGTAACCTAAAAAATGAATAATTATAATATTATATCAGTTTGGTTATAATATTTTAATATATAGTTGAATATACAATTTTATGCATATATATATATATTAAAATATACTTATATAGGTATTATTGTTGATATAAATATTATGGTTAAAGAATAACTAAAAATGATTTCTACTAGTGCTCTCACTAGGGGACGCAAGGATTGAGACTCAGAGAGGAGTGATCTACATATGAAATGCAATTATTTGCAAGGAGATGTCGAAAGGGAAGTACTTCGTGTATTTTTTTGGGATACTTCCTTAATGTACTCTTAATCTCTCCACCATTCAACTGATTTATTAGAGTGAACTTTTTATCATGATGATCAAAATCTGTTCAATTGAAGGTCATCACGGAGGAAATACGTGAATACATAAGAATAGCATCACCTGTCCCTTTGATATTTCTAATGGTTGTTCGCATTAGGAGTCTACTCTTTTCGTTTGCGATCATCTTTTAAGCGAAAGGGGCTCTGCCCCCGTTGCCCTGGTAGCGCACTCTGCCACCAGCAGGAAGCGGATGTTTTCTCCTTGTAGGAACCCCCCTCCCCCTTCTTTTTGGAAGACAATTCTCTCTTCTGAGAGAGATTAATCTCTTTGAAAAACTTTTGTCAAATAAATCTATAGATTTTTCCTATTTCTATTTTTCTCCTTCCGCTTGCGTAGTGATCTCTATTCTTTCTTGTTAAATCTCATCTTGTACGCTGGTCATTTTGCTTCATCTCTAGCTTGGTTTTGAAAGATTCCATAAGTCACTTTCCCATCTTTCCAACCCTATGTTTGAGGAAGAAGCTACTGGAGTCCCTCTACAAGTTAACGTTCTCCTCGTTGCATATCCAACAAGTTCTGTGAATCTGCTGATGGGTATTTTTTAATGTGTATAGGATTTGTTTTCTTCGACTGAGAGAAGCCTTGTAATAGGTTGGCTATTTTTGGAAATGAACTTTAAGAATTTTAAGTAAAGCCGAAGTTTAGGATTATGCATAATTCGACTCAAACAAAAAAATCGAATAGAAGTGATTGATTCAGTTAGGTTTGCCATGGTGTTCGGTTAGGTTTGGTTTGACAACTTTGTCACATAAACCAAACCAAAAAATTGAATTTCTTACAAATATATATTTTATATTAATATGATTTCTATAAATATCATAATATTTAGTATCATATACAGATTTACGAATCAATATATATAGTATATTTTGAATTTCATTTTTATATACATATACATACATTTAATATATAATGTAAAATTTTGATTTGAATCGAACCAAACTGAAATCTTTTTTGTTCAATTCAATTTAATGCGACACATGAATTTTGTTCAGTTCAATTTGAAAAAAAATTATCTAAGACCAAACCGAATCAAGTTGTGAACATCTGTACCGAAGCCCATGCCACACTCATTGCCCACATCTCAAAGAGTAACACTTGCTGCACTGATACCAGTGCTGCACTGAGGATCAATGCAGCGGATTTAAAAAATATTTTTTAAAATTTATGTCCGTACAGGCCGATCTCCGATTGGACGGCTTAATTTTTTTTGAAAAATCAGAAACCATTATTAAGCGTTGACCATTACGCATTTATTATTCATTGGAATTTGATTTTTGATTTTTCAAATTTTTTTTTAGGACGTCCAATCAGAGATCAAACTATACGTACGTGTAAGACATCTCAAAGCCCACCTAAATTTTTTTTTTTAAAAAAAAAAGTTTACTTACGGCACTGACAACAAAGAAGATCAATGCAGCAAATATTAGGCCGTCTCATAATGTAAGCCCTATTTCCTTGTTCTATAATGGGCCAGACTTGGAATCCAAAATGGTTGCAGCTAGGTGATAACCGGACAGCAACCAGGTACGTTTGAGCTCAACCCGAGAACGTATTTTACTATACGAGAAGAAATTGATTTTCTTTTTTTTGTCCGTAAGTATCTCGATATATAGTTCCTCCTTCCAGTGATCATTCTGAGCTCCGACGATCATTTCAATCTCAAAGTCCCACTGCTGATAATAATATTTATCCCATAGACTTCACTCATCTATTAGGAACACTCAAACATAAATCTTCACAAATTTGTTAGACAAATCTCTATTATTACACAATTACTGAAAGCGAGATTTAAACCTGTGATCTTTCTCATATAAGGAAGATAAAATATTTCTGAACTACAGGTTCTTTGGTAGAAGAAATCGACTTCTCGATCATGTCGGACAAAATAGCTCAAGTTTGATGTCAACAAAATCAGTCATGATATCCGGAGCTGCTGGAGTGCTGTCTCTGTACCATCTCACAAGGGGTGCAGTAGAAATTTGATCGGGCAATCAAATGATAACTGTAACTGCAATGCCTCTGGAGCATTGCAGCAAGTATCAAAGTGTTTTCTTTAAGCTATGCATCAGCTCCTACTCGGCATGGGATCTACTCTAGGTTTCTCGAGCTCTGTTTTTTTTTTGACAATGGGAAAAGGCTGATTTATATTAAAATGACAAAGTAGTATAGTCTGCAATAGCAATATCCAAGTCTTAATGAAACAATTATGTTCATTTTAAGACCATTTGATAAAATTACTTATCTCAAGTCTTAATGAAACAATTATGTCTGAAACTGCTCTAGAATTTTAAGCTGTTAGGATTAACTTTTTTATTTTTAGAGGTTGGCAGATCGACTCCCTCTCCTCTCTATCTTTGTCTCCAACAACCCAGCCCGACGCGCATAGATGGTCTTCGACTCTGGAAACTTCACCTTCCCACACGGGGATGCCCCTGCCGCTGCCAACAGTGGCGCACCCCGAAGCCCTCTGGTGATCGACCCGAGCGTTTTCCCTCCAGCCTGATCCTCCTTAGGCGGCAGATGGACTCCATTCATCGTTTCCTCGCGACTCCCTCTACGACCATGCCAACCTTACTGCAGGCAATCTCCTCCAAGATCACCTCCGTCGTCCACTAGATCGTCTCCATGGCACTGCCGTCCTTACCTTCTCCGTGCCCAACTCCTCCTTCGTCGACGATGGTGGGAGGGTGATACCTTCTCTAGATGAAGCTCTCATATTTGGATCCGGCAATGATCGCACATGTATGCTCTTGATTTTTTTGAATGCTCAAATTCCTTCCCAACACTGTTGGTAGTCCCTCTTGTTCTCTGTAGGCTTGTCCACCCAGATTTTGTTCACCGTGCCATCCTTTTGTTGCCTGCAAGGCAAACACAACTCCTCTATGCCTACTTGTATCACCGTGTCATGATTTAAGCTTCGTTCTACCTTTTTAAGTTAGGAGAACATCAAATACAACGACATCCTCAACTCCATCGTTGGCCAAACAAGGTGCATACCACCTGTTCAACTGTTTGTCAATGATAAAAGTGGCATTTAGATGTTAATTAAGTGGGTCTGCCAAACAAGTAATTTTAGAATATCTCTTAATTAACTTTGGTCCTTTTTATAACATGTTAAGAGATTAGATGTGAATAACATATTTTAGACATCCAATATAAGTATTATCAAATGAAACCTAAGTAAGACTTCAATCAGTTGGAGCTCATATATGAAACCAACCTCACCCAATGCATCAAGAGAAAGACTTCGGTGTAGCCTCAATTTTTTTTTATTTTTTAAGATCTAGTCATCATGTCTGACATATCCGTACAATCTGATCTTTGATAGAATAATCCAAAAAAATTCAAAAAATAGAAAAACAAACTCTCTTTTATTGGCCTGGTCCATTAAGGATATTTTTTTACTGTTTATTAGGACTTGATTTTTCATTTTTAATTTTTTTTTTGAGTCTTCCAATTTAAAATTGAATTGTTCAGATATGTCAGACATAATGGACTGGACATGAAAAAATAAAAAACTTTAAAACTGCCCCCCATGGGGTGCAACAGCTTGTTGCACCGCATGTCTTACTCATGCACCAATATGTGTACTGTGTTGTAACTCGAGAGGCAATCGGCTTCTTTCGGTTTCGAGGGTGATTCTGGGAGCTCACAGTAGGACTGTCAAAACGGTCTGAATCTATTAGCAAACCTGTTTGTAGTTAAATTTAAGCAGGTCGTCCTTTCTTGCTATGTTTATGCACCTCACTTTAGATCTTTTTTGACACTTGGGTTCCTATCCCACTTCCGAACCGACAACAAGTGCATTTGAAACTATTTTTCTTTAAATTCAATGTCAATAGGGGTTATACCTATATGTTCATTCCGACCCTTTCTACACGCTGATCTTAACATCTATATGTTACTTTTCTCACAGTTCAACACTCATTGTAGACTCACAATTGCTGTATAAAACGCACATGTTTAACTTTTAAGAAGACTTGCGGATAGAAAGGCATTTCAGATGCATTTCTCCCCTTTACTTTCTTGAATAATAGAAGTTATAACTTTTTAGTAGCAACTCCCGAATCTCTTTTATTGGATTGACAAAAAAAGTATTAAAGACTTCATATTCTTTTTGTTTGGATTGACGTAAAATATTAAGATTTAAAATTATAAATAACCTTTTTGCAAAGGAATCACCTGTTTTGATTTCATCAAAATAGCCAAAACCATAATCGAAAGTTTTATTTTCATTGCCTTTTCAAACTATGATCTTTAAAACTGAATAATGTTTTACGCAATTCAAATAACCCTTAGGAAATGATATAGTAGCTTTTAGTCATCGGATAATATCTGGATGAAATGTAGTAGGGTTAATAGCTGATACATGATTTTAGATAGAATACGTGGAAAGAACCCCAAAATTGGCGAGGAGGTGGAGTCGGCGCCGGGCTGGGGAAGCAGGGCTGACGCCGGGCTGGAGAAGCAGGGCCTGAGATCGCGAGAGAGGCGTCTGACTCGGGCTGCCAGGATGGCGGACTCAGCCCGTCGGCCCATTCGTAAGCCCGACTTTGACTCGCGGGCTCAGAATATCAGTCCGAAATATAGCTCGCATCTGGCCCAACCCGGAAACCCACGGGCCAGATGAGAGCTATAACAGTTGTACACTGTTATTACTGAACTTGCTTGGATCATAATGCCAGAGCTTCCGGACAAAATAATAATAATAATAATAATAATAATAATAATAATAATAATGTCAGAGCCCACAGTTCAGTGGCTTAACCACAATACTAGTGATGAAGCCTGTTTCATACAGCGTTCTCTTGCGAGTGAAAAAGTTTCAAACTTGAGGTTGAGTGTTTGTCCAACAACCATTGTTTGTTCCTTATTTCATAGGTCCGACATGTATGAATAAAGAATCTGTGCTGCGAAATTCCGTAACTTGCACCAATAAAAGACTGCAAAACCAAGTGGCAACATTCAACAGAGTAATACTTGTTGCATTGAATGGGAGTGTAATTTAATTTATTTTTATTTTTCTAATTTTTTATCGTAGTCACCATCATGTCTGTCATGTTCATAGAATCAGATCGATGATCCAAAAAAATCTTAAAAATAAAAAATCGAGATTGTTCATTGGACTCGATGTTTGATTTTTTTAGAATTTTTTAGACCATTCGATCGGCGGGTCATATGGGCATATTAGACATAATGGAACCCACCATAAGAAATTAAAAATAATAAAAAAAAATTTTGCGGCTACAGCATCCCATCTAAGCAGATCAGACTATTCAACAATACGTGTAATAACATGATTTATATCAATAGCTAATGACTAGTTTTTATGAAAGTTGTACTAATCTTTTTTTTTTTCCCCTCTTCTGGACACAGGTGATGAATGGACCGCAGTTCTATAAACCCGTCCACCTCCGGGTAACCCGTGATGATCCCTTTGTGCCGGCTGCCTCAATTCGTGTCGCGGGGATGGCTACTCCCGAAAGCAACCGAGGGATGTCCATGAAGAAGGCTGAGTTAGTACGCAAACATGGCCCCTTCGCCTACCACTGGAGTCCAAGCTTATCTGCGAGAGCCCAGGGGGGATGGGGACTGGGAGGGCTATGCTTCCACGCTGCTGATCACAATTCACAACGGTAAGAGAGAAAGGAAAGGCCGTGAACCACCTAGAAAGAATCTATTTCTTCTTATGGGAGTGAAAACTAGCCATCGTTAATCTTGTATGCTTGGAACTAAAAGTTTCGGTAGTTACATGTCACTGTGACAGAGAAGGACCGGCAAGGTGTATGATCCCTTTCTGAAGGCGTCTCGTTGTGTTCTCATCTTGCTGATGAATCGTCAGCGCATTTGTCAGATTGACAGATTCCCAAAAACGGGCGAGCCACAAGCGTAACAACGATGATAAAAAGATGTTTTTTCATATATATATTTCTCAAATACGTTGTATTTGTATCTATACTTTCAACTCTTACATATTATAGTCAATACTCTTGAAATCTTCAAAATATTACGTTTATATTTCTCCATCAAACTAAGGTGAATTTCAACGAAATATACCAAAAAGATTCTATAAATCATGATAACATTGGAAGAGGTGTCGGGAGCACAAATGTAAAATTTCAGTAAATTGAGAGATATGTATGTCAAATATTAGTGAATTAGGGATATATATGTAAAATCATTAGATAGAGAGATATAAGTGCAATTATCTGATGATTTTAAGTGTATTGATGACAATATGTGAGAGTTGAAGGTATATATGTAAATATGGTGTATTTGAAGGGTATATATGTAAAAAATCCTTAAAAGAGTAAGACTTGCCGCACTTAATGGGGTGCAATATTATTTTTTGAGTTGGAACGACTTAATAATTTCAACATAGTATCAAAATCCATAGTTATGAATTAAGTTATGCACTCTATCTTTATAGTCTACATGACAGAGTCTCAAATCAGTCTGCACGTGAAGAGGGCACACCACATACAACAAGTCTTACTCATAAAAATTGATTAAGTAAATGGGTTTCCTTGTTACCTTGTGTACAAGTCCATATTTATGTACTTAATCTAAGGAATGTGTTCGTCCCTAGCCTTTTCATTTCGTTGGCATGTCATTTGTAGACCAAGAAAACCTCTTCACTTGGTTAGGTGAGTAGCCTCTTGCATCTTGAGTTGGGTAGAATGTCACGTGCAGGGAAAAAAATACGAAAGATGCGAAAAAAATTATGAAAAAGAAGAGTTACAACATCTACTCGCACTCTAATTGCCATCAATTTTAATAGTCTTTTATAGTAATAACAATATGTTTATGTTTGCACAATAAAAAATTCCGAGGATGAAAATATTCCTCGCTTTCTTTACCCACCGGCCACCGAATCCATTCATTCTTTAAACTTCACAATAATTATTTACCATTGAAGGGGAAGAATCTCGCCCGGCCTAAGAGCAGTTGGGCCGGCCTAGAACAATGTGCCGAGATGTTTAGAGAAAGGCTTTAGCATGGCCTAAGATGGCCTGGAGTCCATAAATGGGTAATGGCGATTGGATTTTGGCTCAAATCCATATGAAGAAAGTCTCTCTCTCACTAAGATCCTTACCGTACATAGACACGATTTAAATTGCTCTATCTTCTGACAGTTTGAGAATATAATCTAACTTATTTTACGTATAACTCCGTGTATATTCATCAATCATCTAAAATTTTGACCAAAGATTTATATGAATATATAATTTGTTCTTATAAATTTTATTTTTTTATTGTTTATTTCATAAATATTTTGTTAACATATACATTATGTTTAGACTACTGACAGTTTAGATTTTTGAATGAACTTTGATCGGCCATAATTCTATAGATTCTTATTCTAACGATCTAAAATTTTGACTACAAATTTTTCATGATGAAATATAAATTGCCTAAATTTTTTTATAATTTTTTAAAAATTATTCATTACTATTCTGTTATTTATTCGATTGGCTAAATTTGGCTCAAATTTTTGAAGTCTCACTTGATATTTTAAATCACTCATTTAAACTCCAATTTGGCATTTGACCCATTTGTCACAAGTTTGACTTTTTTTAAAATCTTTTTGCTATTTTTAAATCTATTTATTGAATTTTTAGTCTCAAAATATATGTTTAAAGTCTGAAAAATCTGATTATTGTTTCAAAAAATCTAAGATAATTAATGAAACTAACGTTTTAGTCCAAAATTTTGTTGGCATAAATTTTACTCTAATTTTCTATTTATATAACTTTGTTGACTCTTTAAGTGGCATTTGGTATACAAAAACATGTATTTTAACTTATATATGTAATTATCACTTTGTCCAATTAATTTTCACATTTATCATAAATCTCTGTAAAACATGTGTTTCGTATTTGTCTCATATATATTTGAGACATTGCCATATTAAGAAGATTGTAATTTATTCTATAAACGTTCATAGATGAGTTCTATCTGTGGACAACGAAAAAATTTCGATGATTATGTATTTGCTTGCAGTCATATGAGGTGGGACAATAGACTTCTCAACTATGCATGTACCCTAACCTTAGCATACTTACCTATATGCTTTGGTACATGTTTTGACTCATTATGTGGTGGTTAGATGCATGTCTATTTGATATGCTTGGATTTGATATATTTAGCACATAATTATGAAACCTAACTCGCTATTTAGATCTCTGGCAACCCACAGACTAACACAGACTAAAGTTGTGCTCTTAAGAAACCTGCAAGCATTACCATGTCGAACCATCCGTACATAACCAAAACACACTACACAACCATACCATATCCACTCTTGATTAAAACATGTTTAATTACACGACTGCTACAAGGTAAAGTCCGAAAGTTAATTATATGCCAAGATCCAAATAATAACTTAAAGTATAACTACACATACAGTAAAATTCTGAAGGTATATAAACTAAACCTATTTTCTAGCTTTACAAAATTTCTACGTCTAGCTCCTCCCAAAATTTCAACTACTGCTCACTCTCACTCCGGCTGGAATCACCTAAAAATATAGCTCACTAACCTGTATGAGTATAAAATTCAGTAGGTACCAAAATCAAGACATGCTTACATATAATTAATCTTGAAATTTTTAAGTTATCATATTCAAATTCTCTTAAGTTATACACATACAAATTGTATGATTCAAAGGTAAATAAAGAGCACAAATGTCTGAAATTAAATCAGTTCAATTCTTACATTAAGTTTTTCATCTTTCATAAATGAATCTTCACATTTCATAAGCCTGCTGCACAGGCAATCACACATATCATCCTAACAGATCAAATTATTTCTGAGGAATCACATTCACACCATATTTATCAAGGTGCAAGCCTTAAGTAATTGGGTAGATGTCTAAACCACAACATAATGTGTCGGACTATCTGTTGGGATCGCCGTGTCGGGATCCGACCGAAAAACGCAGCGGAATAAAATTAATTTCGGGATCGGATCCATCCCGTTTCGATGAACAAAACAATACCGGAGTAAATCGGATTTACCTTGCGCAGATTCGAATCCGCGTTCATTTTCCGGTTCCGTCGGAGCGATGCCGCAAGTTGCGCAGATGCCCGACCTTTAGCGGTATCCACGCGATTCACCTCGCGATGGATCGTCCTCGCTTCCTCGCTCGCTACGGCGTTCGTAGATCCCGTCTGGCTGCGCGTAATTCGCCGCGACATGCGGATTCTGAATCTCCCGTCGGACGGAAAGCGGAGCAGTCGAGAATCGCACGCCCAGAAGAGAGAGAAAGAGAGAAAGAACTAATGACGGCTAGGTCAGGGTTGCTGGCCCCCGACGTAGAATCCGTTCTTTTATAATAAGTCAGTTTGCGGTTTTTCATAAAAATCCAGACTTATCCGAAATCCAGTCGGATTATCCATCGACTTGAAAACCATTTGCGTGTGACCCTCTAGGCCCAAATACCAGTCCAGTTAATGGCCCATTAAGTCCAGTAACCCTTTACCGACCCACTGAATTAATTAATATCCTTATATTCAATTAATCAGCCGAATTTAATGTCCCACAATAAATTCGGACAGACTGCCGACACATTGGATGCCAAGCAACATCGCGTGATCCTAGATGGCACTGAGGTTATCGCAACCTTCTATTGGGACTTTTTTGTCATCGGTTAGCGTGCGGATATAATCCTTCACCCGTGCAATATTCCCGAATCGACCTAGGGCATAGTTTACTGTTAAACCCTATTTGGTCTATTCACTTGAATCAGATGCCGCTAATCTGAATCCGATAACTCCTTATCGATTACAGAGTCCGCCCTGGCCAGGGACTTTAAACGCATCATTCCCGGAATATTCTCTCTCAAACTACCGAGAGCGGATGATCCCATATTCAACACACAATTACCTTCGAGGGCATTTCCCTGAACCCGATCGCTTGACTTATTGATAACCCATGGTTAGGGATTCGTTAGTCAAGGTCAAAGTTCAGAAACCTACCAACAAGATATCTTTGGAGTCTCAGGTCCAAGGATCATCCACGCAACCGTGACAAATGAATCGAGCTGGTTAACAGTGAGGTGATTACCATCCAGCGATTCATAGTCGGATCAGTTCAGTGAACTCATTCACCAATGAGCACCTATAGGTCAAGCATAGTGTCTCCACATAAGTGACTTATGGGATTAGTCACCCTTATCATATGAACTGAAGTAACCTATACTAGTTTATCCGGATGTTCAATGTCCTATCTCAAACATCCTATGACTAGGAACAATTAAGAACATGTGTTTATAAGTCTTCGGTCCCATAATTATGATATCATCATAATCCAAAGACTGTTGCACATGTTCATGAACTTCATCGTGATACGATAAACAGAGATCAAATTAATTACACACAATGAATTATTGCCATTTATTAATAATCTGAATAAGTACATAGTATCGGATTGGCTTTGAGACAATCTAATACTAACAATCTCCCACTTGGACTAAAGCCAATCACTTTTATACAAAATACCCATATTCTCAAAGTGACGCTCAAAAACATTTTGAGACAAAGGCTTTGTAAGTGGATTTGCTATGTTGTCGGCTGAATGAACTCTTTCCATCACGACATCTCCTCGAGCTATAATCACTCTGATCAGATGAAAGCGCCGCAGAATGTGCTTCGCCTTCTGATGATACCTCGGCTCTTTCGCTTGAGCAATCACCCCATTGTTGTCACACAGTAGTGGGACGGGATCATATATGCTTTTCACCACACCAAGATCGCCGATGAATTTTTTTATCCATACAGCTTCCTTGGCGGCTTCAGCAATAGCAATATACTCGGCTTCCGTTGTCGAATCAGCAGTGGTTTCTTGTTTGGAACTTTTCCAGCTCACTGCTCCCCCGTTGAGTGTGAAAATAAAACCTAATGTTGACTTGTTGTCATCAGGATCAGACTGAAAACTAGAGTCAGTGTATCCTTCCAGCTTTAAGTCTCCTCCTCCATAGACTAGAAATAGATCCTTAGTCCTTCTTAAGTACTTAAGGATGCATTTCACAGCCTTTCAGTGTTCATCACCTAGATCTGCCTGATGTCTGCTCGTAACACTTAGAGCATATGCTACATCAGGTTTGATACATAGCATGGCATACATGATGGACCCTATGGCAGAAGCATAGGAGACTCTATCCATCACAGCCCTCTCTTCAGGTGTCTTGAGAGACTGACCTTTAGAGAGTACAATTCCATATCTTATCGATATGAGACCTCTCTTGGAATTTTTCATGTCAAACATTTTGACAATGGTTTCTATGTACATGGATTGGGTTAAAGCTAGCATCTTCTTTGATCTATCTCTATAGATCCATATTCCTAATACGTAAGATGCTTCCTCCAAATCCTTCATGGAGAAGTTCTTTGACAGCCATATCTTTACTGATGACATCATTCCTACATCATTCCCAATGAGTAGCATGTCGTCAACGTAAAGAACCAGAAATGTGATTGTGCTCCCACTGTTTTTCTTGTATACGCAGAACTCATCTTCATTCTTAATGAAACCATAAGATTTGATCGTCTCATCAAATCTTATGTTCCAACTTTGAGAAGCTTGCTTCAGTCTATAAATAAACCTCTGCAACTTACATACCATGTCTGGAGATACTTTGGATGTGAATCCTTCTGGTTATATCATATACACCTCATCCTCAAAGTTTCCATTGAGGAAGGCAGTCTTCACATCTATCTGCCATATTTCATAATCATAGTAGGCAGCAATGGCGAGAAGAATTCTGATGGACTTAATCATAGCAACGAGTGAAAAGGTTTCATCATAGTCAACACCTTGTCTTTGACGATAGTCTTTCGCCACTAATCTTGCTTTATAAGTATCAATACGTCCATCTGCACCGATCTTTCTTTTAAAGATCAATTTGCAGCCGATAGGTACTATACCGTCGGGCAAATCTACCAAGTTCCAAATTTGGTTGATGTACATAGACTGTATTTCAGAATTCATGACTTCCCGCCATTTTCCGGCCTCTGGACTTTCAATGGCCTCTTGGTAAGTCTTAGGATCATCATCCTCATTATAGAGTATCCTTGAACCATCCAAATTAATATGTCTCACATATCTTTCTGGTGGTTTAGGTACTCTTTCGGACCTACGAGATTCCTGTGTATCATTTTGAACAGGTTCAGAAACTGACGGTTCATCTGATGAACCATTGCTAGTTTGTGGGTCTGAAATTTCTTCCATAATTACTTTACTCCCACTGTCTTTCTGGAGTATATAATCTTCTTCCAGAAAGACAGCTCTCCTGGCTACAAACACCTTTTGTTCGCCAGGATGATAAAAATAATATCCATACATTTCATTTGGATATCTCACAAATCTGCATTTGTTGGTCCTGGATTCCAGCTTATCTGCGTCATGCCTTTTAACATGAATAGGACATCTCCAGACTTTAACATGTAGAGAGAAAGAAAAAAAAACAACAATCATCAGGAAAGGAAAACGGCGAGGTAGGTTGAGGAGGAAGCCCGTCAACGGTGAAGGAAGAAGGAAACTATGTCGTAGAAGGGATAAGATGAGGTACCAACAGGAGGAGATGGATCGCAATAGATGGAGGAAAGGATAGAGAAAAGGAAAATACAAAATGAAAAGAAAGAGAGGAACTAAGGAAAAAAATGGAAGCACACACTGCACCCCAGAGGAGGGGAGGGGGGAGTTGCAAAGTGTAAAAGGTCGAACGGCGTGCATTGGGGGGATGCAACACACCCTAAATGTGATCAAACGGACCCATTTGATCCATTTGCTAATTGGATAGTAGTTCTACTTCAACATCTAGAGAGGCATTGCAGCAAATATTACTCTTTACAAATCATCTTTAACAATTATTTAATTGATTTTTTTTGTGAGCTCTCACAAGTTAATTAACTTACAGCCGTCTAATCCATCCGTGTAATATCCAGTGCATGCTCTTCATCTAACTTACGGCCGTGCAGCAAACATGCATCATTCGGTCACTAGTTCGATTCACTTGTGCATGATTCTTCTTCATTGCAAATATAGTGAATGTGTAACGCCATCGAATGGAAAGCACGTACGTACATGTTCTATATATATATATATATATATATATATATATAAAATCACGTGACTCAGTAGTCATATATTTACATATATTTATAGAAGAGTCATGTTCAAATCTGGATAGGGGTCCAATTTTTTTGCCCAAGGAGATGAGCATTCTGTCCAAGGTTGACGGTTTCCCCGAGTAATTCCACAGGTACGGAGACAAATAACCTCACATCACATGAAAACCAAACAACATGAAAAATTCTTAAGCTTCTGAGTAGGAATGCAAATGGGTCGACTTTAATGTGAATTTAAAATAGATCTATGATCGCATTTGTTAAATTATCGGTTTAAAAATGCTATCCATTAATTGTCCTATAAACTAGTAATGAATCGGTTTATCAGATCTTTGCATATTATTTGTATTCGGTCAGAAAAAATATGTACCCATTACTTTATTCGCTATGCATATCGCATGGAGCATGTACGCATGTGCTGTATCAGCGGTTCGTGCGGCAAATATTTCTCCGCGGAAAGAAGCATCAAACCCGTCCACCTCAAGAACAGAGAACCGTCCGTTTTGCGTCCCTTCTGGGGAAATAAAGGACAGTGGCGCGAGTCAACGTCTTCCAAAGTCCCATCCCGCGTGGATTTTTAGGTGGTCGTCCTCGTCCGAAGCCAACCCCCCTTCCAAGTTGGTCCCGAACTTCCAAGAAGCTGCACGTACGCCTCTAATTTTTCAGCGTAGAGGAGATTATTTATCTTTTGAGACTTGTCTTCTAATTCACATAATTAACCTCCTGGACAGGGACGTCGCTACAAATTACCCTTTAGTTTAGTGGCAACGATGACAATGACACGGCAACAAAACTACCAATCAGCACTCATCCCTTTTGGGAGGAGATGAGGATAGTGGCATTTAATTAAGATCTTTACATGTGAGAAATGTATTTGTATATATACCTTTTCTGCAAAGTGCAAGCATGCCCCTCGTCAATTAACATCGTCGCAACTCGATTACTTACGTTATGGTTAACTTATTTCTAAAAAATAAAATGAACAAGATATTTCCTAAAGGGTGATCTGGGATTCTATCTATTAAGGTTTTAAAATGTTCAAACGAGTAAGGCTGCAAGTTTAAGTAGGCCAATCAAAAATTTATCATTTCAATTTGAAAATCAAGTTGGATCATGCCCAGCCTTAGGATAGCTAGTCTGCGATGATGTTAGATACTTGCTGAGCACAAACTCATCTTGAATTGAGTCTACCTTAATAATGATTAAAAAAATGTTAAATTTTTATTTATTATATAGTATGTAGATTATTAGAGCTTATTGATAGCTTTGAATTGGTCAATTTAATAATCTAGCCGAGTCAAGTCGCTGGTGGACAAAATGTTTGAATTAGAATTCTAGTTGTCTCGTGTTTTAGCCGAGTAAGGTTAATTTAGCAAACTATCATAACTCAGGTCAACTAGACCCAACAGTAGTCTATCAACAAAGACTAAACGTCTCCCTCTCAACAAGACTACGGAATAAAAATGTGTATGTAAGCATCGACAGAAGTATACAGATATATACGTACATTGCATTGCAAATACACATTGAAATGCTAATCTAATTTTGACTGTAACAAGGGCATATATGTACAGAAAAGCTGCCATCTATCCGCCCCTCTTCCATTTATTATTGCTGAAGAAGACAGCACAAGGTGGCGTGAAGCCAGCGGCCTTCCCCATTCCAAGTGACACAAGGCGGCTGCTCCGTCCCGGAACGGGACGAATTAGCTGATGGCCTTCTTATATATTCTGGTTCTAATTTTCCAACTTGGAATGGGTCAGGTCCGAGTAGATGTTAAGCCCCCATCAGACGTCCCAATAGGCGGCGGGTCCGTCGCTGCCTGCCCGGAATGGCCCCGCCACCGGATCAGATGGACCCATAGCTCAGACAGTCCAATCTTCGTATCAAAGATTTATTAGTCGGAGTAGTCACAGCTTAGAAGGCCGTCCGATTAAGGTCGTAACAAGAAGCAACTAATTATAATTAGTGAGCATAGCCACTTCAACAACTTATCACGTAGAGAGGTCCTGTTGAAGTCTCATTAGATGTATATACGTTTTCTAATGTGGCGCCTAATATTTCTCTTCTACGTAATAGATTTGACCTAATGTGCTTAATTATTTAATAGACAGATTAGAATATTTTTTTTCAACAAAAGGACAGTCATAAAATTCAAATGTAAATACTTTGCCACTTTTATAAACAAATAAATAGAGTAATACTTGCTACATAGACAACATTACAGCAGTAGATGCAACCCTCATATTATGTTTTCATGTGATCCGACAGCTTCAATAGCATGAGAGTGTGATCTCTTTTTTCATTTTTTGAGGTGGCCAGTCTTTTTGTTCAATAATTTTATTCCATAAAAATAAAACAAAAAACTTTGTTACACCTGCTGTACCACCATATGATCGATCAAAGTGATCAGATAGTGTATCTCTAACATCACAAGAAGTATTACTCCCCCACCCACCCAAAAGAAAAATTAAAAAAAAGTAGCCTGGTAGCAAGACGGCCCATTTCACACCGTTGGTGGGGCGAGGTGAAGGCGATGTGCAGCATGTTCAATTCTTTATAATTGCAAAGTAACCGCTAATTGTACAAATTATCGAACACCAACCGCTGTGAGTGTGCGTGGTCTGTCTGGAAGAGTGGGAGTCCATAACTCGCAAACAAAATAAGTCCACGGCTTGACGGCATCATCAGTAGAAAATAGCCACCGGCCGCCTGCCTTGTCATCCTCTACTAATCAATCTCAACCTTGAACGAGTATAAATTAAAGGATAATGGTTTGTACTCTTATCGGCCACTGTCAACTAAACTTGAGTCCAAGGTCCCCACGGGAATCCGACCTGTGTTCGTTCGTTTGTGTTCCTTTTAAAGGTTTGTCCATTTAATTCCGAATTCGGATCGTCTCAGCACCACGTTAGACCAGACTTCAACAGTAATCAGCCACAAAATGTCACGTGTATAGTAGATTCACCGTTCAAGACATATCCTATCGAAGTTGGCAACTTTTTTTTGGTTTTCGATTCAACAGATTTTTAATACTACGTAGAACACTTAAATACTATCAAAAGTCCAATATTACAATCATAATTTAAAACACCCCAATGTAATGCAACATAGAACACTTAAATACTATTAAGAACACAAAATTACAATCATAACTTAAAATACACTCGAACGTAATACAACATAGAGTACTTAAATACTACTAAGAGCATAAGACTACATTCATAATTCAAAATGCAGTCTCATGTAATATTCGTACAGTAATTTAAGTTGTATCTAGGTGCACATTAAAGTGTATTTTAAATTATAGTTGTAATTTTTTGCTCTTGATAATATTTAAGTATTCTGCGTAGTATTAAGAATCTGCTGAACTTAGAACAAAGAAAAAATTGTCAACTTCAGTGAGATGCGTTTCAAACGGCGAGACTATTTTATACATGACATCTCGAGACTGATTACTGTTGGAGTCCAATCTAATACGATATTGAGACGATCCAGACTCTTTAATTCCCTTGCAAAGAGTATAACATACTATGTCGACAACAATAAAAATATTTAAACAAAAGCAGAGTCTCTCATATGACTGAGAGTGCAACCTAAACCATGTTGTACAAGTTAATGTCGACAAAATGCGGCAGACCGGGTCGTCTCAACAGTTGCCTCCACTGAGATGAGATGCTCATCTCCATCCTACAGAAAGAGGGAGGAAGGGTGAGAAAGGTCACCCTGCTTTGGAGTTTGGAAGATGGACCTTTCCTTCTGTTCTGCTTCATCCCTCCCCGTGGACAGGCAGTCCCAAACTTAAACCCAACTTTGTCCACGTTCCCCTTTCCTCCCCCTTACGTAAAGGACCCCACTACCCTCCTGTCCCCACAGCCACCTTTACTTCCCGGTATCCTGTTAGCCAAAAGTCAGTCCGACGAGAACAACGATTTTTTAACCGAACGGTAGACACCCGTAATTACACGTTTTACCTCGCACGCGATCTCATAATCACATGTGGAAACTACACTTTATTACCGTAAGTCCTACTTCCACTCGAAGAAGCAATTCGATTTTCTTGGATTTGCTCTGCTGCATTGAAATGGAGCCGACAGCAAAGGACCACAAGACCCATCTTATATAGACTTGGTTTGGATGAGAGTCACAAATAAAAGTGTTTTTCATAAACCTATTAGGAGTTGATTTAGGCTGAAGTCTTTCAAATTTATTATAAATTCACCCCAATTTATGTAAAACAACCGAACATGAGTTTAAGAAAAATACATTTATGATAAATGAATTCATAGTAAATATATTTATGATAAACTTATTCATATTTTTTAAGTTGCATCCTAATAGGGCCAGAATTTTATATTTTTTACTCTTTTTCAACATGACAGTTGACAGCATCCATCTCGAAGTCGGGAACTCGAATTTTCTCTCCAAACTACTCTGTAACAAACAGAGTTATAAAGTGACAACAACATCACCTTGTACAGAGTTTTAGCATGCTTAAGGTATGTTTGACAAAAAAATTATTTGAAAGTCATTTTTGATTTTCACTCCTCACATAAAATGATTTGAAGGAGAAAAATTATAATTAATTTTAGTTTATTACTAAAGTTAATTCTTTCATAACAATTTCACTTTTTTTCATCTTAAAATCTTTGTAATCTTTTATTGGAAGTTAAAACACAAATAAAATATCATATAAATAATTTTCAAATTTTAAATACATTTTTATAAAAAAATAATTAAATAAAAATACAAAAATATTTTCTAAATGGAAACTACCCCAAATACGACCTTAAACTCGCATAACTATGAATACGCTTCCTTATTATTATTAATGGATTAGACGATAAAGGTGAGGTAGGATAAATTCTCCAGACAAAGTCGACGCAGAGAACAAAGCAAATTGGAAGGAGGACAGGTGCTGAAATAAAATTTTCTTATTACAAAAGAAACAAGAACAAAACTCGCAAAATCGTGCTTTCAACCTTCCCTCCCTTCCTCTATCTGTCTTCTTCTTTATTCGCCCGGGACGACCTCTCCCTTCCCCCGCCATCGCCCCCCAACCCCCTCCTCGTGCTCTGATGATGGAGATGAAGAAGAAGAGGCGGCACAAGTATTTGCAAAAGGCGCTGTTCGCCGCCGGCATCTTATTCGTCCTTGGTGCCTCCTTCCATAGCCACTTCTCCGGGGAGCTCCTCACCGGCCGCAGCACCACCACCACAACCACCGTCTTCAACATCCACAACCAGTACCAACACTACGCCATATTCGAACAAGACGACCGGAGCACTGTCGGGTCGTCCCTTCCCCTCCGTTTCTCCTCTGATACGCCCCCCCTCGCCGCAGACGGTGTCCTCCTCCCCGACTGGGAAGTCCTCCTTCTACTGCCTCCCGGAGACTACCCGGGGCCTTCCCCATCTCACCGCGGCCTCTCCTGCCTCTTCCACAACGGCGCCACCTCCCTGGCCAACTTCTCCGGCGTACTCCCGTCCTACCGCCGCGCCACCTACCGCTGCACGATCCCCCTCAGCCTGCGCCGGCGGCGGTCCTTCCACATCCCCCGCCTAGTCCCCACCTCCCCGGCCGGCGTCGGTTCCCGGGACGCCCCGTTGGCGGCGAACCCCTCCCGGGAGCTCCTCCGGTGGAACTTCCTGGTCTACGAATCCCTCACCACCGACGACGACGTGATCGTCTTCGCCAAGGGCGTCAACCGCCGCCACGGCGCCGCCGCTCGCCCGCCCCAGGACCTGCGCTGCGTCTTCCGCGCCCCTGGCGCCGCCGCCCCCCTTGCGCGCACCGCCGTGACGAGCTCGACCCAGGAGGTGTTCCGCTGCCTCCACCCGGACAAGGCGCGCCTGGCGGCCTCCGCGGGGGGCGAGGGCATCAGAATCTCCATCGAGATCATCGGCGGAGGGCCCGACGCCGGGGTGAGCAAGGCGGTGCCTTCTTTGGCGGAGTACCTCCCGCTGGGAGTGCAGCCGGCGCAGGATAAGACACCAGAACAGGGCTCCCTACTCTGCGCCTGCACGATGGTGTTCAACGTGGCCAAGTTCCTACGGGAATGGGTGGTCTACCACTCCCGGCTTGGCGTGGACCGGTTCATCCTCTACGACAA
Organism: Zantedeschia hybrid cultivar; assembly: GCA_030544215.1. Lineage (NCBI taxonomy): Eukaryota > Viridiplantae > Streptophyta > Magnoliopsida > Alismatales > Araceae > Zantedeschia > Zantedeschia hybrid cultivar. The sequence goes on along the minus strand of JARZZO010000002.1, from coordinate 18,267,466 downwards.
CGGCAGCGAGGACGATCTAGACCGGGTCGTGGCCGGTCTACGGCGGCAGGGATACAACGTGAGCTCGCTGCTGTGGCTGTGGCCCAAGACCCAGGAGGCCGGCTTCTCCCACTGCGCCGCCGCCTCCCGCGGCCGCTGCGAGTGGATGATGTACCTGGACGTGGACGAGTTCGCCTTCTCGCCTTCCTGGTCCAACTCCTCTCGCCCTTCCCGCGACATGCTGAGGTCGATCCTGCCGCAGCCGAGCAGCCCCACCAGCAGCAGTGGCGCGGCGGGGCCGGCCGTGGGGCAGGTCTCCATGGGCTGCCACGAGTTCGGGCCGTCGAACCGGACGGCCCACCCGGCGGGCGGGGTGACGCAAGGATACACGTGCAGGAGGCGGGTGGAGGAGCGGCACAAGTCGATCGTGCGGCTGGGAGCGGTGGACCCGTCGCTGCACAACGTGGTGCACCACTTCCGGCTGAGGGAGGAGTACCGGGAGAAGGTGGTGGCGCCTGGGGCAGTGGTGGTGAACCACTACAAGTACCAGGCGTGGGCGGAGTTCAAGGCCAAGTTCCGGCGGAGGGCGTCGGCGTACGTGGCGGACTGGACGCAGGAGGTGAACGCGGGGTCCAGAGACCGGACGCCCGGGTTGGGTTTCGCGGCTGTCGAGCCGCCCGGTTGGGCCGGCCGGTTCTGCGAGGTCGAGGACACCCGGCTGAGGGACACGGTCCGGAGGTGGTTCGGGCGTGGGGTGGACGCCGCCACAGAGGACTACCGGATGGAGTGGGAGGAGGCGGCCCGATGACCTGGAACGGGTGGGTCTGACTGGGAAAGTTCGGGGGAAGTGGACCGCCAAAAAATTTCCCCTTAAAAAACAAAAGGATTTTTTTCGTTGCCCTTTTTCAATTTTTCTGTGGCATACATATATATACAGACGATACCTTACTAAACGTAGGAGGCATTCACATTCCGTGAGAAAAAGATGCCGTGGCAACACTCTGAGGTTGTTTCCGTTCTGGACTTTCTTTCCATTGCTGTGAAGATGCCACCCCTTCATCTCCTCTTTCTCTCTTTCAATATGGAAATGTTGTAAAGGAATTTTTCTTTTTTAAGCTGCACTGGCTTACATTTTTTTTAGAAAAATTATTTTGTTGTTGGTGCAGCAAGTAAGACTCATATGGTAATATTGTAAAAGATCTCTACTTCTAAACTCCTTGACTCTTGAATGGCAAAGTAAAGGCCTACATTCTAAAAAAAGACTTTCATGCAATGGCAGATCCAAGCTATTTTAGCGGGATCGTGTGACCCACTAGATTTTATAAAATTTAAGAAAACTCACTATTTTTAGTCCATTAGAGTGATTAGATCATTGACCTCAATTCGTTAGAATGATCTCACTGGCCCGCTAATTCTAACTCAGTAGAGTGACCTCATTGATATATTGTCTAAGTAACATCACTGAATAAAATGTTTGCGTCTACCACTGCTTCCTTGTTACTTGATTTGACGCTTCTATGATCAACTTACTCATGCCAACTGAGATTATACCAATCCACCATCAAATATGCATTATAATGTAGTTTGTCTTTTTAGTTTTTGCTTTTGTTTTTTTGTTTTTTTTTTGGAGGGGGGGGGACCTTAAAATAATTGTCGATTCGTTCAAACTAACGAAACCAGAGGAAAAGTACATGAAACAATAAGCAGGACAAGATCCAGTGGTCCAACAGGGTGGGGGATTGAACAAAACACAAGATATGTCTAGAGGGCAAAGAAACACTCGACCAGAAGTAGCAGTAGAGAGCACGAGCACAAGCAAACAAAAAAAGCATACATCAAACCAAGACCAAAGGCAGTATATCCAATAGATATAACTTGTGCATAAACCAGAGGGTTACATTGGGAGGAGCTCGTCGAAGGGAGAAGAACCAACTCGTTAGAATAGTTGGCACGATGAAATCGAAGAAGGTAGCACATCCATTGTAACAGCGACAGGTGGATCGGGCTCAGAGACATACGTCTATAGAAGACATGAATGACGCGCGAAATCTTGAGCACCGCCTAAACTTTTCAAGTTCTTAGAGAGGGAAGAAGCTACTGCCAGCAAGACTCCCAAGCTCTCTAGAAGCACCAATATGAGGGATGATTGCCAAGCCTACATAGAGAAGAACAACACAGAAAACACATAGAAAACGAGGAAGGAAAAACATTGGGGGACAGCTAAAAAAACTAAAATCTAGAAATAACACCTAGAAATGTTGTGGTTCGGTAGAGACTGGAGGGTCTAACTGAGCAAACTCTTACAAAATAGGAGCATGAAGGCCCAACAGAATAGAAGTCACAGACAGATGATAGTGAAGGATTCTGAACAAAAAGGAAGGACCACGGTGAAGGGAGCAAAAGAGGCTGAGAAAACAGACAAGGTGCACATAGGTGGAGGGAGGATGGAGTGGATAAAAAGGAAAACATCACCAGACTCTAAAGAAAAAGAGCACCAATAAAACAAAGGGGAAGGGGATGGTGAGAGGAAACTACAAGAAAAAAGGAGAAGAGGTGGAGAAAATAGGCGGTGAGGATAAAAAAATGAAGGGGGAAGAAAAGAGGAAGGAGAAGTAAGGAAGACCAGAGGAAGGGGAGGTGGGGAAACATAGTAGGAAGGTGGGGGGTGGAAAAGGTGGGGAAATAGAAAAGGAGAAGGAAACGAGAAGGGAGGGAGGAGCCCCCCCCCCCCAAGAACTGCAGTCGGTGGTCAATCCGTCAGGAATGAGGAGTTCTGCTGCTGGAGAAATGGACAGGAGCACCGTCGCACCACAAGATGGCGCGAGGGTTCTAGAGGCTTCCAAAGATCCTTTGTAGTTTATCTCATTAAGTCAATTTTACGACAGTACTTAATGTAAATTAGGGCCTTGTCATCAGCTACATGGAAGTATACATTTCAGGGATCATCTAATTGTTTAGGTGAAGGGTTCCCAATAAAATTATAGCCACATGATTTCCACTCCCATCCATTTTCTTCCACCTCCAATAGGAGCATAGAGAAAGAAAAGAGTTGCCTAATCTTTTGTAACATGCTTGATTGTTGGATTAAGTGTCTATGTTAGCAGCAAATTTTTTGCTACAACTATAGGAGCTTATTGGTCATGTTTCATTGATGTCAATTTTGGCATATGCTTTAGATTTAGATAACATGCTTGATTGTTGTGTTATTATGACAAATTTGATATAGATTTGAGCCTATATTAGAAAAGTTTCGATTTAGACATAAAGACTAGGCTATGTTTATTCTCTTGTTACTACTCCCAACTCTCTTACTCTCGTTCATTTTTGCGCATACTCTCTATATCAATTGTAAAATTAGCATTTGAAACCTTAGAATTCTGGATATCAACGTTAATGTCAATGAAACAGAGTACTAGTCCTTATTTGGCAACCAGTCAATATGAGTAAGAATATTTGACTTTACAAATTATTCCGACATTCATCAATTTTCTATTTAAATTGTAAGAATAAAAAACATTCATTTTATGGATAAGTTATATACCCAACCTCTTTTCTTTTGTTCTAGGAGAGGCTTCAAATAAAAATCACTCAATTATTCTATCTTTTGACAAAATCTTATATCTTTTGAATATTCCAAATGTCAAATTACATCTTTACACCCAAGGCCAAATAACATTGTATTCCATTCACTTACCCCACTTTGATAGCAGAGAAGAATAAGGTTCTTTATTTCGTGAATAAGGCTAATTCATGTTTGATACACAAAATTAGTTATACTCGTCATAATTACTTATTAAGTAGAACAAGCAATTCCACCTAAGATCCAAAAATTACTTATTCTGCCTATTTTTTCATTATACCTTATACTACCATCAAAGTGAAATGTCCTTTATTCTAGTATAAGTAATCCGATACAGATAATTCCGGATAATCCATTCTACTATCAAAGTAGAGTATAGAATAACTGACAATTAGTTTTGTTCACATTCATAGCTAGTTTAGGATGAGAGTCGACAAAAAGAACTTGTGCATTTTCCACGATGGTGAATACCCTGATCAAACTCCCCCTACAAGTCTCCTGTCATCCCTTCACTCAAATGCCAAACTTTCTATAGCATTTGTAGGCACGTGATAGCAGCCCTTAACAAGACAATGCTCGGAGGCGAATCAAACAAATTTTTGCTTCGGAGATGGCCAAAGGGGAAGCAAAACAACGGGGCCAAGTGGAAGCTTCATTTGTCAAACCCGTAACAGGACTGCTGGCTGAAGTAGGAAGCACGGTAAGCAATTAAGAACTTGAAACTTATGGGGTGTTTGGTTGCATCACAATATTTTATACAATTTTGAAATAAAATATTATATTAAAATAAAATTTATAATAATTTTTAAAATAAAAAAGCATAACGTTATCACGTTTGGCTGAAAATCGATAATTTTAAGAATGTGGATCTACCGGTGATGAGGGTAGAGCGGGTGAGGCGAAGGTGGATCTGTTGGAGGCCAGACCAAATGTCCATCCGGGGGATTAGGGCTTCGGCGTGGAGGGTAGGAAGGTTTGTATCGTGACAAAAAATAAAATAGGACGCTCCCTGTCAGTGCTCAAACACTGCGCTGATCAAATGGCACTAGGTCACTGCACTCTTTTGTTAAAGTGCAGCAAGACTTAACCCCACACGTGATTATTGGAAAAAAAAATCCACCCGTTACTTTGAAATCAATGGGCTATAAAAACAAAAAATGTAAGATATCTTTGCAAAATAAATGATATAAATTAACCAAAATATGCATAAATAACTAATCTTTTGCGTCTACTAAAAGATATCTGGTGTGCTATAGAATGCTGTTAAACACCACATTGTTGTATTTTTCTTATATTTTAAAATGCCATAAAATTGAATTATAGTATTTTTCTTATGCTTAAATTGCTGATTTCAAATTCTAAACTTTTTTGTCTCGATCTGATTTTCATTTTAAAACTACTGAAAGCTCAAATCAAAAGAATTTAAAACTGGTAATTTTAAAACAAAGCTTCACTACCTTATTCTCTCTAATTTTAATGGCAATAATTTCAAGAGCAATACCTGCTGCAATTCCCCCTCCCCCAACTGCAATGGAGGCATCTCAGTAGGTTCAAAAAAATTAAAAATTTCTTTGGTCGGGTCCAACATATCCTACCTGTCCGTACAGCGCAATGCTCAATCAGACGTCCAAAAAAAATTTTGATTTTTTATTTTTCAGATCTTTTTTGGATCGGATATTATGTTGTACGGATCGATTTAGCCGGACCTAAAAAAATCAAGAAAAAAAAAGGTTTTTCTCAAAGAGGAGTAACATGAATCCTATAAAGTGCAGGATGAGTTTCGCAGAGGAGTGACAACTGCCTGAACCTTTTGGCCGCACCGGTTGGTATGAGTATAAAATGGCTAGAAAAAATCAAAGAAAATTTAGTAAAAAATCATAAAAAATCAAGAAAAAATGTAAAAAGTTAATCAGATATGCGTTGAGTGTAACAAAGGTGGATTAAGACAAATAAGTACACATAACACATACTAAATGACTATTTTGATACAGATTAAACATAAAAAATATTATGCTAATATACTAAACATTTACAAATAATAAATGTTAATGGAAATCAAACGATCTTTACTCATGAAAAATATAAGTGAGTATACTAATATGGATAATAACCCATAGATCCTTTTGAAAAAGTCCTAATTTTTAACCCTAATTAGGGTTCAATTTGAGATTTTTCTCTAATTAGGATTCAATGAATGCAATTGACAGTATGCTCCTACTCTAAATTATACGATCAACATTAATTAGGTTTCAATTAATGTTTAATTGAAGTAATTTGACAAAAATTCTAATTTTTGACCTCTAATTAGGGTCGAAAATTGAGGATTGTCTATTTTGCTAAAAAAACGAACGTACATAATCTGCTAGCAATTAATAACTCAAAAATAATTTAAAATTTTAAAATATATATCATACATTCTTCGATTTCTTTTTTTCTTCCATCCAAAAGGGCCAAAACCTCTCTGGCAGCGGGCTACAATGGCGGCGGCGGCAACAGCAGGTGGCGGCGGCGACACCTTCTCCTCCTCCTACTTCTCTTCTCAAAACCGCAGGAGCCCCTCTCACAAATTTATTCTATGAGAAGGAAAAGTGGAACACCCCTTTTAAGATGGCGTTTCACGTGTTCCGGTCCGGTTTCGGGCGTACCGGCCGGTACCGGACCGGTACAATATTTTTTTTACTTTTTTATTTTAAATATGATATCGAACATTTGACTCCATATCGATACATATGCTCGCCAATACCGGTACATACTGGTATCGACCAGTACTAACAACCATGGTTTGTACAGTACAATTTTTCACTTTTCACTGTTCTTTGGATTCGATTTTTTATTTTTCAGATTTTTGTAGATCATCCAATCGAGTGTTACACTGTATGGATGATTAAGGTACCTTGGGCCGACCTAAAAAAAAAAAAAAATTTACCCACTGCAATGACCCTGCGTGCAGCACGCATGGTCATTGCAGCAAGTATTACTCTCCACAGATAAATCAAATACCCAAGGGAACAACCCTAGCAAATTACACATGGGAAATTCGTTGGGGGTGGGGAGTCTTATGGGATAGTTGTGATTGGCAATGAAGCTGTTATCCACCCCATTCTAGAGTAATATGTTCACCCTTACTGGACTGTTGGGCATTTTCTACTTCATAAGAACAGTACAAGTGATCCTGAAATTTGTGCAGCCTTTTTCTAGGGTTCAATTTTGAACAGGCATGTTATGTCTTGTGAGAACAAACAACATACACAAGCAAGCATGGCGGATAATTTGGGATGTTACAGGAGGAACCTCGAACAATTTACTAATGCAGGATCATCCCTAAGGTGGTGGAGAAAGGAATTAAATCATGAAGACGTAAGCTAAGACTACATTGTGTTTAGTCATGACAGATCTAACCAGTTAGTATGCAAGAAGGGAAAAACATTCAACAAACAAAATAACAACCACACTGGTACTGTGTTTTTCCTGATTAAGGCAGCCTTCTGGCATATTGTCTAAAATATATACCAATAGAATGCTATGAAGCTGGCTCACCAGCTCTCACAAGGTCATACGTTGAGAGAGGGTTCGCCTAGAGGAATGATAAGGCAGAGGAGATTCAGCTGCAGAATTGATGCTCCCACATCTTTTAACCAGTAAAAGCGAATTTACTGCAAGAGTGCTATTCAACAACGAAGCCCAAAATCCTAGAGCTAAATAGGATGAAATGCTAGTCGAGGCAAAAAGCTTATGAGTGCAATTACCGAAGAAAAGCAAGAAACTGTGCAGGGATATCCACATGATGCTAAGAACTAAAAAAGGGAACTAGGGAAGGGAGAGAGAAGCTTGAACATTATCTAAGATGCAATGGGACAAACAACCATAGTTTAAAGATTAATACAACTAACATTCCATGAACATTAAAGAATGCTGCAAAATCAATTACTAGAGAGATTCATGTGAGGTTGAAACAGAAATCTGAAGATGATATCAGTGTCATCAGATTGAAGTTGCCTTCAGTAAGGCATACGCGTTAGGGCTGCAATTGTGCGTAGGTCAACCCAAACCCAAGTGGGTCAATGATGGCTGGGTCGAACTGAACCTGATCAAGCTAGGGTTGGGTTGGATTAAAGTTGAAGATTCTTTCAATCTAACCTTAGATGGGTTGGGTTAGATCGAGGGCTGGCTGACCCAACCTAACCCGAGCCCAAATATTAGCATATATAAATGATAACTTAGATCATTAGAATATGTTTCATTTAATTTTATTTATTTAAAAAAAAGTTAGTTTACAATATGAACAAAAATGTTCTCATATAGTATCCATGTAACTTTGTTTGTGCCTTCTTTTCTTATTACTTTGTTTAAGTAGACAGATGAATTTGCTCATGTCTTTGTATATGGAATTTCGATAGTCATAAAGAAAAGTTAAAAATATGGACTACTAAGGATATAACCTATCTTAGCCCAACCCAACACAAGGAGTTGGGTTACATGGGTTGAGTTGGGTGGAGCTAGGGCATTGTTGATGGGTTGGGTTACGGTTGAGGAAGCTGGATTGGGGGTTGGGTTGGGTTGGGTTGGGTTGAGGGGTCCCTTACATGAGTTAAGTTAAGGTTGACCACAACCCGACCTAATCCGACTCGAGTTGCAGCCCTAATACACACTACAACTAGAGATGTTTTGTTTCAAAAAGTTCTACCGAAAAAAGAGCACTGAATTCCCAAGCATCCTATTGTGCTATTCTCAAGTAATGAGGAGTGAAAATGGCATTCACAACCAAAGAACCAAAGTCACTTGGCCATCTCAATAATCTTAGCAGCTTGCAATTGTGTTGGTTAGCTCAACTTCAGGATTAAAACACATCATAAAGGGAAAACGGGAGTTTTATCTAGAACAACTCTTCTTGTATATATCAAAATAACTGGATGTACAGTTGTTGTCAAAATATTTTTACAACCCGAAGTCGTAGGATTTTTATCGCACTATTGAAGAATTGGCAAGTTTGCTTAACTACCATTCTGGAGAGAATTCTCTCATATGATTGAAGAGTAATGAAGCTTTTTTTCCCCTTCATTATCTATTGGGCTTGTTTTAGTTAAAGAAGACATGATGTTTGTGATGCGTAGTTAAGGGCACAATAGGCAGTAGAGGAAGAAATTTTCTTCTTAAACTTATGCAGCTTCTGAAGCTGAATGGTAAATTCTTTTATGTCCAGCAAGGTTCAAAGCGAAAGATGTCACACGTCATTAGTTATAGACCACCTCATAATTACCTTTTTTAACTTCAAGATAGGACTATTACATTTTTTTTACAATTACAATTTGTGCTTAAGGCAACATTTATAACTATAGCTGCTATGATAAAGCATTCACCTTCTCCATCTCCCTTCTACTTATTGGCAACCCCGCTTTTTGTTACAATGCAGCTCACCCAATTTGTCTTTTTTTTGGTCATTAACATACTACCAAACATGGGAAGTGTGAAAAGAGGCAAAAGGTGCAATTCTGTAAAGTAATTAGAAAAAAGAAAGAAACAATATGGGTTCCACATAGGTATCATTGTATCTATCAAAGCTAAAAGTAGGTGTAGGTTTACATGGAGCCAAAGCCCAATAAGGGCCCAACAAGCCGCCAGCAACAAAGAAAAAAGAAAACCGATATGCGTCACCCCCGGATTTGGGAAGGTCATCTGGACATGAGGATCTCCTCGGGACCCATGGTGTCCCGTTGCTCTTTGCATATAAGAGGCGTAGGGTGAAAGCCCCATGACATGGCCTCTTAAGCCACATCTCTGCAGTTCTATGGAGATGAAGGGCTACAAATAGTAGTCAAGTATGTTTAGGTAAGGGCAAAGGTTTTTCTGAATCCAACCAACGAAAAAAAAAACTGACATAACCATCGAAGGGGTTGCCCTCCGTTCCACCAGCACATGAAGTAAGGGAGGAGAGTGGAGCGCTTCAGTAACTAAGATCTCCATAAATCCTCGTCACATTTTTCTAATCCACTCCATTAAAAATCCTCTACAGTAGGATATGAAGGAATCTGAAGATTTTGTACAAGAGTGTCAAGGGACTTGATCTTCCGACGTGGCCAACGAGGAATGCCAAATTCTCTGCATTTTCTCTTTAGAGATACAGTCAGCCCAATATTCAGATTTCTTGATGCTTCGGCAATTGGAACATCAAAATACTTGGCAAGATCAGCTAAGGATATGTTATATAACTGCATGGTCTTTCACAGCTCTCTTAGTTTTCTTCGTTGTGTTATCCAAACTCCTACAATCACCTATCCAAACCATAAGATGTCCGTACTCATAACGAAATTGTGTTACATTCTCTATCATGCCTAGAAGGTGCCACAACAAACAAAATGCCACGTATAGGTTAATCAGATGATAAATTTTAAATGTTATCTCATTGTGTTTACAGAAAAAAATAAAAAAAAAATCCTTAAGTTCAAATTGAGTGAGAAATTCAATAGTGGAATACAAGGATGAGTGTCTGTTAAGAAAAACTTACTGCAACCATCCATCTAAAGAGGATGTGTTTGTACTTTGTAGTGGAATTGTGTCACATTCTCTAACATGTCAAGAAGCGGCTATAACAAAACGCCAGAGATTAACCATATGACATAAACTTGAAGGGTTTTCTACATATAAGCTCTTACAATTTTGGTGACATTACAAATAAGTCTTTCCAATCTTACTATTTACAAATAAACTCCCACAATCGCAACTTTCTTATAAATAAACTTATTTGTAACACTCTCAAGAACTTATTTGTAAGTTTCATGAGCCTTTTATTAATTCACGGTAAATTGTGAGGACTTATTCGTAAACAGTCAGATTATGGAGACTTATTTATAATATCACAAGATTATAGAACCCAAACAAACTTGAAATATTACCTCATCTTATTTGCAGAAGATCTGCAAATTCAAATTGAACAAGAAAATAAATGGCGGGGTACAAGAAGGGTGACCGTTAAGAAATGATGCGTTATTAATGGATACATTCATGTGTCTTGGTGGTCATATTCTCCATATGGGCAAGAACGGATAAAGGTTTTAATTCATCCAGAATCAAAGAAATCAAACAGAACAAGCCAGGAATTCCAAAAGTGCAAGAAAAATCCCCATGCATAGATAGCACGATTGAAGTACAATGTGCAAACAGACATCTCCCAGTGCTACATGAACAAAATACTTCTAAGCAAACATCAATAAATTCATAACGGTATATGCATTATGATCCCATTTTATGCGAAAAATGACTACAAATTAGTAGTCCATCTCAGTGAACCCAGCCCCATGGCAAAGACTGGCCCACTACAATCCCTTATCATCACTAGTATCATTGGCACAACCAGGATCTCACCATTCCACTACACTTGCTAGCTGATTTGGACATGTCCAATTTTTATCCCTGGCTTAATTAGCTAGGGCATGTTGTGTTCACTAGTCCCCCATTCTCTTCTCATATCGCTCCTTCCAGGGATTGAACCCGAGACGATATGGACACTCTGACGCTGACTAGAGACTAACATTACGCCTTATAAGATTAACCACTGCCGCAAGGACCTCAGCGTCAGATGCGCTTTCTGCCTAGATCCTTACATAAATCGAGCACAATACATGTGCGTAAGTAAAAATTCGTTTCAACAGCATTAATTATATGAGGAATGATTCAATGAACTCGATCTCACAGTGAAGTCGAGTTTCACAGTCACACATTTTTTCACTTTGTCCCTTTCGTCTTTTACAGAGAGAGTGAAGTAAAAAATATTCTTAACTATAGGACTCGATCTCACTGTGAAGTCAAGCTCATTGAATCATTGTTCTAATTATATATGCCACTCAGATAAGTACGGAGCCGCCAAAGATAGATACAGTAAAAGAGACCATAACATGCGTCCGGAGAGTTGGCAGTGCTCACAACACACCTTTGAATCAGTGTTTTAAGAAACTGACCTAATAATCTAGTTAATCTTAGAAAACTACACCGGGAAGCTTTTCTGGTCCGATTTATCAAAAAATCATTATCTTTAAAAACTCGAGAGAACTAATTAAAAATTGACTAATTTAGCCTGGTTCATATGAAAATTAACCAGTCCAAAGCTTGATACTAAATTTTCTTTGACAAAATATCACTTGAAAGTGTTCGAATTTGAATTTAATGACACTACTTAAACATAAGTTATGTACAAATCAAACGAATAATGAGTTTTGTAATAAAAAATAGATATAAATAAAATAATATTTGTTATACTGCATGTGATGTAGCAAAGTGACAGAAAATGTAACACACTACTTCCTTGCACTACTTATTCACTTTCTTTCTCACCTTTTTTTTATTTTTTTGAGTGAGAGAAAGAGAACTTGTAACTTCTTTGACAACATTTATTGTTGTCATTTTCTTCTCCCCTCTTTAAAAGAGTGCATATTTTTTTCTCAAGAATATCTTTTCCACTATAGTCCCACCATCTACCATATTATCACTTCCTACGTAATTTTATTACTTTATATATAACTTTATCACTTTCAACCGTAATTTTATCACTTTCTACGTAGTTTACTTTTATCACTTTCTGACAATTTTATCACTTGTTGTTCATTAAAGTGATAAAAAGGTCAAAAAGTGGTAAAATTGAACTACATAAAAAATGATAAAATTTTGTTTGGAAGTAATAAAATTATATAGGTAATGATAAAATTGTGTAGGAAGTGGTAAAACTGAACTATGTAGGAACTGATAAAATTGCATTTGAAAATAATGATAAAATTACACATGAAGTGATACAATTGTGTAGAAAGTGATAAAATTACATTTAGAAGTGAAAAATGTACATAAAGTGATAAAATTTACGTAGGAAGTGATAATATCAGAAGTAGAAGGGCTAAGACAAGAAAGATTCTTTAAGCACAAAAATATGTTCATTTTAAAAACAGGTGAGGGGGAAAAAGAACATAATAAATACTATCAAAAAATTATAGACTCTCTTTCTCTCTACTAAAAAAGGTCAAAAAGGTAATGAGAGGGCCCAGTTTCGCTGGCCCATTTGCTAGGTGAGTCGGCTTGCTAAGGACTGTCCTTGCTCGCTACCAAAGTCTGACCGATCTCTCAATCGGTAGGCCCATGAACTCGAGCTCCAATAGGGAGAGTACCAATCCGAGGTAGACCCCGATGTTCTGGGGGCACCAGGACACCTTCGGTCATAGGAACTCTCCTCCTCATCAACTCTAGAGCAGATAAGGAAAGTCAAAGTCATGTCTCGTCTAGGGATTAGGCCTAACTTCTCGTCGTACGCTCTCCGGTCGAACTCGGCTACTATCTCAGATCTACTCCTATAAAAGAGAGCCCCTGATACCCTCAAGAAAGGTACATCCTACACTAAATTCTCTACCTTGCCCTTGTTCCTATACTCCCTGACTTACGCATCGGAGGGAATTCCCCCAAATCTCAATCGGTGGTCTCTTATGACCTAGTATCTATTTTGTAAGAGCACAAGGAGCTTCTATGATCCAAAGAGCCTTGACTTTCTGATCTTGAGTGGATGAATCTCTAGCCCAACATGTAGAAAAGAAAATGGATAGATAGTGCAAGGGAGTTAAGTGTTGCATTTTACGTCACCATTGTTACATCGCATGTGGTGCTCCAAATGCTACTCATATAAATATCTATAATATGTATATATTTAATATTTTTTAATCAAATAAATCGGCCTAGTCAAGTGGGTGTACAAGACAAAACATAAGCAAGATGGTTCTGTAGATCGTTACAAAGTAAGACTTGTGGTGAAAGGCTACAAACAGAAGTCAGGTATCGATTACCATGAAGTGTTTGCCCATGTTGCCATATTGGAGTCTGTGAGGCTCTTGATTGCCTTAGCAGCTCAAAAGCAGTGGAAGATTCATCAGATGGATGTAAAGTCCGCTTTCTTAAACTGATTTCTAGAAGAAGAAGTGTATGTAGAGCAGCCTCCCGACTTCATACACAAAGGTCAAGAAGATAGAGTCTACAGATTGAAAAAGGCTCTCTATGGCTTAAAACAAGTTCCACATACATGGTACACTCGTATTGACTCTTACTTTTTGAAAAATGGTTTCATTAAGTGCCCATATGAACATGCTCTTTATATTAAGCACAGTAGTAATGGCAGTGGTGTTATTTGTCTCGTTATATGTTGATGACTTGATATTTACTGGAGATGATGATGATATGGTAGATGAGTTTAAAAAGAGTATGGTTCATGAGTTTGAGATGACTGACATAGGGTTGATGTCTTATTATCTTGGTATTGAGGTGTCTCAAAGTGAGGGAGGAATTTTTATTTCTAAAAAAAAGTATGCAGGTGAAATTCTTGACAGGTTCAAGATGGCTGACAGTAAGCCAGTTGCTACTCATGTAGAGACTGGTTTGAAGTTATGCAAGAAAGGTGACGGAAGTTAGTAGATCCTACGTTCTTCAAGCAACTAGTTGGGAGTCTTCGCTACTTAACTGCTACAAGGTCTAACATTATGTATGGTGTCGGATTGATCAGCAGATATATGGAGAAACCAACTCAAATCTACTTGCAGGCAGCGAAGAGGATTTTGCGTTACATCAAAAGAATCATTAGCTATGGTATTTTATATACTTCTGATGGATTGGTTAGATACACCGACAGTGATTGGGACGGTGACATAGATGAAAGAAAAAGTATATCATATCATAACCGTGGATGTCTAGTTTATCTAGTAGTCTTAGATTTTATCTGCGTCTTATCATTAGTGTTTGGATAGATGTTAACAAAAGTAGTGGAAGTTAAATTGAAGACTTCGTCTTCTAGTGTGATTATTCAAAGTCGTCCTTATCCTTCTTCTATAAATGGGGTCTAATACCCAACGCATGTAACAGAGAACTTGTGGTTATTGTTTGAATAATAGTGAAGTTTATTCCCCACGCCACCAGCCTTCTCTCCTTGTTCTCCACAAAGCTTCTTTGTTTCCTTTTCATGGCAGTCCATGCATAAACCTGCCGCATGCCACGTAAAGGTGTTTTTGATCCCGTAAAGCTGCAGCATAGAAGTTCTCTACGTGCATCTGTTACTCTGGTGCACGAAGACGTTCCAAGTTCTGGAACGTGAAGACAACAATTGTTGTTGCTACGGCAAGGTACGTTTTCTAACATGGAAGGGGGAGTGGAGTAGGGCTCCGGCCGCTAGCATGGCGATAGAATGGTCCCGCACAGAGTGCGGCTACGGGGAGGGGGAGGTGAAAGCCTATCTATGCACAACGCTGGGCGACGGCGCAAGGAGTGAGGGAACCAGACGTTCAGCACCGCTATTCCTCCTGGTGGCAGCAGGGGCAGCGGCAAGCATTGCCCCTACGACGGCAGCAAGCATCGCTCCTATGGCGCAAGTAGACCGTCGACAAGGCAGTCACGTCAACGGCGATTTCTACTTCGTCTTCTTCCAAGTGCTGATGCCATGGACAAGGTTCCTCGTGTTTGGTCCATCGGAGCCGAAGCAGAAGGGAAAGGCAGCACTTTTATGACGAGCTGAAGGGCGAAAAAGATGAGGGTCGCAACGGTTCAACAAGGTGCGAAGATGGATGGGTTGTCGACGCAAGGCCTTTCCAACGGAAACATGAGTGAGGGTCGCTGTTTGTTGCTCAAGGGCGTTGTGGTAGAGTCTCGTTTGCAAGTGAGTTGGTAAGGCCAGCGTAACACTGTGGCCCCTCACGCATGACTTTTCGCTTCATCTCATCATGTGCCAAGATCGGCGGCCGTGGACTCCACTGAGCATAATAATGTCCACTAATGAAAACGACAGGTCCGCAAAGGCCAAAAAAATTCATTAAAACTATTGACAGAGTCTTCAAACTTGAGAAGATCTTTCTGATCTCCGAAATCCCTCCCTAAGCGAGATTTGAACTCATGATATTCCTTGATGCAAAGGAAATCAAATACCACTGACCTACAGAAACAGACTCTTTTGTTGCTGCAATCGAATCTGAGCTTTCTGTTATTCTTCTCGTCAATAATACTGCCACACGCAGAGTGAAGGTTCACTCGCATAGCACTCTGAACGAGCTTATCTGGCGGATGGACCCAACAAAGCATTCCTTCCTTGCACAGTTGCACGAGACCGCAATGTGGTCGACGCAAGCAACAACGCCCCAGTTGTTGTTATCTTATCCAGCGCAAAAGGGACTCTGTCTCTTCTAAAATCCCGCCCACCCCGCCAAGACCGCTACGACGTCGCAAATGGTGGTGGGCCTTTCATCGTCTGCCACTGCTAGTGCTGTCGTGCCGCTCACCCAGTCTTCACGAAAAGTACAAAGAAGTGGCCGCGGCCGCCGCATTCCAATCATTAGAAAAACAACTACCTGCCACAAGCGGAGAGTTGCGGTCCCACGGACGCTTTTTTAAAATTTTAATTGCCTCAATATACAGAACATTGCATCAAACATTTTTCAGAAAAACAAAGAAAGAAGAGGGACGCGAGAATTCTAAGCCCAACGGCAGGGGGGTCCTCACCTATTTTTCAAGAACACTGCTCTTTTAATCCAAGGCAAGCATACAGATATATATATATATATATATAAACATGATAAACTCTAAAGATTTGACTTTTGATTAGGTTAATTAATAATCTGTACAAAATCGGCTACCCTTTTACAACAAATATGAATCGGTGATGGATACAAAGGGAACGCTGCTTGGAAGGAAAAAAAATAAAAATAAAAATGGCGCCTCCACCCATCCAGCCCTTCCTCCTTCCCATCCCATACACCACATGTATCATCATGTAACATCTCCTCCCTCTCTGAAAGCATTTTCCCTCGTCAGCTTAACAATTGCACAGCGGAATAACGAATTGATTAGGATACCTCTAAAGTTGCAATGCTAAATCTGGCTGCTGTGAATCGACCGCCACGCCAGATGGAGGCGACCCTGGAGACTGGAACCTTATGTTCAGGTCTGGTGGTGGAGCAGACTCCGACTTGGGGTGCAAAGACAGTCCCCTCCAAACACCCCGCGGGTCCTGAGAATCTATTGTCCCGGGATTGACGGGCTTTGGCCTCTCTGGCTCTAAGCGGGGAGCATTTGCAGGGAGGCTGAAGTTGTTGCCTCTGGAGACCATGTCGAGAGCTCGAGCATGTGTCATGGGCACCTCCGGCACAAAGTTCCCTGTTGGCCTGGTTGGTCTGACAATCTTCCCAGCTTGTTGCATGTCAAAACCAAACGGTGTCTTGAACCCATTCATACTGGGATGACTTGCCATGGTCTGATTGAGCTGGAAGGGAGGTCTGGGCCTCATACCTCCGCTGCCACCAATACCGCCTGCAGTGATTAGGCCAAAGCCGCCATCATAGTTCGGTCCCCTTGCCGCTTCGGCGGACTCCACGGGGTTGGAAAGTCTGCTTAAGATTGCAGATGAAGACGCAGACGAAGGAGTTACACTTGGACGGCCTTCTTCAACGGCAGCAGCAGTGTTTGGAGGGGGTTCAGGCTGCTCGGAGATTGCATCGCCTTTGGATAACGCAGGAGGAGTCGGCATTCTATGATGGGATGAAGGGCACGAAGAAGATGGAGCTAGTAAGGGTGGTTGATATTGCTGTGGTACATCTGGTTCCCCAACCCAGCCACGGCCAAACTTTGTTCCAGGAGGCAATGCCTTCTCAATTTGTTTGGCAGCAATCTCCCAACCAACAGGCCCAAAGTCAGCAGCAAATCTGGCAAGACTCCTGGCATATGCGTGCTCCATCTGAAGCCCAACCTGGTGCAAAAAGAAAGGTCAAGAAAAGGGAATCAGGTACAATATGTGACATACTCCTTGGAAGTAAACATTTATCAAAATTTTGAAACACAAATCAAAAGAATCTATGAAAAGGAAATTTTGTTAAAAACACAACAAAAACAAAGATGCCCATGGGGAAGAATTGAAGCTTAAGTAGGGACTCTCCAACAACCAAACCAAAGCATCATTATCAGCCTCATCACATTAATCTGGCATGCTGGAGTCTGCTAACTCAGTTAAAGGATCCACAGGTTTGACAGTTTCCAACCAACTACCCTAATATCAACCTTCTTACTTCTTGACGTCTAATACACAGTCAAGATGATCCAGGACGTTAGACTCTACCAAGAAAACAGATGAGTCAAGTTAACAGGTAAAAGAATAACTTAAAAAGTTCTTTCTTGTGCAGTTTAAGCTTGTGCAATCAAGAACGAACTTCAAAGGTACCACCAAACTTTGGAAACAGCCTGGATGAAGACTAGAAATTCCAATGGGCTAGCTTGGGCCTGCATCTCAGCCCGCGCTAGCACGGCCCCATGGCAGGTCTTTTCATCTTGAACATGAGAACCAACACAGACACACCATTGATTCCAATGTTGTTTGACACCCACCCTAGCCAATTATAGTTTAAGTTCTTTTATAACCAAAATACATCCAATACTTACAATTCCAAGACTCGGACCTACCCCCATGCCCTTAGAACTGAAGCACCAGGCCAATCTACTGCGTGATATGTGTAGCAGGCCTGCCAAGCCAAAACAAAGGGCCCAGGACCAGTCAGCTGATTAGACAAGCAAAAAGCCTTTTTGACCCAGGCCTTACCCACATGCCTAACAGCTCAGACTAAGTCCGGACCAAAGTGGGGTCACTCGGGTTATTTAGTAGGAACAGGAAGGCGGTCCATGACCCAGCTCCCTGATTATGGATAAGGAATAAAAACGAATCCTGGCAACGAAATTACATGATACTTACAGGCACAAGCTGCTTCCTCTCCCCATCAAATGTCGTGAGTATTGATGGTTCAGACCAACCTGTGGAAGATTGTGGTTGCTTATATGTGTTGCGCCGATTTTCATCTAAAACAGGTGCTTTCTTCCCTGACCTCATTGGAGTCCCCTTAATAGAACCTGAAAATAGAACTTTCAGAATATATATGCTTACTACACACACTAACATTCAATACTCATAACAACAGATATTAATAAATTTCAGTTTGGCTGCAGTAAAGGGCTATTAAACAATACCTGTGTCATCATTCCTGTCTGACCACATAGAATTTTCACTGTTGAAAGATCTATGGTTGGCCCGAGCAAGTGCATCAATTGAACCCAGCTTATCAGAAGCAAACCCTTTTCTCAACAAATCATGAGAAGAGTTAGACCATATCGCGTTATCCCCAGCAGTAGCGAGAGTCGCATCAGAGAATTCAGAAGGTCTCCCCACTGCCTTTTTTGTTGTATTCTTCCCCGGTGGTCTACCTCTTCGTACTACTTTTGGTTCTGGTTCCTCTTCGTCACTATCTTGCCTTAAATTCTCAAAGTTCTTTTTAGCAAGCTCTTGAATACCTCGAGCCTGATGAAAAAGGAGAGTTATACTGCATGTCCATTCTCCACATTCTATATATACTGTTACAGATAAATACTGATCAATGAAATATAAATGAACAAGAATTAAGATTAACAGCTACCTGCCGAAAGTAAATTGTATCTGGTGCATTATAGCTCATTGCATTTGAGCAGATTAAGAACACATCTTTCTGCACATAACAAAACAAAGTTAAAACCAACAGAATAACCTTACATACAAGATCTTCAAGTGATTGATTACCACAGAACATACGCATATTATCCAAACAATAGGGGAAAAGCATGCAAATCACGATATGTTTGATGTTAATTTAAACCCAGCAAGGGGAGATGACTAAGTTCAAGAATGGCCTGAAAGCTACCATAGAGCCCATCTTAAATCCTGGAGACTAAAAAAGAACAGACAAGCAAGATATGCAAACCAGTGACCTAGCTATCAACTTGGCTTCATCTCATTACCAAAAGACATTGTCATCCTATTTACCAAGAAAAATTAGAATTTGAGCACTTCTGGAATGTTATAAATGCCCGTCCTTGGAAAAATGCTCAGCTGGTTACATTTAATTATGTTGTGTAAATTCTTCAACTTTAATGAATGACCTGGCATTGACAATGTGAGGACCTGCAAGCACATTTTCCATTCTCTCGCCTTTTCCTTTTTCATTAGGGATATCAAAAACAAACACTGTTTTCTTAGCCAGCCATGCACTAGATTAAGGGGAACACCCATGTTGAATGCAAAGACCTTAAAGAATCCTAATTAATACATTAAGTCTGTCCGTAACCTTCATCCAACAAAAATGAAGTCCTTGGCTTCACGATATGTTTAACAATAACAGATGGATACCAAGAGATGGATAAAATCTATAAAAGATAGATTGCCATTTTCCAAAACAGATTAAAGTGCCTTTGACACTATTACTAACAGATACTAAGACTTGCATCATGATCTCAACTGAAAATTTATATCAACAAATAAAAAATTGAAAGTGATAGGTCAACCATCAGACCGTGAAGCTTCAGCTACATGCTAAATCTGACACCTGACCATGTTAAACAACATTCACATCGGTACCCATGTAACTTAGCTGCACCAACGAGCAGCAAACACAATTACTAGTCACCTGTCAAGCTACAAATCTTCGGTGGATAAAGCAATTAGGCTCATGTGGCTTGGGGCCGGGAGTTTGCATCACGTTGGAATTAGGCAATGAATGAAGACATGGGTTCCCACTACGCTCTGTCACATACTGGCACCCTGGGCTTTCCAGCTAGTTCATCTATACAGTATATAAACTGTTACTAAAGCAAGAAAGAGTAATTTGGAAAGGGATCCCCTAAAACATTGAATGCGAAGAAGGCATGTACCAGTCACAAAATCAGGATTCATAGATAATACATTTAGCATACTGAAAAAGTAATGATGGATGATCTGCCAAACATGTAACCATACATCCCAATAGACTACTTACCACGTGCATTCTTACAAACGACATCAAGTCAAAAGCTGATTGAAGAGCCAAGTCACAAGGAAGTTGCAACAGATGTGCTCATGCAAAGAAAATGTGGAAATCCATGTGTCACAATGACAAAATTCAAGAAGTTCTTGCACAAAAGCAATGCTTGTCCACTAACTTCCAACAACTAATATGATTCGAAATCATGTTTAATGGAAAATAACAAAACTTACTACCATTCATCACAATAGAGGAACAGCAAAGAATCTATGCAGAATATTGTGAGGGAAGGGACTAGATAGTAGATACAACTTCGAAAGGCGGAACCTCACAGAGGCAAAGCTGTTTTTATCATTTGTTACTCTGAATTGTTAGGCCTAAATAGCAGGGAATGCTGAACATGTGCTCCCTTGAATAGTTGTACATCTCAAACTCCTATGCAATTGCTTGCAGCTATAAGCTCGTCCTGAAGAATAATGCATGCGGTGGAACAAATTTGATGCATCCTTAGACACAGTCCCAACTTGGTCAAGCATTCTCCACTCTTAGTAAAAATATATTGCAACTTTTTTGCATGTTTCCTAAATTTACGGATTTACATGTATCCCCATGGCTATTAATCAAGGCTTTAAACAAGCACTAAGGCATGATTTTGAACAGTGTTGTATTAACTTCTACTGATTTTTTACCACGATTAATGCCACAACTCATATGAAGGCATGTATGCTCCTTTTATCCATCATCTCCGAATGAAGCCAGTCAGACAGGTCTCTCTTCCCATGAATTGATCTTTAGGAGCTTATTAGGATCTTCAAGAGCTTATTATTCTTCCTCTCTGCGTAATAATTTGGCCACAATTTTGTTGGATAAAATACACCAAATATTGTCATATGGTAAAACTCTCTTGAACCTTTGAATCACAAATAAATGTGAAGTAAAATTTACCAAAAATGATCGTAATCTGGATCCTTAAACTTGCCAAGTAATCATCGTTAGACCCTTATCCCATTTATTTGGGGTTGGCTACATGAATCTTGTCCAGCCATTTTAATCCATCTAATACCAAATTCGTGATTAAACCTAGGACGGTCGACCCCTTTCTTATTTTTTCAACCACCTCATTTAGGCCTTGCTCAAGTTTTTCTACCCTCCTCAACTCAAATTTGAACACATCGTCTATTTTCCCTAAGCTATCTTAATGTCAGGAGGAGCTATACTTAAGTGTCCATGCATAAATTCTTTCCTAGCCCTATCTTTGTACTCTTTCCGTAAATCCATCCCAAGTCTCAACATTCTCATCTCCAAAACACAGTTTTTGTACATGCTCATTCTCACAGGCTGAGTCACAGCCCAACACTCAGGCCCATACAACGTAGCGGGCCCCACAATGATTCTATAGAACTTTCCTTTGAGCTTGAAGAGGACAATGTGAACCAATTATAGAGGCCTCCTCACACCTCTCCACTGTAACCAAACCTGCCTTAACCCAATGCATGATATCCTCTTAAGTTTCTCCGTTCTATTGAATTATAGATCTTAAATATTGAAAGTTGCTACCTTTACGAAATTTTACCAAAATGGGTTGCTTCCTTTATTTGAACTTTATTTAATGAATCTGGTGATTTTTTTTATTTAAATGCTCAGAAAACGGATGCCAAGGTTATTTTGTCAGTCCTTTTGTCCCATCAATTCACCTCATAGACACATACATGAGCATCTTCCAGATAAAAGGAATCACATGCCAGCCCACAAAATTGCTTAAAAGAAGAGTTTTATTGATGATATCATTTACAAATACTTGATCCCCTTCAATGGATGCAAGTGGCCATCTTCCATAGTATTCTAGGAAAACTTTAACAAAACTTCCATTTAGACCCAACCACAGCTCTAAGTTCAAATCCATAATACCAGACAGACATGTCAAGCATGTCTCACTAAGCTTACAGAAAATACAAAGTATAACACTTAAGTTTTGACAAAAATAAAATTTTTACCTAGTCTAGATCAGATCTTAAAACATAAAAACGCAACCAAAGTTATATTGTAAGCCAAGGTTTGCAGAAAAAGGGCCTGTTCCGGAACTAATAGAGGCCAGCCAGCTCAAACTGGAATGGAACCGGCCAAAACCGACGCATCAAACTGAATTAGGGATCACCAGTTCCGATCCGGTTTTGCCGGTTCGGGTTTGAACTGGCTAGTTCGGCAAACATTGATATAAGCAAGCTAGATAAAATAGAAATAATTGCTTTAGTGTGTATCTATGTAGAGAAGATATAGGAATATAGAAAGAACTGAGAAAGAATAATACATTCCGAAACTTCTTGATTCCATAGAGTATTAGGCTTAATATGGTACTGCACCCTCGATGCTATCCCATGGCCATTATTGAATAACAATTTAAAGGAACTGCATTGGCCATGTAAGATGACAAATTTTCCACTCCACTGGGCAAATTAGGATAGAATATACTGTGATTATTTTCGAAGTTTGATTGCATAAAATGCATATAGCAATGAAGACAACAAAAAGGTTTTTTACGTATAACTTTTGGATCTACTCCTAATAAACAGCAGAATCACTGGCCTTAAAGTGAAGTTTCAGAAGAGTGTTGCTATTGGCATTCGTGTGAGTGAAGAGTACTAATGCAGGGCTGCTACCATATTTGGGTGTGATGCTGTCAGATTGGTGGTTCCTTTCCCATCCCCTACTTAGGACTCCCTCTGCCGTCTGGAGCCATTAGGTGCGAGCATTGGCAACCAATTATTCGCAAATTTCAATCCTGTGTTGCAGGATGGAAGGGTCGACTTTGGTCCTATGGAGGTAGATTGGTGCTTCGCAAAGTTGTTCTGGATAGTTTGCCAATTTACTTTCTCCCTATCTTTAGAATTCCTAAGATGGTCAATAAGCAGCTGGAGGCTATTCGTAGCAGATTCTTCTGGAAGGGTAGTGGTGACTCCTACTCATAGAGGTTTCAAGGTCTATCGGGAAAGAGTTTGCAAGAGCAAATATAATGGTGGGTTAGGGATAAAGCATATCCATGACTTCAATCTGGCACTACTTTCCAAATAGCTTTGGAAAATTGGCACAGTCTCTTCAGGGCTATTATGGCCACAGGTTGTCAAAGAGAATTACGACTCTAGAGGAAGACTACATAACCGCTATAGTTCAATACACCATGGAGTTCCTAAACTATGCAAAAGAACAGTGCACACGAAATAGACCACCCAAAACCAAATAATGTTCACCATATCAGTGGATGAACTGGAGTGATTCTAAATTAAACCTCAACCTCCAAGAGAAACTACATAAAGTATGCTCCAGAAGAAAATTTCCAAGGTCCCGTTACTCAAAAATCCTGCAATCCATCACGAGAATTTTTTACAGTTATTAGATATAAGCACAGCGCTTGGTAATTCACCCATCCGAATGGGTGAGAGAACAGCATGGAAGATTTGTCTGTTTGAACATGCCAATGGCTGATCCACAAAAGCTGCAACTCCGACTCCTCGATAAAACGCCGGCCAAAAACAATCATCTCTAAGTCATCATGCACAGGCTAGCCCAAATGCCTTGGAAACAAAAATCGCCAGCAATAACAGCAGCACCCTCCACTTGTTTAGAGCTTGTCACCACTCATTCATTGTTGATAAGGGACTTGCATGTTTCAAAAGCACAAGGTGTCACTCTTCCATAGTCACCAAGACATCCCTTTCTGTTGAATCAGCAAACTTTCTTTAAAAGAATGATCAAAAGCTTTTCCCAGTAGCATAAATTTAAAGAAGCAATAGTTTTTTTACGATGTCCTTACTCCCCAGGATAAATTATTGTCTCTCCTTTGCAGAAAAATGCATTCACCATCAGCTTTACTATACAAAAAACTAGATGATACACTTAAAGATGGAGATGGGAGTCCCTCTGAACAGATAACATGCAAGCTGTGGGGATTACAAAAGCTGAGAAAAAACAGGAGAAAATGTTGAATCCAAAGACATTTTTAGGAAAAAATGAGCTGATTCTTAATGGCTTCACAAAATAGAATAGTAAAACAAAGCCATACGCAAACATGCAGCAAATAAATATAATCTGTACGTTATCCAACACACATGTAGCATTCTAAGCCAGGCATACAGGGAGGACTTGAAATTGTATGGTAGATAAACCAGTTTACTTTAGAGATCAATATAATAGTAGATCAAGTCAATTAGATCTAACTGACAGGAGACCAAATGGGAAAATATCTAAAAGAAGAAAAGTGAATATTCTTCAATAGGCATCTAATGCTCTGAATCACAAGCACAGGAATAGTACCATCCATCACCTGTACACAGCGAGAGGTGTCCATTCTTCCAAAGTAAAATAAAAAATAACTTTGGTGGGCTTTAACATAAATAGAAGTACAAAACCAATACATGCCTAGATTCTAAGCTGACACCACTAATGCATAAGATCTTGTAAAATAAAACTTGGCTTAGGTAATTGTTCAAACAAATACACATTCCATCAATTCCTCTTTCCATTTGTGGAATAACATCCCTAACTACCTCAATTGCTATCAAATTGAAAAGGAAAAATGTTAAAAGGCAACATAAGTATTACTAAAATTCAGTTCCACTGCATGGGAAACTGAAAGTTTCAATAGCACAGTGCACTAAGTTCTTCATTCAAAGTATATATCTGTTAGCAACCCTAAGAGCAACATTATTATCCTCTGCCACACTGCTTTGGTTTAATGCTGAACCTTGAAAATAAATTTACATTTTATGTTCAAATAAGGGCCATGCATTAGTCATTAGATTGGCTCTTCTGCCACTAGTAAATGAGATTCACAGATCAAGGCAATACTCTCCAATGAAGCACATAGTCCTAGATCACTTCATTGGTGTCCTGGATCGCTTCACTGGTCCTTTTTTTTTTTGTCCAGAGCATGTTACTTCCTCATGAATGACCTATTTGTTGAATATAGTGAACATGGGAAGGAGCTCATGAGATCCGTGAACATGTCAACTAAGTTCAGAAAAAATAATAGACAAATCAGGTTCAATATTCTAAGAAGCACATGAAGGAACTTGGTGAATCCGTAAACAATTACAAGATCTGCTAGTTATTTAGATTGAAGGTGTAAATTTGATATTTTACCGTGCATCGCACGGGCATAAGCTAGTGTCAGAAAGATAATAGACTAAATCAGGTTCAATATTCTAAGAAACACATGGAGGAACTCAGTGAATCCATAAACAATTACAAGATCTGCAAGTTATTTAGATCAAACGTGTACCATGGAAGAAACCACTATTTTATTCTTTCCTTTTTGAAAGATTTAGTAACTCCTCATTTTTATGGAAAGTGCTGACTATTCACCAGATTGTGAAATGGCATGGCAGCAGCCATCTTAACACTCTTGAGTACACTGCAATAAAGAAACAAAGCAATTGAAAAAGTACAGTGCTGAGAAATCATACAAAGTATCTAGCTGTGTTTGGCATGTTGAAAATTTAGCTTTGATCCATTTGCCTGTACCATAACCTTTTCAAGAAATATATTTAGAATTATGCTCTCTCAGTAGATTTTCCAGTAGCAACAACAACAGGAAAAAAATCCTCTTTGATTTCCCAATGCAGAAAACATCCTCATGTTGACGGTAGTTTCACAGGAATATGAGGAAATCAGCAAACCAATATCACTCAAAAAAGAAGATCGTCACAGTAACACATCACTAGTATACTGCCCAACAGAATATCACCAGTTAAGTACTAATGTCACCCTTCAAAGGGACGATTCATGAAATGGAGAAAAGAAAACAGAAACAAGCATATGGGGAAAAAGGGAAAAAAATGACAGGAACAGGTAATGGAAAAGGCATCATGTTCAGCACTCATTATAGAGAAGGGTACAAACCTCAAACATTTCGAGGTTTTTGTAATATCCACTTGACAGCCTTTTTCTAACTGTGCCGAAATCCATTGGGTGCTCAATGACTTCATGATAATCAGGAAGCTGCATTTTGCATACAAACCAAGCATTAAAAATTCACCCAATCAACAGAAACTTCTACTCCACCAGAACCCTCTTCATGACAAAAGAAACTCTTAAACCTTTCACTTACTTCATTGGGATCCACGGGCTCTGAGAACACACCATAAGTATCCTTCCTGAAGACAAGTCACAAAACCCACCGTTAACGATTGCATGAAGAAACCACAAGCACGAACAGAAGGAGGAAAGAAATCGACAAAATCAAAAAACCAGAAGCCAATCAAGAACGATGGAGAAATCGAAAAATCTCAAAAACAAGTAACCGTGGCCTTGAGACACTGAAAGGGATCATCATCACCCACTTTTGAAGCCTGTCAAGAACGAACACCAACAACTTTTTGTCCGGCAAGGGGGTCGTGGGCCCAGAATCCGGTTGCTCCCCTGTTAACAGAAAAATATGCGATGACATGTACCCTCATTTTTTTCTTCTGCGGCATATTTAGCATCAGCCGGTGTTGTTGGAAAATAAATGCACTAACACTATACCTTCTGTCGCTTTCGAGCCAGAGTTGTGCCTTTCTGTCTGCAAGTTCAAATCAGTGAAAATTTCCAAAATAAGACCACCTAGTACGAAATTAGACCATCGAGTACAAAGTGCAGAAAAAAGCAGAAAACCCCTTGAAAAGAAGAGCACACGAGGCACGGATAACCAATCCAAAAGTGGAAAAAAATCGAGAAATTAAAACTAGCAGAGAGAAAATAGAAACAAAAATCTTCTGTAAGAAAAAACTGGGAAGGAAGGGAGAGAAAAAGGACAAATTTGAGCTTTTCAGCTGAACAGTCGGGTATTCCGGTAAAAAACAAGAATGGAGGTCACAGATCCAGATGCAAAACTCCATTTTAAGCGGCTTAGATTACGAATTCTTCCATCAGATCAGGAAAACCGTCAAATAAACGGTGGATCAAACAGAATTCCTGCGCAGACATGACCCATTTCCGTACGCAAAACCTATAAAAAGCGCCCAAAATCTCCCCCACTCCGGTTAAAAAAAGGGGGGTACCCCGATCCGCGATAATCTCGGGCTTGTGGGGCCGCCTCTACCCGGGAAACACGCACCTTTTCCTGGCCAGATCCATCGCCACCGAGGGCGCCGATCTTCCTGCTCTTGAGCGGGGTGCACCTCTCGCCCTTGGACTCCGATCCGGACGAACCCGACCCCGCGCGGCGCCGCTGCGGGTCCCCGGCCCTGCTGCTGCCGCCGCCGTCCTCGCTCTGGTGCAGTCGGAGCACGAGCTTTAGCTTCTTCTCCCGCCGCTTCCCGGAGGCCGCCTCCTCGTCGTCCTCGGCCTCCTCCCCGCCCGTCTCTGCCTCGGGGGGGTCCCGGCGGGCGGAGCGGCGCCCCGGTGTGCCGGCGACGGGGAACCGGAGGTAGGGGTTGGGGCTAGGGTTAGCGCCAGCGCCAGCGCCGCGCTTGTTCTGCTGCTGCTGCTCCTCCTCCTGCTGCTTCTGGAGGCGGATGCTGCGCTTCTGGAGATCCAAAAGGGAGGGGCGGCCCTTCTTCTTCCTCTTCTTCTCTACTGCTGGCTTTCCCATCTCGGACCCCGCCCCCCCGTCTCGCGCTTTCTCTCTCCTCCCTCCTGTCTCTCTCTCACTTCTCTCTCTCTCTAAAACAGGTCCGGCTTTTTCGTTTTTATTTTTTTCCCTCTTTTTTTTTGGGTTTAATAAATCCGGTTCGCTCGGGGGAAGGGTCGGGGGGAGGCGAGCTCCTCGAGGGAGCCGCTTCCCACGTGGGAGCCCAGACCCACGGCTGGCGCGTGTCGCGCAGAGGGTAGAGTTAGTTAGCCTGGGTTCAGCGTTGCGGCGCGGTTGGGTTGGGTTTTTACTGCTGGTCAGCTGGCTACTCACCAGGTGGAGTACCCGACTTTAAAGTGTTTAATTAAAGAGCTGCTTGAAATATTTTTCGTTATAATATTTTAAAGTAATATTTATAACAATTTATATAAATTTAAATAATCCGGAAAATTGATAAACCAAAGATTCAAAGATTCCGATAAATTTGAGATCAGATTAGATGATCGGCTGGACAGATCTATCTAGTCATTATTCACGTGAGAGATTCACATGGTCTAGTGGTGTTCTTTGATCGGTTCAAACATATGTCATTCGAAGCCTTTTAAATGTATTTTTGAGGAGAGCTCATCTAGTTCGGCTCAGCATATGATTTGATGATAGAATTGATCGCTTGATGGAATTTTAGCGAGTTTGTATCTGAGAGTTCAAATTAGGTTTAAATGATCAAGTGACTTTGGATATAATAAATTAAACTATTCAAGACTAAATCACTGACGAGATCATATAAGAGATTTTTAATAAGCAGAAGTCTTTCCATGTCATGACATAGAGAAGGTTTCTTCAAGAAAAAAACTACCTTTTATAGGGTATTGAAGGTTGCAATTTGCATATTGTTGATTGATCGCGCTAAGTTCCTCGTCGTTAAAAAAAGAAAAAAAAAGTAAATATTAAATAGGTGTGACTCGCCTAAACTAGAATGGACGTACCCAACACGTGA
The DNA here is from genome assembly GCA_030544215.1 of Zantedeschia hybrid cultivar. Taxonomy (NCBI): domain Eukaryota; kingdom Viridiplantae; phylum Streptophyta; class Magnoliopsida; order Alismatales; family Araceae; genus Zantedeschia; species Zantedeschia hybrid cultivar. The sequence continues at coordinate 18,238,556 of JARZZO010000002.1, read as the reverse complement.
GACAGATATATGTACTTTGGATAAAATTAGTAAATTATCGATGAATATAACATAGTATAATAATATGAAAATGTAAACAACGTTGATATATCCAAAACTCTAATTTTCACCGAAATAAATAACATTTAGCAAAATTGAACATGAATCTCAATCAAATGTTTTATTTATTACTCATACTTATATGAACAAGCAGCTTTGCAAGGCCAGTAGCACCTCATTGCCAAAAGGACAAGGCATGCGTTATGGCCGTCGGATGAACTTGGGTTCACCCCACGTGGCGTCTGCACCTCGAGCCCGGTCGATGGTCCCGGAACGAAGCATGAGGCGGGATTCCAGCTCAAGAGCCACGACTGAGCCAGAGCACATCTTGTCCATTTTCTTTAGGCCCAATCCATCTTTTGTTCCTTTCAAAATTTACAAACCAGAAATATTTACTGTAACGTTCCATAAGTATTGTAGTATAATTGTCATTTGATCAGATTAATTGGATGATACGCAGTTTGGTATGCTACTTTGCATGAGTTGAGATATTATTATCTATATTATTTATATAAAATAAAGTTTTCTGGTGCCACATGTCAACATCGGATAATTATGTTTTCCGCTTAAATTCTACTCTCTATTAATTATCTCTCATTAATTCTCTCTTTCCCTACTCTCTCTCTCATTAATTATCTTTATTTCCTCACTTTCACTTATTAATTCTCTCTTCCCTCTCTCTCATTAATTCTCTTTCTCTCTCTCTCCACTCACTTTTTCCCTCTCCCTCTCTCTCTCTCATTAACTCTCTCTCTCTCTCTTGACCCTCTCTTTGTAACAAAAATTACTTATATAGAATAATAATAATGATAACTTCTTACATATTATATATATAATTAATCTCTCTCTTATATTATTATTGTTATTACTATTATTATATTATCATCATCATCATTATCATCTCTCTTTCTCCTCTTTAATATTTTTCTCTCTCCCTATTAATATTTATATCCCTTATTTTTTCTGTCATCTATTATTTTTGTTGTTGTTATTGTTAATGTAATCTCCTGGGATAATAATAATTAATTTTGATATCATTATTATTATTGTTCTTACTTTTATTGTTGTTGAGATATTCTAATATGATAATAATAATTAATTTTAATATTATTATTATATTAAAAAAATAATATCAAAATGATGGTCTCATAGGATAATAATAATTAATTTTGATACTATTATTGTTATTAAAAAATTAATATTAAAATGGTGGTCTCATGGGATAATAATAACTAACTTTGAAATTACTATTATTATTTTTAAAATAATAATAATAATAATTTATTATTATTATTATTATTATTATTATTATTATCCTCTTTCACATTTTCTCCCTATTAATACTTTCATATCTTATTTTTTATGTCTCCTATTATTATTGTTGTTGTTGTTGTTGCAATCACTTAAGATAATAATAATTAATTTTAACATTATTATTATTAGATAGTCTCGTGGAATAATAATAATTAATTTTGATATTAATAATATAAAAAAAATCAACATCAAAATGGTAGTCTCATAGGATAATAATAACTAATTTTCATATTATTATTATTATCTCTCTTTCTCTTCTTTCACATTTTTCTCTCTCCCTATAAAATTTCTATCTCCTATTTTTCTGTCCTCTATTATTGTTGTTGTTAGTGTTGTGCAATCTCTTAGGATAGTAATAACTAATTTTGACATCATCATCATTATTATTATTATTATTATTAAGATAGTATGATGAGATAATAATAATCAATTTTGATATTATTATTATTATCTAATATAGTGGAATGTATTATTATATTGTTTTTTTCTTGTTATTATTGTTATTGGGGTAGTCTCGTAGGATAATAATAACTAATTTTGATATTGTTATTATTATTATTGTTGTTGTTATTAGGGTAGTCTCATGAGATAATAATAATTAATTTTGATATTATTCTTTTTAAATTATTATTATTATTACTATTATTTTAATATAAGATGGTGAAAAGTATTATATTATTATTTTTGAAATTATTATTATTATTGGGGTAGGATAATAATACTAATTTTGATATTATTATTATTCTTTTTAGAGTTAATATAGAAATGATAGTCTCATGGGGTAATAACTAATTGTGATATTATTATTAGTATTAACTCTCTTTCTCCTCTTTCACATTTTTCTCACTCCCTATTAATATTTCTATCTCTTATTTTTTTGTCCTCTATTATTGTTGTTGTTGTTATTGTGCAATATCTTAGGATAGTAATAACTATTTTTGACATAATTATTATTATTATTCTTATTCTTATTATTATTATTAGTATTATTATTAAGGTAGTATGATAAGATAATAATAATCAATTTTGATATTATTATTATTATTATCTAAGATAGTGGAAAGTATTGTTATATTATGTTTTTTGAATGTATTATTCTTGTTATTAGGATAGTCTCATGGGATAATAATAATTAATTTTGATATTATTATTATTGTTGTTGTTGTTGTTGTTATTATTAGGGTAGTTTCATGTGATAATAATAACTAATCTTTATATTGTTATTATTTTTAAAATATTATTATTATTATTACTATTATTTTAATATAAGATGGTGGAAAGTATTATTATTATTATATTATTATTATTGGGGTAGGATAATAATATTAATTTTGATATTTTTATTCTTATTAAAGTTAAAATCAAAATGATAGTCTCAGGAGATAATAATAAATAATTTTGATTTTATTATTAGTATTAATTCTCTTTCTCCTCTTTCACATTTTTCTCACTCCATATTAATTTTTCTATCTCCTATTTATTATTATTGTTGTTGTTGTTGTTGCTACTGCTGCAATCTCTTGGTATAATAATAATTAATTTCAATATAATAATAATTATTATTATTATTATTGGGACAATCTCATAGGATAATAATAACTAATTTTTGACAATATTATTATTTTTTAAAGGTACTTTGTTATTGTTATTATCTTTACTTTATTAGTATTATTATAATCTCTCTCTCTCCTCTTTTACATTTTTTTTCTCTTCTATTAATACATCTCCATTTTTTTCTCTTATTATATTATTATTATTGTTGTTGTTGTTGTTGCAATCTCTTAAGATAATGATAATTAATTTTGACATTATATTATTATTATTATTGAGGTAGTGTCATGAGATAATAATAACTAATTTTAATATTATTATTATTTCTTGAAAATATTATTAATTTTATTGTTATTATTATTATTATTATTGTTAACAATACCAGTCTCTATCTCACTTTTCTCATATTATTATTGTTATTATTGTTGTTAACTCACTTTTCTCACTCATATTATTATTGATATTGTTGTTGTTAATATTGGGACAGTCTATTAAGATAATAATATTTATTATTATTGAGATAGTCTAATAGGATAATAATAACTTATTTCGTTATTAACGAGATCAATCTTTCTCTCATTTTTCTCTCAATCTATGTTTCAACACAATATTTATGGAGATAATCTCATGGGATAATAATAATAACCTTCAATACACTTTGTAGTTTTTTATCTCAATTCATATTTCTATTAGATACAATAGGTTTGAACTTTTAATATTTACTAAACAACTAGCCTAAAATATTCATAGAAAAAAATATTAGTATTTTTAAACATATATTCTTTTGTAATTATTTTATTTATTCCTTCAAAAAGAGTAAAAAAATAACTTCACTTATATTAATTATAATTATTTTATTCAAATATGTTAATTATCCGTGCATCGCACGGGATTCTAACTAGGTTTAGAGAACATTACAGCAAGTATCTCTCTCACTTTCTCTTTGATTCAGTTCCTACGGTACCGTGCGTGCGGTCACTCCAGCATTCTAAGTGATGCACCGACCATATAAATATGCCATCCGATTAATCTAATCAGTTGACAGATATGTTTCCATCTCACAAGTTGCGCTAACAAGGACACGCGGCACTGGGCATGCTTTAAAAAGTGGTTGGGCCACATATGATTTTCATGGTGTTGGTCGTGGGCCCCATCTGGACCAGCGACAGACGTGTAGGAAATTTACGGTCCCAGAGCAACGCGCTTATCACCTACATGGACATGTGACGGCGAGATCACCATTTTCTTTTTTTACAGTTGTCTAATTGATGATTAAACATGTCATTTGCCAACATCAGTGGTCTCAAGTTTGATAATTTTTTATAGTTTTTTCAATATAAACCATCCAATCCTATAAGGCCAGACAGTGCACATAGCAATATCGACGGTTCATTTATTTTTATGTGAAATAGGTCACATGAAAAAAAATTCTCATAAAATATATCACTACCACTTCTTTGCTAATTTATGAAACTTTATTAATGTAAAAGTTAATTTGTTGACTTTGCTTTTTCTCAATTTTGACATGCACAACACAAGACCAAATGTTCTTTCCAAAAGAATTGAAAATATTTTCATGAGTACCAAATGTTTTCTTTTTTGTAAATATATATTTTAAAAAAATATTTTCCGTCCAATTATATGTCCCGTATAATCAAAAGGACCCCAAAGATAGAAAGGTACATGCACTGCTGACTTGCTGCACTACCAGTAGGAAGATAGTCGAATTCAAATGCAAAATATATTCTCTATAATGAATCTGTCCAATTTTGGATTGTGTTCTTCTCTTTCTAGCGGTGGCAAGCTTGGGTGTACCCAAAACATATATCAAACTACTTCAAAATTATTTAGCGACAAATAGTACATTGAGTCATACTAGGGTTTACGTGGGTGCGAATATGCCATTCTTCATGTTCCTTCGTTTATAGTAAACGGATAATTCGTATCTGCCCTGTTTACGAATCAAATATATAGTAGATACCATTCGACATATATTTTGTTACGCTCCGAATTTGATTATTTTTTTTTTTTTTAAGATTCGGAATCCAACTACATAATATCGAGATAAATATCATTATAGTAAATATATATGAGAATTAAACAACTACAAAGTGATTTAAATGAATATTATAACTATTAATTAATTCAAAATATCTAAAACATAGTCAATACTAAAATCAATTACAATATTTATCAATTAGTATCTAAATTCTCAATCTCTCTAAATTAAGAAAAATACATCAATATTTCATCATTTCCTACTATATCAAACTACTAATTTGATGATCAAAGACGCTTCTAAAAATTTAACATACTTAATTCTCCATCTAAACAGATCCTAAAACGCTTATTTTGAAAAATAGTTGGTCGGATTTATAAGTCCACCACTCAATATGTTTCAAATTATCCAGATAATTTATAAGATAGTAATTTACAAATCACATTATACAATTATACTAAACATGCTTTTATACAATTGTACATATAATTTAAGTAAGAACATGATACAAAAGTATGGACAAATATATATTTATCAAATCCGATATTTTTTATAATAAACGTGATCAGATTCATATACGATATATCAAATTTTATTAGTTATGAACATAACTTATCATATATTGAACTAAACATATCTTATATCAAATTGAGTTTATCACATATCGCATAACGAATTCATGACATAGTAGTTTATCGGATCATATTCATATTGTAGATTATAAGATTAAGACATATTCATATGATCTAAAAGAATAACTAAATAAGATGATCAAAAGATTTAAATGATTAAATTGCATTCAAATGAACATATGAAATAAAATTTTTAAATTTATGTATAATTATTCAAATATATAAAATCATATCATAACAGACATGTACACAAACTATAACATAAAAAGTCGAACACACAAATTTTAAAACATCTATGCAAATAATGTCAATGTCTTAGTTATTGCACAAAACTAAAGAATCTTATATCTTATCTAACTCCAAACTACTAACTTGTTACATATAACCATCTTAGTTTAGTCGGTCGAAAATCAAGTTTCAATCCGTTGCTTTTAACTAGCACAAAATACGCTATTCAATATAGATGTTTCTAAAAGAATATGATCATAAAATCTCATTAAGATAACCATGTATAAATAAAGTCAAAATAATTATGACACAATCTAGTAACACAGAACAAATGATAAGTATAGATCTAAAAATTAAATTAACAAAGTGATACTTGCATATAAGAGTCAAAATACATATTTTATATAAAAAATAATTATTTAAAACATCAACATGATCATATATATGAAAAATTAGAACAAAATTAATATCAATATATTTCTATATTGAAAAGTAAACTTCAAGAAGTTTTTTAGATTTTTTAAATAAATAAATATATTTTTCAACTACTAAAACTAATTTTAAGAATTAAAAAATTAATAAATAATCTGAATATTATCAAATAGATTCAAACAATTATTAAACTTAACAAACATGTCAAATATGTTATATGTAAAGTGTGAATAAAATTTCATCAATTTACAGATTGACTAGATATAATCTCAAACTACCACTTGAATCTTAAAAATTTGAATTGAACGAATTTTCAATAACTTAAAACTGATGATAAAATAAATAGCAAACGAGATAAAAAAAAAAAAACTTTATTATGAAATTAAAAACAATATGCATTAAATTTTCACAACATTTAACATAATTTAAACATGAATTGAACAAAATACAATTTTTTACAAATTGATATTCAAACTGTTCAGGCAAATTACATACTTACAAAAAAATTATAAAATAAATATAAAAAAACTCAGAATTTTATGAAATTTATTAAACATAAATATAATATGTAAAATAAACTTCTGCCAAAATTTCAAATTAACAAAATATCAAACAAAAAAGAGCAAATATATGTAATTTAGATAATCATGATAAAAAAAAACTAAATGACATATTACATTATGTTGACAAAATAATAATAAAATAAATAAAATCATGAAAATATAAAATTTAATAATCATAAAATATATCAAATTTATTGTCAATTAATTAACTTTAAAAATATTTAAAAATAATAATACTTTTTAATACAAAATAGATCATACTTAAATTTACTCACCTACCTCTTAAAAAATAGATCATGCATTCAGAACTCCTTAGTCAGCCAAAAATAAATCTAATACAAATAGTTAAAACTAAAAGAATGTTAGAAAACATCCCATCTTTCATCTATTTTGTCTCCCTACCGATGGACCAATTCCAGCACTTAGCGATTGGGTGCACATCTCGCAATGTGACGAAGGATACACACTAATCCCACCATTAAGAACCAGATATAAATGCAGACTAATTTAGAAAAACTAATCAAGCACATAAAAGACATTACAAAAATAAGTATCTTGGTCACATTTCAATTAGTTAACATAACGGTCCTCAACCAGTAGTAACCTGGATAAAACACTAGCAGAGTAGAACACAGGCACGAGAGGGGAGGGAGGCAGGCACAAATGAACATCCTCGTTTGCCACTCATAATGATGCTACTGCCTGGATCTAGACTCGGCCCTCCTTGCCTCCTCAGGAGTCGACGGGAACAGCTCCACATACCTGGACCCAATCGTCATCTTGTCCTTGCTCATCGCCTTCTTTGCCTCTTCAGCCGAAGCAAATTCCACATAAGCTTCCCCCGTGGCTCTGCCATCTGCCCGGAGTGCGATGTGAACGTTGTCCTCAGTCAGCTCAAATTCCCCAAAAAACTCAATGATGTCGGACTTGGTTGCTGAGAAAGGGAGGCCCCGAAGCTTGAGGATCTCAGTGTATTCCATCTGCTCCTTATCGTCATGAGACTTCTTCGGACGAACAGGTGAAGCGCGGTGGTACTCATTGTCCAGGAGGCCAGAATTGTTCACCTCGGCGGAAATAGCATGGTAGTAGTCCTGCTTTTTGCATCGAAATACCTCAACATACCTGTGCCCCATGTTCTGGTGGTCTCGTCGGAGGGCAAACTCGGCCTGCATAGGTGATGCAAAAACCACAAAAGCTTCACCGGAGAAACGTCCATTTTTGTTAGTCAGCAGGCAGTCCAGGATGTCCAGTCCTGCAAAGAAGCTGAAGATGTCGAGATCGGTGCAATTGAAGGGCAGGCCTCTTAGACGGACCACAGGAAAGGAATAAATGTTGCTGCTGCCACTGCCATTGCCGCCATAGCCGCCAAGGCCAATGCCATAGCTGCTTTCTCTTCCAACATAGCTGCTTCCAATGGAGGAATGGTAGCCACTGCTGCCGCTCACTGCGAAGTAGGGATTCGAGTCCATCATTCGTGGTCGCTTTGAGCCGACCTCGTACCCGTCCGAAAAACCCCCGCTTCCCGACATTGCCCTTCACATTATCGAACATCCCAAGAAAAAAAAGGAGAGAGAGGACACCCCCCCAACACTCAATCCCCGTTTTATAAATAAACCCAACCCAAAAATTTTCAGGTATTACATGCGACTGAATTTGATAATCAAAGTACACAGCATAGAGACTCGCATAGGTTCGCAGAAAGCAAATTAAACCACAAAAAAAAAAGTAAAACTAGGCTTGCATTATAAAGACTTTAAATCAATCATGTTACATAAACAAATTCATGCAGTCAACAAAAGACTATTGATGGATGAGGCACTAATGACGAGAGGACACATCAAGATATTGTATTAAATGAAATTGAAGTAACAAGAAGCATCAGTCAAGATGTTGTTCCTACATATCCCACAATACTCGACCATTGTGCAGGCTTCACGTTATATCCATGCATTTCCTCTCTAGTTCTGAGAGGACCCAATCATTAATGTTCCTGCCCCATCCAACCAAAATCATGGAACATTGCAACTAGTAAGGGCTAGCATATATCCTCAATTGGTTGGACATAAACCAATCATATTTCGGGAGTGAATGATGTTGACAAGGAAGGGGCAAGACTTGGGAGAAACTCGAGGAGATCATGTAACAATATTAAAAAAAAAAAAGTAGTGGGAGGAACAAACATCAAGGCACATTGACTCAACGAGTATCTCCATAGCCCAGTTGGCATAACCAAAATTAAGATACAAGGTACCTTGGAATCCTCTAGCATCTAAATGGGCCCTCTAGCTGCCCAGGAACTTAATGAACTCCTTTATGGTTCAGCCGCCACAAATGTACAAAACACCTTTAAAACAAGTAAACACTCTAATATAGACAAACTATAACAAAGACAGGAGACAGATCATTCAAAGCCCTCTGCAAATATATAGCATAAAAGAATAGTGAACCCTTGCTAAAGAATCCCACAGCTACACAAAAATGAAAGGATTCTCTCTATTGCATTCTCCTCACCCAACTCTTTTGATGTACCCTTAAGCTTGTAGATCAGATACAAATATATAGCATACATACAATACATATGTAAGCATGCATATATGTATATGTAGTAGTTGTACGAGCATGCTGCATGCCAGAAAACCTTCCAGAGGGATTGCTGTATGAAGGATAAGAATTTGTGGTCATAGATAGCCGGGTGTGTGAAGGGTATTTGTGGCTGATGGTTTTTATGGCAAAACAAACTCACGCAGCCATAAAGGAATAATTTGGTGAATAAAATGTAGGTCACATGCCCGACTAGACATGGGTAAGATCATGAGTTCCACCTTAAATCTTATACCTAGTCACTAACTGAAGGTAAATGGTTAAAAAAAGGTGCATCCAAGTTAGTGGTCAGGTCGCAATGTAGCTCTACCTGTAAACGTGCACAAGCGCATGGGTTAATGGGTGCATGTGGGCAGGTCTGCAGGTGTATGTGCATGTGCGCAGACGTGAGCATGCGTGCATTCATTAGTTCCAACTTCAAAGTAGGACTTTCCTATTTGAAGCTAAAATTGCTCAGACATGCTAACGTTCACGATTCTTTTTGAGAAAAGGGAAAAAATGGAATACACATTGCGGTAACCATATTAAAGCGCACATACGTAACAATGGAGGAAAGGAAGAAAACTCCAACAAATAATCCTCTTTACCAGCTGAAGAAATTATGTACCCTAGCTAAAAACATAGGGAAGAAGGGACATCCGGGACAGGGAAAAGTGGCTGAAGCAATTACCAACACCATCAGTGGCCTTAGGCAAAAGCACAATGATTCAATTTGACAAATGAAATACAACCCCAGACAATATATTGGCAGTTTTATTCAGCTCCAAAACTCTTAGTTTCACTGGGCTCCTCAACAATGTATTCAGCTTCAGCCTTCTCACTGTCTCCACTAACAAATGCACAAAGTCAAAACATCCTTTTCTGCACTATTGTCACTGCTTGACGGAATCAGTCTTGGGGAACATAGAAAGAAAAATCATACATGTATGATATTAGAAATTATGGAAAAGGACGAATGTATGGAAATGGGGATTGTGGATTCCACATGTGAAAATGGGTTTGGGGATCCTATATGCATACATATCTCATGTATGAATTTTCTTTTGATGAATATATGGCAGCATCCATCTTAAAAAAAATAAATCAATGAGAACAATTGGCATGCATTTCCTTAGAGAATCTACATATGAAAATGAAAGAGATATTTTCACCACTTCACAGCACTTCCCTGCACAAAAGTCTGACCCGTTTCTAAGAACTTAGTCATTTTACAAAAACTGAAGTTTTTAAATTCCCCCCACCCCACTGCCCAATACACCAAAAAAAAAAAACAATCTCATTGAAGTCTTCAACCCCCCCCCCCAAAAAAAAGAAAACAAAAAAGCAACCAACGAAGCTGACACAACACAGAACACATAAAAATACCACCTTCACCACCAAATAGACTTACAGTATACCCGTAATTTAGCAGCTAGTACAATCACTAAAAAAACAACGGTGAACAAGAAGATTCCAAGAGATAAAAAAACTTTCAAGCTCCATATTTTCTTTATTCTAGCACAATATATAACCCAATTTATTTCAACGCTTCAAATCTTCAAAATGTAACAAACTTAGATTTCAACTTTCAGATTTTACTCACCTCCACTTACGCTTGTGCCCATTGATATGTGGCAATCTTACAAAAGCATAGACTTGTGAAGTCTGAGGATATCCCCCCCCCCCAAGCCACACACACGCCCAAAAAAAACCCACAAAAGCTCACCAAAAAAAAATTAACTTTCTTTTTTTTAAGGGGAATCATTCAACCACTATAGTGAGAAACATGAAACATAAGAGATGCAGGCTTAAAATGACCAACCCAATGCCCTGACCCAAAAACTAATTCAAGTATTCAGCCTCTAGTTGAATAAGATCGAGAGATGGCTAAAACATAACATAAAATGGCTCAGTTAAATACTCACCTAAAGCAGTTCCCCCGAGAGAGAGAGAGAGAGAGAGAGAGAGAGAGAGAGAGAGAGAGAGAGGGGGGCGTTGAGGAACCACATGATAATAGAAGTCAACACTCAAATCGTTAGAAACAACAAACTGACGAAATGTATTTATTTCCCATCTCCCCGCAAAAATAATAAGTGTAACTTACAAGACAGTTATCCCAGTCCCAACCAAAAAAAAGTTCAGATGGCCCTAGATTTCTACATAACAATAATGTCAAGCAAGGTTAATTACTGTCTTTACAAGGAGGACTTAAGAGAAGAAAGAAATTTTATTTACTCTTCCCAAATATTGCATGCATCTAAATGCAAATTAGCAGCACACTCGTTATGATTTTGAATGTGATTAGCTCTAATATATATCATATGCATTTTAATTCTCAGATTAGTCCTACATAGCATTATTTTGTCCTTGACACCAGCATACAACTAAAAAAATTCACATGTGCATGGCAAAGACAACATGATCATTACAACAAAAAATATTAAGTTGTACAGATACGTAGTACAAGAATATAAAATAAGAAAAGTATCACAGTTTCTTCTATACACAAAACACACCAACAGGGTGTGATCAAGACCCTCCCAACAAAGGCAAAAAGGATGATTGTGGGGGCTAGCATTGCACAAAAGCCTACGTACAGATACGTAGTACAAGAATATAAAATAAGAAAAGTATCACAGTTTCTTCTATACACAAAACACACCAACAGGGTGTGATCAAGACCCTCCCAACAAAGGCAAAAAGGATGATTGTGGGGGCTAGCATTGCACAAAAGCCTACTCCACTCCTTAGAACAAGTCTCAACTTATAGGATCCCAAGGTGGTGGTTGATAAAACGTCCACGAAACAAAAAGGAATTAAATTCACATACATCACCAATGTGGTGTTAAAAAAAAACTCATGTGAGGACTTTATCTGCTTTAACAATACAAGCAACTGATGCCTGATAGAATGAGTCCCGATTGTATGATCTACAAATACCTGACCAAGACATGAATGAATTTGTTCATAACTTCATATTCATGTTATTTAGATCCATGAGTAGCATAAAAAAAAAACTGATAAAATTGGACGGTCAATTCTTTATAAGAATCTAAGTGCCAAAAAGAACAACTCTTCTGATCTTCTCGATAAGACCAATAACAGCGATAGGAAGTCAGTTCCATCCCAAAATGGCTAGCCACATAGGAGGCCTATTCTCCCTATTAGTAGGTCCTCAACCCCACTCTAGTTCCCAGAATAGGGCTAACCCTTCCAGCCCCTCACACAGGCTGTAACAAATCCCCACCACTTCTAAAGCACCGCCTCCCGGTGCCTACTCTAGGACATTTAGGCACCTTTAAGGCCGCCATGATTCTTAGAATCTACATTGCAACATCACTACCCTTGTGGCAACATGAAGATTTAGATCCACGAGTAGCATAATTTAAAAAAAAAAAAAAACTGATAAAATTGGACGGTCAATTCTTTATAAGAATCTACATGTGCCAAAAAGAACAACTCTTCTGATCTTCTCGATAAGACCAATAACAGTGATAGGAAGTCAGTTCCATCCCAAAATGGCTAGCCACATAGGAGGCTTATTCTCCCTATTAGTAGGTCCTCAACCCCACTCTAGTTCCCAGAATAGGGCTAACCCTTCCAGCCCCTCACACAGGCTGTAACAAATCCCCACCACTTCTAAAGCACCGCCTCCCGGTGCCTACTCTAGGACATTTAGGCACCTTTAAGGCCGCCATGATTCTTAGAATCTACATTGCAACATCACTACCCTTGTGGCAACATGAAGATTTAGATCCACGAGTAGCATAATTTAAAAAAAAAAAAAACTGATAAAATTGGACGGTCAATTCTTTATAAGAATCTACATGTGCCAAAAAGAACAACTCTTCTGATCTTCTCGATAAGACCAATAACAGTGATAGGAAGTCAGTTCCATCCCAAAATGGCTAGCCACATAGGAGGCTTATTCTCCCTATTAGTAGGTCCTCAACCCCACTCTAGTTCCCAGAATAGGGCTAACCCTTCCAGCCCCTCACACAGGCTGTAACAAATCCCCACCACTTCTAAAGCACCGCCTCCCGGTGCCTACTCTAGGACATTTAGGCACCTTTAAGGCCGCCATGATTCTTAGAATCTACATTGCAACATCACTACCCTTGTGGCAACATGAAGATTTAGATCCACGAGTAGCATAATTTTTTTTAAAAAAAAAAAACTGATAAAATTGGACGGTCAATTCTTTATAAGAATCTACATGTGCCAAAAAGAAACAACTCTTCTCGTCTTCTCAATAAGACCAATAACAGTGATAGGAAGTCAGTTCCATCCCAAAATGGCTAGCCATATAGGAGGCCTATTCTCCCTATTGGCGGGTCCTCAACCCAGTCTAGTTCCCAAAATAGGACTAACCCTTCTAGCCCCTCATACAGGCTATAACAAATCCCCACAACTTTTAAGGTACCCCCCCCCCTTGCCTACTCTAGGACATTTAGGCACCCTTACGGCCGTCGCGAGGTCCCCCCACACACACACGCAATGTTCGTGTGTGTTTCCTTAGAAAGGTAGAGAAAACGGGCTCAGACACTAATTGATAGGGAGCCGATTCCATCCCACAATGGATAGCCACTTAGGAGGCCTATTCTCCCTATTCTTAGGTCCTCAGCCCCAGTCTAATTCCCGGCATAGGACTAAACTTCCAGCCACCCGCACAGGCTGTACCATGAAATCCCATATTTCAGCAAACCTTAGCGCTCTATTTAACTCTCCGTGGTTGCACTGTGGCTCTACCTTCTTCCTAATAGATGAAATTAGAGCCCCTTAATTATGATAACCCCATGGATTGCATCTCCTGCGCGCCACGTACGTATCCGATAAACCGTGAAGAAAAAAATCCCTAGAAAGGAGTCAGCATAATGGACACATCCTTTAGTTCTCGAATTAATATTTTAAAAAGAAAACTAGGACGGTTTGGTGTTCTTGGGGTAGTTTGTTACCTAGGGTTAGGGTTTACATCAAAGCCAAACAAGCAATAACAACAACTAAAAAGCGCAGCACGAGGACAAACCCTAGAATCGGAAAACAGGACCTCACAGCATCAACAAAACAGATCAAGAAAGAGAAATAAGAAGACGATGGGATATAGAGTTAGGGCTTACCCCCTCGACCCGTAGATGCTCATGGCTTCGCGCTAAGACGACCCCCGAATCGCAGCAGAGAGAGATAGGAGGAGAGGATTATACCGCCGGCCACGAGGTCTGGGGAAGAACGCGAAAAGAGAAGTATGAATAATAGATATGGCAGATACGAAGCGAAGGGGATTAGAGAGGCGCGGGGACGAAATAGGAGGGTACCTGGAGAAACCCTAACTTTGACGGCGTACTTCCTCGTCTCTCCCCTTTCCGTGACAATGGGGGAAGAATAGTGATATATAGAAAAATAGATAATTACATATATACCTTACATCTTTTCGTGTTTGACGCTGCACCCCGAATGCTTTTAGAATTTTTAAATTACATTGGCGGTACGTAATTAAAAAAAAAATCATCTAATAAGCGATCAGACAGCACGAAATTGTCTCCCAGCTCGGATGCTGCTTTCTTCCCATCTTTGTAGATTGTTGGATCTTAAAAATCGGTTAACAATATAAAAATATGGCAATTTTCTTAAAATTGTAATGCCACGTTGTTACACCAAATCAGGTTTTTATATCTAGTACTCTGTGGACCTAAATCATTTTTACTTTGAAGTCTTTCATTCTCTTTTCTTTTTTCTTTTTTCTTTTTTGTTGGGGGGGGGGGGGGGGGGGGGGGGGGTCATCAATGAACTTATGCAATGCCAGGAGATGCATATAAAGATGTATATGCAATATGTGCATAACAATAAACATATTTTTAAATAAATCATAAGTCAAGTTTATGTATACTTTTTTTTGGACTTTCGAGCTTATATATACGATCCATAAGGTACATGACCAAGTAAGAGGAAGTACCATTGTAACTTATCCTTGAAATGATGAGAGTGAGCTTAACCTAAGTAGGGGTTGACCACCATAACCTTTGGTTACATGTAAAGTAGCTCACTTATACTGGACATGAGCTCATGAAAGTGAGTGAGCTTAAATTATAGTATTTTAGTTGTTTGTAACTCATTTTTACGAAGTCAATGTTAGTTGTTTAGGTACATGTAGTATTCAAATGGAAGTGATGCTTAAGTAGAATAGAGGAAAGTGAGTTAGAGGAAAGTATCTTCCACACTTTTTTTTTTTAAATGAGTCACATGGGTTCTTTTCAAGCCCTTTTAGGAAGGTAAGTTTCAACATTTTTAAAACCTTCAAATAACCAAACAACTGAAAGTGAGATGAAGTAAATGGATTATATATAACTGACCTATTTTTGAACTCACCTTCGGACAATTAAAGGTCCAAAACACAAAGGCACTCAACATGACATGTATGTATAGTTGATAAAATGGATTTGAAGGTAATTATTGTGATTCAACATCTAAAAGCACGAGCACCTGAATGTATCACTACTGCCATTCGTTACATGGATTGCCATAGTGATATGCATTCCACTATGTACACTCCATTTCATAACATTTAAATATTATAAATAAAATATATGTTTTGTATACGAACTTCATTCGTGTCATTTAACTTACATCTATTAGTGAAGGTATAGTACAAAAATTAACAAGAAATGATAAAATGTGGAACTATAATATCAAAATGTTACAATATTATGTTTTGTAGTATTCTTATTATTTTACACCTTTCTTCATTTTTTCCTTCCACAATTTCTTTATTTCACAGGTTTATAGTGTTTACATTCTTCAATTTTCCATAAATGTTCAAATATTCCTTCGCATCCTTCTTGTTTTTCTTCTGTCATCACATTTCTTAAAACAAGTAACATGTGTGTAACACTGTTTTCTCATACACATGCATATTCAATAATGATCCAATTCATGTAGGCACAAATATCAAGTCCTTATTTTATTCGTTGATATTTGCAGTATTTTCATCTTTTCATTCATCAAAATTGCCTCGTGCGACTATGTATAACAGGAAAGATGCTAGCATGACCAGAAAATTTATCCGTGTATGTTACCCCGCCTAAAGGAGAAGCACAAGTTAAAGACTTTTAATAAATTGGTCATATGCATATTGTCCCACTTTTTAAATGCAAGTCAATCAAATTCACCAGGTCAAGTGGATAAGATAAATGGGACACTTTTTCCATCAGGATAATATTTCCCATATAACACCACTAACTGCTATTAACCTGTCATCTCTTACCCTATATCACTATCCATTCCCAAAGTGCTAACCACTAAGAAAGTCCCCAGCTGAACAAACTAAGAAGGTCAATTGCGCCCTTTTACCTGTTGGTCTCTTTTAAGAGGTTGCGAGTTCAAAGTTAGTCGAGAGTCTAAAAATTCTCCATATTATTCTATACATATCTGCCATAAGATTAATATCCTCATGTCCTTGAAATTACTTTTTTCGGAGATTGATGTGACCCGAAATTATCACCTAAGTAGATAGAATGGTTAGACCAATGCGGCAAACTCTTCGACTTAGAAGAAAAAATTGGACGGCACCAATAATTGAATCATGGTCTCTTGTGTGTGCATATATATATAGGAACAGATCAAATGAGCTTCATGCTCATCTAACTTAGATGAGTCCCCTCAGAAATTCTTTTCTCTCTCTATTTACAAAAGTAAAAATTATCAATAAATTTTACATATTCAAATAGACTGCTTAAGATTATTCCCTGTTATACTTTCGATCTTAAACCCATTAATTTGTTAATGGGTTAAGGTTAATTAAGCACAATTAGATTTTAATAACTTTAGTTAAGTCAATTAATGAGCTAAAATAATTTAAATATTTTTAATATTTATTTAATAATATATTTAAAATTTTGATAAGCCGTTAGTCAAGTCCAATAAGATCTAATAAGCTCATTAGTGACCCAATTAAGAAACTAGTTTCCAATACTTAGTCAAATTTTGACCTAAAAACTGTGTGACAGCAGTATATTGGAGATGTGGTAATTTTGCACACAAAATTTCAAAATTCACATAGTGAGTATGATTGGAAAGAGAATACAAAGGACGATAAACTTTGTCTAAAGGACTCTAAGCTAATTTAATCATTAAGGAGTCAAATTTGAGGGGTTTTAGTTAAGTAGACTCAATGTGTGTAGAAATTGGGATTCCTAATTGCAAATGATTCACTTACTTGATCAAAATTGTGTTTGTTGGAGTTCAACTCAAAAATGAAAGGAGCTTGATTTAGATAGTATTATGAAGGGAGAAAGATATAAATGGTCGTACATAATTTATCTTGCACTTTGCTCCAACTTTAAGATAAGTAATGTTGTTCTTTTGAGAAGAAAGAGAGTTATTTCGTGAATAATTTTATTTAAATTTTGTTATAATGGGTAAATTGTCTTTCCAAAAGCTTTGAGGACGTGGGAAGGAACTTAGACAATAGAGAAATCATGGGTAGTTGTAAGGAAAGCTATGATTTAAAATTGATTCTTTGTGTTCTAAAGGTAGACTATGATAATCTATTGAATGTTTATTTTATATTCTATAAAAATTAACTTTTTGATTTTCAAACATTATTCTAGAAGCATATTTAATAAGTCCAAGATCTTTGATTTTTATTAGATTCATGAATACTATCCAAAACCTTTGATTACATTTCACATAGGCAGCGACACATGTAACCCAATAGGCCTGGCTCAAAGTGGGACGTGTGTCCTTTATGGAGTGTTGTGCGGATAGCATGCGTGGCTTTCCCTTGTTGAGCGAGGCTTAATCCGGGTATAAGTGATGTTAAAACACCTTTGAAGGGGTAGATTGCCATATGGATGGTGATTTGATTCGACAATGACATATTGCTCATGATGGTGGACTATGACACTAAGAAGAAGGATCTGATGGTAATAAATTTCCTGATGATGACGATCTTGCCTCAAGCGGCATCAGATTTGTTGACAAGCACTCTATGTTAGATTGCCACTGGGACGGGTTTGTCAGTAAAGCAAGAACGCAAAAGGATTCGCGCTCCCAATGATCTCCTATGCACGATGGTTGGGAAGGTTCGTGCTTGCTTCTTTTTTTATCTATTGTGGGTCGAGGGAAAGGATTCTCGACCTATTCGGTGTATGTAGGTCCTCGTAAAGATGGAGCTGAAGGACCTTTTTTCTGACCATTGCTCTTCCCAGGCTTCTTGGAAATTGTGATGGATATGGACCTTAGGAACGGTATTCCTAATGAGCCACTGGGCTTGTTTCTTGGGGTTTTGGAAGCTACTCCCTTTAGGATATTTGATTGAAAACCTAAATGACGTTATGAACATCAGTATTAATGTTGGTATGGCTACTAATGGTGGGTATTTGGGTGCACTTTGTCAATTGATATTCATACATTGGGAAAGCATATTGCTATAACAAATCCTATGTAGATTTTAATCTATGTTAAGAAACATTAGAGTTTAGTCTTTGAGAGTCTAAAGACCTAATTTTCTCTCCATTTTCCACCTTTAGCTCTCCCTTTCCCTTTAGCCGTCTTCTTATATATAATATTAATTTCAATATTACTAGTATAGACTTAAAAATATTAATATCAAAATTTATATTATATTAAAATTAATACTCCAACTAATCAGAGCATAATATTACATATATAAGCATATATTTTGTTTATACTTTTTTAGAATATATTTTCTAAAATATATATGTGTAAGTTCGTTCAAATTAGCGAGTGTCTGTACTTGTTAAACATACATATGTGAGACTAAGTTTCATAAGCATGACCTTTAGCTATCCTCTTATGTATTTCTCCCAAATTAGTTTCAATGTTGCTATTGTAGACTTCAAAAATATTAGTATCAAAATTAATATTACATTAACATTAATTCTACAAGTAAACAACGCGACTGATCATTTATACACACATATTCTTAATTGTTCATAGTTGAAGGATATATGAGAAAGACATCACATATCCGGTTCGAGTAGTACAAATTAATTCTACTCATATGATGAGGGTGACTGATCTTATAGTAACTTGTGTGGAGATACTAAGGCGAATATGTAGGTGCTAATTAGAGCACGAGTTCATTGAACTAATTTAACCGAATCGCTTCATGGTAATGTACCTAATTGTCAACCAATTTGATTCTGCAATTACGTGGATGGTCTTCGGACTTGAGACACCAAGGACACCTCATCGGTAGACTTCTATACTTTGACTTTGGTTTATGGATCTTTATTCATGTGATTCTAAACAGCCAAAGATCGGGTACAACTGGATACCATCGAAGGGAATTGAATGTTAAAAAAGGAATCTTTCACTTTCGGTAGTCAAAGAGAAAATGCTCTAGGTAGGATGCACATAAGGCCCTGACTAGGGCAAACAATAATATCGGGAAAGGAGTTTTCTGATATTATGTGGTAGCATCCGATCTAAGTGAGTCGAACAGTTAGGATTTGACGGTTCACCATATCCTGAGTTGGCTCGAGAGCGTTGTGGGAATGAAAGATTAAATCTACGTTGTAACTTTCGGCAGAAAGGTTCCAAAAGTGGATTGCTTAGCCCCAATATCTTCGGGTTCACGAGGTGTTGTTTGGCACCCAACGTGATCGAAGGCTCGACCGAATTGAATATATTGTTAGTCTTAGGTGGCCTACAAGCCAATCTGACTATATAAATCTCGTTCATATTTATTAACATAATGACATAATATTCATTGTGTGTAAATCATATTAATTATCGTCTCATAATGAAGTCTGTGAATATGTGCGATAGTGATCATATTATGATGAGATCATACTAATGAGACTGATCACTTAAACACACATATTCTTAATTGTTCATAGTCGGAGGATATCCGAAAAGGACATCGGATATCTTGTTAGACTAGTACAAATTACTGATAAGTTTACAATTGTACATAAATAATAGATGAAATTTGTACACTTTGCTATCAATTTAATGAACAAAATCACATGGAATGATAGATAAATCAATTGTGCTTTCAAACGTATCAATTTTGTAAAAATCGAATATCATCACTCGGTGGATTGAGTAAGGGTAGCAATTTCATTCTCAAACAAGACTTTATCGGCAATTATTTAATGTGTATTTGGATGATTTATTGACTGCTGCATGAACTTAACTGTTATTTTATGTGAATATAGGACATGAAGGAGCAGATGACAAAGTGGTTAGACTACTTAAACTTCAGCGATTTGACCATGGTTCAAATCCTAGTTGAGACAACATTTTGTTTTCGTATTTTAGCTTCAACATACTGGGGCCCACATGCCAACTAAGAGAGAGAGGAGGAGGGAATCTTGAAATCTAAAAAGAAAGATATTTATTTCGAAATTCAAAATTTCAAAATAGTTTTCATAGACTTAAAAGATGATCCTATAATTAAGAGAGAGGAGGGAATTCTGGAATTCAAAGAAAGGAAGATCTATTTCAAAATTCAAAATACCATTTAAAGAGGATTTCCTAATCAAGGGGAGCTTAATGCAAGGAATTTAAAACCTCTTTTTGAAATTCAAACCCCCCCTCCTTTCTATAAAACAAAGGGAGGAGGTCAAAGGGAGGGGTGCCCAATATTTCAGATATTTTTCTAAAACCCTTCTCCAACACCCTCTTTCTCTTCCCGCAGTACTCCCCCTCTCCCCATGCTCACTGCTCTCTCTCTGATATCTTTTTCTCTCCCTCACGCTCTCTATTTCTTTCTCTCCCTTTAGCTCCCTCTCTCTCCCGCCTGTTTTCTCTCTCTCTCCCAGCACTCTCTGTCTCTCTCTTTGTGTATCTCTCTTGTCTCTACTGCCCGCCTGCGCCTCGGGACCCGCCTGCCGTATGAGCCCGCCTGCCGCCACTGGAAGCCGAGCCCACCAGAACCACGCGGCAGCGCCCGTGCGCTTCCCGCTCGTTAGCCGCAGACGCCACGCCACGTGGAGCGCCGCGGGTGTTCGCGCCGAAGGCATCGTCGCTCGTGCCCGCTGGGCGAGCGTTTCCCGCTAGCGCCGATGCACGCCTCGCCACGCAGCAGAGCCGCGCGCTTCGTCGGGCTGGGCATCGTCGCTTGTGCCTAGCGCACAGGTGCGTAACGCCCCACGGGCCGATACGTCTGTAGCACTGCCAACATTCCGGTCCCGCCTCGTCTGCAGTGCCAGTACCCGGCACATTGCGCCCCCTCGGCCCCCGCACATAACGGGGTTGGTTCATTGTGCTCGAGCTTCATAGCGCCCCCCACCAGTGGCGCCGTGCACCTCTCGAGCTAGTTTCCACTGTGCTCTCCTTGTTATTTCTTTTGATTAGATTATTTTTGTTATTAAGAAATTAGTTAGCAATTCTATTATTAAATTTTCTTTTAAGCATTGTAATCTTTCTTAGTCCTTTAATAAAGATCAAGTTATTGTTTTTATTTTATCTTGTAAATATTTCTATTAGTTATCCAGATTTAGATTATTTAGTTAGGTGCATTTATTTTGCTTAATCTCATCAATAGTGTTTTAGTAGCTTCTTCCTCATAAAAATTAGGTGTTTATAGTGTTTTAGATGTGTTGTTAAGTTCTGATAATTAATTGATCATCTTTTCAAGATTTGCATCTCAAAGTCACTGATGGATATAGGTGTCCTCTAAGCCAATCATAAGGCACCTATTTCAATCTGGTTCACTAATAAATGGCATTAAATTCATTATGTTGATTGGCATATTTATAATTACGCATAATGAAGTCCACGAATATGTGCAATAGTCATCAGATTATGATGAGATCATAATAATGAGACTGATGACTTATAAACACATATTCTCAATTGTTCTTAGTCGTAGAATGTTTGAAAAGGACATCAAACATCCGGTTAGATTAGTACAGGTTATTCCAGCTCATATGATGAGGGTGACTGATCTCGTTAGTTACTCGTGTGGAGACACAATGGTAAACCTACAGGTGCTCATTGAGGAATGAGTTCACTGAACTGATCCGACATGAATCGCCGAATGATAATTTACCTGACTGTCAATCGGCTTGATTCATCGTCATAGTAGCGTGGTTGATACTTGGATTTGAGACACCAAAGACACCTTGTCAGTGGACTTCTGAACTTTGACCTTGACCTACGAATCCCTATCCACGGGATCTCTAATAGACAATGATCGCGTCTAGCAGAAGACCTTCGGAAGTGATTGTGTGTTCAATAAAGGATCGTTCGCTCTCATATAACTGGAGAGAGAATGCTCTTGAATAGATCCGCAGGAGTCTCTGGCCAGAGTAGAAACAATATCAGAAAAGAGGTTTTCGGATATTGTACAACGGAGTCTGATTCAAGTGAGTTGACCATACCCTAGGTTAACTCAAGAGCATTGTGCGAACGAAGGATTATAGCCACGCGGTAACTGTGGACGGACAAGTTCCATGAGTGGGTTGCTGAACCCCATTACCTTCCGGGATCATGCGGTGTTGCTTAGCACCCAACTTGATCGGAAGTCCGACCAAATTTACATGCAATGTTAATTCGGTTGAGTCATTAGTTAATATCTAGATATTAATCAATTACAATAAGTCAATAACTAGTTATTGGACTTAACGGGCTGAAAATCGGACTGGTAAATGGGTTTAGAGGGTTACACGCAATAAGATTCTTAGTCGGTGGTACATAAGTGGGATTTATATTAACTCGGGGACTTTTGTGAAAAGTCGCGCCGACTTAATATATATACGCGCTGTTGAGAAACCCTGGGCCAAGCTTTAGGGGATTTCCCTTGCTAGCCGTTATCCCCTCTTTTCTCTCTCCTCCTCTGGGCGCCCCGTTCGAAGATCCGGGATTATCTCCTTCTCCGCCGCGCATGATTCCCGAAAGTCGGGACTTCCCATCGGTGGGTTTTCGGCAATCGTTGCAGCGACGGATCTTCAGCGAGCGAGCTGATACGGACGAGGGAGCGAGGACGAACCACCGCAGAGGATCGTGTGGATACCACTGGAGGCCGGACGCTTGTGCGGCTCGCGACATCGCCTCGACGGAACCAAGACAGAAGCAGATTCGAATCCACACACGGTAATCAGATTTCGACCCGTTTTTCGGTTTGCGTTTTTCGTTCCGAATCGGATCAGCAGGCATCGGGGGGGATTATTTTATTCGTCGTTTCCGCTACGTTCTTCGCGTCCCGCCTGGATCCCAACAGTCACATTTGTCAACATTTTCGCTAATGAAAACCCAAGATTTTCAATGTTAAAAATTCTATTTCTCCGTGGATCGACCCGGTCTCACCCATGCACTACATTGCTATCTTTATTTGAGATCCGGAAATTAAGATTGATATTATTTGTGTTTTAACAACGACATTTAAATACACATCAATTTTTGACGCCGTTGTCGGGGAACTAGATTCTTAATTTTGATAATTTTAGGTCCATTTGTATATATATTCATACTCACATTTATTCTCTTCTTTTGTAGGTACTTTGAAAATAAATTAAAAAAAAGAAGGAGAAAAGGAAATTTGGTGAGTTTGTTCCAACTTATCAACTATTTTCTCTTTGTTTTTATATTTTAGAATTATGATAGAACTCATTAAATAAAAAAAAATTCAGAAAAACAAAATAAAAAAAATACATTTCAAGATTAGAAACCAAATTATCATGTTTTAGGACATGCATCATTTAGGAATGCATTAGTTTTTAATTTTTGTCATTTGATTCATGTTGAGGAGTCCGGGAGGCAAGGTAAGTCTTTTCAAATTGTGCAAGTAACATGTTCAAGCATTGACATTTCATTATTGCACAAAACAAACTTGATTGAATTATGATGTAAATTTCATTGATAAAATAATTTGAGGGTACCTTCATAACAAGATAAGGTGGAGATTTCATCACCCTTCCTTGGCCCACAAACCACAAACACTCCATCTTACATTGTCCTAAGCCCAATAAAAATCAAATAGCAATTGCACCTAGGGTTCACACTATGATTGGACCAAGCTTTGAATTCACTTATACTTTGGACAACGGTGTCTAGGTTAGGGGTTACAAAGGCAAACGCCTAAGTGGACAAGTGGTTATTTAATTAGGTCCCTACGAAAGTAAGGGGAGCCTCCCACTATCTCACCTCTTACCTGGCCGATTGATCTATTGTACGAGTGATTCATAGTGAATTCTAGCCATTTTGTGAGAAATCTCATTCTTAAGTCTAGGATACACTTAGGTCATTTGAAATTTGTTGTTAACTTGTTTGTCTTTGCATAAATAAACATAAAAATATATAAAAAGAAAAATAACAAAAACAACCACTCTCATTTTATCTTGGTCTAGTGTATGCTAGGTAGAAGATCTCAAAAGCCATATATTATCAAACCCATTCAAGAAATTGAGAGATACCTATATCACCAAACCAATATTCAACATCAAATGGCTGGAAATAATCAACAAATGCCTAAACAAATGAAGGAATATTTCATTCCTCAGGATTATAATCCTATATCTTGTATTCAATTGTCTAATGTTCATGCTAGCCATTATGAGATCAAGCCAAGCACCATCCAAATGCTCCCATCTTTTTATGGGAATATCAATGAAGATCTATATAAACATTTGGATGAATTCTTTAAGATTTGTTCAACCGTGAAAATTCAAGATTTCATAGAAGATGTCCTTCGACTTACCCTATTCCCTTTTTCACTTAAGGACAAAGTCAAATATTGGCTTGGAACGATAGGGAAGCCCATTAGAACTTGGTCTGAAATGCAACAAGAGTTCTTGAAGAAATTCTATCATATAGGAAGAATCAATACCATGAGATGGGCCATAACCGGGTTTTCACAATTACCTGGTGAACATATCCATGAGTCGTGGGAAAGGCTGAAGGAACTGCTTAGGAAATATCCACATCATGGACTATATAGATGGCAAATTGTGCAAGCATTTTATGAAGGTTTGGATGCACAATATAGGCAAATGGTGGATGCATCTTGTGGAGAAGCATTCATGAGAAAAAGTGAGGAATAAGCTTATGATTTGTTTGAAATGTTAAGTGAAAATTCAATAAATCATGCCTCACTTTCATCATATGAAAGATCTGTGAGAACATCCAAACGGATTGGAATCTATGAAATAAGAAATAGAGGAGAATTTGAACCTAGGATGGATATTAATACATTGGCCCAAAAGTTGGATAAGATGGACCTTCTGGCCCAACAAATGAGCAAAATGGATCTTATGGCCCAAAATCTAGACTAAGTCCAAACTTCGAATAACCAAGGATCTAATATCCATGCACAATCAAGATCTTACTCAAAATATTCTTCATCTTATCAAGAAGTTTGTAGTCTTTGTGCCAGCCCAACTCACCATGTCAGTGAGTGTCCTACGGCGACCCAATTGCTGCCGTTCATCCAAGAACAAGTCCAAGCAGCCCAGGGTTATTCAACACACAATCATAATCCATATTCTAACACCTACAACCCTGGCTGGAAGAATCATCCTAATTTTTCATGGAAATCTCAACAAGCCCAAGCTCCAAACCCACGAGCACAAAACTTTCAGAACATGGCCCATCAACAG
The DNA here is from genome assembly GCA_030544215.1 of Zantedeschia hybrid cultivar. Classification (NCBI taxonomy): domain Eukaryota; kingdom Viridiplantae; phylum Streptophyta; class Magnoliopsida; order Alismatales; family Araceae; genus Zantedeschia; species Zantedeschia hybrid cultivar. Next base: position 18,212,656 of record JARZZO010000002.1, on the reverse strand, counting down.
AATTACTATCCAAATCAATCTTTCAATAAAAGACAACCTATCCAGTCCCAAGTTCAAGCTCCTTACTTTCAGCCCAATAACAATCAGAATATGTTCTCTCAACCTCCATATCAAATCCCACAACATCAGCCATCAAATCAAAATGATGACAAATTCAATATGCTGCAACAATTACTCATGAATCAACAACAACAATTGGTCATCTCTCAACAACAATCAATTTCGAAATTAGAAGCCCAAATGGGTCAAATGGCTGATACAACCATGAGGAGGGAAGTGGGCCCATTACCAAGTCAACTCATTGCAAACTCGTGAAACTATCCTTCAGATTTCCAACATCAACCAATCCTACCTAATCCTCAAGCCCAACCTCAAATAGGCTCAAATCCACCAAGAGGCCCACAGTTAGAAAATGCGAAAGCAATTTTGGCCTTAAGAAGTGGTAAAGTCTTGCCGGATCCTTACCCAAACCAAGGATCTAGTCACTCCAATCCTGAACAGAATGAAGAAGAAAGAGAAGAAGAAGATGAAGATGAGAGTGAACAACCTAATATCAGTCAAGGACAAGGAAAAATGGAGGAATGTCCTGACAATTATAAACCAAAAATCTCTTTTCCACAAGCTTTAGAGAATGGCAAAGAGAAAAGAAAGCATCAAATCCAAATAAAAAATGAACAGTTAATGGACTTATTTAAACAAGTCCACATTAACATACCATTGGTTGATGTAATCCAACATGTGCCGGCCTATGCCAAATTTTTAAAAGAACTTTGTACTCATAAGATAGAGCTCAAAACAAATCCTAAGAAGGTCTTTTTGTCTGAAGAAGTGAATGTCATTTTGCTCAACTAATTGCTTAAAAAGATGAAAGGTCCTGGAGCTCCACTTATCTCTTGTGTTATTGAAAGAACCACTTTTGATAAGGCACTATTGGACCTTGGAGCAAGTGTGAACCTATTGCCCACCTTAGTTTATGAAAAATTTGAGATAGGAGAATTGAAACAAACTCCGGTGATCCTACAATTGGCCGATAGATCTCTTAGGACACTGAAAAGAATGGTGGAAGATGTCATTGTCATGATTAATACTTGCTACTTCCTAGTTGATTTTGTCATCCTTGACATGGAGCTCGTTCAACATCTGAGAAATAGCCCAATCATATTGGGCTGACTTTTTTTGACTATTGCAAATGCCATCATTAACTGCAAATCTGAGTTAATGGACATCTCATTTGGGGATCACAGATTTTCCCTCAATATTTTCAAAGCTTCTGGCCATATACAGGATGGGGAAGATTGCTTTGCAATTGATGTGATTGATAATATTTTAGAAACATCCACTTTGGCCTAATCTGAAGAAGAAGAGGAGTTAATGGCCATATCAGATTTGAATAAGAAGGCCTAAGGGCCCAATAAGGTTGAACATCTACCTGAACTCAATCTAGAACCTACTCCTCTATCTCTCCAAGTTTCTCCTCAGTTGGAACTCAAACATTTACTGGACTCTCTCAAATATGTCTTTTTGGGCCCGTCCGAGACTCTACATGTGATCATAGCTGCGGATCTCAACCATACCCAAGAAGAACAACTCATTGAAGTTCTTCGAACTCATAAAGAAGCCATAGGGTGGTCAGTAGCTGATTTGAAAAGAATAAGCCCAACTACATGCATGCATCATATTTATCTTGAAGATAATGCAAAACTTAGTAGAGAGATGCAAAGGAAATTAAATCCAATTATGATGGAAGTGGTTAAGAAAGAAGTAGTGAAATGGCTAGATGCGGGTATCATATACCCAATATCTGATAGCAAGTGGGCAAGTCCAACCCAAGTAGTGCCAAAGAAGTCTGGCTTAACTGTGGTAACAAATGAAAAAGGTAAAAAAATGCCCACTAGAATAACTACGGGGTGAAGAGTTCGTATTGATTGCAAAAAATTGAATACAATGATAAAGAAAGATCATTTCCCATTCCCATTTATTGATCAGATTTTGGAAAAGCTAGCGGGTCAGAAATATTTTTGTTTTTTAGATGGGTATTCAGGATATAATCAAGTGGCTATCTACTAAGAAGATCAAAAGAAAACCACATTCACATGTCCATTTGGCACATTTGCATTCCGAAGAATGCCATTTGGAATATGTAATGCACCAGTAAGTTTCCAAAGGTGCATATTGGCCATCTTTTCAGATATGGTGGGAGAATTCCTCGAATTATTTATGGATGACTTTTTAATATTCGGGGATTCATTTGAAATTTGTCTGGGAAATTTGAAAAATATACTTGGAAGATGCATAGAGACTAATTTGGTTCTAAGTTGGGAAAAGAGCCATTTCATGGTTAAAGAGGGCATAGTTTTGGGCCATATAGTGTCTGGAAGAGATATCAAAGTGGATAAAGCTAAGGTTAGCCTAATCTCCAATCATTCCTAGGCCATGCCGGCTTCTATCGTCGGTTTATTCAAAATTTCTCTCAAATTGCCCGGCCATTAACCCTTCTCTTAGCCAAAGATGTCCCATTTCATAATGATGAAAAATGCTTGGAAGCATTTAAATCTTTAAAAGAGGCTCTGACCAAAGCTCCCATTCTTCAATCGCCTGATTGGTCTTTGCCTTTTGAGATAATGTGCGATGCTTCTAATTATGCTATGGGGGCAGTACTGGGACAAAGAATCAATAAAAAGCCCGTGCTAATTTATTAGCAAGTCGTACACTTGTAGATGCTCAGATGAACTATATCACCACAGAAAAGGAATTGCTAGCTGTTGTTTTTGCCCTGGAGAAATTTCGATCTTACCTTTTGGGGACAAAAGTGATTATTTATTCTGATCACTCGGCATTGAAATATTTGTTGACAAAGAAAGATGCCAAACCAAGATTAATCAGGTGGATCCTACTCCTCCAAGAATTTGATTTGGAGAATCGGGACAAAAAGAGATCCGAGAATGTGGTGGCTGACCATCTCTCCCGAATCATGATTTCAGATAATGAACCAATGAGAAATTCATTCCCTGATGAACATCTCTAAGCCATTTCCCACACGTCACCACCATGGTATGCACATATTGTGAATTTTAAGGTGACTGGCCAAATCCCACAAGGATGGATAAGAAATAAAAAAGATAAATTCTTTTATCAAGAGAAGTATTATTTTTGAGAAGGCCCTGAACTCTTCAAAATTTGTCCAGATCAAATAATCCGTAGATGTGTGCCTGAAGAAGAATAACAAAGTGTTTTGAACTTTTTCCACAACCTTGCTTGTGGAGGTCATTTCTCCGGAAAGAAAACCGCAGCAAAGGTTTTACAAAGCGGTTTCTATTGGCCCACACTTTCTAAGGATGCTTATGTGTTTAGCAAAACATGCTTAAGATGTCAAGCTGTTGGTAATATGGCTAAAAGAGATATGATGCCACTAAATCCAATCATAGTGGTTGAAATTTTTGATGTCTGAGGAATAGATTTCATGGGCCCTTTTCCACCATCTTTTAGATGCGAATACATCTTGGTGGCAGTGGACTATGTATCTAAATGGATTGAAGCAAATAGGCAGAGCAGGCCAAGCTGCTGCTAACCCTAGCCGCCCCCTCCTCTGTTTCTCTCTTTCTCTCTGGTGCCCAGGCCAGATCCGAATCCCCGGATTTGTTCCGCCGCTTCTCCGACTCCGATTTGACAGGAAATCGTCCGCGCATTGCGGCGATTGTTGCGGCGACCGGCGGAGGTTTCGTGGTTGCGAAGAACGAGGAACGTGAGGATATCCGTCGCGAGGAGGATCGCGTGGACTCCGCTAGAGGCCGGGCGCTTGCGCGGCTTTCGGTGTCGCACCGACGGAACCAAACGGTTGCAGATTCGAATCCGCACACTGTAAGATCCGATTATCTGATAATCCAGTTTTTAGATTTTTCGAAACGAGAACGGATCTCCGATTTAATTTTTATTTCCGTTGCGCGGGAGATTCGGAGAAACCGAGAACCCAACATGTGTGACATTAATTCTGTTGATTAATTAATTAATATGAGTTATTAATTAATTAATTAAGTCATTGATGAGTTAATAGGCTCATTGGGCCATTAACTGGACTGGTATTTAGGCTTAAAAGGTTATACGCAAAAGATTTTCAAGGTGATAGATTAAAAGTACGTTTTATACTTTTTTGAGATTTTTATGAAAAATTGTGCGATAAATATAAAATATAGCGTGTGGACTAAGCATGTCAGGCATATGCTCAACCCTGGCTGCCCCCTCCTCTCTCCCTCTCTCTCTCTGGCACCCATGGTTGGACCCCCTCTCTGGGGTCTGCTTCACCGTCTTCTCCTACTCCCGTGAGACGGGAATTCGATTGCGTATTGCGGCAGTCGTCGCGGCGAACGACGAATTGCTCGTGGGCTGCGAGGAACAAGGAACGTAAGAAATTGATCGTAAGGAGAATCGCGTTCGCTACAGACCGGGTGTCTATGCAGCTGGCGGTGTCACACTAACGGAACCGTTCGAACGCAAATTCGAATCCCCGCGAGGTGATGACTGATGAGCCGTTCGATGGAACCGTTTCGATTTTTTTTTTAATTGAAACGGACATGGATCACTATATTTATTTTTATTTATTCCACTGTATTTGTGATCCTAAAAAACCTGAGAACCTTATAGTGCGCACATGGGACTGTCTCCCCGCATAAATGCACCCTAATGTTAGTTAAAAAATGAAAAAAAATTACCCATAGACTGTGCTACTCGAGCGCATCCTATGGCGCACAAGAGGATCTTGGCGCTCTTGAGCACACTAAGGTACTCTCTGACGCATGAGTCTGCTCTTGAGTGCCTTAAGATGCGCTCAAGATCACATACGGAGGGGGTAATTTTTTTGTTTTTGTTTTAACTAACATCAAAGTACATTTATGCAAGGGACAACCCCATGTACGCGCTCCAAATGGCAGAATGGGGTTGGGAGGCCCATTCCAATCAACTTGTTGCGAAGCCGCAAGTAAAACTCAATTACTAATCTAAAAAATACTCATGTTATAAATTTAAAATATAACCAACACCACTGTTCAATAGGGTTTTCAATTTGATATGGTTCAACCTTAAATATAGCTAAAATGACAATTTTGTGATACTTAAGAATAAATATTTTAAAAGTATACTTTTGATTAATATTTTTCAACTCACTTAAATATTTGATATGGTAATTATATTTTAACTATTGATTAATTAATTAATTAATATGTTAATTATGTTTTAATAATAAATTAACTTGTTTCAAATACGAATACTCATTTTAAATATATTAATTGAAGATGATATTTATACAAAGTAGAACTAACTATTTTTTGTGTGATCATTTAAAATTAATGATATTAGGAAATTATTTAAAATTTATAGTTAAAATGTTAAGTTCATGATATTTAAAATTTTGGGTACTTAAGAACATATTTATTTTGGTATAATATTTTTTAATAATAAATTCACTTGTTTCAAACACACATAATCATTTTAAAAAGAGAAATATTAAAATTTTCGGCTAAACTGACAAATTCTTGATACTTAAGAACAATTGAATTAAGAAGGACAATGGTGGCAAGGACAACTGAAATAACATATATATTCTTATGTATAGATGACATATAAAGGTTAAACTATATTAGTTTTTAATTATCTACCAATATACCACACAATATTGACACCTATACTATAGTAATAAAGCAGAGTTTCTAACTTTGCTGATGTGGCAGCATGAGATGTTTTCCCCTTAAAAAAATTATTACTCAATTCTTAGAGAGTTACTAATGTTCATAACCATTATGATTATTCTTTTGATTTCTCATTCTCACTCATTTCAAAACAACTCATTAATGATCATAACTCTCACCCCCACCTATTTTAAAACACTAATTAATGGTCAAATTCTCTGTTTCTCTCTCTCTCTCGTAGGGACGGACGTAGGGGAGTACGGGGCCACGACCCTCCAAAAATTAAGGAACTTCTATGGTAATAAAAATATTATTTATAAAGTATTTATATTATAATTTATTTTATATTATAATAAATTATTATAAATAAATTAAAAATTAAGAGTTATATTAGTATTAAATAAGGAATAATATTATTCCTAAATATTTTTCTTACTTTATTTTATTAAACTTATGTTATAAATTTATTTAACTCATATGTTACATACTTTTTTGTCATATATCATTTGTATTTATTATTTATCATGTAAATTTTTATATGTTAATAATTGTCATGTTATATAATATTTAATATTTATTGGAACATATAATATTTTTTAGTTATAACATTTTTAGTTATAATGTATAACATATTAATATTTTTAAATATCTATATTATAGTAATAAAATAAAAAAATTATCCCAATTGATGTGACACTCATTTTTTTTTCGCCAAAAAAGTTATTAAATAATTCTTATGAGAAGTCAGTAGTGCCCGAAACTATTATGATTATTTCTTCCTTTTCACTCCCATTTATGTCAAAAAAACTCATTTATGAATAACTCTTACCTCCACCCATTTTCAAAACTATTCATTAATATCATAATTCTCTTTCTTCCCACCTATTTCAAAATAATTTATTAATGGTCATAACTCTCTGTCTCTTTCATAGACGAATTCAAAACCATGATCCCCTTAAAATTGAAGAACTTTGTTGGTAACAAAAATATTTTTTAAAAATTATTTAAAGTATAACAAAAATATTATATGATTAAGTTTATATTTTATATAATATTAATGTTAAATACAAAATAATATTATTCCTAAATATTTGTCTTTGTCTATTTTATTTAACTATCTTATAAATTTATTTAACTCATGTGTTATATACTTTTTGTCGTATATTATTTGTATTTATTATTTATTATGTGATTTTTTATATGTTAATAACAATCATATCATATAATATTTAATATCTATAATCACATATTATATTTTTCAGTTATAATATTTTTAGTTATAGCATATAATATATTAATATTTTTAAGTATATTAATGTATATGGTAAGCCACCTAACAAATAAGACAACTCAAAACTCTAAACTTAGGAAACCTATCTTTTCTATCTTTACTTGAAATCAACATTCATTGACATTATCTTTCAGCGAATGATCTGTTTTTGAATAATGATGTTGTTAAATTCTTTATTACGTACAAGTACCATGGTCATCTATTGTACTTGAATAATATTTTACCTAATGTGCACGCTGTTATGATTTCGTCGTAGTCTTCATATAAAATTATTTTTATACTTAGTTATTTACTGCATGTTACTGTTTTACTTTGTTTTTTTTTAGAACTATCTTAGATCTCTTAAGATCTCTTTATCAAACTCAATAACTAGCACTAATACGGTTTAACATGCGATCGAAATTCATTTAGATTAGAGCTCTTAGAATTAAAAGTTTAGTATTCCTCATGCAAAATTATCTTTATACTTAATTATTTACTTAAAATCAAATTTTTATTACGACAAAGTTATTTAAATCAATATGATATTTTTATTTTAAAATTAAATTTATTACATATTTTAAATAATTCTACATAAACACCTTGCATCGCGCGGGTTTGAAGCTAGTGTTGTAATAATGAGATTTGCATGCGTAGATTACCCACAACAATTAATACTTAAAACAAGGAAAGTTCACAACAATCGACATTCTACAGCTATGGGCTCCTATGGGATGAAGGCAACCATATTTTTCAATATAATAAGCATAGGTAGAATGAGATTCAAGATATATAGTCTTCATCATTAAGAAAAATCATCCCAAACTCCGGTCCCCTTTCTTCATCGATCAAATTGATCCTACTTGGGTTCGTGATCTCCTTGGTGATGGTAGAACTAAACTATTTATCCTGATCCTTGTAATCTAAAAAAAAAAATGATATGTGCATCAAATATGAATGTGCATATCTCAAATCCTCAATTAAGCAAGACATTTCAAAAATATACAACTTAAAGTGTCATCTATTATTAAGCACCATCATATTTTTTAACTTCTCAAATTATCTTATTCTTGCGGTTAACCTCTTCTATGATATGTATTTACATGTAACCCTTTAAACCATAAGGTTTATTTTGAACTTTTTTTAGATAAAATATCATTATCCCGAGTATAACGTTTTATTACTGGTGAGGGCTATTAAATAACAATACAAATAATATTTCATTTAATTGAACATGCTGTACTCTATGGTAAGAAAAGTCTCTAAATACATGGACATGTTAATAAATATCACGTTTTCCTGAGAAATGACTTAATGATTATGATTATTGCATTATCCATAAGATAAACGATCCAAATATATTTTTAATTCCCTCATTTTGCATAACAGGGAAAATATTGCACCTATGCGGGTTGCTTACAGCAACTTCTGCACGCGCTCGCTAGGTGATAGAGCTGAACTGGTCGCACTCAAGAGCTGGTATGCTTCACTGTTGTCGCTGAGTAGAGTGGTTAGGGATGTCAATTGGGTGGTTAGTCCGTGACTCAATTTAATTAATTTTATATTATATTAAATTAGACTGATCTAAATTATTTAAATTGAGTTAAAGTAAACTTGAGTTGACATTAATCAAATTTAGATTGAGTTGGACTGAAATTGAGTTCACCTTATTTGGTCTTTTAATTTTTATATTAATTCATATAAAAAAATAGTTTTAATAACTATCTACAAATAAGGTTAGCCAACCCAATCTAACTCATCCCAATTCGTTATTTTGAATTTGGGTTACTGAATTGGGGTTGAACTTGGACCGAGTTAAAATTGGACTAGACTACTTTAAAATTGTGTCGAGTCAAAATTACTTCATAATTCAATCCAACTCATTCAAATTACATCCTTAATGTTTAGTCATATAAATGTTATATGTCTATCGAGACTCAGTACCCAGATATGGAAAAATAATCCTCCCGTACATTGGTAGGCATTGAAGTGGACATAAACGTGCTGTGATGGTCATCCATGTAAAGCAATCAGATGCAAGGATGCAAACGGGTCTGATTCATTGCAGATCTAGAGTAAAATCATGGTTGTATCTTTTTAAGTTATCAATTAAAAAATATCATATGTTAATTGACCTATAAATTAACAATTAATCGGATAATCGAATCTTAATATATTATATATATTCTGTCAAATATATATATATATATATATATATATATATATATATATTCTCCTTATCTCATCTGCTATGTAATCGGTTTTCAAAAATTATCCGTTAATTGACCCATAAACTAACGAACCATCGAATAATCGGGCTATGGGTTACCATTTGCATCCCTAGTCAGATGCCATTTGCCATTGCAACTTAATTAAAGTCATTATATATGTCATGCCAAAAAAAAATTCCACTAACATAAATAATTGTTGTGTTAGTATGAAAGCATGCAAGGATACCAACGAAGCAATAACTAAGTGACATAGAGAAGATAAATTAAATGACATTAATTAGATCGAAAACCATTATAAAAATTGCCTAATTAAAAAAAGGATCTTTCGCAGGAAAAGACAGAGATAGCTATGTCGGGAGCAATGCCACCAAGTAGTTTTGAGATTAAAAATGCGAAGAAAAGACATAGAGTAGATTTTCTCACTCGCCCTTTCTCGTTCCTGATTAACAAAATTCTCCTTTTCATGTGAGGGTAACCAACAGCTTTTTCATCCCATCCATTAATAAGAACACCATCTCAATCCATTTTGATGGCAATTGAGGCTGTCACCCAATTTAACATACTTTGCATAAAATTCTTTACATGACAGAGTTAAGAGTTTTATTTATGAAAAAAAGGTTCTAACAATAAATAATATAAAAATGTTTCTAACATATAAAACAATGTAAATAATAATTACATATGCTAAAAAAGCAAGTGCTTCATAGAATGAGTTAGACAAATTGGCCATGCAGCCAGATGAGAGGGTTTGTACAGATGCCATGGTTGAGTTCTCCCTGCCAAAATGCATGCATGTGAGCTCTCGCCACCAAAATGATGCCGCCATGTCACGCTCAAGGACCGAAGAGAGAACATGACGGAGGAAAATGAGAGGAAAAATTATGGATTGTGTAAACATATCTTTTTTCTTAAATATTTGAATATCAAACCATCTTTAACATAAAACTTAATAAAGATGAGCATCATGGACAGATCTGATAGATTGTGGGCGGCTGGATACATAGGCCATTCCCCACATCGTTTTCTCGAGTACCATGATAACACAACAACGTTGCCATTGTAAATTCTACTAAACCAATAAATTCTCACAAAAATGTAGTCACTATGCAAACATGTAAAAGAAAAGATGATAAAAAATGCTAAACTATTAGAATAATCAGATGAAAAAGGTAATTGGTAAACCTGAATATCTTCACACCGTGACATGAGCAGCCCATGGCCCACCCCCCAGTCCTCACACTTGCAAGTTTGTTTACCCTGCACACAGTAGAAGAAATGAAAAATGAGGGTAGATGCAAGAGGGTTATTAACGTTCTATGCTCCATACTTAGGACCATTTTGATTGCAGAATAAGTTATTCATAATTATTTATCCAGAATAACGTATACTATAATAAAGAGTGTTTCAATTTGATAGTTTTAAGAAGTATAAACAATTCTTAAGTGTAGAGTGGACTAGCTTATTCTTCTTATTATGGTATAAGTAATTTTGACGCAGTATAACTCATTCCGTCTGTCAAACTAGAATTAACTTAATTATAAGAAGAAGAGGTCTTATTCTTCTCATATTCTCCAATCAAAGTGACGCCTATGTGCAGGTTTGGCTTGTTTGGAAATCACCTATGTTTATCTGAAAGCTCTAGATGATGTCACAGGAAGGAAGACATGGCTGGAGAGCAGAGTGGAGGAGAAACTTGCGGTGTCAACTTACTTAGAAGACATAGGTAGAGAATGATTACGTGGTCTCGCTCTCTCTATTTGGGGAGACTCGCATGGTCAAAATTTTGAATGGATTTTAAAATTTCTGAGCGGGAGGTTATGTGGAATTCAATTATTTGGAGAGCAAATCGTAGGTAGTGATGAGGCAGAATCCGATTCGGCCTATTAAAACAAGCCCAAACCCAGTTCAGCCCAGCAACAGCAGTGGAAGGCCTTCAGGAAGCCTTCGGCCCATTAGCGGCCCAACAGCCCTCGGCCCGTAAGCAGCACAGTTGCTCCCGGCCCAACAGGCTTCGGCCCATCAGCGGCCCACCAGCCTTCGGCCCGTGAGCGGCGCAGTAGCCCTCGGCCTAGCAGGCTTCGGCCCATCAGCGGCCCAACCCCCTTCGGGCCAACAGCCGTATTCGGCCCACTCCGGTGGAGGATTAGGCACTATGGCGGTTTACCAGTAAGCCCGGAACATAGTCCTACATCGGCTATCACCGTTCACCATCCTCTATCCTCCGCTATAAATACCACGCTATTTATTGCCAAAGGTATGTCTCCGAGACCCTCAAGGACCATAGTCCAAATAGCCTTAAAGCTACTCTTTGCCTTCTGAATCGAATCTTCTTCAGAAGCTAACTTAACCGTCGGAGGGGGTTCCTAAGGGCCGAAGCCCGGGACTCATGCTGACCGGTTTCTTCTTCTTTCCCTCCTGCAGGGGATCGGCTCGAATCATCGCCGACCTTCCCGAGTCGGTCTCGGCCGCCGACCTCGGACTCCTCTCCCCGGTCTCGACGCCGTGCGCCGGTTGCCCCGCGACCGAAGAAGACTCGGTTCCGCGCCGCCCCGCCTGTCAGCCTGGGGAACCTCGGTCCCGCCTTCCCGATACAAGCCAGCATCCGACCGAGCCACTCTCGGCCTCGGACCTTCGGCTTCGCCTCTGCCTCCATCGCCTTCCGGATCCCTGTCGGGCTTCTTTTTTGAATCCGACCCAGCTCCGGATCCCAAAAACTTCGGATTCCAGCTTCGGAATCCGGTCGTGATAGCTTCAGCTACATCACGTGGCGCCGTCTGTGGGAAACAAACAAACAAGTCATGTCTCAACGACCTGTAACCCGACGATCCGAACATAATGAAGCGGAGGCACGGGAAGCCTCGGCACAGCTGCTGCCCTCCGAAGGCGCCCCTTCTGCTCCGCCGAGCGTGGCTCTGCCCGTCATACTAGAGTCCCTCGCTGCGGAAGATCGAGTGGGAGTGCTCCAGCAACAAGTGGCGACGCTAGCCGTTGCCGTCACGTCCCTCGCGCCTCTTCAGGAGATGGTATCCGCCATCGCCCAGCGCATGGGATTGCTGGGACAGCCTCCTCAGCAAGCACACCTCCCCCCGCTCTATCCAGTCCAAGATGCAAGGTTCCGGCCAACGCCTGCACCGGTTTCCCCCGACGAAACCGCTACGGCACGCAGCGAGCCCTCGGCGCTACCTGCCCGAGCTCCTCGCGCCGACCGCACGACGGAGCAAGGTTATGCTTCGTCAGAATTCCGCCCGGCCAAAACCGGAGGACAATCAGTCGCCACTTCAACCGCCCCGGACCTGGACCGACGGCTGACGGCAATGCGGAAGGAAATGCAGCAGATGGTGTCTCGGCCCTACGGGGCGCCCCTTGCTAGCAACATCCTGGAGCAGACCCCGTTCACGTCAGAGCTCCTAGCTACCGAGGTGCCTCCCAATTTCAAACTGCCGAAGGGTCCTCTCTACTACGGAATAACATATCCGGTCTGTCATTTCCAGAGATTCAACACGTACCTCTCGGTCCGAGGGGTCACCGAGGCAGTCCGCTGCCGACTTTTCCCCCTCACCCTTGAGAAGACTGTCCTTACCTGGTTCGAGACACTGGCCCCCAACTCCATCCACTCCCTGGTCCAGTTGGGCCAGCTGTTTATCGACCAGTTTTATGACGCCACACGGCAGTATAAAACTTCCGCCAGCTTACTGGCCATCCGGCAAGGCCCCACCGAAACTCTCCAGGAGTATTTCTCCAAGTTTCGGACCGAGGCCGCCTAAATCCCAAACCTCGATAGCTCGATTGCGGTCTCGGCCGTGATCAGCGGGTGTCGGGACGAAGGGCTCCTCGGCTCCATCGGGAAACGCCATCCCCTACCTTCCAGGACCTCGTAGTCCGGGCCCACAAGTATATCAACCGGGAGGCCCTAATGATGTCCAAAGGTAAAGGCGCAACCGAAGCAACCTCGGCACCTGCCCCCCAGGTGGTCCGACCTCGGCCCGAAGATCAAGAGCCCTCCCGAAAGCGATATCGCAGGGAGGACTGGGACCGAGAAAGGCGACGGGACCCGTAACAGCGGTACCTGCCCCTGCCTGCTCCCCCTTCCCGATTGCTTATGGAGGTGAAGGGCATGATCCGGCGACCAGAGCGTATGAAGACAGATCTTCGCCGAAGGGACCCCGGCAAATACTGCGAGTATCACCGGGAGATCGGCCATACGACGGACGAATGCCGGCATCTACGAGAAGAAATCGACCGCCTCATCCGGGAGGGAAGACTGCCGCAGTTTCGACGAGAGCAGCCCCCGCCACAGCGAAACCGGGACGTCTCTGAGATGCCCAGGCAACAGCAGCCCCCGGAGAAAGGAGCTGCTCATCCGCCAAAGGTCACCTCGGCCCCAGTGGAAGCATCCCATCAAAGACCCAGCTCTGGGTCCATTATGATGATATCCAGAGGGCCGGGAGAAGGATCAAGGCAACGGCAGTGCAGCTCTGCCACTATAACGACGATTGACGTCGAGCCGAAGCGGCCTCGCCAAGAAGATATTACCTTTGGCTCAGAGGACCTGGTTGACATTCAGGTCCCTCACGACGACGCTCTCGTCATAAACGCTGTAATAAATAGTTACGATGTACATCGTATCTTTGTCGATAATGGAAGCGCCTCAAATATCTTATTTTACGATTGTTTTGTAAAAATGGGATTGAGTGAAGCTAATATAAAGCCTCACCGGGGCCCCCTCTTCGGTTTCAACGGTTCGCCCTGCCAAGTAGAGGGCATTGTCCGACTCCCTGTAACTATAGGCTCCGCCCCCCGGCAACTAACCGTTGAAACGGATTTTGCCGTTGTAAAAATCGATTCAGCCTACAACGCCATCTTCGGCCGAAGGCTAATCGGCGGGGTCGGGGCCGTGCCTTCGTATTTCCATCAAAAGCTAAAGTTTCATACTAGCCATGGAATAGGCGAGGCCAAGGGAAATCAAGAAGCAGCCCGACAATACTATATGATTTCGGTCAAAGGGAAGGCTGCAGCTGAAACCCTTCGTATTTCCATCAAAAGCTAAAGTTTCATACTAGCCATGGAATAGGCGAGGCCAAGGGAAATCAAGAAGCAGCCCGACAATACTATATGATTTCGGTCAAAGGGAAGGCTGCAGCTGAAACCCTGGCAATCAAATCATCAGCCGAAGCGTTCCCGGGAGAAGCACTCGTCGCCATTCCGATCCCGGGGGGTGAAGGACGAACTCTGATGATAGGCTCCGGCCTGGAGAAAACCAAAGCGGAAGAACTCACCGAGTTCTTAAAAAAGAATCTCGACGTCTTCGCCTGGTCTCCGACAGATATGCCCGGGGTCGACCCGGAAGTAGCGGAGCACCGACTACACACCGATCCCGACCAGCCCCCAGTTAAGCAGAAGCGGGGTACCTTCAATCAGGAAAGGAGAGCCGCCATCCAAGCCGAAGTGCAGAAGGGGCTGGACGCCGCGCACCTCCGAGAGGTGCATCACCCGGACTGGATCGCCAACGTAGTGATAGTGCCGAAGAAGGATGGCAAGTGGCGAATGTGCGTGGACTTCACCAACCTCAACAAGGCCTGTCCGATGGATAGCTTCCCGCTGCCTCGGATAGATCAGGTGGTGGATGCAACCTCCGGCCACGAACTCTTGAGCTTCCTCGACGCCTATTCAGGCTATCACCAGACCCGAATGCATCCGGGTGATGAAAGTAAAACTAGCTTCACGACCGATCTGGGTCTATATTGCTATACCCGGATGCCCTTCGGTCTGAAGAATGCCGGAGCGACATATCAGCGCCTCGTCAATAAAGTGTTCGCTCCGCAGCTCGGCCGCAACATGGAAGTCTATATAGACGACATGCTGGTCAAAAGCCGCGTCGCTGCAGAACATTTGGCCGACTTGGCCGAGACATTCTCCGCCCTATGGCGATACAAAATGAAGTTGAACCCGGCCAAGTGCGCCTTCGAGGTAGCCTCCGGGAAGTTCCTTGGCTACATGGTCACCCACCGAGGGGTAGAAGCTAACCCCGAGAAGGTTTCGGTCATCATACAAATGCGCCCCCCGGCAAACCTCCAAGAGGTACAGAAGCTAAATGGGAGGATCGCAGCCCTAACCCGCTTCATGTCGAGGGCGGCGGATTATTGTTTCCCCTTCTTCAAGCTACTGAAGAAGGCCAATAGCTTCGACTGGACGGATGAGTGCCAGGCAGCCTTCGACCAGCTGAAGGCCTACCTCTCCAAAGTCCCCATTCTGTCCAACCCAGTCCCCGGGGAGCCTCTGAGCCTTTACCTCACAGTATCCGAGACAGCCCTCAGCGCCGTCCTCGTCCGAGAGCAAGATGGCGTTCAGAAGCCAGTCTATTATACCAGCCGAGCCCTTCAAGGAGCAGAACTCCGGTATCTCGCGCTGGAAAAATTGGCTTTGGCCCTCGTCTCGTCCGCGAGGAGGCTCCGGCCTTATTTTCTTGCCCATTCAGTAAAGGTTCTCACCGACCAGCCCCTGAGGCATATTCTCTCCTGGCCGGAGGTATCCGGTAGGCTGGCGAAATGGGCGATTGAGCTAGGAAAGTTCGACATCTCCTACGTACCTCGGGTAGCAATAAGAGCCCAGGCATTGGCGGACTTTATCGCCGAACTCACTCCCAGCGCTTCCTCGGCACCTCAGCCGAAAGCTGACGTGCCCGAACCCGAGGACACTTCGGCTCATACGCCTGCAGACGAGTGTCAACTTTTTGTAGACGGCTCCACGTGTTCCACGGGCAGCGGCGCCGGATGGATCCTGGCATCGCCCGAAGGAGTCGTCACGGAGTACGCATTGCGCTTCTCCTTTCCTGCCACTAATAATGCCGCCGAGTACGAAGCCCTCATTTCTGGACTCCGGACCGCGAGGAAGCTCGGCGCCCGGAACATGAAACCATTCAGCGACTCTCAGCTGATCGCCAGTCATATTTCCGGGGAATACGAAGCTCAGGATGCGATAATGGCATCTTATCTCCAGGTGACTCGCAAGGTCCTCGCTCAATTCGATTCATGTGAAATCGTGCGGATCCCGAGAGCCGAGAATGCCCGAGCCGATGCACTTTCCCGGCTGGCGTCAACCCAAGACGGGGGAGGAGGCCGAATGATCCTAGTAGAGGAACTCGCCGAACCAAGCCTCGGCGAGCCTGAGGCCATGCAAATAACCGAGGCCGAAGCCGAGACCTGGATGACTCCCCTCATCGCTTTTCTCCTCCGAGGAGAAGTCCCGCCAGATTCAAGGGAGGCGAAGCACGTTCGGCAACGCTCATCCCACTTCCTCCTTCTGGACGGGCTATTATACAAGAAGTCCTTCGGCCGACCGCTGTTACAGTGCCTCGGCCCGACTGAAGCCGACTACGCCATGAGAGAAGTACACGAAGGGGTATGCGGAGCACATGCGGGAGGAAGGGCCCTGGCTCACAAGCTTCTGAGGCAAGGATACTGGTGGCCGACACTCCGAGAGGACGCTTTAGCCCTCGTACGGCGCTGTGGTCAGTGCCAAAGGTTCAGCTCCCTCATCCACCAGGCAGCCACCCTTCTGACCCCTTTATCCGACCCCTGGCCTTTCGCTCAGTGGGGAATCGACCTCCTTGGGCCTTTTCCCATCGCCACCGGCCAAAGGAAATTCCTCATCGTGGCGGTAGACTATTTTACCAAGTTGGTAGAAGCCGAACCCCTCGCGTCAATAACCGATAGCAATGCTTGGAACTTCGTATGGAAGTCCATCATTTGCCGGTTCGGCATCCCCCGAGCTATCATTTCGGATAACGGAAAGGAGTTCGATAGCCGTCGGTTCAGCGACAACTGCGCCGGCTTCGGCATTCTTTATAAGTTCACTTCGGTAGCACACCCTCGGGCAAACGGCCAGGGCGAAGTCACCAACCGAACCCTGTTGCAGGGACTGAAAACCCGCCTCGGCGAAGCCAAAGGCCGGTGGGTAGAGGAGTTACCAAGTGTTCTATGGGCATATCGGGCTACGAGCCGAACCCCTACCGGCGAAACTCCATTTCGCATGGCTTATGGGATAGAGGCCGTTATTCCAGTGGAAATCGGCCTTCCCTCTCCAAGAATCATTGCCTACGATCCGGAGGCCAACGAAGAAGGCTTGAAGGATCATCTGGACCTCATAGAAGATGCAAGGAATCACCATGAACGCAGCGGAAATAAAAATTGATTCCATTGTATCGGTTGCTGGGGTTGTAAAACGGACATTAAAACTAAGCGGGAAGAACAGTTCTTCACCTTTGCGGGGTTTCGAATCTCCCGTGGATGATGCCGACTCGTTAATCGTGCACGCGCACGATCTCTGGAGGTATCCACACGAGTTCCCGCAGCAGACGCGATTTCCTCCTCGACTTGAGTGCTGCGACCAGATCTCAGATCCACCATGCGCGGAGAGAGATAGATCCACTTCGAGAAGGAGAGAGAGAGAGGAGAGAGAGAATCTGGGGAGTAAAAATTCGTCCAACTAACTTTCTACCACTCCCCCTTGGCCCTCCTTATATAGAAATAAGGATAGGCACAAGAGTTAATCCTCGTGATTATCCAAGAGTTTGGCCTTGGATAATTCTCCATTAAATCTTCATGTTTATCCTGCAGCTTTTCACAAAAACCCAGATAAGCATGAAATTTAACATCTCTCACCGTCTGACGAGAACTCTTATGTGTGTGACCCTCCAGGCCCATATATCAGTCCGGTTGCAGGCCCATTAAACTTAGAACTGTTTCTTGAGTTTAATATTTATTAATTAACATTTAAACATCGCATGTTAAATGATTAATTTAATAAACAAGTAAATTATCATCCGATGATAAATTCACTTGGCCTTCTGATCATGAACAGCACCAAACACTACCTCATGATCCCAGAAGATATAAGGGATACTGATCCCTTCAATTGAACCTTTCCGTCTGCAGATGCCGCACATATATAATCCTTCACTCATGCAATGTCCCGATAACGCAAGGGTATGGTTTTATAGTCAAACCCTCTATCGCATTATCCAGATGGATTCTAGTACACAGTTAATATCTAGAAAGACATCTCTTTCATTTGACCATGGCCAGGGATTTCTGTGTACACATCCATGGGACATTCTCTCTCCAGTCTTATACCAAGAGTGAGTGATGCCTTGTTGTCCACTCAATTGCCTTCGCAAGCTTTCCACTGTATCTGAAAGACCGATTATGGTGGACTTAATGGTTAAAGTCCACGAGTCAGAGAATCAAGATACAATGGTCCACCAACAAGGTATCATTGGTGACTCAGGTCTAAGGACCAACTGTGCTACTGCAACGATTGAATTCCCTGGTTGACTAATAGGTATAATTACCATCCAGGAATTCTTATTTGGGTCTGTTCAGTGAACTCATTCTCTAATGAGCACCCACTTGTTTGTCTTAGTGTCACCACACGAGTGAATGTGAGATCATTCACCCTCATCACATGAGCAGACATAACTTGTGTCGATCTTATCGGATATTTAATGTCCATCTCAAATATCCTATGATCGAGAACTGTTTAAGACAATTGCCTTAGGATATTGATCTCACTATCATGATCTCATCATGATTCAATATCCCATACATTTGTCTATGGACCTTCATTACGATAGTCGTTTGCGAGAACTATTAAATGAAGTAATAAATGCCTTTATTAATAATCTGAACTAGAATGTACAATGATTGGCTATGAGGCCACCCAATTCTAACAGAAGAAACCCGAGATAAGGCTCGTATCCGGCTGGCGGCTTATCAGCAGCGCATGGCCATGTACCACAACACTCGAGTGAAACCCCGAAGCTTTGAAATCGGGAACCTCGTGTTAAGGAATGCTCATGCTTCTAAACCGGCCGAAGCCGCAGGAAAGCTTGCCCCCAACTAGGAGGGGTCCTATCGGGTCAAAGAGGTAATCAGACGAGGGACTTATCGGTTGGAGACCCTTTCGGGCCAACCCCTCCCTCGCACCTGGAATGTAGAACGCCTTCGGCGTTATTTTATGTAAACCACTTATTCCGGACTTTTAGCCGGAAGGCATGAATAAAGCTTTCTTTTTCAGAAAAATTGAAGATATCTCTCTTAAGTCCGTGCAAACCGTACCGGGAGTGGCTTCGGCCATGCAAACCGTATCGGGAGCGGCATGAGTTTTTATTCTAAGCCCGCAGGTAATCTGATCCGAGGGTGGCTCCGGCCATGTATACCGGATCGGGAAGCGGCAATGTATCTCTCTTAAGTCTGTGCAAACCGTACCGGGAATGGCTTCGGCCATGCAAACCGTATCGAGAGCGGCATGAGTTTTTATTCTAAGCCCGCAGGTAACCTGATCCGAGGGTGGCTCCGGCCATGTATACCGGATCGGGAAGCGGCAAGGTATCTCTCTCAAGTCCGTGCAAACCGTACCGGGAGTGGCTTCGGCCATGCAAACCGTATCGGGAGCGGCATGAGTTTTTATTCTAAGCTCGCAGGTAACCTGATCCGAGGGTGGCTCCGGCCATGTATACCGGATCGGGAAGCGGCAAGGTATCTCTCTTAAGTCCGTGCATACCGTACCGGGAGTAGCTTCGGCCATGCAAACCGTATCGGGAGCGGCATGAGTTTTTATTCTAAGCCCGCAGGTAACCTGATCCGAGGGTGGCTCCGGCCATGTATACCGGATCGGGAAGCGGCAAGGTATCTCTCTTAAGTCCGTGCAAACTGTACCGGGAGTGGCTTCGGCCATGCAAACCGTATCGGGAGCGGCATGAGTTTTTATTCTAAGCCCGCAGGTAACCTGATCCGAGGGTGGCTCCGGCCATGTATACCGGATCGGGAAGCGGCAAGGTATCTCAAGTCCGTGCAAACCGTACCGGGAGTGGCTTCGGCCATGCAAACCGTATCGGGAGCGGCATGAGTTTTTATTTAAAGCCCGCAGGTAACTTGATCCGAGGGTGGCTTCGGCCAGGTATACCGGATCGAGAAGCGGCAAGGTATCTCTAAGTCCACATGAAACCAAGCCGGGAGTGGCTTCGGCCACGCAAACCGCGTCAGGAGCGGCAGGGTATCCCCTCGGGTCATATGAACCACGATTAGTAAAGGCCCCGGCCGTATATACTATCGGTGGCGACCTCGTATCCGGACCTATGTCGGGTCTTGGCCATGCAAGCCGCAAATAAAACAACGACAAGGTCTGGGATTTAGTCGTTCATTCACGACATAGAGGTAAAGCCAAAAAAAAAACAACACTTCCTGTATTTACAGTGAAGGAATTACAAAATCGGCCATCCACCTGGCCGCAGGCTTACAAAAGAAGAAAGATAAAAACCGGGACAGGCCCCCGCACTAGCCCTCGGTATTCCCCTCGTCCACGTCAACTGGGCTTCGGCCAAGAGATGGGGAAGGAGAATCGACTATCTGCACGGCCTCAGACGGGGTGGCTTCGACAGGGGCCTCCTCGACCGGAACGGCCTCATCGCCTTCCGCCGAGGCCGGGGCCCTCTCGGCCGCGAGCCCCTTCCACCAGGACAGGAGCTCTTTGCCTTCCTCGTCCGTCGGCAGGGCAATCCCGGTCAGGTCCACGGTTGGACAAGCCTTCTGGGCAGCAGCCAGCCCGATGTAGAAGACCGAGGAGGCCGCTAGAAGCTGCGCCTGAATTATCTCCTCGGCGAAGTCTGGGCCAGCCTTGTAATCGGCCACGGCCGAATCGACCGCCTCCTCTAGCTCCAGCTTCAAGGCCGATACCTCCTCGGCATGGCGACGGCTATCTGAAGCCCGCCGGGCGTCCTTGTCCTGGATCTCGGCCTTAAGGGCCTGATTCTCGACCCGGACCGCCGCCAGCTCTCGCTCGAGCTTCTCCTTCTCCCGCTCGGCCTTCGCTTTGGCCTCGGAAGAAGCCCGAGTCGCCGCTGCCTGCTCATCCAGCTGCGCCCGCATCTGGGCGTTCGCAGCTATGAGCCGGCCGACGCCCGATTCGAAGTCGCATCCCGCCAAGGGACCCTCGCCCGAGAACGCCGATGTCGACGCCCTCTCAGCCTCCAGGAGTTGGTCCCGGAGGAGCGCCTGACGATGGATCAAGACGCTACCCGTAACCGCGGCCTGCGGCCAAAGGCGGATAAGGGTCAGCAAATTCGAAATGAGCTAAAGGAAAGCTAGATTGAAGCACATGAAGAGGCTTCTTACCTGGACCGCCAATCGGGCGCTGATCATAGCCCTCCAGATCAGTGGCCGAGTGGTCCTTCAGCTCCTCCAGAGCAGACGGAAGGGTGAGGCCGCGAAGCAGACGCAGACATGTCTGCGAGTCCTCCACGCTCTCGTCTCTATAGATCCCCAGGTTGGGGACCCATAGCTCGCGCTCCTCCGCGCGAGGCACCTGCGGCCCGGCGCCTTCCTGCTCCGCCCCCGCCATTGCGAACGGAGGAGAGTCGCCCCTCGGCGCTTCGGGGGACGCCGGCCTCGCGGCCCGAAGGGCCGCGGCGGATCTCCTAACCAAGGGAGGGGGGGCTCTGCCTCGTCATGCTCCTCCACCTGGATCCGCTTAGACAGACGACCGCCCCTTCGGGCGGCCGACTTGCTTTTCCGCTCCCTCTTGAGAGCGACGGCAGCAGCACGGCCCTCGGAGGAGGCCGCAATCATCGTGACCCCGGCTCGGACGCTCGGGGCCACAACGCCTCGTCCAGACCCTCCTGCCGCCTGAGGGTGAGACGGCTGGGATTGGCCGCGCTGCTGGGCTATCCGGCTGAGGAGGCCCTGGATCCCAGACATCGCTGCAAACAAGAGAAGAAGTGTTTGAAACAAATAACACACAATGGTTGCAACTCAAGACCGACTTACCCTCGGCCGAAGCTTCAGCAACTTCGGCGGCCGGAGGAGCTTCGGCCGGAGGAGCGGCCCCAGCACTTCCTTCGCTCTCCCGTGAAGTCTCCCCGGGAGGAAGGTAAGGGAAAGCCCGCTCCGGATCCCTCGTCGGGTCCGGCCATGCCCTGGCACCCACAAGCAGCTCTGGCTTGCTGAAAAGCTCCGAAATATTGTACGGAGCCGTGGCTTCAACATGGCCCACGATATCGCGCTGAACGGAATTGAGGGTGGGAGGATTGGAAAGGCCTGCGGCCAGCGGCCAGCGGCGCCCACTCAGTAGGAAAGGGCCACACGCTCCTCTCATTCTCCGGGAGAGAAACTAGAATGAAGTTCCTCTTCCAGCCGTGAATGGACGAAGGCTTCCCGGAGAAGATGTCTCGGCCGAGACGGGGGACAAAACTGTACCACTCGGATCTCCCCTGCCTCTGAATTTTGAAGAGGTAGCGGAAGATGTTGACCGAGGGCATGAACTTCGCATGGGCAAACACAACCAAGAAAGCATAGACTGTGCGCCAAGAATTGGGAAAAAATTGAGACAGGGCGAGCCCATAGAAACAGAGAAGGTTGATGACGAAGGTAGAGAGAGGAAGACGAAAGCCCGCCCGGAAGCTTTCCTCGTAGATAGAGAAACTACCCGGGCGGGGAGTGTTGGCCCTGGTATGAGAACCGGGCCGATAGGGGGTCATCCAAGAAGGGAGTTGGTAGTAAGAAGCAATGTAACTGACCCCGTCATCCGAGAGGGCGCAGGCTGCTTCCGAGGCAGTCTCGGGACGACGACGTCCCGAGGAGAAAGCCTGGCCCGGGGTATGAACCTCCTCGGACCCCTCGGCACCGGAGGCCTCGGCCTCTTCGGCCATCGCAGAAGCGAGGGAGTCCAAAGTAAGAGGAGATGACAGAGAAGACTTGGGGGAATGAGACGGAGTATACTCCTCGTCTGAAGGGGTAATCTCGCTCGAAGAAGGACTGCGGGGCATAAGGTCGCGAAGATGGAGAAAGGGGATTGAGGCTTACCCTCAAAAGGAAAAAGACCTCTCCTGGATCAGACGCAGCCTCTCAAGCCACAGAGCTCCCCCAGCAATCGCTCCGAGAGATGGAGATCTTCCTGCGACAGCCGGCGAGCTCGGAAAACACCTACAGAGGGCTAGTCTTTCGCCGGAGAAGAAGGAGAGCTCGGACAATCGCAGAGGAACGCAGGCGCGGAAGCAGGAAGAAGAACAGTGCCCTGCGAGGGGTTTCTATTTATAGGCGCTGTTCAAAACCCTTCCCGCCGAAGCCAACGGCTGAGATCTTCCCTTCGTCTCACCGCCTCTCTCGGATGCCCGCCACGTGTACCGTCCTTCGGTAATGATGACGGACAGACTCCGGGAATCAGAGCAGAATGATCAACGGCCGAAAGCGCTCCGACCCTTCGGCTGATCACTCGGATGCCCGCCACGTGTCCCGATCCGCGTGCCAGAGAAGGAAGAGGCGGCAATCCGAGTGGAACCTCGGGCAGAGAGCCGAGGCGACCCGCGACCCGCGAGCGGTCAGGATCTTTTTGTGTTTTTAAACGGGGCGGCCGGATGCGCGACGCGTGTCCTGTGCTTCTTCGCGAGGCAACCGTTCTGACGGGAAAAGCGACGCCCGTCCCGTCCATTTAATGAAGCCTGACACGAGTCAGAAGGCTCGGGCTTTTGCCCTTACAAGGTAAAGGCCTTCGTCACTACATCTCGAATGAAGACGGATAAGTGACTGCTAACCCTCGGCCGATCGCGGGGACCCTCTTCTCAAGAAATGGAACAGAAAGCCTCGGGTAAAACACATGTTACGTTATTTCTCAAAAAACTTCGGGCTATACTCTCGCCATCTCAGAACTGAGGAAGACAAGAGTGGGGGGCTATGTGATGAGGCAGAATCCGATTCGGCCTATTAAAACAAGCCCAAACCCAGTTCAGCCCAGCAGCAGCAGTGGAAGGCCTTCAGGAAGCCTTCGGCCCATTAGCGGCCCAACAGCCCTCGGCCCGTAAGCGGCACAGTTGCTCCCGGCCCAACAGGCTTCGGCCCATCAGCGGCCCACCAGCCTTCGGCCCGTGAGCGGCGCAGTAGCCCTCGGCCTAGCAGGCTTCGGCCCATCAGCGGTCCAACCCCCTTCGGGCCAACAGCCGTATTCGGCCCACTCCGGTGGAGGATTAGGCACTATGGCGGTTTACCAGTAAGCCCGGAACATAGTCCTACATCGGCTATCACCGTTAACCATCCTCTATCCTCCGCTATAAATACCACGCTATTTATTGCCAAAGGTATGTCTCCGAGACCCTCAAGGACCATAGTCCAAATAGCCTTAAAGCTACTCTTTGCCTTCTGAATCGAATCTTCTTCAGAAGCTAACTTAACCGTCGGAGGGGGTTCCTAAGGGCCGAAGCCCGGGACTCATGCTGACCGGTTTCTTCTTCTTTCCCTCCTGCAGGGGATCGGCTCGAATCATCGCCGACCTTCCCGAGTCGGTCTCGGCCGCCGACCTCGGACTCCTCTCCCCGGTCTCGACGCCGTGCGCCGGTTGCCCCGCGACCGAAGAAGACTCGGTTCCGCGCCGCCCCGCCTGTCAGCCGGGGGAACCTCGGTCCCGCCTTCCAGATACAAGCCAGCATCCGACCGAGCCACTCTTGGCCTCGGACCTTCGGCTTCGCCTCTGCCTCCATCGCCTTCCGGATCCCTGTCGGGCTTCTTTTTCCGATCCGACCTAGCTCCGGATCCCAAAAACTTCGGATTCCAGCTTCGGAATCCGGTCGTGATAGCTTCGGCTACATCAGGTAGGTAGAACATGATAATCAAGGAGAGTAGAGAGCAATGTAAGTTATTGAAACTGTATGCTAGAGAGAGAAGGTGAATTGTGGTTTCTCAGTTTATTTTTTTCACACAATAAATGCAGAAAAAAGAAAAGAAAGAAAAAAGGCGATTGCTGCCTTCTCCTTCACCCGACAATTACCTCCCATAAAAAAAATTTTGAGAGAGAGGAAGGTGAGATGCATGTTTGAAGAGAGAGAGAGAGACAGAGAAAGTGAGGTGTAATGGAGTAGGAGGGAGATTTTTCAGAATAGAAAAGATTGCATTAATTTTAGTAAAAGTGAGACTAAAACTCTTAATTTATTTTATTTAACTTTTTTTAATAATATTTTTTTTAAAAAATAAAATGTCACATAATATGAGTTAGAAACTCTATTTTATTAGTATAATATAGACATAGATTATATTAAATGACAATTGAGAGTCACAGAAAATATGAGAATAAGGATTCAGACGTGTATAATTAGTCCTTTAAATATGTGGACGTTCGAAATTAAATGAAAATTATCAGGATATGATGCAAATGGTAACCGATTGCCTAATTATTCAACTGATCATTGGGTCATGGGACAGTTAATATGTAATCTTTTTAAATATATATATATATATATATATGATGGATATAAACTTTTTTTATCAAATACAATATAATACACTAAGATCTGATTATTTGATTGATTATTAATTTACAAAAAAATATGTTTAAATTGATAGGTTAATGAATATACTAGTGAATCTACCATGTATCCCATGAAATTTTATCCATTTTCATCCCCAGTTGAACATATAACGTGCTTACATTTCGGATACGAATAATTCGTGTCTCCTACTCACGACCAACACGCAAGCAAAACATGAAACGAGGATATTAGCGCAAGAGAAATCACATCATCAGCGTCTATTCCCAACGCGCCGTCGTTCCGGGTCCTCCAAATCTTCACGATCTGACGGCCTGCATTTCTTTCTTCCAATAACACGGCTACTATTTGGGCGGTCCAGATGGCGACGTCTGTCATTTCCCGGGTACCGCCACGCATCCGACTCTTGGGACAAAGATGCCCCCGTAATGGCCCCCCACCCGTTCCACGAAGCTGAGCCCAAGATAGGGACAGACACGCCCCCGGAGGCGGTGAGGCCCATATGAAACGATAAGAACACCAACATCGCGTGGCACCATACAATCTCGAGCATCCCAGAAGCACAGAAGAAACACAGACGGCAGCTGAACTGGTGGGAAGCCGAGGGGACACGTCAGCGTTATGGACCCTATCAAGCCAATGGGATGCAAGTACGGGGATCGCCGATGTGGCGTCTGAGAATTTGGGATCCCGCCCAAAGGCATATTTCATCCTTCCCCATCGTTTTGATTTTTATTCCCCACCACGTCCCTCCCGTCCGGCCCCTTCTTAACCCCCCTTTCTATCTTCTCCACAGTCGGCAGCGGTGTACGCTACGCTACTTGTATTGACCCCTTCTGTGGTTCCCCCTCTGGCTTTCCACGCTTTCCCCTTTCTGCTGCGCGAACCCAAACCCTAATCCCAGCTCGTTCCCGCGGTGAGAACGCTGTTTTTCGGGCGCTGGAGTGGTTTTTCTTTCGTTTTTAAAAGGTTTTTTGCGTTTTTTTCTTCTCACGGATCTGGGTGTTGTGTGCAGTTATCGGCGATGAAGGGAGGGAAGTCGAAGGCCGAGCCGAAGAAGGCCGATGGCAGGTTCGGTTTCTGTGTTTTGATTCCCTTTTATGCCTTCTCGCTTTCGTTTATGTTAGATCGGTGGCGTTCGGTTTTTGGTGGCTTCTCGTATTTGTTAGTAGATTTAGTCCGGCCATCGGGGTGGATCGAGGTTTTTGTGTTTGATTCGTTGGCGCTGTTCGTTGCAGGCTTGCTGTGAAGAGGAAGGCACCCGAAAGGGCCAGCAAGAAGCCGGCAAAGAGGGGGAAGGACCCCAACAAGCCTAAGAGGGCCCCGAGCGCCTTCTTCGTCTTCCTGTAGGTTCCACATTTTTTTTGTAAACCCTAGATCCATGGGCGTCCTGGTCGTCTTCTTTATTATATATCTTGAAATCATTCTTGTTCGGCTGTTCTTCCTATTCTGTTCCTTGTTCCGGTCTCTATCTGAAATAGCGGCTCCGTCTTTGATTTCCTGAAGGGAGGATTTCCGGAAGCAGTTCAAGGAGAAGAATCCAGAAAACAAATCGGTTGCCACTGTAAGCTATCCGGGAAACCTCCAAACTAGTATTCGAGTTTTTATGGTTGGCTGTATGCTTATGTCTTGAAATTATTCCAAATACAGGTCGGCAAGGCTGCCGGTGAGAAATGGAAGTCTATGTCCGATGCTGTAAGACCTATTCCGAGCTCTAAACCTCGAGCTATTTACTCTGCGAATTGGTAAATTTCCATGTATTCGTCATGCTCCATTCTTCTAATGGAGATTGTGCTGAACAAATTCCAGGAGAAGGCCCCATACGTCAACAAGGCAAACAAGCGAAAGGCCGATCTACAGAAGGGCGCGTCTGCCCCTGAGAAGAAGCAGGTGCCTGCTCTGCCCTTCGCACTGAAAAAAAAAATGATACCAATGTTGTCGATTGTTTTGTGCGTCCAAACCCTAATTTAATATTCTTTGCTTCTCTTGGTCTTTTTGGTATTGCACAGGAAACATCCACCATCGTCATGGAGGAAGACGAGTCTGACAAGTCCAAGTCCGAGGTTAACGACGAGGACGACGAGAGCGGGGAGGTAATCCTCCATAATCTCTAACGGATAGCCATCCGTCTGTCCGTTATATCCCATTTTCCTAATACTCGTTATTTATTTGACGGTATGGAGTTCGTGCAAACAATGTAAATACCGGTTTTGCCGTTGGCAGGAAGAAGAAGATGACGAGTAAATAGTGACGTGGCGGGCGCGGAGGACTGGAATGCGGTGGTGGCTAGGTTGCAGCAGTCTCGGTCTCTCGGAGCAAAAGCGATTTAGGGTTTTTAGTAAATTTTCCTCACCTTTCTTGTCCCAAGTACATGTTTGACCATGGAAACAACTACCAACTGTTTCGTCTCATCCTCCACTTCAACCTAAACGCTACTTTTGGGTTGCTCCGTTTCAAGTGGACCGTTAATGCGTCTTGTACCTAAAAAGTATTTCTCTAACCTAGTGCCATTTATCCTTTTGCATTGGTGGTATGGAAATCTTCCTTGCTGTGCGCGGTTATTTGGCTATATTAGTTATGGTGCATGTCATCATGATGTTTCATGTGTTGGGCTGTTGCAAGTCTTTGTTGATTGGGAGAAAATTTTGTTGGTGATTTGTCTTCCGTGATGCAATTGGGGTAACGAAGCTGTGGCATGGTGTTTGGTCTTGGGAACATTGGGAATGTTTTCTTATCTGAAACGTCGCTTACGCTTGGAAAGTTATTTATCGGTATCATGAGCATATGCATGGTTCTAATATTATCCGCTGACGGGTGGGTTCAATTTCTGGTGCGTAGTTCGTAAGTGGTTGTGGAAATTATGTAGGATGTGTTTTGCACACGGTAAGAAGACTTTAAGTTTTGGTATTGTCTTTGTTAGTTGTTTGATGGCAGGGTGGAGAATCTTTCTGTCGGGGGGCGAGTGCGTTTTCAGATGTGTACATGAAAGGGTGCAAGTGTGGTGCGTCTCTAATTTGTTCTTCTCTTGAAGGTGGATTTTTGGCGATACTTTTGTTGCGTTGTTTTCTTGGTGAATTCGAATTTATTGTTTTCCTGCGAGTTGATTCGTCCACTGATGGGCGGAAAGGATTTTTCAACTCTTCGGTGTATTGTGCTGCGTTCGCAGGGTAGCTGGCTGGTGTTGGAGATGGTTTGGAGTCTTCGATGGAGACACTAGCCAAATAGCAGCAGCGAATTGACCTAATAGGATCGGTCCCCTCTTGTAAGGTGCATGTTGCATGGTCATTCAAGATCCTTCTTGCCGACTTCACGAATGTAAGGCCATTGGATTGACCTTTGCAATCTCTTCTCTGGAGTCGGTCAGTGGCAGGCTTTTGTACCATCGTACAAGTGGTTGCAGTTGAACACGCGTCTGTCTTGAGTTGGGTTCAAGTATCTGGTTCAGGTATCTTAGCCAAGTGAACTCATGAAAAACCAATCACCAATCTATCAAAACGAAGGTTAACTTGCGTAAGGTCAGGGTTATCTGAGCCACTGTGCATCGCTACGATCAGTGTGTGCTCTGCTTTGGAGGTTCTTAATCATCCCGCGAGACTATTCCAGCCCATCATTTGATGAAATCAGCGAGCGTGACATTTGTTTCCTGGGCTGAAGTCTGACTTACCTTCTGCCATTGTGAACCTTGGGCTATTCTGTAGGAGACGGCTCGGATGACACCCAGATGGGCTAGTACATTTTAGCTTGGTTTGCCACGGATCTTGCAATCTTGCA
The DNA here is from genome assembly GCA_030544215.1 of Zantedeschia hybrid cultivar. Lineage (NCBI taxonomy): Eukaryota > Viridiplantae > Streptophyta > Magnoliopsida > Alismatales > Araceae > Zantedeschia > Zantedeschia hybrid cultivar. Next base: position 18,183,400 of record JARZZO010000002.1, on the reverse strand, counting down.
GCTATTCCTGGTACGGTTCTCGAACCCGATAGCTTTACTAAGCAACCGTGTATCTGTGTGGTATAATACCCTTGAAATTAGATCGTTTGGATTGTCCAACACCTTTAGACACATGAAACTGAGACGTACGTAAATTGTGCACGCCAATTTCAAAGATAAGTAACCAATATATATTTTTGTAAAACTTGATTTCATGTGTCTGAGCGGAGTTGGGTGGTCTAGATGCAGAGGTTGAGACAATCTCTTTCCAATATCCCTCACTACAACGCGGATGTTAAATCAATTTGATTGGGCAGTAGTGTAAGAAGGGCAAAAAGGATCCCAAAATTCTTTTTTATATTAAATCCCTAGGAGGGGCCAATGGCGAACCTTAAGCCGCGCTTTGATAGCATAATGGCTTATGACAAGATTAATTTCTATATTATTTATAAAGAATGTTCTACTTTAATAGTTGGGTAGAATTGAATATCGAAATTTTAGGTGTAAAGGTGAAATTATTTATTCACCTAATTATATGACTAAATAATTCTGACAAAGGATTAACTCAATCAAATTAGAATTAGTCTTATTTCAAGAATAATAAATTTTATTCTTCCCTTATTCTGTAAACAAAGTGAAACTTTCGCACCAGCTAATCTTTCCGATCAAAGATTTAATTATTTAAAGAAAAAAAATACCATTCTATGATGTAACTTTTGACACTTCTTAGGTAGCACACATTAAAAGAAAGTGCAATTGTTATTAAGAAACAATATTACTGTACCGTTTTCCTAAAAAAAATCACCTTCACGTAATCCAGCGACTTGGATAGTGTGCGACACTAACGTTCTGTGACGACGCTGCTGTGCAGCAGGGAGTAAGCATCAGGGTTAGAGGGCATATGCGGTCCAAATTCCCTATCGCTTTTGTGAAAGTCGATTTAAAGTGGTCGGATACACCACATATGATGTCGGGATCAAATGGAGGGTGGGGGATGACAGCCACTCTTTTTTTGTGGCTTGTAACTTTCTACGTTGCTCGTGGGTTCTTCGGCCATAAAAGTTGAGGGAGATTTTTTTGATGAATACATACCCAGCGAAGGGCCCAAGTAGCGAAAGACCGACTCGGTCACCGTTAAAAGTTTTTAGCCTTTCCCTGGTTAGCTTTAGCGCGCTAAGCGGGGGTGTCAGTTAGGGTAACATATTCCCTTCTAATCTTGTTTCTTCATGGAAATAACTTCGCATTTTGGTTCCTTTAGAGGTCAGGTATTTGAGTCTTTCTTTTTTGAGAAATGCTAGCTCGATGTTCCTAACCATTGTTGATCCAGTAGATCTGACGGTAACTGTGTTACTTATATTAAATTTTTTTTTTTTATACGAACATGTTAACTGATGCACGGGATTGCAACTAGTAATATATATTTAGGAGACAGTGTATTAAGTATTTCTCTTCCTTCTCCCACGTGTACCAATTCTGCAGGAAAGATGGGCTGTGCACCTTAGTCATTTGGATAGATTAGTCTCGTTGGAGGATGAATTTGGGCTTCGGAAAGCCTTTCCTTCTCGCTTGACAAAGCAATATTTGTGATGGGTTAGGGATTTAAATACTAAGTGTGGGCCTATCAGGAATCATTGATGTCGGACGGAATATTATGTAATTTCATAATATTTAATATATAATTTTATCTCTCAATATCAACTGTAAAAATTTATCTTTTGGTTGTATTATTACATAAAATTATAGGATTTTTTACAAGCCCTTATAATCTTTTGAAATTATAAATAACTCTCTATAATCTAACTATTTACAAATAAGCTCCCACAACCTATTATGAATTAGTGAAAGGTCCTTAAAAGTTACAAATAAGCCCAGTGTTAAGAAAGTTACAATTATGGAGGGTTTATTTATAAATAGTCATATTAGGGGGGTTTATTTATCAATGATGTCTACTGAATTGACGATTATCCGTTTATGTACAGGCTGCTCCAGGGGGATTATCATTTATGTTTATGCAAATGATAGTCATCAATTTAAGTCTCCTATGTCTACTGATTGAGGATAGCCAAACATTTTTCACGGGCTGAAACTAGTGGGCCGTCTTAAGTACCAACCTAATTGGGACTTGAATGGGCTTGTGCACTAGGAGGTGGTGTACTTCGAGCTACCAACACGTTGAAAAATGAAAACTCACCTCCTTTCAACGTGCAGGTTGGCCCACGGGCCACAGCGGGCCGGGCCGGGCCGGCCAGGGCTAAGCGAGAAAAAAGTACGGGCCGGGCCAGGCCAAGTTCTTATAAACCGGACCCAGGATGGATCATGATCGGGCTGGGCTCAGCCCGGCCCATTGATCGGCCTACCAACACGAGTTATTTCTCACCATGCAAAGAGGCATGGCACAATCGCATCTGTATTTATGTGCTGTTTAGTTTGAGGTAAATTAGTATATTATAAAGATTGCATTTACGTGAGACATAAATATAATGGTTTTCAATGTTTATAGTATTACAAACGGCTGCTGCAAAGTTTTCCATATTTTGTCCAAGGTCATAAAATAAGAGATAGGCCATCTTTCTTGACTAAATACAATGCCTTCAAATTATAGGAGTCCAAGAGCAACAGTAGGTTGTTTTATTATAACTTAGAGGTCACAAGTTAAATCTAAAGCCACCTCATTAGAGAAAAAAATTAAGATTATGTACAAATAAATTTCACAGAGGCAAGTTAAGTGAGTATTAATCAAACTACCCTTTTTTATTCCACTTCGATGCAAGTATAGCCTGCCTTGAAATGAGAGAAGTCACCGGTCACTGGTTGCATTACGGACAACATTATTCATGGTAAGAAGGGATGGCTTAGTGTACAGAATTTATGCAAGGCCAGATCATTTTTCTTAAATTTAGATGATCTTAACTAAATCGAAGACTATTTAATATTCTTTGTTTTTACATATCTTTTGCAACTTTCGGTCCAAAGTAGAAAACATGTTTCAATGCAGGATAATGTGCTCTCTTGAACACATGTTTCCTTCTAAATTCAGTGGCAAAAATTATGATGAAAATTAAAAGGTGGGAAGCCCTGCCTAGCACGTCCTAAGGGCATACTTGGCACACCTGCTAGCTAAAAACATTTCTAGCCATTCATAGTTTTTGCGGCAAAGATATTAATCCTTGAAAATTACTTATTTAGTCTTTGGCTTCCAATCAAAAGTTCTAATTTGAAGCTTTCTAAGTTATCGGTAAAAATAAGCAGGGGAGAAAATTCATTATATACTTAATTCTCATCTAGTGTTTTCCATGTTAAAAGTTAAAGACAAAATCAAAACAAACGTATTTTATAATGATGTGTTTGATAAATTTTTAGCATAAAGACACCTGACGCTTCCATGTTCAGAATGAAAAATATCTAAAGCTAGGAAACCTCATTTAGAACTTTTAGTAGTTTCTATGACATAACATTCTTTTCTCAAAATAGTGGACCTGAAACTTGTAAATGCCTGATGCACTATCTTAGATCTTTCAGTAAGGGAGTGTTCAATAGAAGAGCATTATCTTTCAAAGTGACAAGTGAGGATAGAACCTACAGCAAAATTGTTCCAGAAAACAGCTGAAGTCTCGTTTCCTGACTCATCCAAGGGGGACCGCCGGCTGCAGGGAGTTTGGAACCGGAGGCATAACAATACAACCGATGATCATTAATACCTCCTGCAATTTTCATAACTACTATCTTCGATCCCTTAACCTTAACCAAAGGAGAGTTGATTCAATACGAAGTTATGGGAAGGTTGGATCTGAATTGTTGCATCTAATGTGCTTCTACTGTATTGAACTCAGCCTTCTGCGCTGGAACCCCATGAACTCAGTCTCTGCAGCTTTGGCTGCACTGGCTGTGGAGAGTTTCATCTCCATTCCCGATTACCCCGCCATTTTCCTGTTCCATTCCTCTCCCCTCCCCTCAGAAAGTCTCCCCAATATTTTTTTGTTACCTTGGCCCTCAGCTTCCCTTCCCATCCCAGAGCCATAATCTAAATACGGCCACTGGATCTGTTATGGAGCAAGGAACAACATCTTCAAATACTGAAGAAGATGAAGTTCTGGACAGGTTCAAAAGCTTACTGTCTGAAGAACAGGACAACAATTATGTGAAGCTCAGCAATACAGACTGATGGAAGCTAAGTATCATTCTCATGGTGCTTACCAACATCAAAGTACGACCAGCGGGACTCAAGGAGTGGATTGCCAGAATGTGGACGCCGACAGGTAATTGGAGTTTCCTTGACTACTCAACCAACAAATTCCTTGTTAGATTCTCTTCCCAGCTCGATAGAGAGAAAGTATGTAACACAGCCCCATGGTTCTTCAATGGAGATCTAGTCCTCATTGAGAAATGCAGAGCTAACACTCCACCGTCAGCTTATAAAATGCAATATGGTGATATTTGGGTCCGCATTTATGATCTACCAGAAGAACTCCTGAGTGAGAAGGTGGTAGCCAAGCTTGCAAGTCAGCTGGGCACTCCTTACCCCCCCATCCCAGGTGGAACATCTTCTTGGAGTACATATGCCAGAGTTAAGGTGAAGATGGATATTACAACCCATGCAAAAAAAAAAGCTATTCAGGCAGTTCTTCCTAATGGGGAGAAAAGGAAATTTCAAATAGCTTTCGAACGAATGCCCAGAATCTGTTCATTCTGTGGCATCTTTGGGCATGAAGCTACGGACTGCCAGAAATTATCTGATCTTACAAGTAAAATTAAAGAGTCGTATTCACCAGGACTTAAGAGAAGCATGTTAGAAGCTATCAGACACAGATATGGAGATTGGCTAAGAGCATCTAACAGGAGGTCAGAAGTAGGTGATCAAGTCCAACATCAAAATATGCATTCAAAGCAGGGAAGTCAAGTAAAGCAACCCCTACCGGAAAAGTCACCGGCGTTGGAGAAGGAGGGGGAACATTCCCCAAGGAAAAATCTCTTGTTTAAGGAAACAAACCAGTTGGATGTACCAGGCAAACATCAAGTCAGCCGAAAGCTTATACATAAAGGTGACATTGGGCAGAGGATAGTACAATCATTTATGAGAAGGGACGAGGTTTTGAAATCTAACGGATATAATGAGATTCTGGGGGTAGAAAAGGAGGGCTCGGTAGATCTTGAAGCCATCACAGAATCAGAGTACAGTCTGGCCTGTCAGAAGGAAAAGGCAGGAACAGAGGTCCTTAACCATCAGTTATTGATACAACTCAAAGGGAGTCCAGTACTTGCAAGTGATAAGCAGACAGGTGAGAACGATATGCCTTATGTACAGTCATTACAGAAAAAACCCACAAGTCATGCAGAAATACTGAAAAGAAAAGCATCTACAGACTCCCTCAGTGCTGAAGATCTGCAATGTACTAAAATATATTGTGTTAACCCTGAGGATATGCAAACAGAGGAGATTCCAGTGAAGCAAAATCAGATTTTACAATTTGACCCTGGGGACTTCTCAAGTATATCAAAGAGAGGAAGACCAAGAAAATATAAAATGAGTTCTTCTAACAATGTGGACCAAGATATGAATACCAAACAAATTCTCCCAGCTCAATCCAAACTAAGAGTCGTGGCGGCCGACCAAAAAATGCTGCAAGGGGATAAATGAGAATCATCTCCTGGAACTGTCGAGGTGTGAATGGGAGCTCGACAGTCTCTTACATCAACCAACTTTCCCATTCTATTCAGCCGGATATCTTTTTCATCTCTGAAACCAAAGCAAAGAGGCAAACTAGTTTGAAGTTCTTTAACATCAGAAATATTGACCATTTTCATATTGTGGAAGCCAATGGTAGAAGTGGAGGTTTGTGGCTTTGGTGGTCTCCTAACATCAAAATCCAGGTTGTTTTTTCTAATAGAAATTGTGTTATAGGGGAAGTCACTAAGAATAGTGGCAAGAAGTGGCTGCTCATTTGTGTCTATGCCCCTCCAAATCCTACTGATGAGGCAGAATCCGATTCGACCTATTAAAACAAGCCCAAACCCAGTTTAGCCCAGCAGCGGCAATAAAAGGCCTCCTGGGAGCCTTCGGCCCGTAAGCGGCATAGAAGCCCTCGGCCCAGCAGGCAGCCCAGTGGTCTTCGGCCCATCAGCGGCCCAACAGCCTTCGGCCCGTAAGCGGCATAGAAGCCCTCGGCCCAGCAGGCAGCCCAGTGGTCTTCGGTCCGTCAGCGGCCCAACCCCCTTCGGCCCAACAGCCGTATCCGACCCACTCCGGTGGAGGACTAGGCACTATGGCGGTTTACCTATAAGCCCGGAACATAGTCCTATATCGGCTATCATCGTTAACCATCCTCTATCCTCCGCTATAAATACACCGCTATTTATTGCCAAAGGTATGTCTCCGTGACCCTCAAGGACCATAGTCCAAAAAGCATTAAATGTACTTTTTGCCTTCTGAATCGAATCATCTTCAGAAGCTAACTTAACCGTCGGAGGGGGTTCCTGAGGGCCGAAGCCCGGGACTCCTACTGACCGGTTTCTTCTTCTCTCCCTCCTGCAGGGGCTCGGTTCGAATCTTCGCCGACCTCACCAAGTCGGTCTCGACCGCCGACCTTGGACTCCTCCCTCCGGTCTCGACGTCGTTCGCCGGCTGCCCCTCTCTCGAAGGAGACTTGGTCCCGCACCGCCTGTCCGTCAGCCGGACAGACCTCGGCCACACCTTCCCGAGGCAAGCCGACACCCGACCGAGCGACCCTCGGCCTCGGATCCTCAACTGGGTCTCTGCACCCATCGCCTTCCGGATCACCATCGGGCCTCTTAGACCGATCCGATCCAGCTCCGGATCCAAAACTTCGGATTCCAGCTTCGGAATTCGGTCGTGATAGCTTCGGCTACATCATGTGGCGCCGTCTGTGGAAAACAAACAAACAAGTCATGTCTCAACGACCTGTAACCCGACGATCCGGACAGAGCGAAGCAGAGACACGGGAAGCCTCAGCGCAGCTACTGCCTTCCGAAGGCGCCCCATCTGCTCCACCGAGCGCGGCTCTGCCAGTCATACCGGAGTCCCTCGCTGCAGAAGACCGGGTGGGAGTGCTCCAGCAACAGATGACGACACTAGCCGCTGCCGTCACCTCCCTCGCGCCTCTTCAGGAGATGGTGTCCGCCATCGCCCAGCGCATGGAGTTGCTGGGCCAGTTTCCTCAGCAAGCACCGCTCCCTCCACTCTACCCGGTCCAAGATACAAGGTTCCGGCCAGCGCCCACACCGGTTTCCCCCGATGAAACCGGTACGGCGCGCAGCGAGCCCTCGGCGCTATCTACCCGAGCCCCTCGCGCCGACCGCATAACGGAGCAAGGCTATGCTTCGTCCGAGTTCCGCCCGACCAGAACCGGAGGACAATCAATCACCACCTCAACCGCCCCGGACCTGGACCGGCGGCTCACGGCGATGAGGAAGGAAATGCAGCAGATGGTGTCTCGGCCATACGGGGCGCCCCTTGCTAGCAACATCCTAGAGCAAATCCCGTTCACGTCAGAGCTTCTGGCTACCGAGGTACCTCCCAATTTAAAACTGCCGAAGGGCCCTCTCTACGACGGAATGACAGATCCGATCTGTCATTTCCAGAGATTCGACACGTATCTCTCGGTCCGAGGGGTCGCCGAGGCAGTCCGCTGCCGTCTTTTCTCCCTCACCCTTGAGAAGACTGCCTTAACTTGGTTCGAGACACTGGCCCCCAACTCTATCCACTCCCTAGTTCAGTTGGGCCAGCTGTTTATCGACCAGTTCTATGACGCCACTCGGCAGTGTAAAACTTCCGCCAGCCTGCTAGCCATTCGGCAAGGCCCCACAGAAACTCTCCAAGAGTATTTTACCAAGTTTCGGACCGAGGCCGCCCAAATCCCAAACCTTGATAGCTCGATTGCGGTCTCGGCTGTGATCAGCGGGTGTCGGGATGAAGGGCTCCTCGGCTCCATTGGGAAGCGCCATCCCCCAACCTTCCAGGACCTCGTAGCCCGGGCCCACAAGTATATCAACTGGGAGGCCCTGATGATATCCAAAGGTAAAGGCGCAGCCGAAGCAGCCTCGACATCTGCCCCCCAGGAGGTCCGCCCTCGGCCCGAAGACCAAGAGCCCTCCTGAAAGCGATATTGCAGGGAGGAGTGGGACCGAGAGGGGCGACGGGATCCGCAGCCGCGGTACCTACCGCTACCCGCTCCCCCTTCCCGAATGCTCATGGAGGTAAATGGCATGATTCGGCGGCTAGAGTGCATGAAGACGGATCTTCGCCGAAGGGATCCCGGCAAATACTGCGAGTATCACCGGGAGATCGGCCATACGACTGACGAGTGCCGACACCTTCGGCAGGAAATCGACCGCCTCATCAGGGAAGGTAGACTGCCACAACTTCGGCGAGAGCAGCCCCCGCAGCAGCGAAACCGGGACGTCCCTGAGACAGCCAGGCAACAGCAGTCCCCGGAAAAAGAAGCTGCTCCTCTGCCAAAGATCACCTCGGCCCCGGTGGAAGCATCTCATCAAAGACCCAGCTCTGGGTCTATCATAATGATATCCGAAGGGCCGGGAGAAGGATCAAGGCGCCGACAGCACAGCTCTGCTACTATAGCGACGGTCGACGTCGAGCCGAAGCGGCCTCGCCAAGAAGATATTACCTTCGGCTCAGAGGACCTGATTGATATTCAGGTCCCTCACGACGACGCCCTCGTCATAAACGCTGTAATAAACAGTTACGATGTACATCGTATTTTTGTTGATAATGGAAGCGCCCCAAACATCTTGTTTTACGATTGCTTTGTAAAAATGGGATTGAGTGAGGCTAATATGAAGCCTCACCGGGGCCCCCTCTTCGGCTTCAACGGTTCGCCCTGCCGAGTGAAGGGTATTGTCCGACTCCCTGTAACCATAGGCTCCGCCCCCCAGCAACTAACCGTTGAAACGGATTTCGCCGTTGTAAAAATCGATTCAACCTACGACTCCATCTTTGGCCGAAGGCGAATCGGCGGGGTTGGAGCTGTGCCTTCGTCTTTCCATCAAAAGCTAAAGTTCCATACTAGCCATGGAATAGGCGAGGCCAGGGGAAATCAAGAAGCAGCTCGGCAATGCTACATGATTTCGGTCAAGGGGAAGGCTGCAGCCGAGTCCCTGGCAATTGAATCATCAGCCGAGGCATCCCCGGGAGAAGAACTCATCACCATTCCGGTTCCGGGAGGCGAAGGACGAACCCTGATGATAGGCTCCGGCCTGAAGAAAACCGAAGCGGAGAAGCTCACCGAGTTCTTAAAAAAGAATCTCGACGTCTTCGCCTGGTCTCCGACAGACATGCCTGGGGTCGACCCGGAAGTAGCAGAACACCGGCTACACACCGATCATAACCAGCCCCCGGTCAAGCAGAATCGGCGTACCTTCAATCAAGAAAGGAGAGCCGCCATCCAAGCCGAAGTTCAGAAGGGGCTGGATGCCGGGCACCTCCGAGAGGTGCATCACCCGGACTAGATCGCCAACGTAGTGATGGTGCCGAAGAAGGATGGCAAGTGGCGAATGTGCGTGGACTTCACCAACCTTAACAAAGCCTGTCCGATGGATAGCTTCCCGCTACCTCGGATAGATCAGGTGGTGGATGCAACCTCCGGCCACGAGCTCCTGAGCTTCCTCGACGCCTATTCAGGCTATTACCAGATCCGAATGCATACGGATGATGAAAGTAAAACCAGCTTCACGACCGATCTTGGTATGTATTGCTATACCCGGATGTCCTTCGGCCTGAAGAATGCTGGCGCGACATATCAGCGCCTCGTCAATAAAGTGTTCGCCCCGCAGCTCGGCCGCAACATGGAAGCCTACATAGACGATATGCTGGTCAAGAGCCGCGTCGCTGCAGAACATTTGGCCGACTTAGCCGAGACGTTCTCCGCCCGGCGACGATACAAAATGAAGCTAAACCCGACCAAGTGCGCCTTCGGGGTAGCCTCCGGGAAGTTCCTCGGCTACATGGTCACTCACCGAGGGGTAGAAGCTAACCCCGAGAAGGTTTCGGCCATCATACAGATGCGCCCTCCGGTTAACCTCCGAGAGGTACAGAAGCTAAACGGAAGGATTGCAGCCCTGAGCCGCTTTATGTCAAGAGCGGCGGATTACTGCTTCCCCTTCTTCAAGCTGCTGAAGAAGGCCAATAGCTTCGCCTGGACGGATGAGTGCCAGGCAGCCTTCGACCAACTGAAGGCCTACCTCTCCAAAGTCCCCATTCTGTCCAAGCCAGTCCCCGGGGAGCCGCTGAGCCTTTACCTCGCGGTATCCGAGACAGCTATCAGCGCCGTCCTCGTCCGAGAACAAGACGGCATTCAGAAGCCAGTCTACTATACCAGCCGAGCCCTTCAAGGAGCAGAACTCCGGTATCTCGCTCTAGAAAAATTGGCTTTGGCCCTCGTCTCATCCGCGAGGAGGCTTCGGCCTTATTTTCTTGCCCATTCGGTAAAGGTCCTCACCGACCAGCCTCTAAGGCAAGTTCTCTCCCGGCCGGAGGTGTCCGGCAGACTGGCGAAATGGGCGATCGAACTAGGAGAGTTCGACATCTCCTACGTACCTCAGATAGCGATAAAAGCTCAGGCATTAGCTGACTTTATTGCCGAGCTCATTCCCGAAGCTTCCTCGGCACCTCAGCCGGAAGCTGACGTATCCGAAGCCGAGGATACTTCGGCTCGCACACCGGCGGACGAGTGGCAACTCTATGTAGACGGCTCCGCATGCTCCACGGGCAGTGGCACCGGATGGATCCTAGCGTCGCTGATCGTTTCGAATTGTGCGTCGTTAAACACAAGAAAACGTTCAATCTAAATTTATCCGGCTCACTCAAATCAAATTTTGGAAATTAATAGTGGTGAGTCCGAGTCGATCCACAGGGAGTTAAGATTTTAATTTCGAAAACCTTAGATTTTAATTATCTAGAAAAATTGGGAATTTGAATTGATTAATTAACTATCTAATTAAATTAAACTATGTTTACAAATTTAACTAAACTAATTAAAAGCACAAATATAACCATATTTAAAATTGAGGAGAGAGAGATTAACAAAATATTATAAACATATCAAAACTTCTAAATTGAACACAACTAAAAAAATTATAACAACACAAAAAAGCTATTGTTTAATTATGTAAACTACTAACTCACCCTAATTAAATAAACTAACAACTAAGAAAATATCATTAATCATCAAATATCCAGCAACTACCCCTAATTAAATAACAAAGACTATGCTAGTGGGTGAAATAGAAAGGGCAACCCAACAACAATATGTGGGTCTGCCGGCGCAGTGGACCACAAGGGAAGGGGGGGTGGCGCAGTGGACCGGGCTGCTGGGAAGCAGGTTGTTGCTGGCAGGTGGTGGTGTATGCTGCCGGCTGGTGTGCTGCTGCAGGTGCTGGGGCACGTGGAAAGAAGGAGGATGGCTGGAGGAGTTGCAACAGGTTGACGGCGGGGGCTGCGTTGCTGCATACGGAAACCGTGAAGAAGCAGCCGGGTGCTTTGATGGAGGGCGGTGCAGCGTGGATGGCTACGTGCAGGTTCAGCTGGGACGTGCGTGGGGAAGGACTTCGGTGTTTGGACGGCTGGAAACTTCAGGCGCGTGGAGGACTTTGCCGCCAACGCGTGGAGGAGCTTGCTTCACCGCAGCTGCTGGTTCACGTGGAGGAGGTTGCTGGCTTCACCAACGTGGGATGCAGGCCGTGTGGAGCTGCTTGGTGCTGCCGCTGCTGGTGCGTTGGAGGGGCTGGAGCTGGTGCTGGTGGAAGAAGAGAAGAGAGAGAGGGGCAGAGAAGAGAGAGAGGGGCAGAGAAGAGAGAAGAGAGGGAGGAAGCTAGGAATTGCTGGGAAAAAGAGAAGAGGGACGGAGTGCTGCAGAAACAAAACCGAAAGAGAGAGGCTTGTGGAGGGAGAGGCTGAGAAAAGAAAACGAGAGGGGGAGAAAACAGAGGGAGAGAAAGAGAACACCGGAGAGAGGGAGAGTTGGAGAGAGAGGAGTCGGCTAGGAATTTTTTCTTTTAAAACAAAACGTGGGGGAGGATTTTTATAGAGAGGAGAGGGAGGAGAGGCTGCTGGGTTTGAGTTGGAAAAGGAGGAGGATATGTGGGAGACTTGGAGAAGGGATAGGATTTGGAAGAGGAAAAGAAATAGGATTTGACTTTCTAAAACGAGAAGAGAGAGAGAATTTTTAAAATAAAGAAAGGGATGTGTTTAGGAAATCGGAGAGACGGAGGGAAATAGTGGGTTTTGGGAAACTCCAGTGAAAGAAGGAGTCAATTTGTATTTTTACCCCTATTTTAATTGAAATCCGCACACCGGACCACTCCCAAATTTTCGGAAACTCCACCAGCTGCACTGCATCATCGGCATGTCCTGTTCACATCAAATAAATATAATTTAGCGCATTATCATAAAAATATCATCATATTTATTCATTTCATCTCGGTTTTGTCGAAAAACCGCAAATGCGCTACACTCCTTTGATCACATGAAATGACGATGTTTTTAAGTCAGAATTTGATGAAATTGGTACCGTTGGACTTGTTACACAATTATCTATCATTTCATGCTATTTTGCAGATAAAAACATGAGTATGATGCATATGGTTGCCCTTAAATGACCAATTTAACACTTTATCACACCCCCCAACTTACTCATTGCTAGTCCCTTAGCAATGCAAATAAGGAAAAGTTTAGGACAAACAATGAATTATCATGCTTCGTTTGTAGTATCTTTCACAATCAATTTAAGTGGTAGCCGATTGGTTAAGCTAAAAGTTTTCATGTCCCACAATATTTTGATTCAGACAGGTGATTGTGCATGAAATTTTGACACACTTAGAACTCGTTTCCGACCTTTCTGGTATATTCTTGCCTTTACTACCCTTTAGATAAGACTACTTGGGGAGGGGAAGAGAATAAAAGATTTCCCGATCAGTCAGTGAGGACCGTTTTTCAGTTCCCGTCCCAACTCAGCACTTTTCACGACTTGGTCATATTTTTGGTACGAAGGACTTTTTAGCGTGGCGTTTCTTCATTTTATTGTACTTTTGCTTTTGAGAGTGCGTACTTTTTGCCACTCTCTTTGAATTGCCTGAGGGGAGGTGCGTACTTTTTGCCACCTACCTTCCTTTAGCTCTTTTATCGCCTTCTTTTGCCTTTAGTGTTTACAGCTGTCCATTTTAACTGACCGCCTCTTTTAGAGTGCTGAGTGGGACAGTCCCCTATTACGGATTCTACACATTCCTTTCGTTCAACTCAAAAGAAAAATTAGAATAAGTAGTCTTATCCTTGATGTTAATTCCAGCAATTCTATACTTTTAAGATCTTCCATTTATTCTAAGTTGCCGTGTGTGTGTGAAAATCATCCTGCCGAGGACTTTTGTGAAGTGGGATATTTAAACTTTGAAGGTTCATTAACCAATGTGACAACCAAAAAAACTGATTTGTTTCAGATTTTCTTAATGAAACATGATTTTCATGCAATTTTCATAGGATGTGAAAAAAAAATTTGACCATTTTTCAGTGAAAGGTATCAGTTTTCTTCAAAAGATTTCCAATAAGTGCATATCAAATTGATTGTCCCACCCCCCAACTTGATTGACATTGTCCTCAATGGCATAAAAGATATGAAAACATGTCAGCCAGAAGAGAATTTGTGAAGGAGCGAAACAACCTGTAATGAAGAGGATGCGACGTACCTACGGCGATTGCTGCTCAGGGACCTAAAAAGAAAGAAATACAAAAACTGAAGTAAAATATTGGGTTGCCTCCCAACAAGCGCTAAGTTTATCGTCTTCAGCCAGACGGAATGTGCACACTATCCAATGCCTACTAGCACAAATTTCAGTGCATGCATTTTGAAATTTGTTGGTTGAAGTGCACTTAGCATTGCATGTAGCTGATGAGTCAGAATGTTATCATTGAGATTCCAAAGAAAAGAATTTTTCAACATGGTCAATAGGATATTGATTCTACTTGATTCATAGGCCATGTCAACCACGTACCCCACTTCGTTTCCTTGACTGAACTGAAGCCTTTGATCCCCTAGAAAAATATCAGAAATTCTCAAATTGATGGGACATTGACTCAATGTAGGGGATGATCTAATGTCGAAGATGAGGAAATCAACAAATATGTGGCTCCTATCCACCGGAATAAGAGTATCTTGGATCATGTCATGCGGCTGCTTAATGAAATGATCAATTGACTGCAAAGCAACCGACGTGCACGTGAACTTGTGGATTTCAAATTTCTCAAAGAAAGAGACTGAGAACATGTTCAGTTTGGCCTCAACTTTCAATAAAATCCAGTAAAGATTGATGTTATCGATATTGTAAGAATTGAGTTGGGCAACACAGTGAGTTTCTTTGAAAAAATGGTTGTTGATGTGGACTTGGCCTAGTAATTCCATCACCTCCTTGAGTCGGGCCAGCTTTTGGAGGCTATTGGGCTTAGATTCTCTAACATTCGGAAAACGGATCATAGGTAGGTGAATATCTGGGCTCTCACTAGAATCCTTCTCGTCTCCTTCATCTCCCCCCAACTTACCCTCAATAGGCTCTTCTTGATGATTAGATAAGTCTATGGCTTCAGTTTTCTCTTGATGTAATTCCTCAAGATTATCCACTTTCTGATCCATTGGGAAGAAGAAATATTCAAGATCCGGACCATCATGTGTATTTAATTCTTCTGTGGGAAATAGAAAGTGTTCAAAGTCCAGCTCAATATCCAGCAAATCACTCATTTCTCCTTCTCCTTTTTCCTTCAAGCTCACCTCAAGAGACATAGGTGTGATCGTGACTTCACTTTGCTGGTCAGTCTGAGGGTTTTCCATCTTCTCTCTATCCACCGGATATATATCTTCTAGAATATCCACTTTCTCTATTGGGAAGAAAAAATATTCGAGGTTCGGACTAGCATGCATATCGACTTCCACTGTGGGGAATATGAAGTGTTCAAAATCCGGATTAACCTCTAAAAGATCACTCACTTCCCCTTCTCCTTTTCTATCACTTAAGCTTTCCTCAGGACAGACAGGTATGATCATGGAGGCATCTTGTTGACCAGTCTCAGGATTTTTCATAGATTGATTCATGCTAGCATTCCCTATTCTCACCTGATGCGACTCCGTAAGATTCTCTCCGTTTTCGAGATCAGGCATGATGTGATCATTGCCGGATTGAACGATGTCAAGTTGAATTTGGGAGTTGATTTGTTGATCAAAATCAGGTGAAAAAGATTGCAGATTTTCAATGGACTTGCTAAGCACTTCTTCTAAATCCATCCTTAGATTAGTTTCAGTTAAACAGTCAACTAAGGCCTGCATTCTACCAATGGTATCTTGTTGGGCCAAGACTATTTGTTCAAGTTGCATGAATTGATCATCTTGAGAATGCGGATAACTGGGTTGATAATCAGACTGCGAAGAATATGTCGAATAATTTGATTGGAAGCAAGGTGGACAAGAGCTTGTGGACAATGGATAATCGGAGTGTCCATGATTGTGGGCCAAACCACCAGAGTAGACTTGGAATTGGGGCCAATCCGAGAAGTCTTGGATAGCTAGACTTGGAGCTTGGGCCTGGTGAGGTGGAAATTGAAGAGCATGTGGGGTATCATAATGGTCCTGATTGGCCCAAACGGGACATCTTTCTTGATAGGTATATGATTGTGTGGGATATGAGGACGGTTCTGGGCCCAAAGCTAGAAATTGATCAATTGTGTGGGCCAACTTATCTAGCTTAGCTAATCTGTGAGCCAAATCCATATTAGGTGGTGGAGGAAAAGGTGTGATGGTATTAAGACATGGGCCAAGAAATTGGTTCATTTGAGTCCACTCCATGCTGAAAATCTTTTTATTTTTTTATTTTTATCTTTTTATTAATGAAGCAAACAAGTTATCACACAATTATTCCTAAGACAACTATGGTTAAACTAACCTACATGATGTGTTTCTCACAAATTAATCTAGGTTTAATTCAAGTCCACCCTCACAATTATCAATCGGCCAGGTAAGAGGTGGAGTGGTGGGAGGCTCCCCCTACTTTCGTAGGGACCTAATTAAAGAACCACCGACCCACTTAGGCGTTTGCCATTGGACCTCTAGCCTTAGACACCGGTCTCCAAAAGTGATAGTGGGCTCAAGCTAGACCCAAATCTCATTGTGAACCCTAAATTGAATTCCTACTCACTTTTAGTGGGCTTGGGTTAGTGAAAGAGTGCAAGGGATGGTTGTTTTTGGGCCAAGGAAGGGTAGTCAAATCCCCACCTTATTTTGTTAATGGACTTGCCCTTAAGATATTTTTATGTGAAGTGCACAACCAAATCAAACAAGGGGTTCTATGCAATCATGGAAATGCATGAACATGGTATTTAAGGAAGGTAGAGATCTCACCTTGTCCCCCGCAATCTTCAACAAAATGGAAATTTACAAGAAAGGAAACAGTCTAAAAATGCAGTCCTACATGATGCATGACCTAACATAGAAGGTTTCTAATCTTGAAAATGGAGATTTTTAAATTTGGATGTTTTTATTTTTGTTCCTTTTTTTAGTTAATGGAAACCTATCTAAATTAGAAACTACAAAAATAGAAACTAACTAAAGTCAGGAAATTGAAATATAGAAAGTTGGAACGCACTTACCATAATTTCGCTTTCCTTTTTTTTTTTTTCAATTTATCTGCAAAAATAAGAAAAAGAAAGTTAGCTAAAGAATAATTACACTAAATCCAAGGTAATCAAAATTAAAAATCTAACTCCTCGGCAACGGCGCCAAAAATTGATCGTTTCGAATTGTGCGTCGTTAAACACAAGAAAACGTTCAATCTAAATTTATCCGGCTCACTCAAATCAAATTTTGGAAATTAATAGTGGTGAGTCCGAGTCGATCCACATGGAGTTAAGATTTTAATTTCGAAAACCTTAGATTTTAATTATCTAGAAAAATTGGGAATTTGAATTGATTAATTAACTATCTAATTAAATTAAACTATGTTTACAAATTTAACTAAACTAATTAAAAGCACAAATATAACCATATTTAAAATTGAGGAGAGAGAGATTAACAAAATATTATAAACATATCAAAACTTCTAAATTGAACACAACTAAAAAAATTATAACAACACAAAAAAGCTATTGTTTAATTATGTAAACTACTAACTCACCCTAATTAAATAAACTAACAACTAAGAAAATATCATTAATCATCAAATATCCAGCAACTACCCCTAATTAAATAACAAAGACTATGCTAGTGGGTGAAATAGAAAGGGCAACCCAACAACAATATGTGGGTCTGCCGGCGCAGTGGACCACAAGGGAAGGGGGGGTGGCGCAGTGGACCGGGCTGCTGGGAAGCAGGTTGCTGCTGGCAGGTGGTGGTGTATGCTGCCGGCTGGTGTGCTGCTGCAGGTGCTGGGGCACGTGGAAAGAAGGAGGATGGCTGGAGGAGTTGCAGCAGGTTGACGGCGGGGGCTGCGTTGCTGCATACGGAAACCGTGAAGAAGCAGCCGGGTGCTTTGATGGAGGGCGGTGCAGCGTGGATGGCTACGTGCAGGTTCAGCTGGGACGTGCGTGGGGAAGGACTTCGGTGTTTGGACGGCTGGAAACTTCAGGCGCGTGGAGGACTTTGCCGCCAACGCGTGGAGGAGCTTGCTTCACCGCAGCTGCTGGTTCACGTGGAGGAGGTTGCTGGCTTCACCAACGTGGGATGCAGGCCGTGTGGAGCTGCTTGGTGCTGCCGCTGCTGGTGCGTTGGAGGGGCTGGAGCTGGTGCTGGTGGAAGAAGAGAAGAGAGAGAGGGGCAGAGAAGAGAGAAGAGAGGGAGGAAGCTAGGAATTGCTGGGAAAAAGAGAAGAGGGACGGAGTGCTGCAGAAACAAAACCGAAAGAGAGAGGCTTGTGGAGGGAGAGGCTGAGAAAAGAAAACGAGAGGGGGAGAAAACAGAGGGAGAGAAAGAGAACACCGGAGAGAGGGAGAGTTGGAGAGAGAGGAGTCGGCTAGGAATTTTTTCTTTTAAAACAAAACGTGGGGGAGGATTTTTATAGAGAGGAGAGGGAGGAGAGGCTGCTGGGTTTGAGTTGGAAAAGGAGGAGGATATGTGGGAGACTTGGAGAAGGGATAGGATTTGGAAGAGGAAAAGAAATAGGATTCGACTTTCTAAAACGAGAAGAGAGAGAGAATTTTTAAAATAAAGAAAGGGATGTGTTTAGGAAATCGGAGAGACGGAGGGAAATAGTGGGTTTTGGGAAACTCCAGTGAAAGAAGGAGTCAATTTGTATTTTTACCCCTATTTTAATTGAAATCCGCACACCGGACCACTCCCAAATTTTCGGAAACTCCACCAGCTGCACTGCATCATCGGCATGTCCTGTTCACATCAAATAAATATAATTTAGCGCATTATCATAAAAATATCATCATATTTATTCATTTCATCTCGGTTTTGTCGAAAAACCGCAAATGCGCTACACTCCTTTGATCACATGAAATGACGATGTTTTTAAGTCAGAATTTGATGAAATTGGTACCGTTGGACTTGTTACACAATTATCTATCATTTCATGCTATTTTGCAGATAAAAACATGAGTATGATGCATATGGTTGCCCTTAAATGACCAATTTAACACTTTATCAGTCGCCCGAAGGGGTCGTCACGAAGTACGCGCTACGCTTCTCCTTTCCAGCCACCAATAACGCCGCCGAATATGAAGCCCTCATCTCCGGCCTCCGGGCCGCAAGAAAGCTCGGCGTCCGGAACCTAAAGGCTTTTAGCGACTCTCAACTGATTGCCAGTCATGTTTCCGGGGAGTACGAAGCTCGGGATGCGATAATGGCATCTTATCTCCAGGTAACTCGTAAGATCCTTGCTCAATTCTAGTCCTGTGTAATCATACGAATCCCGAGAGCCGAGAATGCCTGAGCCGATGCCCTTTCTCGGCTGGCGTCAACCCAGGACGGGGGAGGAGGCCGAATGATCCTAGTAGAGGAACTCGCCGAACCAATCCTCGGTGAGCTTGAGGTCATGCAAGTAACCGAGGCCGAAGCCGAGACCTGGATGACTCCCCTTGTCGCTTTCCTCCTACGAGGAGAAGTCCCGCCCGATCCAAGGGAAGCGAAGCATGTTCGACAGCGTTCATCTCACTTCCTTCTTCTGGACGGGCTGCTGTATAAGAAGTCTTTCGGCCGACCGTTACTACGGTGCCTCGGCCCAACCGAAGCCGACTATGCCATGCGAGAGGTGCACGAAGGGATATGCGGAGCACATGCGGGAGGAAGGGCCCTGGCTCACAAGCTTTTAAGGTAAGGATACTGGTGGCCGACGCTCCGAGGGGACGCATTAGCCCTCGTACAGCGCTGCGATCAGTGCCAGAGGTTCAGCTCCCTCATCCACCAGTCAGCCACCCTTCTGACCCCTTTATCTGACCCCTGACCTTTCGCTCAATGGGGAATCGACCTCCTGGGGCCTTTTTCTATCGCCACCGGCCAAAGGAAATTCCTCATCGTGGCAGTAGACTACTTCACCAAGTGGGTAGAAGCCGAACCCCTCGCATCCATAACCGATAGCAATGCTTGGAACTTCGTATGGAAGTCCATCATCTGCCGGTTCGGCATCCCCCGGGCCATCATCTCAGACAACGGCAAGCAGTTCGATAGCCGTCGGTTCAGCGATAACTGCGCCGGCTTCGGCATCCTTCACAAATTCACTTCGGTAGCACACCCCCGGGCAAACGGCCAGGTCGAGGTCACCAACCGAAGCCTGTTGCAAGGACTAAAAACCCGCCTCGGCGAAGCCAAAGGCCGATGGGTAGAGGAGCTACCAAGTGTTCTTTGGGCGTATCGGACTACGAGCCGAACCCCTACCGGCGAAACTCCATTTCGCATGGCTTATGGGATAGAAGCCGTTATTCCTGTAGAAATCGGCCTTCCCTCTCCAAGAGTCATTACTTACGATCCAGAGGCCAATGAAGAAGTTTTGAAGGATCATCTCGACCTCATAGAAGAAACCCGAGATAAAGCTCGCGTTCGGCTGGCGGCTTATCAGCAGCGCATGGCCAGGTACCACAACACTCGAGTGAAGTCCTGAAGCTTTGAAATCAGGAGCCTCGTGCTAAGGAATGCTCATGCATCTAAGCCAGCCGAAGCAGCAGGGAAGCTTGCCCCCAACTGGGAGGGGCCATATCGGGTAAAGGAGGTAATCAGACGAGGGGCTTATCGGTTGGAGACCCTTTCGGGCCAACCTCTCCCTCGCACCTGGAATGTGGAACGCCTTCGGCGTTACTTCATGTAACACTTCTCCCGGAATTTAGCCAGAAGGCATGAATAAAGAAGATCTCTTTTTCATAAAGCCACGATATATCTCTAAGTCCGTGAAAACTGTACCGGGAGTGGCTTCGGCCATGCAAACCGTATCGGGAGCGGCATGGTATTCTAAGTCCGTATAAACCGTACCGGGAGTGGCTTCGGCCATGCAAACCGTATCGGGAGCGGTATGGTATTCTAAGTCCATATAAACCGTACCGGGAGTGGCTTCGGCCATGCAAACCGTATCGGGAAGCGGCATGGTTTTTTAAAGCCCGCAGGTAACCTGAACCGAGAGTGGCTTCGGCCATGTGTACCGGATCGGGAAGCGGCACGGTATAATCTCTAAGTCCGTGTAAACCGTACCGGGAGTGGCTTCGGCCATGCAAACCGTATCGGGAGCGACATGATTTTATATTCTCTAAGCCCGCATGTAACCTGAACCGAGAGTGGCTTCGGCCATATGTACCGGATCGGGAAGCGGCACGGTATAATCTTTAAGTCCGTGTAAACCGTACCGGGAGTGGCTTCGGCCATGCAAACCGTATCGGGAGCGGCATGATTTTCTATTCTCTTAAGTCCGTGTAAACCGTACCGGGAGTGGCTTCGGCCATGCAAACCGTATCGGGAAGCGGCATGGTTTTCTAAGCCCGCAGGTAACCTGAACCGAGAGTGGCTTCGGCCATGTGTACCGGATCGGGAAGCGGCACGATATATTCCCTAAGCCCGCAGGTAACCTGAACCGAGAGTGGCTTCGGCCATGTGTACCGGATCGGGAAGCGGCACGGTATATTCCCTAAGCCCGCAGGTAACCTGAACCGAGAGTGGCTTCGGCCATGTGTACCGGATCGGGAAGCGGCACGGTATAATCTCTAAGTACGTGTAAACCGTACCGGGAGTGGCTTCGGCCATGCAAACCGTATCGGGAGCGGCATGATTTTATATTCTCTAAGTCCGCAGGTAACCTGAACCGAAAGTGGCTTCGGCCATGCGTACCGGATCGGGAAGCGGCACGGTATATTTTCTAAGTCCGTATAAACTGAACCGGGAGTGGCTTCGGCCATATAAACCGTGTCGGGAGCGGCAGGATAACCCCTCAGATCGTATAAACCGTATTGGTAAAGGCCCCGGCCGCATAAACCATATCGGTGGCGATACTTTTGAAACTTC
The DNA here is from genome assembly GCA_030544215.1 of Zantedeschia hybrid cultivar. Classification (NCBI taxonomy): domain Eukaryota; kingdom Viridiplantae; phylum Streptophyta; class Magnoliopsida; order Alismatales; family Araceae; genus Zantedeschia; species Zantedeschia hybrid cultivar. Next base: position 18,161,939 of record JARZZO010000002.1, on the reverse strand, counting down.
ATATCCGAACCTACATCGGGTCTCGGCCGTGCGAGCCGCAACTAAAACGACGACAAGGTCTCGGACTCAAGAAGAACCAGATTTGGTCGTTCATTCAGAGCACCAAGATGAAGCCAAAAATACTTCCTATATATGCAGCAAAGGAAGTACAAAACCGGCCGTCCATCTGGCCGCAGACTTACAAGGAAAAGTCAAAAACAAAAATCGGGACAGGCCCCCGTGTCAGCCCTCGATATTCCCCCCATCCACATCAACTGGGCTCCGGCCAGGAGATGGGGAGGGAGAATCAACAATCTGCACGGCTTCGGACGGGGCGGCCTCGACAGGAGTCCCCTCAGCTGGAACAGCCTCGTTGCCTTCCGCCGAAGCTGAGGCCCTCTCAGCCGCAAGCCCCTTCCACCAGGACAGGAGCTCTTCGCCCTTCTCGTCCGTTGGCAGGGCGATACCAGACAAGTCCACGGTCGGGCAGGCCTTCTGAGCGGCAGCCAGCCCAATGGTGAAGACCGAGGAGGCAGCCAGAAGCTGCGCCTGGATTATCTCCTCGGCGAAGTCTGGGCCAGCCTTATAATCGGCCACGGCCGAGTCAACAGCCTCCTCGGCCTTAGCTTCCAACTCCAGCTTCAGGGCCGACAGTTCCTCGGCGTGGCGACGGCTATCCGAGGCCCGCCGGGCGTCCTTGCCTGGATCTCGGCCTTAAGGGCCTGATTTTCGGCCCGGACCGCCGCCAGCTCCCGCTCGACCTTCTCCTTCTCCCATTCGGCCTTCACCTTGGCCTCGGAAGAAGCTTGAGTCGCCGCCGCCTGCTCCTCCAGCTGAGCCCGCATCCGGGCATTCGCAGCTAAGAGCCAGTCAACACTGGACTCAAAGTCGCGTCCCGCCGAGGGTCCCTCGCCCGAAGCCGACGATGCCGATGCCCTCTCAGCATCCTGGAGTTGGTCTCGGATGATCGCCTGACGACGGATCAGGACGCTACCCGTGACCGCGGCCTGCTGCTGAAAGCAGATAAGGGTCAGCAAACCCGAAACAAGCTAAGGGAAATGTTACTGGAGAACACAAGGAAGCTTCTTACCTGGACTGCCAATCGGGCGCTTATCAGCGCCAGTTCAGTGGCCGAATGGTCCTTCAGCTGCTCCAGGGCCGACGGGAGAGTTAGGCCGCGAAGCAGACGCATGCACGTCTGCGGGTCCTCCAAACTCTCGTCCCTATAGATTCCCAGGTTAGGGACCCATAGCTCGCGTTCCTGCTCACAAGGCGCCTGCGACCCGGCGCCTTCCTGACCTTCCGCCCCCGCCATCATGGCCGAGGGAGAATCGCCCCTCGGCGCTTCAGGGGACGACGGCATCGGAGCCCTTCGGGCCGCATCCGATCTTTTAGCCGGGGCCGGCTCTGCTTCGCCAGGCTCGTCCGCCCGGCCCCACTTCGACGGTCGACCGCCCCTTCGGGCAACCGACTTGCTCTTCCGCTCCCTCTCAAGAGCGACAGCAGCAGCACGGCCCTCAGAGGAAGCCGCCGTCATCGTGATCCCGACCCGAACGCTCGGGGCCACGGTACCTCGTCCAGCCCCTCCTGCTGCCTGCGGACGGGACGACTGGGGTTGGCCGCCCTACTGGGCAATCCGGTTGAGGAGGCCCTTGATCCCAGACATTTCTGCAAACAGGAGAAGTGTTAGATGTTTATAACGCGCGAAGGGCGCAACTCAAGACCGACTTACCCTCGGCCGAAGCTTCAGCAACCTCTGCGGCCGGAGGAGCTTCGGCCGGAGGCGCGACCTCGGCGTTTCCTTCGGTCTCCCGCGAAGTCTCATCGGAGGGAAGATATGGGAAAGCCCGCAGAGGATCCCTCGTCGGGTCCGGCCACGCCCCAGCACTCACAAGCAGCCCCGCCTCACGGAAGAGCTCCGCGATATCGTACGGAGCCGAGGCTTCGATAAGGCCCACGATGTGGCGCTGGGCGGAATTGAGGGTGGGAGGATCAGAAAGACCTGCAGCCAGCGGTGCCCACTTAGTAGGAAAGGGCCACACGCTCCTCTCGTTCTCCGGAAGGGAAACCAGGATGAAATTCCTCTTCCAATCATGAATGGACGAGGGCTTCCCGGAGAAGATACCCCGGCCTAGCCGAGGGACAAAACTGTACCACTCGGATCTCCCCTGCCGTTGAATTTTGAAGAGGTAGCGGAAGATATTGACCGAGGGGATGATTTTCATATGGGCAAACACCGCCAAGAAGGCGTAGACTGTGCGCCAAGAATTGAGAAAGAATTGAGATGGGGCCAACCCGTAGAAGCATAGAAGGTTGATGACGAAGGTGGAAAGAGGAAGACGAAAGCCCGCCCGGAAGCTTTCTTCATAAATAGAAAAACTCCCCGGACGAGGAGTGTTGGCCCTGGTATGCGAACCGGGCCGATAGGGGGACATCCAGGAAGGGAGTTGGTAGTAGGAAGCAAGGTAGCTGACCCCGTCGTCCGTGAGGGCGCAGGCTGCTTCCGAAGCGGTCTCGGGACGACGACGACCCGAGGAGGAAGCCTGACCTGGGGTGTAAACCTCCTCGGACCCTTCGGCACCAGAGGCTTTGGCCTCGTCCGCCATGGCAGAAGCAAGAGAGTCCAAAGAAAGAGGAGATGACAAAGAAGACTTAGGGGACTGGGACGGAGTATATTCCTCGTCTGAGGGAGTGATCTCACTCGAAGAAGAGCTGCGGGGCATGAGGTCGCGGTAATGAAGAAAGGAGATTGAGGCTTACCCTCAAAGAAAAAAAGATCTCCTCGATTGAATACCGCCTCCCAAACCAAAGAGACCTCTCTAGCAACAGCTCCGGGCGATGGAGAGCTCCCTGCAACAGGCGACGAGCTCGGAAGCACCATCGAATGGCTTGCACATCGCCGGAGAAGACGGAGAGCTCAGGTGGTCGCAGAGAGGCGCAGGCGCAGGAAGCAGGAAGAAGAACAGTGCCCTGCGAGGGGTCCCTATTTATAGGCTAAGTTCGAACCCCTTCCCGCCGAAGCCAACGGCCAGGATCTTCTCCCTCATATCACCGCTTCTCTCGGATGCGCGCCACGTATACCGTCCTTCGGTAATGATGACGGACCGACTCCGGGAATTGAAGCAGGGCGATCAGCGGCCGAAAGCGGTCCGACCCTTCGGCTGATCGCTCGGATTCCCGTCACGTGTTCCGATCCGTGTGCCGAGGAAGGAAGAGGCGGCAATCCGAGTGGAACCTCGGACAGAGAGCCGAGGTGACCCGCGATCCGCGAGCGGTCAGGATCTTTTTGTGTTTTTAACGGAGCGGCCGGATGCGCGACGCGTGTCCTGTGTTTTTTCGCGAAATGACCGTTCTGACGGAAAAAGCGACGCCCGTCCCGTCCATTTTATTGAGCCTGACACAAGTCAGAAGGCTCGGCCCTTCGCCATTAGAAGTGAAGGCCTTCGTCACTACATCCCGCATGAAGACGGATAAGTGACTGCTGACCCTCGGCCGACCGAAGGCATCCTTTTCTTAAAAAAGAACAGAAAGCCTCGGGTAAGCACCTGTTACATTATTCCTCAAAGAGGTTTCAGGCTATACTCTCGCCATCTCAAAACTGAGGAAGACAAGAGTGTGGGGCTATGTGATGAGGCAGAATCCGATTCGGCCCATTAAAACAAGCCAAAACCCAGTTTAGCCCAGCAGCGGCAATAAAAGGCCCCCTGGGAGCCTTCGGCCCGTAAGCGACATAGAAGCCCTCGGCCCAGCAGGCAGCCCAGTGGTCTTCGGCCCATCAGCGGCCCAACAGCCTTCGGCCCGTAAGCGGCATAGAAGCCCTCGGCCCAGCAGGCAGCCCAGTGGTCTTCGGCCCGTCAGCGGCCCAACCCCCTTCGGCCCAACAGCCGTATCTGGCCCACTCCGGTGGAGGACTAGGCACTATGGCGGTTTACCTATAAGCCCGGAACATAGTCCTATATCGGCTATCACCGTTAACCATCCTCTATCCTCCGCTATAAATACACCGCTATTTATTGCCAAAGGTATGTCTCCGTGACCCTCAAGGACCATAGTCCAAAAAGCATTAAAGGTACTTTTTGCCTTCTGAATCGAATCATCTTCAGAAGCTAACTTAACCGTCGGAGGGGGTTCCTGAGGGCCGAAGCCCGAGACTCCTACTGACCGGTTTCTTCTTCTCTCCCTCCTGCAGGGGCTCGGTTCGAATCTTCGCCGACCTCACCAAGTCGGTCTCGACCGCCGACCTTGGACTCCTCCCTCCGGTCTCGACGCCGTTCGCCGGCTGCCCCTCTCCCGAAGGAGACTCGGTCCCGCACCGCCTGTCCGTCAGCCGGACAGACCTCGGCCACACCTTCCCGAGGCAAGCCGACACCCGACCAAGCGACCCTCGGCCTCGGATCCTCAACTGCATCTCTGCACCCATCGCCTTCCGGATCCCCGTCGGGCCTCTTAGACCGATCCGATCTAGCTCCGGATCCAAAACTTCGGATTCCAGCTTCGGAATCCGGTCGTGATAGCGTCGGCTACATCACCTACTAAAAGGAGAGTGTTCTGGCATCTCCTTGAATCTCAAATGATGAAGAGCAATGGTCCAACCTACATTCTGGGTGACATGAATACTATCCTCGATACTAGTGAGAAAGAAGGAGGTGACCCAGCTAACCAGAATCAAATACAGCACTTCAAGAGGTTCTTACATGACATGGGCCTAATTGATCTGGGTTTTGAGGGACCAGATTACACCTGGGCCAATAATAGAAGAGAAGCTCTTCATATTCGAGAAAGGTTGGATAGAGTGGTGGCCAATGCTAGCTGGAACCTGTTATGGCCAAAAGCCTTAGTCCTGCACCTCCCCAAAATCTCAAGTGATCATATGCCCATTTTGCTCTCACTGCAGGGGCGCCAAAGACATGTTCAAAGAAATTTTAAATTTGAAATTGCTTGGGCCCTTAGACAAGACTTGAAGCTGGTTATTGAAGGAGCGTGGAGGAAGTCTCCCTACCTGGCTCAGAATTACAGCTCAAAAATTAAAACTCTGCAGGAAAGTATCACTCAATGGAAAAAATCAAAATTTTCCAATGCCAACAAGAGAATGAACTACCTACTCAAGGAGTTGGAAGAAATTGAAAAAGGCCATATGTCCGATACTAATATCAAGAAACTCAATGCCAAATCATTAGAATACCAACAAGCTTTGAAGGAAGAGGATGAATATTGGAAGCAAAGATCAAAAACTCACTGGTATAACAATGGAGATAGGAATTCCAAATTTTTCCACTTAAAGGCTCTTAAGAGGAGGAGGCAGAACAAGATAAGTCAGATCAAGCTTCCTGATGGCACAATTACTGAAAAACAGGATATGAGCAAGAAAACTTTCATTGAGTACTTTTATAAGCTGTATACTGCGGATTCTGGTATTAGTCCCTTTCAAATCAGAAGCATTACTGACAGGGATATTAACAAAGTCACTGAGATTGACAATATGAGGATTGCATCCATCCCTTCTGCTGAGGAAATTGAAGGCACTTTGAGGAGCATGAATCCCAGAAAATCCCCTGGGCCTGATGGGCTCCCTTCCTTCTTCTTCCAAAATTACTGGAATGTGACCAAGGAGGAGGTAATTGAAACTATCCAAGGTATCTTTATCACTGGCACGATGTCCACCAACCTTAATCATACCTACATTGCCCTCATCCCCAAGAAGAATCCTGCAGTTTCTACTGAGGATTACAGACCCATCAGCCTAACCAATGTGGTATATAAGATTTGGCAAAAATCCTAGCTGGTAGAATCAAAGCAATCCTTCGTAAAATCATCTCTCCCAACCAATCAGCTTTTCTCCCTAACCGTCTACTTATGGATAATATTCTTGTCACTCATGAACTTGTACATTCTCTGAAGAACAAAGGTGGCAGAACTGGTGCATTCTGTTTGAAGGCAGACATTGTGAAGGCCTATGATAAAATGGACTGGAACTTCATTAAATCCACTCTTAAGAACTTTGGTTTTTCTAATCAAGTCTTGTCCTTAGTTATGCTATGTGTTCAATCTGTTAGTTACTCTGTGATCATTAATGGGGATATCTGTGGAAATATTATCCCTTCGAGAGGCCTAAGACAAGGATGTCCCTTATCTCCATTCATCTACATTATGTGTGCTGAAACTCTCACCCACCTGATTAATGACAAGATGCAGGAAGGTCGGATTAAAGGGTTCAAAGTCAACCACCAGGCCCTTCCCATCTCACATCAAATGTTTGCAGATGACATCATTATTTTTGGAATGGCTGATCAAGGTGAACTGTGGCAGTTTATGGAATGTCTTGAAACCTATGGGAAATGGTCCGGTCAATGTATCAATACTAGGAAATCTGGCATCATTTTCAGCCCCAACTCCCCATCATCATGTTATGAGGATTTCTATAATAACTATAAGATTTCTTATATGTCCAAGGATACCATGTACCTTTGTATTCCTTTGTGGTACAAAAGGGGTAGGAATGCACAGCTGGCCTACATCCAAGATAAATTCAGAGGCAAACTGAAGCAGTGGAAAGCTCAGACCTGATCACAAGCTGGAAAGGTGGTGCTTATAAACTCAGTGCTTAATTCTATCCCTATACACATCATGAGCATTGGCCTTCTTCCTAAAAGCACCATTAAGTGTCTTAACAGCATCCAGAATGGTTTTCTTTGGGGAGACAAAATTGATCATAGAAAGATGCACCTTTGTAACTGGGATAGAATCAAAATGCATAAAATTGAGGGGGGTCTAGGTGTCAAGGACCTAGAATCCCTCAACAAGGCTGCCATTCTAAGGTTAATTTGGAGATTCATCAAGGATAGGGATTCCCTTTGGGTCAAGCTGATGGAATCGAAATATCTCAAACATAAGACTTTTTGGGAGGTGAAACCGAAGCAAAACTATTCTCATGCCTGGTACTCTATGTTGAAGCTTAGGGAAACCTTCAAAAAGAACTCCTTCACTGTGGTGCATAGTGGTCTGAACACTAATATTTGGGAGGATAACTGGATCCCTGCTCAGATTGGCTGGCTCTCCATTAAAGGCAACACATCTTGTAACAAGCCCGACTGGGTTTTTCAGTTAATGAAGAATGGGAGTTGGGATCAGGAAGGTATTCACAACATCTTTGAAGAACAAACGGCTAAAGCCATTTGTCAGATCCCTCTCCCGTGGCCTAAATTATTGGAGGAGGATACAATTATATGGCCTGCTACAGTAGATGGAGAATTCTCAATGAAAACTGCCTATAGAATATTGAAAGCCCAGGCAGGCACCCCTTCCTCCTCTACTCATGACCAAATTTGGAGCCTTCTATGGGATAAACACATGCAAAGCACTATCCCTCCTAAGATTCTAGTCTTCATATGGAAATGTATTGTGGATGCCATCCCTGTCAATGCTAAAATTGCTAGAAGATTACCATTTGTAGATGCTTCTTGTACCATCTGCCATAAGGCTCCAGAAACGGTCCACCATATGCTCTTTGAATGTGATGCTGCCAGAGCTTGCTGGAAGGGTGCTCCCATCAATTTTTCGTCATCTGAAGACAAGAATTGTCTTGAAGATAAAATCAAGGAATGGAGACAATCCCCTTTTGCAAAAGGTCCTACATATTTAGTATTCATCACATTGTGTATCTCCTTAATATGGCAGATCTGGAAGGCTAGATGCAAATGTGTGATGGAGCACATCCGAATTAATCCCATTCTGGTGATTAACAGAGCTTTGACTGAGGTCGTCTTCTGGCAGGCAAATCTAGACACCGTTGGGGAGCAAGTCCCTCATTCTGAATCTATTGTTAAACAATGGAGCCCTCCTAACTTGGGTACTATCAAAGTTAATTTTGATGGAGCTACTGCTGATGAATTTGGTGCCATTGGTATTGTGGCCAGAGATCACAAGGGTAAGTTAATCTATGCCCATTCCAGGCAAGTTGCTTTTTCTAACCCCTTTGAGGTGGAAGCTTTTGGTCTCTTCGAAACTATCAATATTGCACAAAAATTCAACTTTGCGATTGTTGAAGGTGATGCCCAGCTTATTATCAAAGCTTTGAATGAAGCGAAGGCACCCCCTTGGCAAGCGAAGATACACATTGACAATTGCAGAAGACGTCTAACAGATACATATATTTCTGTCCATTTTGCTCCTAGAGCAGCTAATCAGGTTGCCCATGCTTTGGCAAAATTTGGGTTGTATTCCAACTTTGATGGTGATGGGAATGATCAGCAGATTCCCCCACTCATCTCTCAGCTCTTGTCAGCTGAGTGTATCTTTTGAATTTTATATGAAAGTCTTTTCTGGTCAAAAAAAAAAAGAAGATCTGAATTGTTGCATCTAAGAATAGTCAATATGAAAATTCTCCATTTGAAATTATTATAACGTCAACACAGTTTATGATAACTGACGAGGAGAAATTAGGTCTAGACCAACCAGACCTATTTAGCCCGCAGGCCCAAAGGCCTATGGCCTACTGAAGCTAGCGCGAGGACACCTGGCACTCGATATCTTGACCGACATGTAGAGCCAGGAGTTCGAGACCACCTAGTCCAGATCGCTAAATCTCTCGATCACGCGTCTAGTGGCAGCTCCCGAGATGTCCCAGGGTATCGATTAAGCTTCTGGAGACTCAGGAACATGCTCACCGTCCTCCATCATTATAAGTCCATGCAATTTTTTAAATTCTTTATTAGTTCCTATAATTATTTAAAACATCCATAAAAAACCTCTCACCCTTCTCTAAAAAGCTCATCATAAGAGACCTTTTAAAAGTTATTCATAGATTATGGAGGTTTTAAGAAAATATCAAGATTACATGAACTAATAAAGAATATTAAAATATTAAAAAGATTAAAAAGTAAAAATCTCTATATTTTTATTTCTCTAACTCCTTAATATAAGAAAATTGTGTCCTTTGCTTGTACATAACTATCCCAACTTGAAACTTACAAGTTTTATGTTAAATTAACAATGGTCTTCACTATTAGATTTAAGACTCCATCTCAACCAGGTCGTTGGCGCTGGTCGCACCTCTCCGACCTGCGACGCGACACATACGGCCCGCCACTTCGTCGACGACGCCGAATTCCCAGCCCCGCAAGCCGACGCATATGCACAATGGAGTCTCTTTGAAAAAAATAAGACGAAAAAGTCAACGTTTTAGAAAAATTAGTTTTTTTTAGATTAGGAGTTTTAAAAAATAAATGGTTACGGAAATTGTTTTACTTTCTGATTTAGAAAACTTCCCCAAAGATACTCGTACCCCTAGGCTTCAATTTTTTTGTTCTAAAAAAATAATCAAACTTTTCCCCCATTCTCTCTTCCTCTCCACGGAACAGTTGCGATTTAACATTAACTAACACGAGATTTGACTTTTTTTAATAAATTCAAAGTAAAAATAAAATAAAAGGAAAAATATTTCCTTTTCCAAGGAATATTTTTTTTCTAAAACCCATAATATACCCTTTTTTCTAACCAAATTCATTTGGTAAACTAGTGGTTCGATTGTGAACGGATAGCATAACAGATACAATAAGAGATCTACTTTAGATTCGCAGCGACTCTGACTGGTTTATATCTCTATCTCTAACTAAAAAGATGAGATCTTTTAGACTTGTTTTATTTAAACTTATGTGTGTCCTCACTTAGTGTGAACGAAGGTAAATAAGTCGGTTATCATATAAAAAAGAAGAATGCAAAGTCCTCCTCATCCTCGAATGTAGGAAAGGTCCAAAAAGAAGGGTTAGAAAGATCTCATCTGAACATCTTCTAATAAACAACCTTGTTACTGAATAGTACCGCGAGGGCGGAAGCAAAAGAGAACTTTAACAGCCAATTTGGAATCCGAATTAGTAAGTGGAAGAGATCAGGACTAATATGTGCATAACATAATTTGTGAATGTTTAATATAAACTTCAACTTGATCCGTCAGCTTGACCCTTAAAATTAATACAAGTACTGGTCATTAGTTTTGATATCCAAGTTTAATTTGGCTGAAGTTATTTTGATCGAAACTTTATACCGAATTAAGTTAAGACTAAAATCTTTGATCTGAACTCGTCTTTAACTTAGAGTCCTTTTGTTTTAGTGTTAATAGGTCACTTGAAAACTTTTTCCATAAAGTGTACAATCACTTATTTAGTCATCAGGAAAACTTAAATCCACGAAAAACTTAATTCGTTAACTTTCCCTTTTCTTGATTTTGGCATTCACGAGATAAGACTGAATGCATTTTTTAAAACAATTAAAAGTATTTTTATAAGTATCAAATGATAAATTTTACTTTTATTTTCTTTTGAATATATTTTACATATAATCGAACGGACCCTTGGTCGTTTTGCCATATTCGTTTCTAACTTGTCTGGATTATAATCAAAGTGTCGGTCATATGAGTCTGACCCAAAAGCAAATTAGATCATATTAAGGTCAATTTTTTTTTAGTAAACTACACGAACGAACAGTCGAACCGAATCTGATCGGATCTAACCCATTACACCGTAAAACTAAATGACTTTCGCCAGCAGACTCTCTTCCTTTCCGCTTACCTGCTTGGAGCGTGCGGTGGAGTCTCCTCCAAACTTTGCTGGGAGGATTGCGTTAGATAACACCAAAGATTGATGTGTGAAATATGAGATTCACATCTTAAATCAGAGCAAGATAACATAAGTTTTGATTGTTGGATGAAGTAGACTGTAAAAATGACAAAGATGACCTCTGAGTGGATAACATATATTTTTTTTAATCTTTTTAGTTAATAATAATAGATGATAATGGCGATCATATCTTTTTGTTTGATATAATTTGTATATATGATTATATTCTATTTTGATTAATAATTTCTTTCACTAAATATGCATCTAATATTTTATTAGTTTTAAACTTAAATTAAATAAATAAATTTACATAAAACAAATTTTGATATTTTGATGTCGAATATGGTGTTATTTTGGTGCCCTTATGTTTCCTCATATATTTCAAACTCGGGGTGCCCGTGTTGTGTACGTAGTCCCTGGCCAATGCGCCAGAGTTACCAAAAAGAGTAGTCTTCTCCAAACTTTGCTGCGAGGATTTGGCGCCGCGGGAGGCGGAGGAATGGGTGCACATGGCCGGCTTGCTCTGACCGGCGGGCCCGTGACGACCGCTCACCTAACTAAACTGTAAGTAGCCGCACGCCTACTACTATATATAGCCTACGACGTTGCAGAGAACGTGAGGTCTGGATTTTTTAACACGAACCAACGCCCCACTGAAACGCCTCTTTTGATCGATTCAAGCAGAAGATTCTATTGTCGTCAATGAGCTGGTGACTTATAAGCTCGATCTCTTTTGTTACAGGGGAACTATTGAGTTTGAGTTCCACCACCTGTAGTTATCATTATATATATATATATATATATATATATATATATATATATATATATATGGGAAAAAAATATATCTTACGAGTTCGTGGGGTCTATGTCCGTATCTTTTCTATATGTGACAGGATCAATAGAGAAAGTATTACTCCATGTGATAAGATTTTTGAATTTGAAATGATTATCTAAAAAAATGAAACTATTATGACTGTACCAAAGAATTTTTTATTTAGAGACACTTAATGAGTTTCCATTTGGATTATCTCTACTGCAAAGACTTCGTAAATATATCTTGCAAAAAAATAAAAGACTCGATCTCTAGCCACCTAACCCGAGTTCAACATGCAACTTATATATAAAATCCCTAAATACACGTCTGGGCCAGTTTGTTTTGGGAATAAGAGGTCGAATAGGATGGCTTTAAACGTTTATTCCGGTAATCCGAGTTTGAGAGCGCGGACGTGTTATTCTCAGAATAAGTAGAATAACTCAATTCACTTAAAAAGTGAGAATTACTTATTCTTAGAATAAGAAAAAATGTTCTAAAAAAAATTCTTGTTGTTCTAAGTATAAGGGATCTGGGTATAAGAAATTCGGAATACTATATCCATGAAACAAATCGGTTACTAAGGAATTAAGGATGCAAATGGGTTGGATGTGGTTGCAGATCTAAGGTAGATCTATGACCGTATTTATTAAGCTATTAGTTTAAAAATATTATTTATTAATTGTTCCAATGAATTAACAATTGGTAGGATAATCGAATCTTAATATATCATATATATTGGGTCATAAAAAAATTACCTTATCTGTTATACATATCAATGTAAAAAAGTTATCTACTAACTTCCAATGACCCACAACACAACATAAGAGAAAATTCTTAAGTTTTATAACACAACTCTAACAATGGTAATGCTGACGAACCCCATTACTCACGTCTCTCACCTGTTCATGTGAATCCAACACTCGGTTGTGGGTGGCACTGTCAAGTCCTTATAAAGTGCATGGCTGCTGATCGCATGCATGTGCGCCCGCGTGGTCGGCAACATGCACGCTTCGCGGCTTCAGGTAATACGGATCCATTACACACTTTGAGTTGGATCCAACTGCAGTTATGTCAGCACGCTGTGCATCCCTCCATTTATGGTGAAGTTTTAAAAGTACCTCTTTGTTCTTTGGAGCAGGAATGTTGTTTTGAGGCACATGGTTTTATCTCCCAAGTCATAACGAGGGCATCAATTCCATCCATCTTATCCTTGTTGGGGGAAATCGTTTTAATTATATAAGGCTTTGTAGGAGTAAAGTCCTACAAGATAAGCTTCACCATAGTTTACATAACATTAGGATGCAAATGGTAATTGTTATGATCTCGCTTATTCCACTGTTTATAATTAGTTTACATGTCGATTAACAGCTTTTTTACTGTTCATTTGTGATCGATTTTTAATTTTTTATCTTTTTTTGAGATGTTCGATTGAAAATCGAATTATATGACCATGTAAATTGGGTTGGAGACCGTAAAAAAAAAAGAAATTATTTTTTAAAAAATAAAAACATTATCAGTGCAGGACCAACTGCGGGTGCAGCAAATTTAACTCTTCATAGTATAGTAGATAAGATCACAAATCTATTTTAAATCTGCACCGAATTGCCAGAACACTTTCTTTTATAAGTTTGCTGGAAGCGCACCCTTATTTCGGCCTGACATATTAGAACTTTTTAATCTTACCTATATAAAATAATATGTTTTTGAGTTTTGGGTGTTCATCAGAAGGAACTTATTTGATTAAATGAACTTAAAATTGATAATTTTTTAAGGATGTATTTTTACACAACTTTGATCAAAACAGAGCGGATGTCCACATGATCCCTTTTCTAAGTGGCAACACTTTTGTCCTTGTTCTGATTCTAGACATGGCCATCTTATTTCTTTGTTCTACCTTTCCTCCTACCCAACCCTTGTGTTGAGCTAGGCTGGACTTCCTCTCGAGTAACCAATATATTACTCATGAAGTAACCAATACAAGGTGCCATGTTATCCCAGAGATTACAGGACATGTCCTTTTCCTTGACTCTATTCATGATCGATCATGTATCTAATGCGTCATTTGATCAGAATATTATTTTTGATATACACTGTTTTGATGGTAATTTAAGTGTAAAAAATTAGTCTTGTATTTAGTACCAGATGAACATGATGAAGAGAGAGAGAGAGAGAGAGAAATGAAGAACAAGATAGAGAGTTTTGAGGCTTGTGAAGATTGAACTGTTAAAGTCTTTAATTTATTAATATGCTAAATTTTTATGACACCACATTTTCTCAATACATGAAACATACAGATAACCATATATCAAATCAATTCTAAAGTTAGGCAAGTTGCATGACTTTGCTAAAACCGGAAGGAGCACTGGTTCGGACGCTTCTGAAAGCAAAAAGCCTTTTTGCTTCAAAAAGTAACTTTTCTTTGCATTGTGCTGGAGTCCCCAGTCCCACCCATGAGGCTTCCGAACTGTGCAGATAAACATAACTCTCACCCCTTATGTGTCTTCAGGGTTTGTGTAATAACCACATTGATAAAGATGTTTAGTATTTGAGAATCTTCTCAGTACATGTTTGGACCGGAGTCCAACAGTATTGAGAGGGGAAGGTCCAAGCATTTGTCTTGAGATCACATGAGAGGATTTTTGCAATGTTTGATCTTTTCTCCCTCTGAATATTATTGGACTCCGATTCAAACGTGTACTATGAGGATCTCTTCTCTTCAGATCCCTTTGGTAAAGAGTAAAACGCTTAGCTTAAGATGTTTGGAAACTTGACTTAAAAGTGCTCTCCACTTCTCTGCATCCGATGGTAAATCTCAACAGCCGTCTTTAAAAGAACCGTTTCCCATTGTATCCTTAGACTCCTTCTTACTTTAAGAAGCTGATACTTGGAACCCACTTTTAATACAGTTGCGTAGCAAAGCAATAAACATATGTCACACGTGTGCTACAACTTATAACCGACAATTTTAAAAGAATTTTGCCTAAAAGACCAATTTAGTATTATAAGGGTCTATTTAGTTATGAGTAAAATATAATTGGAGAAAAGATTTTTCAAGGACATATATTTATAAGGAAAATGAAAATAAAATTTATCACTTGGTGTTCATGAAAATATTTTCAACTCCTTTGAAAAAATGCTTCGAAATCATGAAAATACAATTTAAGAATGAAAACGACTACCATAGTCTTACAAATTGCACCAATTTTGTATATAAATACATCCTTACAATCTTCTAGATTTGCACCTATACTTTTGTGTATGCGCAAACTTTAAGACTAGAACAGCCATTTTCATTCTTAAATCGAATAATATGTAAAATCCAAGCCTATTTGGAAAGACTAAGATTTTTAGGGTATAAATGCAAGTTTCAAAGATGACATTACATGGGTAATGCAAAAAAACCTTAGCATATGCCTTTTGCAGAAAACAAACCCTGTGTAGTGTATACGCATATTACTCGAGTGTTTCCGCACATAACAAATGGGTCAGACTCGATGAGAATTTAAGATAGATCCGTGTTCATATCCATTATCTTACTAATTTGAAATTATTATTTATTAACTAACTTCTAAATTAACAATAAAAACTTTTAGTATATCATACGTATTTGGTCATAATAAACTAATAAATGCGACTTTACCGTTATACATATTAATTTAAAAAGACTAAGATGTTAACTAACCTTGGTTGAGTTATCGGTTACCATTTGCATCCCTATCTCTACACCCTCTCTCACGAGCTCTCTGGCCCTTGCGTAGTGCAAGGTGCGTAGTGTGGCGTAGTGTGTACCCAGGGAAGGAAAGGCGAATCGGGTAAAAGGAGGCACGAATCTGGCGAGGCCGCGGTCTCTGCCTTCCGCAACCCCGCGCGTGCTGTCCCCTGTTTCCTCTCTCTCTCTCCCTCTCTCTCTCTCTAAAGACTCCTATTTCCATACTGCACACAGCGCGAGTGGGGTGGGGGTACACCGTACACGTACACAGAGCAATTTCCATACTACACACAGCACGGGTGGGGTGGGGATACACACAGAGAGAGAGAGAGAGAGAGAGAGAGAGAGAGATGAAAAGATGAGAGCCGCCTAAGGGGCGGGGGGAAATGGCGTGGGAACGCGGTAGTGGCGCCGGTGCCGACGGTCACAGTGGCGGCGCCTGCCGCAGGGGAGACGTGGAGGACGCGCGGGGCGCGGTGGAGCTGGGACGTGGCTGGGGGGTGGGGGTGGTGACGGGGGGAGGGGAAGCAGCGGACGGGGGGCTCTACGTGAAGGTGATGACGGACGAGCAGATGGAGGTGCTCCGGAAGCAAATCTCCGTCTACGCCACCATCTGCGAGCAGCTGGTGGAGATGCACCGGGCCGTCACGGCCCAGCAGGACTCCCTCGCCGGTGGGTCTTTCTCTTTCCTCGCCTCCCCCTTCCGTCGCGTTCTCTGTCTTATTCTTTCTTCCGCCGTCGTGGGTTTCTTGCCTCCTGTGTTTAGCTCCATCTTCGTTCTCTGTTTCCCCCTTTCTTTTTTGCTGTTTAATTCCATGTTTTCGTCTCTCTCTCTCTCTCTCTCTCTCTCTCTCAGTTTGTTTAATTCCTTCTTTGTTTTCTTTGTTTAATTCCTAGTTTGTTTTCTTCCTGATGTCCCTGATGTAGCTTTCATGGGTTTTCCGAAGCCTTTGTGATTATGAAATGGCGAATGAACGGGTGAAACTTATGTTAGTTCCAGTTTTTTGGGGTGGTTTCTTTAAGAAGAGAGAAAGCCCTTATGCTCTTTTCCATTTTCTATGGTGAATATGGATGGGTGTTGTGTAGAATAATACACAAAAAATATTTTTTTGGCTATAATATCGGGGTCGCCCTTCTAAAAATGCTGATTTGGATCGTCTCGCGATGCTTACTGTAAGATACTTATGATATACTGTCACGTACTCTTCTTTTCTTGCTTATGGCATCCGGCTGACCTTGTCTTTTTTTTTTTTTGGTGGGGGGGGGGGGCGCGCAATATAAAATATAAATTCGATTTATATCAACTAATGGATAGTGTTTATGTCGTAAATCGGTTCTATAGTATTATTTTCTTAATCTATGACAATGAGAAGAGAGGATAGTGCTAAGTTTAGAAAGGTGCTAAAGAGACTAGACAAAAAAAAGGTGCTAAAGAGGGAACACATCTTCCTACTTTCCTCATATTTCGACATCTATAACTTAAATTAGCATACATAAGAAAGAACAACTTTTTATACAAAAATAACCCAGCAAAACATATGATAAAAGCTGTACTTTCAATTGACACAATGCAAAAAATGTTAATAAGATTTTGACGTGTGTCAAAAAACATGATTTCACAAGTTACTTTAGAAGAAGACGGAAACAAACTTGAAAGGAGAAATTGCAATGTGTTCTATAGTGTTGGGGCTGCATAATATTGTTTACACAGAGGGAGGGGCACGCACGAGAAAGTAACATGAGAAATAGAAAGAAAAAAACTCTTATCTCTAGAGAAAGATTAGACACGAGAACTTTTGCTTCAAGAAGGAAGGAGAATAGCCTTTCTCTTGAAGAAGAAGGGATGGTGGGTGAAGGAAGGATTGGGTTCTTTTAATATGTTTGTGGTACTATCCACTTTAAAACATAAACATTATATAGATAAATGAAGTGTTGGCTATGGTCTTGGAATGATGAGGGCATTTCTCCTTGGTTGTTGAGTTACTTGTCCCTTGCTGTGCAGTTACATCTTTCGTTCATTTGAAGTCTTGCTGAGAACTAGATCTCTCATGCAATGACATTTTAAAGGGTCAAAGTCAAAACACTTATGCAGTAAGACTGTGCTTAATGCTGTGAAATATGTCATCATTAGCACTGCATACTTGCGCCATCATTAGCACTGAATGCTTGCACTTGCATGTCGTTGGAGCTTTTATCTTTATCTCTAAGGACGTTTTCAGCTGTTGCATTACTGGATGCACTGTTTGCCTGTTGATTATGGAGATAATGATCTTCCCAGGCTTAAATTTTTGTCTTCTTTTTCTTTGGTGGTTGTGCATTTGTCCAGCTTGTTTTTACATCAGTAAGTAGCTACTCTGACTATCCTTTCCTACCCTTATCCATTCTGAATTTGTTATTATTGCGTTTCACGAGAAAGAAGATGAATGAGCACATGGCTATTTGTTTTAGAGGATTCAAGGTCTAATGAGATGCAAAATCATAGTTAGTTGTGGAGGTGGGATGGATGATGACTATCAAATGATCAGACATTTAAGTAGAAGTGATAACAAGCTGCAACCTAGCATGTATCTTGGCTCTCATATGTTTTTTTTTTAAAAAAAATATTGTAGTTCAGATTTGCACCTCTTAAACCCTTTTTACAAGCGTGCATTGACCTTTGAAATAAACTTGCATGTCGCTTTTCAAAATATATTTCTTCTATCAGCATCCAGACTCATAAAGCAGTCTTTGCCATTCCCCATCAAACCTCAGAGTTGGAGACTGGTGGCACTCCAATGGGTAGATGGTTGGCAATTGTTCTTGTCACTGCATAGGGGATCTACATAATATCCTCCTTATTATTAGATTGTGGATTGTGATATATGGACTGTGGTTGACATTCTTATTTTGATAAGCGTCTGAATTCTGTGCTTATGCACCCAAAATGGTGTATGATTACGACATGCATTAGGGATTTTAACTATGATGGCTCATCTATGGACATGCATGCGTGTCATAAATCCAGCAGATGCATGGTCATGAAATGGGTTAAATGCGATGCCACATGAAGTGATAACATTTGGCACTAATTTGATTGGATACCATTACATATTCTGCATTGTGTGTGTGTGTGTGTGTGTGCGCGCGCGCGCGGAGAGAAGTTTGGGGGATGTGTTTCAAGAATATTTTGTTTCACTTTGACTTAAGATAGGTGGAGCTTACGTTTCAGGTATATTCTGATAATTCATCTAGCTTGTGTTGACTGCAAGCAAAAGGTAAGCTGGTCACTAGATTGGCTGCATTGGATGTTTTCATTTAACTCAGTGTTTCAAAGAGATAACTGCATTGAATATCTAGAAGCTGAATACTGTCTCAAAGAGTGTCATATTTGCATTCTAGTTGCTGAATTATCTTTTATGTGGGTTGCGTTGAATTTCCCTCTTCTTGTGTAAGCTCAATCCATAGAATGGGTGTCATGTCCATAAAATTTTGGAAGAACAGTCAACAAACCAAGGGAAAGTTGCTTTATCACTGTTTTTTGAGTGGTCAAAGCATCATTGCAATCTCTTTATCCTTTCTTTATCACATGCCTTGGATGCTTTCATTCTTCTTGTTAGTAGTAAGATAAATGCTAGTAATTCTTTTTTATTTTTATAGTTATTTGTTGGACTCATGTCTCTTTCTTGTGATTGGTTTTTCAGCTAAATACGGTGATGCACTATTTTATTATTTTTTCACCATTCACCTATTTTTTTTTAAAATTGACTGGATACTTATTGATATCTAAATTATTAATCCTGTCCTTTGGTTCAAGTGTTAAAGTTACTGCTCCATGTTAAGAAGTGTTGATACAAACATCACAAGAAAAGGAATGCATTATTGGAAATAATGCTGAGATCCCTATACTAGACGATTTCCGGTTGAATAACACTTGGTTTCATTAGTTTGTATGAGAATATTACGTGTAATGTGTAGTCATCATGAGGGGGGGCCTTGAAACAACCTCAAGGTTGCTCCATTGTAACTTGGAGGTCATGGGTTCAAATATGGAAACAGCCTTGTTGCAAAAAGCAAGGGTAAAGCTGCATACAATTGACCTTGGATCCTGAGTGGCAGTAGCCTCGTGGCACTGACGTCCTTTTTACATGTAATCCTCATTATGTAACTGTGCGATAAGTTGTTGTATGCTACCTAGTACCTTTAACATGAAAAATATTGTGTATGGTCTTTAGTTTGCTAGTCTTCTAATTTGGGGTCTCAGGAATATCGTGAACATGTTACTCACAAAGGAAGACTCCTGGGCATTATAACTGTTAATGGGCACACAGTGTGAAAGTCTATGCCTTTTAAGGTGTACAAAATGGAGTTTGTTGGTGTGAACTCGGTAAAATTTCATGGAGGTTGATGTGAGGCAGCATGGCACATCAAAAGACTTGCTTCACCATGAATTTAGAATTGGATGAATGAAGCTCTCTTTGAGTCAGATGAGGGTTCATGATGATGACTAATCTTTCTTAGTCGAGCAAATGATAGCCCTCGTAAGCAGCTATTATAGTTGTTTCAAGGATGTCGGCAGTTACAAACAGATAAAAGCAAAAAAGGTAATTTAATGATGGACATATGATCCTGATCCGTACATATGCTTAGCCTCATAAACATCTATGGCCATTGGTCCATTTGTTGCTTGCTCCATGCATTGATCCGTTGACAGAAAATACTACAAAAACTAGAGCCATAAGGAAATATTCAAAAAACATAAAAGATGAAGGGTAATTCTAATCTATGTTGCACTTGCAGAAATAATTCTTGGTGAAAGCAGTTGTCTGAGGGAGGAACAAAACCATGCCCCCCCCGGGAGTGATTTGGCGCCGTCTTAACATCTTTACAGAAGTTGTCACATAGATAACCCTGTATTGCACCATTGCACTTCATATTCCAAGGTATTTTGCAATATATGCTCAACATTGTTTTGTTGGCTGTGGAATGTGAGATTGAAGATTGGAGGGTGTATCGCGCAGGTGGAATTCTTCTGTTTCAGCTATAAGCAGCAGTCTACTTTCGTAGATGAGGTCAAACTTCTAGATGATCTTGTGGAATCAACAAGGAACATGCTTTTATTACCACCCTATTGAGCTTAGTGGTTCATAGATCTGCATTTGTCTTGAAGAGAAAAGGATGTGTAATTGTTTGTAGTGGTAGTTCATTCCAATGCGTTCTTTTTGTGCTTTTGGATAAACAAGGCAGACATGCCCTGACGGATGAATATGTCCGAAATCTGGTATTCTAGTCTGTATTAAACAGAAGTTTTTCATGAAAACATCTATTAAATGGTATAGGGTGAGTTAAGAATTGTTGAGCTTTGATATGTTGCCAACCATCATTTGAATTCCTGATTGTGATCTAAGATTACAACAAAATGTTTGAGGCATAAGTTGCAAAAGGCTATACCATAAAAAGTGTTAGTTATGGGTAGATGAATACCTCGACAAGTTTTGGAAAGCATAAAGCTTGAGGTTGTGCGGTTATGGACACAGCTGGCCTTCCAAACATTCGTCTTGGATCATTGTATTTAACTTTCATATTTAAGGGTTGTTTTCCCAAATTGGTCTCCCAGGGGCATGCCCCAGTGCTACTGTAAAAGGCTCTTATTTTATAAATAAAGTTTTCACCTAGACATGGCTTGGTGGAACGGGAACATGCCACTTCTCTGAAGTGGTGCGCGCTCTCGTAAGTTCAGCTTTAGGTTTTTATTAAAAAAAAGTTTTGGAAAGCATAATCAGGATTGACACATTTGTATGTTCAAATCTAAGGTCAAATGAACTGACATTTCAGCAGTGTCTTAAATTCTTTTGATTTATGAGACATCTTCAAAAATGCAAAAAAATGAAACAAGCAGAAAATTGACTGAAACACAAAAGGGAACAGTAATTTTGAGCATTCTGATCCAAAATTCCCTTAGTTAATGAACAGAATTGTAGAATGTGAAGCAAATGCGAAAGTTCTTGTACAGTTTTCTTACAGAAACCTATCTTTTAACCGTTGGTCATTACCCTAGGGTTACTGGTCCTATTATCGTGGTAGATATGTCGGTTTTGGAGGGATTATATACATTCAGCTTCATTGTTGATGTACAGTTTGCTTCCTAGCACTTCCTCAGTGTCAGTAAGGTGAATATTGGTCCAGATGCAAGAAGATTCCTTTTTGTTCTTTCCTTCACTTTTTTCTCTCTGAACAGCTGACCTGATTGCCCACAAGTCTTCAGAAATGCAAGTGGAATGTCTCCTTTTCCTTCACTGGCAAACTTTACCTTGTTGGTCAGCATTTTGTCGGTCCCTGAGACTAAGCAATCGGAGAGCTTTTATCCCTTCCTAGGATGTTGTGGCAGGTCTAACTGCATACACTGGGCTTGCATTGATTAAGCATTTGTACCTTGTCGATGATTGGGCTATTGGAGAAAGAATGATGCATCTCATTTATAGTTTTCTTGAATTTGTGAGGGAGCTCATATCAGGAGCATTGTAATAGTCAGTGTTAATGTTATTTTAGTGGGACTTGTCAACATCCTTTCTGTGAAGCTCCACAGTTCAATGTTCTTTTGTTTTCTTGATAGACCATCTTCAGTCAGCAGGCTTCTAGTCTAACTGATTGCTCCTGACTAGCTACTTTATTTTTCTGATTTAGGAATGAGGCTGGGAAACCTATACTGTGATCCTTTACTGACATGTGGTGGTCATAAAATAACTGCAAGGCAGCGGTGGACCCCAACACCAGTGCAGTTACAAATTCTTGAGAGTATATTTGATCAAGGCAATGGGACACCAAGCAAGCAAAAAATAAAAGAAATAGCTTCTGAATTGGCAAATCATGGTCAAATTTCTGAAACAAATGTTTACAACTGGTTCCAGAATAGAAGGGCGCGGTCAAAAAGGAAGCAGACAGTCTCATTACCGAACAATGCGGAGTCAGAAGTTGAGACTGAGGTTGATTCTCCAAAGGAAAAGAAGTGCAAACCAGAGAAAATCCAGTCCATTGAAAATCCATCCCAAAGAGTGGATGATGCTTACTTTCATAGTCTTGAAATTTACTCGGACATGTATCCCACTGATCCAGAGCTGACTAAAATGCAGGGCAACTTATCATTGAATGATAGTTCAAAGTCTTCTGGAAGCTTAGGCCAGATATCATTTTATGGTACAGTCATAGCCAATCCAAGTATGTAAGCAGTATCTGTGCCATTCTTTCTGAGAATCTTATTGAGAAATATTTTCCGCTTTGTTGTTGTTAGTATTATCCGTGTGGATCTTTCTCACATTTTCTTTGATTACTGCAGCCGTTGATCAATTGATGGGAAGTATGGAGATGTCGGGAAGTTATAACCCTTTTCATGGTGGAGATGGCTATGACATGATTGGGTGACATTTTTCTTTCTGGATCTGAATTTACCTTGATTACACGAGGAAAAAAGAGGCAGAGACATGCCTTGAAATTTGAGTAAATAGGTGTAGTAAGATTACTTGTATATGAATGCATGTATCAGGATTTGTTAAACATGACATAAGAAACTGTCTTCTCTAGGCAAACTTACTTTTTCTTCCTGCAAACGGAGATATAATGTTCTTCATATTTGCTGTGGTTATTGACCCAAAAAAACTCTGAATCTAATCGATTTAGTTATCCCATGCCTGTTTGGAAATAAAATATAACTTTGCCTGCTTGCATAAGAAAGAATTTATTTTGAATATTTTTTGTTCAGCAATCCCCGATCTCTAGTCTTCCGAGTTGTTACCTTTTTTTGTGAACGAAGATGTTATTGATGCATTTGAAATGGGTATCCTACACTCTTTGTGTATACAGCTGCACAAAGTCTGGAGAAAACCATTGACGACGTATGACACGTCACAGCCAGCGTAATATAAATCAGATTCTTTGAAAATATTTGCGATTTAATCATACTTTTTCATTTGAACATATTTTTCATGAATGAATTATGGCTTATGGAAAATGTCTTTGAATTCTTCAAAAATTAAAGAAGTCACAATTTAATCATGATGTAATCACACATTTTTTCAGAAAAATCATACTTTTTAAAAGAAAGTAACTTATTTCTTAATTAAATAGTGTTAATTTTATTTATATTTTAAAATAACTTATATGTACTGAAATTAACGTTTACTCAATTAATTCTCATGAAGTTTACATTTTTTGCCAAATTGAGATTTTCCCAAGAATGGTTTCTTTTCGGAATCTCAACTTGGTGACATACTGATTGTTCACAGGGTCTTCTTTTAAAGCTATGGTTTTAGGTGATATGCTCACAAGATTGCTTTTTTATGCTAAATTTGGTTATATTTATGATTAATAGAGCACATACACTAGTGTCAAATGTTGACATAAACATGTTTTTCGAATGTAACGAAATTTTAAAAATAAAACACAAGGACAGAGAAAATATTCATACATGTATCGTAAAACATGATTATTGAAACTTATTTGAAATATAAATGATATGATTGATGGATGTTAAAGGTTATCATAGAAACAAGCACCTTTGCCTCCCTTTGATAGGATAATGAGTATGATGAGATGAGTTATTCTAGATGTTTTACTTTGATAGTGGGTGGAATTCAAGGTGAATATTAAAAGTCCTCGAGTGTAAGGTAGAATTACTTATTCATCTAATTTCGGGAATAAGTCATTTTTGACCCGGATAGCAAATCCCTCCTATCAAATTGAAAATTGACTTATTCCGAAAATAAGAAAGCCTCGTCTCATTGGATTCTGCTATCAAAATGAGGCTTGAAGGAGTATCTAATGTTAATTCTACTATCATGTCTTATCCAAGTGTATAATAGTCTTTTATATAAAGAGAAGTGTCTACCAAATTATAAGATTATATATAATCTCATAAGCCTTTGCATCTGTATGACTCTTTGATTTGTAGGTTTGCACCATTCCTTTCTTTTGCCTTCACTAAGGGCATGTTTGGTAAAATTTCTATTTGAAAGTTATTTTTGACTTTCACTTCTTACATAGAATAACTTGAGGGAGAGATTATAATTAATTTTGATTTATTACAAAAATTAACTTTTTCGTAACAACCTCATTTTTTACCCCATTTTGGAAACTTTACCTTATAACTTTGGTTGGAAATCAGAACACAAGTAAAATACTATATAACTGACTTTTAGAATGTAAGTGCAACAAGTATTCAAATGTTTGATACACTTGCTAACGCATGCTCTTCCCTGATGATTCATGCGACTTACTTTTAAAAATTTTCTTGTAAATAAGAGCATATTCTGCTATTGTAATGCGAGGAACACGAAATAAAGAATGCGGCAGTACCTTTTGGTCTCCACCCCAAAAGGCATTCTTAACAGTGCCTTTTGGTCGTTGGACTCTATTTTGGTTGTACGCCAGACTGGATCGAATGGTTGTGTAGGCCACAAACCTTGAATGGAGTTTAACATAGGAAGAAGACCAATGTTCTTATTTTGCCAACTTTAATTTAAGCTTGTCCAGTTACATCAACCCGTAGATCTGACATTCCGAATCCGGATTGTTCTCGATTATAGGCATAGAGATCCCCTTTGTTAAGGCCACTAAGATATCATGCAAAGTTAGTCTACAAAGTGGAATCCCAACCCCAGATTGATGCTCGAAGCAGTCGTGGAATTGTACATTCTGCTGCACAGTGTACCTCGAAAGTACATCGGAAAAATGTACATGTACTAGCATTCTGATCAAATTAGTCTATACATGAGCTAAAAGCCTTATCTCTTTCGCAGGAAACCAGTGTTTTACACAAATTTACACTAAACACTACGTCTTTTCAAATGAAATGGCAAATGATAAATAATGTGAGAAATGCGATACATACAAAAATAATAAAAAATAAAATAAACAAAATGAACATAAAGCTTTGCTTGGATGGGTGCAGCTTCATCGCTGCAGGTCATCCTCAAATCTTTTTCTCAGACTTTCTGAGTGTGAGCGGACGTTGACAAAGGAGGCAACTTTTGGCAACAAGAGGGCTGTGCCAGCGGCGTGGATTGTTGCACAGGAACCCAAAACAAGACATCTGAATGGGCCAAAGTAACCTACAGCTTCAATAATCCATGTTATCCACATTTCCTCATCGAATAACAGGACCTCTTTTTGGTAGCCTTAACTGCAGAAAACAATCAGTGATGATGATACACATAAAAGAAATGAACACCGTAAAAAACAGTCCAAAATCCAACTAAAAACCTTTGATTTAGTTGTCGGTGTGACAACAGGATCCTCTGGTTGTTCCGCGTATCCACCGTGAACAGCAGGCAAGGTATCCTGGATAAGGGGAAAAAGGTGATAAATCAAAATAATTTCCATCGACGAAAGACATCTTGTAAAGTTGCGAGTGCTAGCCCAGTTGGCTTACCAGCAGATTCAGCACAACTCTCACTATCTTAAATTTTATTTTTTTCAACACTAATGTTTTCAAGACTTTCACGTGGTTACGCATCATTCCCTCCAAAATCTAGGATTATTGCATCTCTCAGTTGTTTGTTTTAATGTAAAACTTTGTAAATCATCGGTTTCAAAATCACTGGTTTCAAAACAAGTGAAAATTTTCTTGTTTTAAAATCATGAAATGTTTGTTTAGTTGTTTGTAAAATAAAACAAGAGAGATGATTCAATTTTCTTGTTTTAATTTACAGTAAATCAAAATAAGAGAATTGGACTGTCAAGTGGGCAGACAAGGTCTAGCCAAGATTTTACTTTACATTATTTTACATCATTCCAAACAACTAAAATCCTGTAAAATGAAACAATTATTTCAAATTAGACTGTTTTACGATAAAACAAACAACATATAGTGTATGTACATTTGAATCTTATCTCTTCAGCTGAGCTGTCGCTACATGATTAAAGGGTTAACTAGTCAATCACAACTTGCATACCTCTTTCTTTGATGGAACATCATCCTTCATGTACAGACGATCAACAAAAAGAAAGACCTGTAAAACCGGTACCAGTGTGAGCCCTCTTGTTTTCCAATTTTGCTTAAACATTCGGCAAATTCAGTACTTACCTTGTTCAGTAAATGAGTGTTTGATGCATCGGTTGCCATAATTTGTAGCCCAAGGCAATTGTCTGATATACTGCAGGAAGGACAGAAGATGGGCCTGAATACGCATCCGTCTTGTTCAGACCAGATATCCGGTTGTGCATATCCTTCAAGCATGTGCCACTTAAGAACATGCTGATCAACATTTGATACATCAGCGATGGCAAGTGGTACTGTGGGTTTTTCAGCCCCCAAAAGGGGTTGCAGTGAATGAATACTTGTGGGTCCATTTTTGAGGAAAAGTGATAAACAAACTTTTGAAGATACAACTAACTGACAGGGGATGAGAAGATGACTTTCTTGAAGCCCTAACGAGCGTCTGCATGCTAAGCAACATACATGCAGCTTCTTCACATTTTCAAGACCGCGTGACACAGGAAATGGTTCCTGATGCTCACTTCTCATACACCCGTCTTCAGCAGGAACTTTGACCCCACCACTCGTGTCTCTTGCTATGGTTTTTGCATTTTCATCGTAAAAAGTGCAGCAAGATTCTTCACGAGGATAATCGAGGGAATATGCTTGGGTGCAGCCACTGAGCTGGAAATCTGCCATTTTTTTCCTTTTGTGATATTGAGAATTCACACTCAGGGATGCTTCCACTTCTGAATTGTGAATGTCAACATGTACTTTCTCTTGGGAACCTGCCATAGTACAAGCGCCCTCAAGAAGGATCTCATTTGAGTTTGATGCTGAATCGGAAGTAAAAGATGCTCGGTCTGTCAATTTGTTGTAGTCCTGAATCATAGTTGCTGTAGCACCGAGATTACGAGTCATAGAATCTTCCAAACAGCCGCTAGACAATGTCAAAGAAGTCCTGTACGAGGTATGAAGGGTCAATTGTAATAATATAGACATCCAAAAGTTGCACTTGGTAAGTAGTTAGGATCACCTGAAGGGTGTCTGCATTGGCCATTCCAAGTCGATATGTTCTTTCTCATCTGTGCTCTGCTTTGTCTCAACACATGTCTTGCTTTCAGAAGCTGCCTGAATATCCACGTGGGGAAGTATGTCATCATCTATTATAATTGTAGCTGCACATTTGTCTGGGTGTTCACTCTCAGGAATCACAACCAGATCCTTGGGATCTTTTCTCCTTTCTTTCAGGTTATATAGTTTTCCCGGTTTCTGACTCTTTTCCTTTTCATTCTGGCTACATAGCTTCTTTGGTTTCTGATTCCTCTTGCACATTATGTCCTTGTTTGCTTGGTTTTGCCTTGTGTTAGACATATTATCTTCATCTTTATGAAAACCTTGTGATTCAGTTGTTGCGATATCAATGTTTTTCCCTTCCTGTTAATTGATCAGACTGATGCATCAGCTTATTAGTACACTAGTAAATCAAGAAACAAACATGATGAAACCGAGACCTGGACATTAAGGAAAAATGGCTTTAATTCATCAATTAGTGAATCGAATGTGTCAAGATGTTTGACGGATTGTCTTATCCACTTTGAAATATATGCTAGATTCCTCTCCTCCTTCAAGCGTTCATCTGTAGAGAAAATAAATTAGAAAATCAAAGGAAATCACAGCATTAGTCGAAAATACCCAAAATTGGGATGCCCCAGGGAGGCATGCACACAGTTTGTGCCACATGTGGTCTCAGCAGCCTTCCTTGACCTACTCTATAATGAAATGCATGGCAGCATGCTGCACCATCGCACGATTCGCACCAACTATGCTTTGGAACAACACATTTTAATTCCTAACCAAATAGACACTCTTTAGTTCAAGGAACTAAACACTGTCCTTTAAACAAGAATCAACTAAGCTAAGGTCAAGTAAATCTTAGTTATTCTGTGAGAAAGAACTAATATAAGTTTTCATCTTGAGAGGCCATTTTGAGTTTTTTTTTCTTCAATCAATTTAGCTTCAAGTTGCCTTGTCACTATGCGCCTATGCCCCAGTAGTGTCACCATGAGGATAGTTTTTTATTTCTTTATTGCAACTGAAATGTTCAACATCGAGTATTCAATTACATAAGCATTATATACTTAACATCTGCAGCATCACAACAAAAATGGAATATTTAGGTATAGAAAGAATAAACTAATAACTTGTCTAAAGTTAAATGTAGTACCTAAAAGTATGATAGCTCCATAGTCAAACCTATGCCGTATGCAGCGACCTGCAAAAATAGAGAACAAATGTCTAGATCTTAAGAAGTAATTACATTTATTGGCGGGTAACGTAAATGGGACCATATAGACTCACAAAATCCCATAGAGTTATTTGAGAATTGGGGAAAGACTATCAACTGGCCTTAACTAGGATTTTGGGAATCACTCTAGCTGGACTCTTTTTCTTTTTGGAGAAAGAGAGAGAGAGAGCGCTTCCACTTTCCCCTCCCTGCTTAGCCCCAGAATTTAGAGGACTGGCTTCCAATGTTAAGTCAATTTACACAGGCTTGTTTATTATAAAATCAGCTGCATGGACATCCAAGCTGGCAGAAGAAGACCAGTCCTGGCCAATTCCAATTTGGTTAGCCGGTTCAAAAACTGGCCACCTTTAATACCATGATCTGGCTGAAACTGGATGTCCAAGACTATCACATATTGCATTTACATTGATTTTGAGCAAACATCTGTTGACATTGGAACTCTTTCGATAATAATTTCCGTCATCCTAGGGTTAACTAAATGGTGTTCTTAGAAGAATAACGAAAAGGTGTTCTTTGAAAACGTTGACAAAGAAAAATTGGAGATTTACCAATCATGGAAACTCTCAGGACGAGTTCTTCAGAAGCACAAAGAAGGAATATCACATTAACAATTTAACAAATCATGACAGAGGGGCAGGAGCTAGGGATAGAAGGGAGGGAGGGAGAGCACTTCAGAGATTAATTATTCACTAATGATCATAGCAGAAATTGGAGGATTTTGCAGGAGATATACCAGCAGCCTGGTTGAGGGCGCGGAATGCTTGATGACAATACCAATCACTTCCACTTAATAGACTTTTAGATGACTTGTAAGTGTCATTATATTTCTTCTTCAAACTCACATGGAGATCATGTCTGTTTCAAACTGAATTGATCAGAAAATGAAAGCCATGTGCAGGGTGTGACAGTGAAACTTGGCATTTAAAGGAGCTTACATGTTCGGGAATGGAATTCCAACAATCACCTGATTAGGTCAAGGTAACACAGAATATCATGAAAAGCACACATTCACTGACTTATATGAACCACTAACAACATGAATAGGCATTCCAAAAAAGAAGTATGTGATCACCAGAGCTTCACTTAGCTGCAGAATGCCAATTCATAAGAGCAAAATATTATCCAAATAGTTGAAAATATGAAACAAACCATTTAACAGATGCAAAGGATACAACAGCTCGAGCATTTTCATCAGAAAAGTTAACTCCTTCTGATATCTGGCAAAATAGCACCCATGTTTAACAAAGCATGAATCAGTATATACACAAAATTCCCCATTAGTAAATTTTTGTCAAACACATGAACTGCTCACCTATAATGGTGGTCAAAGAGATGAAACATTTTAGTTTCAGCTTATACAGTGTAATATGCTTATCCGACACAAAATTTCCACTTATTTGGAAGTGATGAAGGTGGTAATGACTATAGAAGTAATGACAATTAGATGTTTTAGTCCTTCCCATAACCACCTGGAACAGACAGGAATGGAAAATTTGCTGTTGAACCCAACCTGCTTTCATCAAAAGAGTAGGGAATCAAATCCTGCTTACTACCTGACAGTGGAAAGAAAATGAAGGCTAGGTTTCTGATGGCCTTGGTACCACCAAGCATAGATGTCAATGGGAACTGCATGATAGGGATGAAAAATGCTTGCTGGGTTTTGCAGCTGCCTGATTGGACAATATACATTACTGCACCACCCCCCAGGGGATGCAGCACACTGCAAAAGGCATGTGCCATCCAATCCACCGATCGGACAGCTGTTGCAACTGCCTAGGTGGCTTTGCAGCGAGCATCTCTCAAAAGGGATTGCCTTATTGCCAATGGAACCTTAAGAAAGTGGGAATAGATGAGATTTAATCCCTTCAATGTGTGAAAATGGCATACTCAATAGGGTAACACTAAAACATTACAAAAGAAAAATACCTTTCCGCGGCAAACAGCAAGTAGAGCAGCTCCTCTCATCTCTGTGGAATCTTTTGTATACTCTCCATGAAACTTTTTCAGATCTCCTTTGCGACTCCTTTTGGTTTTCCCATTAGCAATATTTTCATTCCCACTGATTGAATCATAATAAGCCTTCAAAACAGATTCAAAATCATCCGTACTGCCTCTTGGCTCTGTAAAGAAACACAAGTGGACATTCACAAGAATATTTCATGTCATACTTCAAATAAAAAGCCAGAGTTATATGCAAAAAATGTTGGAAAATGCATTAATTTGAATTTGTGTTTCAAAGTGAAGAAAAATCATTGGACCTTCACCCAACTAATGGGGAAAAAATGGCCTTGAATAAACGTACATCAGAGAAAAGGAGGTCTCTAATATCAGGAAAGCTTCCTTGGAGAAACCTCTCATCCATGAAAGGGTAAATTTGCAGTCTCAAATGTTTTTTTGAAGGTCTCTAATATCAGGAAAGCTTCCTGGGAGAAAGCTTTCATCCATGAAAGGGTAAATTTGCAGTCTCAAATGTTTAAGAAAGCATGATTTTTTTTTTCATGTTTCTTGCTTCAAATTAAGAGCATGCACTGTAAATATCTTAAAGAAAATATGCAAATCTGCAGTAAAGTTTCTTACCAATAAAAAGAGGCTTCTGTGCATTCAATCGAGACCATTGTCCTGTTTGACACCAACGTGCATGTAGCTTTTCCAGCAATTTATAGCTAGGGAAGAAAACTAGGACACCACCTGGTACTGCCTTGCAAATTTCTTCCAGGGAAGACCCAAGTGCATCCTTTTCATAACCATTAAAATTTACAAAGGGTTAATTGCAACATCAAAGAACCATCTCAATGTGTATATCCAAGATATAGCATACCTGGAAAGCATACCCGTCAGATGTTTTGTAGCTGGCATTCAATCGATGATTCCCAGGGCCACTGGATAGTACAGCAGCAAAGAGCTGAATACAACTAGTAATAAGTAGGTTAACGGACTAGATGAATGAGCATAAAAGACCTATCAGAGAAAACAGCACACCTGTGATCCCACATTTATCACATGTGGAGCTTCCATGCATACTTCAAACCGGACACCCAATTCAGATGCAAAAGAACCCATCGGAGATAATGTACTGTTCATCAGATGCCATGCAGTAATTTTGTAACATGTAAGTAAAATAATATTACCCAAATTTCCTAGTTAGCATTTTTCGATGCCTAATTGATTTTTCATACATCAGTTATACACATTTGTAACTTCAGCAAGACCTTGAAATAACATCCCTTCACTGAACTTCAGGGATTTAGTGTTCTTGTAGTATGAAGAAGTGTGCTGCCAAGATTTTGGAAACCCACAACTAATTGGAGATTTGAAATGGCATCATTCTTTTAACTCCTGGTGTTGTTGAGCACAACAATTGATTTTTAATGGCAATTATATCTGGTGTTGAAACTGTCAAGAAACATATCAAGGACATAATGAAATCTTATCCATTAGATATGAGAGCAATGGTCCAACATGTATACAACTGTACATGATGGTTCTCAGTACACGAGAATAGGACTCACCTAATATAAATGACTAGGACATAAACACAAGTAATCCAAGTAGAATTAGAATTAGTATCTAGTCTTAATCCAAGTAGAACTAATAACCAAATGTAAGTGATGGACAGATGATGGGGAGAAGCTTGATGAAGGCTCGGAGGCCAGGGAAGAGGGGAAGCAGACAGAGGGTAGAGCTAGGGAAGAAGAGAGGAAGAGGGGGAGGACTGGGGAAGAGGAAACAGGGCTTCACACCCCAATGAACACAGGCCCTTCACGGGCTCTCACGCACACACAACACCGTTTTCCTTATCCTCTCATTCTTCTCATCATTTTTTTCATCATTCAATTCTCTTCTTCAATGCCCTCCTTTTTGGGAGAGGCTACAATATATATGGTCCCCTTAGGGTAGCCCTAGGTGCCATAAAGTCCAAAATACCCCTTGTCCCAAAATAAAAGACTTAAAATAGACCTACATCTAAAAACACATCAATTGGGCCTCTAATGGGCCAAAGAAAATAGACACTGGGCCTTGATCTTTGTTTCAGCGGTCCCTGGATCCCTATCAGTAAGTATATAAGAAAAGTCTATCTGACACCCCCTCCCTCAAATTTATAGTGGATCATAAACGAGGAGTTTCCTAACCAATGATTTGAAGCACAGAACCACCCAAAAGTGAAAATAGAGAAGACAATGACCTGCTTGATCGAAAGAACAAGTATGCATGAAAGATCAACTAGATAGATGATAAGGTAACCAATCTTGATATGCTTCGTATACTCATGGAAGACCGGATGCTTTGGTAACTAGCATATAACGATGTGTAAGCTGGGAAGCTAATGCCAAGATCACGAAGAAAGAAAGTGCTGCTGCTAAACAATCCCATCGAAAGAAGTAGAACCATGAAATAAACCAAGCGACCGAAGCATTTCTGAAGTCAACTAGAGCAGAGTGGTGAGCTCAACCTGCTGAGCAACCAATAAAGCTGGAGACATGACATAAGCAGTAGAAGCTATAGAAGAAAAGTGCTCAAAGTAAATAACAACAAAAAGGTGCAGGGTATGAAAGGTCCAATGAAGCCAAGAGCAGTCCTGAATAAGGTGTCCCTATCTCAAATGGGAGTGGCAACATGGACTTCGATCAAAGCAGAAAGGGTTAAAAGTGGCCTAGTTAACTTGGCAGCGGAGAGAGGACAGAAGATAAACAGTGGTTGGGCTCAGATAAGCTGTTATCTGACTTTGTTTTGTTCAAGGTAGCAGTTAAAGGTTTTTTTGTTAGTTTGGTGAAGCCAAGCCATGACACTGTAGGGCATGCAGAAACCCTGTTTTGGGATGATGAGACCTGTTTCCTGGTTGCTACATTCCGGTTGCTCTTCCATCAGAATTATTTAAGCTGTGATGAGTTTTTGTTTGTTAAACACATTTGAAGACTCCTCAGCTGGTTTAGGTGTGTGTGTGTGTGTGGGGGGGGGGGGGGGGGGGGGGCAACTTCCACTTGCTTGTGTACATATCAAAGTATAAAAGGATAATTGATCTGGGACTAGTAGCGAGCTGCCATGGCTCACTACATGCCACCGCATGCCACCACTAGAACTTATGAAATTGTTGTTTTGCTTAATCTCTGATTTCTTCCTCAGATCAGGGGCGTAGCCAAACCATGATCATATTATAATGCTACAGTCTTAACATTTAAAATCAGTTCCTTCATTTCACTTTTATCATCCTAAATACTATGGTTGCATGTCATAACTGCCTTTAGGCCCTTTATGTATGATAAAGAGGTTACTCAACCTCACCAAGCTATTGTGTTGCCGGGAAAGGCTATGCCACCCAGCCACCCTAACTTCATGACATGGTAGCTTTGGACATACATCTCCACTTCAAAAGCTTAAGGTGCATTTGGACCAAGGATGGCAATCTTGGTATTGGTACTAGTCCCGGTAGGTACCGATACTGATACGTATCAATATCGGCCAATACCAGCCAACAAAAAATTAACAGAAAATATTTTATTATTTTTTATAACTGCAAAGACCGGTACGGGGTACACCCCCGTATCGGTATCGGCCGATAGTGCCATCCATGATTTGAACTCAAATAAATGTCTTAAAGTAACAGGATGAGTAAAGTGGGACGGAAGGAATGCATCCTACATTGTAACTTGATTCAACCTTTGCAGGTGGAGATCATAGTTGTCTTAAGGACCTTGCCCAGAAAGAGTAAAAGTAAAAAAAAAAAGATCAAGTTTTTATTTTAAAAAAAGTAAGTTGGGAACTATATATGTGCACAAACCCTTCTAAATTTCCTTGGCATGCTTCGTTGCTTCTTGAGATTTGAGATGCTTTCAATTTTCTCATAGGAAGTAAGATTCAAACTAATCGAAGTATATATGGTAAGACTAATGGTATATGCCCTTTTTCCCTAAAAGGTGCAGAGTGAAATATTGATGAAGGTACATAAGGTAGATGAGGGGAGATCATGTTTGTTATACATGATCTTAGGCATAAAGCTCAGTAGGACTACAATTCAGATTGGTTAGGCTGGGTGACATCAATCCTAACTAATGCAGGAGATGGATTACAGAGGACACATTTTCGGACCATGTGAAGACTTCATCTACATCATGATGTTTGTCGAGTTATTTTCTTTTATCATGTACTTTTTTATAATTTTGGTTAAAGTCTAGTTTAGTAGTTATAGTGTCCAGTCCATTTTATTTGAGCATTTTGGAAGGTGTATAAGGCCCATTAGCTATTTTCTATTTTTTTGTTATTTTCTGCATGTCCTTTTCTTATTTTAGGAGTCTAGGGGTAAGAGAGTAATTTTGGGTACTAGGGCTTCCTTTTTGGGAGGCCTATATATGTTCTCATGTTTCCCTTTTGGGAAGGCCAATGGTTGCTGATGGAGAATTTTGCTTGAAAGGGAAAGAATGATGTGTCGTTTCTGTGTGCGTTTGATGGGAGGGACCCGTGCGGAGTCTATGTTTGGAAAGAGGTGAAAAGCTCCGGTATCCTTCATCTTCTTCCTCTATTCCTTCCCCTGCTTCATCCTCTTCCTCTACCCCATCCTCCTCCTTTAGGCCTCCAAGCCCTTCCTCCAGTGTCCCCATTCTCTGTGCTGCTTCAACTGGTATTAGAACCTAACCCGATCCACACCTCCACCGCTATTTTCCTTCTTCCTTATTTGTTCTACGTCTTCTTCCCCACCCCCCACCCCTGTGCCCGTAACCTTGTCCCCTTCCCCCAATCCCTTTCTTTTCCCTTCTCTCCTGGCTTCCCTCGATCAAAAAGAAAGAGAGCAGAAGAAGAAGACAATGAGGAAAGGGGAGCCGGAGAAGCTATCGCCGGCATTGCAGTCGTTGCCCTTGTCAGCCCCCGCCCGCACTGCCTTCGCTACTGTCGCCCAGACCCATCGCTATCATTTGCTTATGTTGTTGCCGCCATGAAATGCAGAATCGGCCGATCCCAACCATCCCCTCCTTCCTCTGAAAGAAAAAGAAGAGGGAGGGGTGGGCTCGAGCCTCGCCAGTGTCACCGTCGTCTCCCTCCGCTGCCATTGCCACTGTCTGCCGATAGTCCCGCCGCCGATTCCACACCCACCCATTGCCGTAGCTTCCCTGTTCTCTTGGAAGCTAGGGCAACCAAGTGCCCTTCGGTTGGAGAGACAACCCTGAGCCGCTCGAAGCCTTGGATGCGATCCTTTTTTTTTTTTTTTTGAAAGTGACCAATATGTCACAGTTCATTAGAAAATAAAAGAAGTACATAAACAAGTACAACTAGCCTCCAAAAGACATAAGGCCTGACAAGAACCTCCACTCAGAAAGGAGACTTGAACCCTCCCAATCAAGGAATTCCGGATCGGATCGGGTCCCCGAATCGGGACCCGCCGATCCCGATCCGACTCGGATCGGATCGGCCGAGTCGGCCGATCCAGATGAAGTCTGGCCAGTCCGAAGTCTGGCCAGTCCGACTCGGCCAGATTAAAAAATAATAAAAAATTAAAAAAAATCAGAAAAAATCAGAAAAAATCAGAAAAAAATAAAAATAAAATCAGAAAAAATTACATACATATTATTCAATTGATGTACAATAAGAATGAATGCAATTCATGTACATCCATAAAAAACCCTAAACCCTAAAACCCTAAACCCTAAACCCTAAAACCCTAAACACTAAACCCTAAACCCTAAAACCCTTAACCCTTAACCCTAAACCCTAAACCCTAAACCCTTAACCCTTAACCCTTAAACCCTAAAACCCTTAAACCCTAAACCCTAAGACCCTAAAACCCTAAAACCTTAACCCTTAACCCTTAACCCTAAAACCTAAACCCTTAACCCTTAACCCTTAACCCTAAAACCCTAAAACCTAAACCCTAAACCCTAAACCCTAAACCCTAAACCCTAAAACCCTAAACCCTTAAACCTTAAGGGGGGGACCGAAATCGGCCCGAACCGGACCAGATCGGGTCCGGACCGGCCGATCTGGCCGGTCCGGCCCCGATCTGGTCCGGTTCGGGCCGATTTCGGCCGTTTTTTTTTTTTTTTCAAATCGGTGGGGGGGAACAGTGAAATCCCCCCCGAATCGGATCGGAACCCGCCGATCCCGATCCGAATCGGCCGATTCGGATCGGAATCGGCCGATTCCGCAATCCATGCTCCCAATGCAACCCCAAAGAAACTCATTTTATCAAGGAAATAAAATGAGCAAGTCACAAAGCAAAAAACTAAATCGCCGGAACTGATTATTCCATAACAAACTATTGTTAATGACACAGGAGTTCTGCATATCTGAATGGAACCCTGCTGCCTCCCCCCAATGAATAGCCCATTTAAAAGATTTTGCACCAATCTCTGACATCTTGATGTGCTTTTAAGAGAAAATTCTTGAATTCCTTTTTGGATCCAATCCATTTGACCCCCCCAAGGATCCAAACCCACCCAGTGGATCTGGTATTTAAGGCACCGGTTCATTTGAACCAATTTACCCCTTCCTATCTTCATCTTCCTCTTCAAGGTGGCCGGTCAAGGGAAGGGATGGCTTAACCTGAGTCATTAAAGTGGTCCAAACCACTTGCGACCCATTGGCCCGAACCAGGACTCGACCTTGGTCAGCACCGGGTCCAAACCAAGGCACGCCCTAGTTTGCTAGGGTGCACATGAGGTGCACTAAGGGTTCTATACACCGCCAACACCAAAGATTCGTCTGTGCTCTGATTCGTGAGCCGTTTGTGCCATTGAGATCGTCTCAGCAAGGCCAACCTCGTTGCACATCCTGTCTGCCAGCTAGACCTCGTTTCGTGTTGCCTTTATACATTTTATGAAGACTTTTGTACCCGACGTTTGAGGTCGTCTCAGACTCTATTTAACGAGTTGATCGCATCAATGACTTCCTTACAGCGTGGCCGACCCTGTTTAGTGCTCCTTCCGCTCGCTGGACAGCGCAAGTTAAGGACTGGTATCATGCTTCCTTATTCTTTTCGTACTCTAGTTCGGTTATCAAATGAGAAGGTCGTTGCTTTGAGATTTGATCCGCTCCGATGTGACAATTGTGTTTCTCAAATAATTATACACTTATTAACTCAGACATATGAAATTGTTGTTGAGCACGATCATACTTTTATGGAGTTCCATGCGAAATGTATGGAGCATACTCCACAGATTTTATGCATTTTGATGAAGCTTGGACTGAGATTTATCCATTAGGACTCTTCTCCATCGTTGTGGGGTCTGAGTGGCTACAGAAGTGACATGCCACCATGAATTCTGAGCAATCTGCAACCACCACACTTGAAGGGTAATTTTCTCTTTAAAGCTTATGTTTCTACTAAATCTATTTTGACACCTCTGGAGCAAAAATTGGCCAAGGTGGAGCCAACATCCCATGCATGTGCTGCACTTATAGTTGAGAATGCCTCAGATGCTGACTTGTTTATTGAGTTTGGACTTTGTTTGACTTTGATATGAGATGATGTATTTGAGGACAACTCGTTGTTGACAATTGCTAGTGAGCTATATTTGATGTGGATTCATGGGTCACAGTTTATTTGTTTATTCTAAGTTGCACATGTTTGATCCCCTTATATTCGGTGCGGACTTGTTATACATTGGTGATCATGTCGTAATTTCCTCTAGAGTTCAAATCCACTATTAGTTATGGAGTCAGGATTGGATTTTATTGATCTGATATGGCAGACATTTTGTGATTCACATGCAACAGACCAGTTTGGGATTCTTGATATGCCTCTGCTTGAAGTCTCTCATAGATGATCCAATGGTCCACATATTTATACTGATGCATTTTAAAATTCAAGGGTGAATTTTTTCAAACAGGGCGAGAATGATGCGAGAGCTGGATCGCGGAGTACATGTTTTTGGACTATGTGAAGACTTCGGCTATGTCACGATGTTTGTCGACTTATTTTCTTTTATCATGTACTTTTTAATATTTTGGTTAGAGTCTAGTTTAGTAGTTATAGTGTCTAGTCCATTTTATTTGAACATTCTGGGGATGTGTATAAGGCCCATTTGAGTCTCGTTAGCTATTTTCTATTTTTCTGTTATTTTCTGCATGTCTTTTTCTTATTTTAAGAGTCTACGGATAAAAGAGTAAGTTTAGGTACTAGGGCTTCCTTTTTGGGAGGCCTATATATATTCTCATGTTTCCCTTTTGGGAAGACCAATGATTGCTGATGGAGAATTTAGTTTGAAAGGGAAAGAATGATGTGTTGTTTCTGTGTGTGTTTGAAGGGAGGGACCCGTGAGGGGTCTATGTTTGGAAAGGGGTGAGAAGCCCTAGTATCCTTTATCTTCTTCCTACATTCCCTCTCCTGTTTCGTCCTCTTCTTCTACCTGGTCCTCCTCCTCCTCTGGGCCTCCGAGCCCTTTCTCCAGTATGCAACAACCTTCTCATTTGGTAACCAAACTAGAGTACGAATAGAAGAGAGAAGCATGATACTGGTCCTCAACTTGTGCTATCCGGCAAGTAGAAAGAGCACTAAACATGGTCGGCGACGCTGTAATGAAGCCGTTGATGTGATCAGCTCGCAAAATAGAGTCTGGGACGACCTCACACATTGGACACAAACGTCCTCATAAAACGTGCAAGAGCAGTACACAAACGAGGTCCAGTGGGATTTGCAGCGAGGTTGGTCTTGCTAAGATAATCCTAAGATTCCTAACGGCACAAACGGCTTGCGAATTAGGGCACAGACGAATCCTCAACGCTGGCGGTGCAATAAAACCCTTAATGCACCTCATGTGCACTATAACAAACCAGGCCGTGCCCTGGTTTGAACTTGATGCTGACCAAGGTGGAGTCCTGGTTACGGCTAAAGTGTCCCAAGTGGTTTGAACCACCTTAATGGGCCGGGTGGAACCGTCCCTTCCCTGGACCGACCACTTTAAAGAGGAAGAGGAAGATGGGAAGGGGTGAACCACTTTGAATGAACCGGTGCCTTAAATACCGGATCCATTGGGCGGGTCTGGATCCTAGGGTGGGGGGTCAAATGGATCAGATCCAAGGGTCCGAGCGGCTCGGGGTCATCTTCTCCAACCGAAGGGCACTTGTCTGCCCTAGCTTCCAAGAGAGCAGGAAAGTTGCAGTGATAGGCAAGTATGGTGTTAGCAGCGGGACTGTCGGGGGACAACGACGACGACAACGGACGGAGATGGTGGTGACACCGGTGGGGCTCGAGCCCCTCCTCCCTCTTCTTCTTTTTCTTTTGGAGGAAGGAGGAGGTGGCGAGTATGGCAACAACAAGAGCAGATGGTTGTGGCAACAGCAGGTCAACGTGACAACAACGAAGGCAGTGAGGACAGGGGCCGGTGAGGGCAACAACAACAACACCAGCGATGGCTTCTCGGACTTCCCTTTCCTCATCTTCTTATTATGTTCTTCTTCTTCTTCTTATTGAGGGAAGCCGAGAGAGAGAGAGCGGGAAAAGGAAAGAGAGAGGGATTGGGGGAAAGGGGTGGAGGTTACAGGCACAAAGGGGGGAAGAAGATGCAGAACAAATAAGGAAGAAGGAAGGCAGTGGTGGAGGTGTGGATCGGATTAGGCTCTGATACCAATTGATGCGGCACATAAAATGGGGAACTAGAGGAAGGGCTCTGAAGGCTAGAGGAGGAGGAGGAGGACGGGGTAGAAGAAGAGGACAAAGTAAGGGAAGGAACAGAGGAAGAAGACGAAGGATACTAGGGCTTCTCACCCCTTTCCAAACACAAACCCCTCATGGGTCCCTCCCTTCAAACACACATAAAAAGGACACATCATTCTTTCCCTTTCAAGCAAAATTCTCCATCAGCAATCATTGGCCTTCCCAAAAGGGAAACATGAGAATATATAAGCCTCCCAAAAAGGAAGCCTCGGTATGCAAAACTACTCTCTTACTGCTAGACTCCTAAAATAAGAAAAGGACATGCAGAAAATAACAGAAAAATAGAAAACAACTAATAGGCCTCAAATGGACCTTATACATGTCCCCAAAATGGTCAAATAAAATGGACTAGACACTATAACTACTAAACTAGACTCTAACCAATTTTTTTTAAAAAAGTACATGATAAAAGAAAATAACTCAGCAAACATCATGACGTAGCCGAAGTCTTCACATAGTCCGAAACGTGTCCTCCGCGATCCAGCTCTCGCATCACTTACTCAACCTAAAGTTGATCCCAAACTTAAGTTCCTCAACTCTAACTCAGTCTATTCAACAATGTCTAAACCAGACTCAGTTTATGTAATTGTACTTTCATCTAGTACAAGTCAAGTTAAATAGTCTAAGCAGTCTATATTCGTTCTTAATTTTTCTTTCTCACTATCAAAACTCATTGTACAGATAACGAATCTATCTATCAACTTTAACTAAACAACTAAAAACAGAAATATAAAATCTAAGTACATGACTATTTGAAAACATCTCAACAAACATGTTATAATCTAACTTTTGTATACAAAGATATAAAACTAAATGGGACATATTCTAACAATTATATATCAGACTCAGGTTAAGTCAGGTTGGTGGAACTGTCAACCCAGCCAAACTCAACCATTGTTGAGTTAAAAATCTTCTCAACCCTAACTCAATCCAATCTGAGTTTAGTCAAATTCAATCCAACCCAACCATTAGATTGACCTACTCAGATTTGCATTGATGCATCATCAGGACCAAAATTGGCATTGAACAGTGCACTGTCATTTTTCCTAGTCGAGCAGTGTACATTAGTTTACCCATGACTAGAGCCATAACTGAGAAATTTAAACCACCTACTCATGCTTTAATAACAAGAAGAAACTCAAGTGCATGCGGACTTACCCAGATGTGAGAATCACTGAAAGAGAAAGATCAGCAATTTCTTTAAAGACAACTGCAGGACTTAAGCACCACAGGTTCACAGAATGTGTCCAGATTTTCATATTATTCTCTGTGCATCATCAAACAAATGTAAGAGTTACTAAACAAAAGCAAGAATGGGTGGTTGGGATTGGCATTACAGAAAAGAAAGAAGTGAAGCTAAACTATGAAAGGCATGCAAGAACTTTAAATCATCTAAATGATAATAATAAACGAAGTGACAGACCTGTTACAAATTAAGTCAACTAAGGGATTTTTAGAACACATGATTGCCAAATTTAAGGGTTAAAGAAAATCATTCAGGAGTCCTAAATCCCATAATCTAATATCTACTTTTCTTGTTTAGATAAAGATGGCATAGAAAAGTTATTCGCTTACAGTTTGGAGAATATTCAATGTAGTCCTAAATTTTTAAGAATGAATTTTATGTGCACAAGGATGGTTAAGAGAAACTCCCATCTTTTGGATATACAAGAGAACATATAGATATACTTACTGTCCCTTTTGGCACGACGTTGCAACACAAGTTGGTAGTCAGTTGCATGAAGACCATTCCCAGAAAAAATATAAGATAATGAACAGAACAGTCCTGCATAAAAAATAATAGTCATTTAGCATTGAAACTTGATGTTGAATGAGTCTGAGCTAATAATACCATACCCTCTAGTGTAGTAGCTGATATTCCACTTAAACAATCTCTTCTTGGCCCTCCCTCTGTATAATCTTTGATTGCCTGCATTGCGTGTATAAATTGATATGGCAATGAATCACGTAAATAGATAAAAAACGACAAAGCATAACAGTGTGAATTGACAAAAGCTGAAAGAAACCTCAGATATACCTTCTTGGCACATCCCTCCAATATAGCAAAGCTTTGTAAAGATATTCCAGATTCATCAAGTTGTTTGAGAGCGTTACCGCCAGTCCAACTAGAATGAACAACATTAAAGGTTGAAACATTCAATGAGTTTACAAAGTGCATGGTAGAGACATGTACATGCAATGAAGATATAGCATACAGTCAGTCAGGTACACTTTGAGGAGCCAGCCCTAAGGAAACAAGAAGAGGGGAGGCAATTATGGCAACCACAGGGTGTCGGCTTTTGGGTCATTGTGGTTCTTGGGCATGGTTGGCAGTACCAGCCGGCACCGGTACCCATGATTTAAAGGGTACGCCGGTACCAGCCGGTACGTACCGGTACCGGTACCCACCGATACCGGTACCGGTACTGCCATCCATAATCCTGGGTCACCGGACTCACCATGCATACACCTGGTAAAATTGATGTTCGCACACTCTGAGGTCAATGTGGTTTGTTGAATCACCTTCCATGGACGGGAAAGTAGCACTTAACCCAAGACAAGTTGCTCATCCATGTTTCTGCGAATTCTCAAGGAACAACATCTCCTCACTTCATTGTGTTGTAGAAACTGCCTATTCAGGGACATTTTCCATAGTTTAGCCAGAAGCATGAGAAAATTACAGAGAGGGTCCGAGGTCCATCTGAACAACAGATCATCTACATCTGCAAGGATACACACCTCGGGGATGTAACCAACAGGGAATTCAGACTCATGAAGGAACCT
This sequence comes from Zantedeschia hybrid cultivar, assembly GCA_030544215.1. Taxonomy (NCBI): domain Eukaryota; kingdom Viridiplantae; phylum Streptophyta; class Magnoliopsida; order Alismatales; family Araceae; genus Zantedeschia; species Zantedeschia hybrid cultivar. The sequence continues at coordinate 18,119,149 of JARZZO010000002.1, read as the reverse complement.
GAGAAAGTGGACCCAGATTAGGTGTGGACGATAAAAAACCCGACTCCCAATCAGTGTAATGGAAGGATTGTGGTGGGGGGTGGGGGGGGGGGGGGGGGGGGGGGGGGTGTTGCGCAATAAAATGGAGCCTAAAGTATGGTACTGGGCCGTACACCACCGATGGCACGGTTCTACTTCGCCTCTCAGACAGAAATCACAGGTTCTATCCTGTGGAAGTATGTTTTCCCGCAGTAATGTCACCTTTTTGGCAAACCTCTCTCAAGCGTGAAGTTTTTTTTCTTTCTTGAAGAAATCTTGGCTCTAGACCGTCTCGATCTCAACTCTCTTGAACTGGGGACCTTTCTGCCCAACTACTAAACTATCTAGCAAAAAAAGGTTCGGCTCCATGGCTTTCAGCAAAATTCTTGAGGGTTTTAACTAGCATATATAACCACGTCACTAGCAGCAACCGGTGACACTTGTCATAGTGTATACTCAATCATGAGTACCCCAATGGCAATTGTGCTCCCTGTATGCTTTCATGCCTTCATTCCACATCCACTTAGTGGTAGTAGTAATAGCATCAGGTGTCACTAAAAGACTAATATGAACCATCCGGTATCGGTCATTTGACCCCGTATTGGTACCGGTCCCGGCCGATACCGATACCGATACTGCCAACCAGGCTCTGAGTTGTCCTCTTCTAGACAGGTCATGTTCTCCCCCTTTATGCCATACCACTCTTAAGTACCACTGATCTTGACAAAGAATTTCCCATCACCTCTATGAACTCCCCTCAAATGTCTCTTTGGAATTTGGTTAAATTCTACAAGAACCACTTCAACAGATAAACACCTCTTTTCACATAACTAACAGTACACAGTGCAAGCACAATCAAGTTGTCCACAGTTTTTGGTAACCAGTTTCCTACAATCTTTCTTTCTTCCTTTTTTTGTCAGATATTGAAGATAGAAGAAGAAAGAAAGATAAGTGGACAGAAACAAGGTGCGGTTGCTCTCTCTGTCTTACACAGAGAGGTCGATCAGCACATAAGAGGCTTTTATACATAGGGCATCATAAGTTACAATGACCAATGACCAGTTTACCCCTGTTAACATAAAGGACATGGATAAAATCAGAAAAAAAAAATAGAGAAAAAAATCAGCAAATGCATAAAAGGACTAAACTTCCCTAACTAAAGACTATTTTTCACTATCTATGTAGTCAGAGGTGAGAGGCAAGCGAGGCAACCAAAGGTTCGCCTCAGCCTTAAATGCCTAGGCGATCGCCTAGGCATTTGAGGCGATGTGTTCTCTCATAAATCACCATACAGGAAGAAAACAATAATACAAGAAAAATAAAGAAAATATCTAAGATAATAATATGTAAGACTTTGAGAAGCATTTATCATGCCCAACATATAATGTCCTAAGACCATCTTCTACTCATATAAGTAGTGGTTGTGCTTAGGACTCATCAAAAATAAGGGAAAAATATGGCAGCGTGTGAGAGAAAAGGGTGCTAGACATTGTTAAAAGAAATCTTAGCTACTTTGGAATAATTAAGAATAAGAAAAAGTAATACAACATAATTAAAAAAGAGACAAACATTTAGCATAGACATCATAGGCAAGAGCCTTAGTGAGTGAGGCGAATATGAGGCGAGGCGAGGTGCTTTGGCTCGCCTCAACCTACTTTATTGCCTAGGCGAGCAAGGCGATCGGCTTTGATAACGTAGTTCACTACACTCCCCCTCAAGCTGAGCTATTTTATATCTTAGACTATGAGAGTTTGGGATTAGCCCTCAGGGAGTCCGAGACTCTGGATCAGACGAAGATCCAAGTATATGACCTCTTTCCACTGACCTCGGTCAGTGTTAATTACGTCAAGCAACCGCTCGACAATCTTTGATTAACCATCCGTTGATGCCCTTTTGACATTCCACACTACTGCTACATGCGGCACATGCATATGAGCACAGGTTAAGCCCTTAGCCTCGCCCAAGCTTAGGATAGGTTTGTGATGGGTTAGGAAACTTTTAAAAGGTTTTAGATTGATTTCGAGTTGTTTAGATTGATTCCAAGTATTTTATACCCATAAGGGTATTTTTGTAATTATGCAAAGTTGGAGGGTATAAAGGATTATGATCATTTTGGTGTTTCAAATGAGTTGTGATGGTTTTAAAACCTTAGGAGATATTTTTGAGCTGTTTTAAATATATTTGCGTTATAGGGGTATTTTAGTAATTTTAGAAGTTTCGGGTTTTATGGGAGTTTAGCATACTTTAAGTAATTTAACATTTTTTATGATTTTTTCTAGAATTTTTAAGGATTTTTGGTATATTAGTGGTATTTTGGTAATTTTACACACTTTTTAGGGTTTTGAGGGCATTTAAGTATGCTGAGTGATTTTTATATTTTGTAGAAGTTTCTATGATTTTACAAAAAAAAATTATCATGAGGAGGGCATTTTGGTCATTTTTTTAGGTTTGGGGGTACTAAGGTCATTTCTAGGGTTCTAGGGGTATTTAGGACATGTTGGCCATCTTGGGTGGTTTTTTACATTTTTTTTGGATTTTCTGTGATTTTTACAGATTTTTGTCATTAGAGGGATATTTTGGTCATTTCGGGAACTCTAATTAAATGGGTTATTAAGGATTATAATGATGTTTTGTAGGTTTTAAACATATTAAGTGTGAGCTATATAAGCTAAGATTTATGTAAATGGGTTCATGTTTTATTAATTAGACTTAGGGGAGGGGCAAGGGCATTTATGTCACTAGGTGTACAATTAATTAAGCATATGGTTGATTAAGTATGGCTAATTATATGCATGCATAATTAATTTGATATGAGATTAAGCTCACACACACAAAACATACATACATATATTAAGTATGGGAGCAACATAGGCAACATATTATTTCATTAAAAATTTGATAGAGTAACAACTTATTTAACGCCAGATTTACAACAAAACTTCGGCAGGGTATCCCCTTAAGAGAACCTTGAAAGGGAAACTCCAAAGAGACTCCTCTATGCCGCTTGAACTTGTGTAAAGCATATAGTTCGGGTCTTAAAATCGGTATCTCCTTGGGAATTTTTGGCCAAGTCGGCATGCCCCTTAGGTTTCCCATGGGAGGCTATTTATAGGTTTTTTTAGAAAACCCAGCCAGCACAACCCCCCCCCCCAGCCAAGGAGCCAGTTTGAGGAAGGGGGGGAGGGGGGTGTGGGGAATTGCCACCGGTCCCCCCAACCGGCGGCCACCCCCTTCCCCTCTCTTCTTTATCTTTTTCTTCTTCTTTCTTTTTTGCATTAAATGAGGAGAGCCTTATTTAATCCCCTCTCTTTTTAGTCATGTACGGAAAAGGGGTTCCCCATAATTAGGCCAATGATTGGCCATTAATCCCTCCTTTTAGTGGAGACCCCACTATCATAAGGAGTCCAAAATGGGCTAAATCCCCGTAAAAGAGGCCATTTGGGCCACTTAATCCCCTCTCTCTCCCCATTTGAATTTTGAACGGGGGAGAAAAGAGAGGGGGACCTCCCCACGGGTTCCTCCTTTGGAGGGAACTGAACTGGTAGTGGTTCAAAACCAGTGGGGACCCCACTCACCGGTTCCTCCCCGTTCCCTTCTTCTTCTATTATTTAAGGGAGAGAGGGGGGACCACTTGAACTCATTTTCTGTAGTGGCCTTAATTTCTTTTTCTTGTGGGCTCTTGCTTGGACTGTTTTTTTTGTCCATTCAAGACCGATTTTGGGGCCCATTAAAGACTGGTTTTGGGCTGTGCACTTAGGCCTACTTGGAGTACACATTTGGGGCCCATTTGAGTTTCTTATCGGGCTGTTATTGGGCTGTCCTTGAGCCCCCATTGAAGACATATTGGGCTGCAAATCCGGCCCTTATTGGAGACATCTTGGGCTGTCAACCAGGCCCGTTTCTGGGGCATGTTGGGCTGCATATCCAGCCCATATCAGAGGGATATTAGGCTGTCAAACAGGCCCATATAGGAGGCATATTGGGCTGCAAGCTGGGCCCATTTTGGATGAGTATTAGGCTGTGAACCAGGCTCATTTCTGAGGCTTATTGGGATGCATATCTAGCCCATATCTGGAGCTTATTGGGCTGTGTATCCAGCTCACATAGGAGGTGTATCCCTTGGGCTGTCTTGCCCTTTTTGGGACAGCATGTTAAGCCCCACTCTTGGGCCATTTTGGACCTCTTGGACAGTGCATTGAGACCTCGAGTGAGCCTCCATAACGAGATATGATCCTCATTATCCCTTTCTCATGCACGCACACGTACACCACATGATTGCATGCATACGTACATGTCTTTTTCGTATTGCATGACATGACATGATGTGCATGTTACATATTATTTTTATCACGCATTAAAAATTTCATGGGCAACACCATGCTAATTGGACCAGTGAGCACTGTGCCTGATACTCACTACAGATTCTATATCCACTGTTTTGACAGCATATCATGCTATAACTTATGAATAGAGATGCCAACAGATTCCTATCAGGCAAGACAGCGGCCCAGATCTGTGACCTTCCAAAAAAAGAGACTTTATCCTAGTTCTTTTTGTCATTATCTTCCACAATTATTGGAAATGGATGTATAAATGATCGGTTGTCATATAATATTGTGCAAACATGTCTCTTAGGGGTGGGAGGATGGGGGAGGAATTTCTTCCTCCAAAACATTATCTATAATCAACATATAAGATCCTTCAAACAAATCCACACATCCTTCAAACAAAACCACACAATGTCTACTTATCAACATGTAATATGTTATTTTTTTCCCGGTTGCAACTGTCCACCCTAGTGGTAGACATTTTAAGTCCTACCCCAAGCCGCCAGGTTTCAAACCCTGGTGGCCTTCCTCCGACCCGGTGTCAAGTGGCCCAGCTTACCACTAAGCTTCATTAACAAGTAAGTGGGGAATGGGGGAAGGGAAAAGCAGTGTGGAGAATAGGACGCGCAAGAGGATATGATCAAATGTGTTTGTGATTGGGATTTTATCAAGAAATATGCGAGACATGAGAGCAAGAGATAAGTTGTGGTCAATGGCTAAAATGAATGAGAAAACCACAGCGATTCTATTGACAAATATGTGAGAAATGAGAGCAATAGATAAAATGTGACCAATGGCATATCCTTATCCGATCCAAAGATATCTCGATATAGATAGTTTTCCTTCACTTTATCCTAAAATCTTAAAAAGTTGTAGCTGTGCCTTTTCTTTACACTCCAGAGACAGATGAATAAAAAAGATGTTTGGAACTTTGACATCTCTATGTGTGAGCTATATGACAATGGTACATATAAAATTTATCCTATGGATTCAAATTATGCAAATCACTGGAAATGCATTCTTTGGGGCATGCATTAGATTTTTCAAGACCGTCCTTTGTCTCGTGAGAATCTGACAGATTGTAATTCACTTGCTACTGTTCTATCAAAACAGTCAGGTATACCTATCGGGTCCCATTGTGGCTCAATTTGAATTATTGCCGGACATTGTGTGATCCACAAGTATTGCTGTTGCATAGTAGTTCGTGAATGAGAGTGTGGGATGAAATCTTAAATTTGCATCATTCAATGTTGATCTCATTGAACCTTCTTTTACTATACAGATACTTAAACGAATCTGCCTCATTAAGTTGCCAACCTCAAAGAACAACATCTCACAAATAAAATGAATTTTCAAATGGCCTACTCGATTGAGCATTTTGTGTTTCAAGTTTTATAAAAAATAATCATCTATACAAAAGGCAATCTTTTCTTGATTGGAGTCCAACATAATAATATCACGTAAATGAAATAGAATTTTATCATGATGCAAGTACTCTCAATTACAGATAACTGAGTAAATGACTAAAAGAAACCACTGACCATGAAGAATAATGCTCAAAGTCATGATATTGTAGGCCATCTGTCCTCTGATTTATCCAACTTATTATTCCCTGTATGATGTGTGACCAGTGATAAATTAGAAAATTCTGAAGGCCACATCCACATTTTGCAATCATACATTTTTTATGATACCTGAATCATGTCATGTAAAGGCTGATAAGCTGCAATATCCGCCATGGGGCCAGAGCACAGCTCTCCCAGTTCATGTTGCATCCCTTTAATATAGCAAAGAATCAATCATGCATTTTGTCAGTGTCTGTCATTCTTCAGTTAAATGGGAATTAAATACTGATCAGCAATGAGCAACTAGTGTGGACATCCTACTGTGTAGAATTTCCTCATCGATATCAACACTTGCAGCATCTCTTGCCATGTCCTCTATGTTGCTGTAATGGAAATAGTGATCACACATAAAAACAAGAATATCACATTTAGTTTACAATACAAGACAGGAAAGTTAAACCTGTTGCAGAATAATGATACTAATACAAAATGAGATGAACAAAACAACCCAACAAATAAGAAAAGAAAGAATGTGGACTAAATTCATAAAGTGAAGCAGGAGCCAGTAAACGTATCATGTTTGGAATATCTGAAAGAAGGATCGAAAGCTTACTGGGCCTCATCTAGAATTAAGATACCTCCTTTAAGGTCTATGTCCACTGCTTTCCGAATGAGTGGATTTATGACATAGCTATATGGACAGAAAACCAGTTCAGCTTCGCCTGCAATGGAGAGGGCTCCAAAGTATGAACAACCTACAAAACGAGAAAGACATTGTGAGGCCTTGACAGGCAACTAATGCACTACATAGTTTATTTCTGGCAAGATCAACCTTTCACACTTTGGCCAACTTTCACAAGATCTTCAATATCATGAACTTCATTGTGGCCGCCTCTCTTAATTGAAGGATGATCTTTGACCTTATTAGCATTTCTGGGAGGATGGGTCAATATCGAAACATGACAATATTACATATGCAGTTATGCAAAAGAAACTCATATATGGAAGGGAGAAGAGACTTACTTAAATTCCACACACCCCAATTCTTCATCTTTTAAGAGATTTTTACTGGAATAAAAATACAAATTTTAAAATAAAGATCATACCAAAGGGATAGGGAAAATGGAGAAATAAGTATTCATAGTCTCAAAATTGCACCAGTTTTCGTTCACATTGTCACTTGCGCATACATCTTTGTTCGTACAATAGTGCTTTCGAGATGCCTACAATATATGATTAAAAGAAAAATCAACATAGAGGAGAATGGTATAAAAGGAAGCTCATTATTAGTTTTTGTCCCAGAGCATGAATAATTATTCCATTGAAGTTGCAAGACATCAAAGATACAAATTGACAAATAAAATGTGGTATTAAGTGTTTTTTTAAGTGGTCAGTACCACAAATGTATTAAATATGAAAAAGAGGGGATATACAAGTATGACCACCACATTCACATCACCCCGACCCCTGTACAAAAACACCTAGCCAGTGTAACAATGACCCCTCCTCAACAAAACGAAAAGGGATGAGTTAACAATGGACCCATCACAAAAAGCAGAAACCCACTCTCACTTTCAGACAAATAAATCTCACTACACTTTCTGGAACGAGAGCTTCATTTCTGAAATTTTTTCCTATTCCTAAAATTTGGTATAAAGTGTTGGTATAGAAAAACCTAAAATCCAGTGACATAATAGGTGTGTCGATGTGGTTTTTGTATAAGAACCTAAAAAAATATGACCAGGACATCTACACATTCTGGGAGAAAATGTCCCACCTTATGGGTGTAAAAGAAATTCGTTTGAAAGCCTGAGTATCACATTTAGAATCTCAGTATGTACTTAATGACATCCAGCTGTTTTTTTACACTCAGACAGGACAAACTTCTAGCAAGGATGATGCAGTTCTTTTCCTACCTGCCCGGACATGCTTGAGCACTTGGCTTAAGTGCCACAAAAGTGGATAGGAAAATAAATTGACTGGAATCTTGCTCAGATGTCTCAAGCATCATTTGGAAGTGAAATGACTACTAGCATTTTGGTTCAACTTGAATGTGGATCACAGGAGGGCATCCCCATTTGTGTTTGGCAATCAAAATGTTGTCATGGTCTCCATGTTTTAGCCAACCTACTCAGTGGAGCATAGCAATGGAGTCGCATTTTAACCAGAAAACTCAATGTGAAGCCAAGTGGGAACAGATATCTCTCATGCATTCCTGAAAATTATTGTGCTAAGTTTTTGGTAGTGGAATAGAATACTAGTTTCTTCATCCCTGACTCCTTTTTCCTATTTCTTTTTTTCCCTTCTCTTGGAAGGGGGTCGGGTGGGGATGAGTGGTCGACAGGTTCATGGTACATGAATGAATTGTCTGACCTCCATCTCCTTACTGACACTTAAGGATTTGTCTCCCAAATAACATCCCACGTATGATAAGCTAGAAGATCATACAACCATGACTGATGATAGCAATTATGATAATAGATGAGTTCTTACTGTTACTGCCTACCCATGACTAGATGCCCAAACTCTTCAGATACAAGAGGATGGTGGCATGTTGATGGTGTTGTGAGAAGCAAAGTACAGGAATATCATGTCATGTGGGAAAGTATAGTGCCCTAAGAGGATAATAAATGTCCGAAAGAATGCTAGAAGCACATTGTACAATTGATGCATGGAACACCGTCATCTCATAATAATATAGACTCCTATACCTAGAACTTGCCTATGGTCAGGTCAGCAAAACTTCATATAGTTTGTACATTCCCAATCAAAGTTATGATGTAATCATACAACGCAAAGGTCAGTGGTTAGGCAAATCAATCTTATACATTGTGAGATCTATGACATCTGATTTTCAATACATTCCATAGATAATTGTTGGTACAATGTAAAATTAGAAAGAGACATTAGAAAAACAAGTTTTACCGTACACCACAGCAGTGAATGATAAAGTAAATCAATCCTTTTTTTAAGTGATAAAGCAAATCCATCTTACGTATGGTGAAATATACAACATGTATGTGTCAATATATATAAACATATTAGAAAGAGATGTTAAGAAAAAAACAATGCAAACACACTAGCCAGGGGGACAACAAATAAATAGGTCAATCTCAGTTTATCTCTTTCCAGTATGCTTGATTTCTCTTATTTGAATTCATAAACGGCCAGTGAATTATTGAGAGGATGGCCAGGTAGCAACTGACATTGCTCCAGCAAAGGCATAGTGGCTATAATGCATCCTATGTGCACTCATGATGGCCAATTGCCCATGGTCGTCGAGATCACTACCATTTACTACTTTCCCATATCAATGATCTTTTGGCCTCCAGTCTTGTAGAAACATCAATGGAGTTAAAAATTGGAAAATGTAAGCATGGTGCTGGAGTCATTTGGCTCCATAAATTTAAGAATCTTCCTTGAGATGATAACTTTTAGTAGACATCTTAAGAACACTCAGTCAACACACCATTTGTGATATAAACCTCCCAATTAAATCTCTTCACACAGTTGTTTCTTCATTACATCCTTTGTTGGTAAAAATACTGACATATTGTAGATGAGAATGCTTGAAAAAAGCAGCATTTAGCAAGGGAGAAGTGCCAAAAGATCAGATCTTGATCGCAAGTTACTGTACAGAACTTTCCCTGAAGTGCTTTTCCATCTGCTACGAACTTCATCGTTGCATTTTGCATGTGGAATCATAGGTATCAACTTAATGTGGAGAGTATCATTGTTGTTGGAAGGTATTATTAGTGTGTGCGTGTGTTAGGCTTAAGTTGTTCCTATGGGTTATGTTATCCGATGTAACACTATATAAGGAGCATTGCTCCGTATGAATGAAGTATGTCGTTCGTTTCACCAAAATCTAACATGGGATTAGAGCGGGTCAACCTTGGTTAGGGCTTCCTTCTTCACCGGCACCACCGCCCATCCCCACCACGGCTCCCCACTGGCACCACGTCCTTGCCCTCCACTGCTGCCGCCCCTGCCGCACCGCACCGCCCCTCCCCAGAACCCCCTGCTGCTGTTACTGTTCTTGTGAACAGAACAGTACTGCGGTTAATGTTCACGTGAACAGTTCCGCGCTACCTTCCCTTGTTGCCACACCACCCGTCCCACCCTCCTCCCTCTCCCTCTAGCACTAGCCACACCCGCACCGCCACCCCCCCCTCTCTTGTCTACCTCTCTTCACGCACAAGCGAGTTCCGAGTTGTCAGCCCGGTCCCTTCTCTCTCTCTTTGTCTCCTCACCCTTCTATGCAGCAAGTTAGCATTTGTCAATCTCCTTGCCGGCGTTCTCGAAGTGTCCTGGCCGCATAGATCTTCTCTCCCTACTGTTGCGGTTCTCATCAGCGTGTAGGGGATTTCGTCTCTTTCGTCGGCATCCACATGTGATGATTGATTTTCTAGTTTTTTTTTTAATGTTTTCCCTATGTCGACTGCCATGACTACGTCGCTTGAGGTCAAACCCTCGACCACTATTCTCAGAACCACCGTCAAACTTAATGGTTACAAACTTACAACTATCTCTTGTAGTCGCGTGCCTTTCGTTTTCTCTGTGGCTCTCAGCATAAGCTCTTGCATCTTGACTCTCCTCCTCCTAAAAAGAAGGATCATGTGGCCCTTGCAACATGGCAATCAGATGATTACTTTGTGATGACGATCATTCTCAATAGTATGGAAGTCCACGTCAGCTCGAACATTGTATTTCTTGGACTGCGAAGGAGTTGTGGAACGCCCTGTGAGATATATACTCTGACGAGAAGAACGTCTCCCGGATCTACTCTCTCTACGAGGAGATCTTCTCTCTCAAACAAGATGGCCAATCTATTTATAAATACTTTGCTGCACTGAAAGGAAAGTGGGATGAGCTGAAGGTGTATCATCCCCTCACGGTCGATCTGGCCACTATGAAGAAACAGCGCAAGTAGTTTCTTGTTACCAAGTTCTTGTTTGGCCTAGATGATTCTCTCAGTCATGTTCACTCTCATCTTCTCTCGGACGACTATGTCCCCTCTCTGACGAACACGTCTCGAGTCCTATTGGCTAGTTCCTCTGCCACTTTTGTTACTATCTCCGCCTCAGGAGCTCCGGAGCACTCTACACATTCTACCACTCGGGGTTACGGTCGCAGCCGTGGTAGTGGTCGTAACTCTTTTTCACCCTATACTCATTGTGGCCAACAGAATCATCCTCCAAAACGTTGCTGGAAGAAATTTGGCAGACTTAATGTTGCCAAGCTGGCTGTTGATGCTTCCTCCACGCTGACTAATACTCCTGCTCTTGTGCCTGACTCCACTATAGATGCTACGGTGACTCTCTCGAAGGCCGACTATGATCGGCTTCTCCAACAACACTCCTTTCATGCAGTTCCTACCACCTCAGGTAGTGCATCCGCTCTCTCTTATGCCTCATCCTGGATTCTTGATTCTAGAGCTTCTAGCCATATGACAGATACTTGGTCCAGTTTTTCTTCCCTACATCTTACTTCATCCTTACCTCCTATATATGTTGCTAATGATTCTCCTTCCCCTGTCTCTGGCATTGGCTCCGTTCAACTTCCCTCTCTTTATCTGAATGATGTACTTTATGTTCTACAGTTTCCTATTAGTCTTCTTTTCATTAGTTATTTGACATGTGCTCACAATTGTTCTGTCACCTTTTTTTTCCTTCTCATTGTGTTTTTCAAGATCTCTAAACGAAGAAGACGATTGAGGGCAGACGTGAGTCTGGCAGGCTCTACTATCTAAGTGACCGGCTATCTCCTACCTCCATTGCTATGGTTGCTAATTCACCTTATCATTGGCATTGTCGCATGGGTCATCTAGTACCCTCCAAGATTCGCTAGTTCACTTCCATTCCCTTTACGTTGTCTCAGTTTTAATGTGATGGTTATGAGCTAGGCAAGCATCGTAGAGTGTTTTTTCCCCTCTAATCCGAATAAATGGAGTTCATCTCCTCTTGAGTTAGTTCATTCTAATATTTAAGGCCCCAGCCTGGTAGCAATGTCTCTTGGTTATAGGTATTTTGTCATCTTTATTGATGACCACTCTCGGATGACTTGGTTGTATCTTTTGAAGAGTCGATTTAAGGTCTTTCATGTATTTCAAACTTTCTTTCAAAAAATAAAAACATAATTTTCTATTAGTCTAAAGGTGCTCCGTTTTGACAATGCTTGGGAATATTTGTCCTCTTAGTTTGTCCTTTTTGTTATGCTCAGGGCATTATTCATCAATCCTCTTGTGCTTATACCTCACAGCAGAATGGAATTGAATGCAAGAATTAGCATTTACTTGACGTTGCTCGGACACTTATGTTTCACATGTTTGTTTCGAAATATTTTCAGGGAGATGCCGTTCTTACAACCTGCTATCTTATCAACCGTGTTCCCTCTTTTGTCCTCTTAGGTCAAAGACATTTCTCCTATCTTCATCCTACCACAGAGCCTTTCTTGCTTCCCCCTAGAGTCTTTGGATGCCTCTGCTTTGTTCACGCCCTTAGTCCAGGTCATGACAAACTCTCCCCTCGTGCTACACAATGCATATTTCTTGGGTATTCGCACACTCAAGAAGGGTATCGTTGTTTTGATCCGGCCTTTCGGTGGTTCTTTGTCACTACTGACGTCACCTTTTTTGAATCCACTCTATTGTTCCCCGCGATCAGTAACGTCGGCTCCTCCTTCTTTATTGCTTCCATATGTCCTTCCTCCTTTACCAGATTCCCTACCCTCTGGCAACAATCATTTTGATGTTGTGAACCCTCTATAAAGCCGTTACAAGTATATCAGTGTCGGGTAAAACAAATGTTGCCAACTACATTGCCACCAGCGTCTCCTTCGGATGGGGATCCGCCACCTAATCCTCCCTCGGTGGTGGACTTCCCATTGCTCTCAAAAAAGTTAAACGCATTGCCAACTCACCTTCATTTACTGACACCGACTTCATATGGCTATCTCTTCGTAAAGGCTCACGCAGTGTCACGCTCATCCTCTTATCCGTTTTGTTTCTTATGATCATCTCAACTCGTCTTTTCGGGAGTTTGCTTTGTCACTTTCTTCCATTTCTATTCCCCAGTCTTACTAAGATGCAATATCTGATTCACGGTGGAAAGCTGCAATAGATGAGGAGATGTATGCACTTATCTCCCGTGGCACATGGGATCTTGTCACTCCTCCCTCTGGTGTTGTGTCGGTTACCTGCAATGTGTGTTCACTCTTAAGTACCTCCATGAAGGCTCCATTGATCAGTTCAGGGCTCGTCTTATTGCGAAGGACTTCACTCAGACATATGGCATTGACTACTTCGAGACTTTCTCTCTTGTTGTACATATCAATTCCGTACGTATGATGTTTTCTCTGGCGACTAATCTTGGATGGTAGATGATTCAGATGGATGTCAAAAATGGCTTCCTATATGGTGATTTGTAGGAGGATGTTTACATGGAGCAACCTTTTGGGTATGTTGCTCAGGAGGAGAATAAGGTGTGCAAACTACGAAAGGCAATATATGGTCTAAAATAAGTCTGAGAGCCTAGTTTGACAAGTTTAACCAGATTGCCTCTGTGATTGGTCTCCATCGTAGTCAAGCTTATCATTCTGTCTTCATCAAAAAGATAACTGCAGGCATTATGGTTCTAGTTGTGTATGTTGATGATATGATCCTGATTGGCAGTGATGTGGAAGGTATTGCCACTATAAAGGCATACCTACAGAAACAGGTTGTTACCAAAGATCTCGGTAGACCACATTATTTTCTTGGCTTAGAGGTTGCTTATAGTAGAGATGAGATTTTGTTATCCCAACGAAAATATGCCTTGGACTTGCTACAAAAAATTGGGCTTCTTGGTTACAAACTTGTAGACACTCTAATTGTTACACGGCCAGAGTTTTGGGACCAACCAAGAGATGATTCTTTGATGCTAGTCGTTATCGGCGTCTAGTGGGCAAACTCATTTATTTGACCAATACAAGACCGAGCATTATATTTGAAGTTGGATTAGTCAGTCAGTTTATGCAGAGTCCAAAGCAATGTCACTGGGGGGTTGTTTTGAGGATTCTAAGATATGTAAAAGGATCTCCAGGAAAAGAATTGTTGTATAAGAAGTGCAATCACCTTCGGGTGGAGGCATACTCCGATGCAGATTATATTGGTTCCTCTTCTGACAGAAAGTCTATATCAGGCTATTGTTCCGATGTTGCTGGTAACTTGGTCTCCTAGCAGAGCAAGAAACAGAATGTTGTGGCAAGATTAAGTGCTGAGGCTGAATATCGAGCCATGGCTCACACTGCTTGTGAGATTATGTGGTTGCAATCTCTAATGCGAGACCTAAGTGTTGAATGCTCCGAGCCTATGATAATGCACTGTGACAACCAAGCTGTCATTTACATTGCCAGCAACCTAGTGTCCATGAATGGACCAAACATATTGAGGTGAATTGTCACTTTGGTCGAGAAGTGTGATGTCAAAAAAGATTGTTATTCCATTCACTCCATCGGAAGAGCAACTTGTAGAATTGTTTACAGAGGCTCTAGCTTCCCCTCGTCTCATTTTGTGTAACAAGTTGAACAGACTCGATATATATGTTCCAACTTGAGGGGAAGTGTTGGAAGGTATTATTAGTATATGTGTGTGTTAGGCTTAAGTTGTTCCAGTGGGTTATGTTATCCCATGTAACACTGTATAAGGAGCATTGCTCCGTATGAATGAAGTATGTCATTCTTTTCACCAAAACCTAACAATTGTATTCCTCCAAAATATCTTCATGCATCTAAAGTTCATACGTGACCATAGATTTTGAATGGTTCTTCTTTTTGTCGGATATTTTGGCCCTCTTCTTGTTTTTATGTGTCCCAATTCGTGCGGAACTGCAGATGCATTATGCATCATCCCTGCATGTTGGCTCTTATGAGTATAACTTCCCTCATCCTACTTTGAAACTGAAGCAAGGCAAAGAAATGATCACTAACGTTGGCATAGTGTTCATGGTAGTACTCCACTCTGCCAACGGATGTTCTGACTTCTGACCTAATTCTTCCTCTACGTTTGGTTGCAACAGTTCATGTACTGTTTGTTACTATATGATCAAGGATAGAATCATGGAAGTATCCAATGGTTAAAAAACTGCAATTTCAGGTCAATCCACTCAGTTCGAATCAGTTCCTCTATGTGGAATTGCTACTATGCCCTTAACGGATTAAAGACAACAACAGCAATAAGATCATTGACAAGGATTTGGCAGTTCTACATTAAACCATTGCGTCCTTAAAGCGGTATATACATACCAGCACCGCCATCCGCACCCGGTATGCCGTCTTCCGGTACTCGCTGATCACCTGACTTATTTGAGTATGCGTCCTCCTTCGGCGACATCCAACAGAAATCCACAAGTGAGTCACCTTCAAACATCAACGCCACAAATATTTCTGTGACTGAGAAATTTACACTTACGACGCATAGTATATCGTAGGCGGCGCGTGCTTTTGCTGTGCTCCATTCTTAGCTGGCTTTGCTGATGGATTCTCTAAACAAACGAGAGTAAGTAATATTAGATAAAAATAGCACGCACATTCCAATCGAGAGAACAGAATAACGCGTAGGTCGCCGGAGATAGAGGCAATTCCTTACCCGAGGATTCCGGTTCGGGGATGAACCCGCCGCCATGGACCAGCGGATCGGAGCCCTCGGGGGCAACCTGCGGGTGGCCGTCCTTCCCCGCGGACGCCGTGGGCGGCTGAACAGGAGATGGCGAGGGCGCGGGGTACCTGGAGAGGAAGGTCTTCTGCCAGGCAAGGACGGAGCAGAGGAGGGAAAGGGTCTTGCCGGTGCCGGTGGGGGACTCAAGGAGGGCGTGGCAATGGCCCTGCCGCTTGGCGCGGTCGAGCGTGGAGATGACGCGCCCCATGAAGGCGAGCTGGGAGCCGTAGGCCTTGTGGGGGAACTCCACGGGGATCCCCCCGATCTGGTAGACGTTGTGCTTGGAGCTGTGGTCGGCGTTCATGGCGGAAGCCGGCGGATGGTTCCGTGCGTCTGCCTCAAGAGTTCGCCGCTGCTCGGGGGGATGGTCCAGGGAGGAGAACTACGGGGATGCCATCCTTTTCCTTTTTTCCTTTCTTTTTTAACATTCTCGTATGTACGCTTCGGTGTTTGGCGTGAAGGGTGATGTTTTGGCGGGCTTAAACAGGTGGCTAGTTTAAATGCTCTGCTTTCGCGGCTTGCCGTGGTGGAGGTGTCCGTGGCCCCTTCGGGTCGGAACCACGGGCCGTGATTAGCCCAAGGCGGGGATAGCTCACGAAAAGCTGACGTTCGTGACGTCAGCGGCTACATGTTTGCCCCCACCCACGTATCACGCACGGGTCACCTACCCTTTCCCATCCCTTCGATGTTAATTAACGTGTATTTGAAGATTTGACACTTTAATAGGATAAATGTCAAAAGCCGTCGATGATAGGAACAAAGTTAAGAGTGTTTATATGGCACTTGTCCTATAGGGGTAGCAAGTAGAGAATGATAAAAAGTGTGATATATTAGAGAGGATTTAACACTTTTTTAAAGTTATTGAGTCGTCCAGTTTAAAATCTTAAGATATTGAGTTGAATATGTACCATTTATTTAAATAAATATATGTTTAATTACACGTAAAATATAATTAGACGAAAGTAATTTTTAAAGAAAATACATTTACAAGAAAAATAAAAACAAAGTTCGTCATTTGGTGCTAATGAAATGTTTCCACCTCGTTTGAAAAAGGGCATTTACTCTTGTCCTATGGATGTCAAAATCAAGAAAAAGATGAGTCAACGAATTAAGTTATTCATTGACTTGAGTTTTACGAATTATCGAATAATTGATTGTGATATATTTTTCAAAAAAAGTTTTCTTGTGGCCCATCTTATGAAGAAACAAATGGGCCCTAACTGTTGATTATTGTTGTTCTTTCTCGATGCGGGGACTATTCTAACATGCCCCCCTCATGTGTAAATTAATTTAATGTTCAATCACATAGATCACAATGATGGGGAGCATGACTCAATTCATAATTATGGGCTCTGATATTATTTTAAAATTATTGAACTATTTAACTCAAAATTTTAAAACATTAAGTGGAATAGATACCATCTATTTAAGTGTTAATTGATTTTATCTATTTTCGACGTGAGACTATTATAACATGTAGATGCTTCTCGACCTTTGATTTTTCTCTTTGCTTAATAATAATGCAAGAGTGATAATGTAGTAACCAAAATAACAGCATAGTAACGTAATGCTAATGTACTAAAATCTTAATAAAATAAAATACTAATGTTATTATGTGATTCATTAATGTGTTATTATATTATTATTGTTACGTTGCTACATTACCACATGAGGTGTTGACATAGTATAATTATAGGGCGAGCGAAAGATGAAAGATAAAATTATAAACTAAACAAAAAGTAAACAGACCAAAGGAAGTGAAAAATAATGTAGGAAAAGAAATGATGGCCGAATAATTAGGAAAATGCAGATAAGAGATGAAAATTTATGTCAGACTTCTCATAAAAATGGTCCAATTATTTAATTTGGAATGATGTCAATGAATTACTCTTGGATGCTTCCGACCGTAGTTCACCACCTAACTTGTCGAGCTCAATCACAGAGGAAATTCTGCATAACCCATCCATCATGTCATCTTAAATCAATTATTTTTTGGATAAATTAAATAAAATCAGATTTCTTTCTCATCGGATTCAAACAAAGTACATTTAACGAACCCCATTGCGGATCCCATCGCCGCGGAACCAATCCGTTGATATCCGTACACGGCAAACCCGACTCCCGTTAGCATTTCACCGTCCATGCGCAAAAGTGCAGAGCGGAGACGTCCTCCGCCCAGCCGCAGGAGACATGTCGGACCAGACGGCGAGAGGGGACGAGTTCGAGAAGAAGGCGGAGAAGAAGCTTAGCGGATGGGGCCTCTTCGGATCCAAGTACGAGGACGCCGCCGATCTCTACGCCAAGGCCGCGAATTGCTACAAGCTCGGCAAGAACTGTAAGAATCGACAAATTTAACATCCCGCGTCCCAAGTTTTCCTCTCATCCCGAGATCGAAATTCCCATTCCGATCATCTTTTCGATGTCATGCGATTATTCCTCTTCTCAATCCACCTTGGTGTTGTTTTCGTCGTCTCTTTCATATATTTGTCGTATCGGGAAATTCCGGTGTGAAAGAAAGCCATGATTTTTTTTTCCGATTTATTTGCAAGAATTTAAAGTGGATGTGAAAGGGATATTTTTTAAGGAATTGTGTTAGTTTCGTTTATCATTTCCTATATTTTAATTTGACATATCATTACGAAGGCGGTACTTGTTTGCGCCTTTCACTGCATCGCCGCCTAGAAGGAAACCGAAATGGGGGTTAAATTTCTTTCTTCTTATCAACACAATTTTGTAAAATGTTGTAAAATGCCATGAACGGCGTTTCCCTTATGTTTGGAGTACTATAAATATGGTGTTTTTGGTACGTTTGAAGTGTCGTAGATCGTTGTATGTCAAAATTGGCTGACTCACGTGGTAGTCTTTGGTATTTAGATTTTCAGTTCAAGATTACCAAAATCTGAAATAGGGGTTTTAAAAGTAGTTATTTTTAAATCAATAATTTTATTGTGGTTGATTTTTGAATCAGTGATTTCATATTTTTACGGTATTTTAGGTGAAACCGAATGATCCCCAAATATTTCACAATTCCGTGTGATTGTGGATTTTGTCCTGGACTTAGGTATGAACATGCGCCACTCAGTGTCATCATTTTGGCGAAATAATGATCAAAAGTATTTTTTGGATAAAAGAAGCTGGATGGAGGGGATAAATATATGTTGAGGGAGGGGTCAAATGGATAGTAAGTGAACTGAGCCATTTGTTCTGGCCAAACAGTTATTTTCTTGTATTCATATGCTATGTAACAGGAGAGGGTAAGAGGAGAAATAACAAAAGCTGCATATGAAATTTATTGCATCATATTGTAGGATAAGCAGGGAATGATGAGAAGACGTGAGCATTGCATCTTGCTAACTTAAAACAGACAGATTTCATGATGCATGGATTTATGTGGATGCATGTAAATGTTTGAGTTTCATGTACTTCATTGGCATGATTCGGAGTGACTCTCTCTTCATTCAGCAAAGTGAAGAGTTTTCCTACATCTTGGGGTATGACTGCACTCCCTAAGGAAGATAGTAGGATTTGGTGCTTGGTTCTTTACGCCACCTTCTGGCCATCTGGGGCGGAAGGAATAAGATGATTTTCCGTAAAGAAGCTTTAATCCAAGATAGAATTGTATCTTTTGTTTGTGAGAAAGTGAGAGTGGACTTTGCATTTTTGTCATGTATCAGCCTCCTTTTTTGATCTTGTGAGAGATGGGTGACGGTTCCACTATCTTGGTGCTTTTTGTATAGGGGGGTCTATAAGGGTTTTGACTACACTCTTGTATATTCTCCTCTATTTTTGAATATATGCAGTGGTACTATCTACTTTAAAAAAAAATCTACTTCATTGGCACGATGATAAGCTTGATAAGCCTTTGGAGCCTCACACGTTATGTTACTCTTGGGTCAATCACACCTGTCTAAAGGTTCCAAATGTTTTAGCTACATTTTGAGACAGGCTATTATGTCAACCACATGCAAGGTAGTTGCAACTTCTTATAAGATATGAGCTGACACTGTTTTGTAGGTTAGTTGACTAGCAGGTCGACCTATCTGACAAACATCTGATTTTTCTTGACTTGGAACAATTTTAATTGTCGTGGGAAATGGCAAGTTTAAATTAAAAAATACCACACTTTTCATTTCCCATCAAATTCCAGATATCAACAGAAGTTCTGTTTCTCGGTTTTGTTTCCTTGGGTACTTGTTTCCTATATCTTATCGTTATAGCGGCAACATGTACTGTTTATGTATTCACATGTCCGTGACATTTAAGAACAACTCTTACATTTGTCCATATGCATGGTCAATTTTTTTTTGCATTATCCATATTGTCCTATGAATTCAGTTTTTCTCTTGGAACTCACTTTCTATCATTGTGTAACCATGGGTTAAAAACCAGCCAATTTTGTTGGAACTGGTTTTGACTTGCTCTGGTTATTACCTCTTGAAGTTAGTTGAGGTAGGTTGGGGAGGGGTGGGGGGATGATGTTGAGGACCATCTAATAGGAGCATGATCAGCCAAAATAGGCAAGTTCTGGTTGGAGGTGACAGTAAATTTGTTCTGAAGTTGCCCAAGTCAATCCGATCTGGTTGGGTAGACCATCGTGACCCTAACCCAATTTCAATTTCGGAATCCTTCTATAAATAGGTGTATGCATCATGTTCATTATTTCTTTGACTGTATGATATGGCAAGTATAAACTAACTTTTGCCTGCTTATTTTAAGGGGATAAAGCCGGAATGGTTTTTGTCAAACTGGCAAATATTCACTTGAAGGTTAAACTTCCCCACTCCCCCTCCATATGCTTGTGTTGCATTTGCAGTCATGTCCATCTTTAAAATTTAATAGTTTTGATTTTTCGGCATAGTTGGACAGCAAACATGAAGCAGCATCAGCTTTTGTGGACGCAGCAAATTGCTATAAGAAAGTTTCTTCTAAAGGTTGTTATTCAAACATTCAAGGCACAATAGTTTTTGTTTGTTTTATTTCATTCATAGGCATGTTGTCACAAAAAGAGGGCCTATAAAACCTTTCTCTGGGCCTTTTGCTGGTGGTAAGAGCTGGTTCTCATATCGCTTGGTAATTGGTTTGGTTGACGTTTTATTTATTTATTTATTTGCTTCCTGGAATATGGAATCCTTACTTGTCAATATGCCTTGAGATAATGATATGCTAATTCAGTGTTTCTGTGCTCAGCATGAATAAGTGGTCCCTCCATTAGAAAGCAAATAAAATTTCCTAGTAAACTATGGATTTTCATCATGCCATTTTTCCTATCTCTTTTCTGCGCACAGATGCGATGGCCATAATTCATTAAGTCATCACAGTTTACGTATCCATAGGTTTGTATTGTGACCATGAATTAAAAGTATTTAAAACGGCATAGGGGATCGTCAAGTTTCACTTTTCCCCCAGTATAATGTTTGCATCATTGAGATAATTTATATATTTATTCTTGAGCATTCAACATGTATACTTATCCCAACCTCATAGGTAACACCCTCGGAAAATACCATTCAGATAGATGATCTCAGTGGTAAAATTATTTCTAGGTTCTACAATTCAAAATTTTGAAGAGAAAACAGATTAGTGTCCATGATCCACTTGTGCACAGGTTTCAAAGAATCAAAGTTTTAGTTTAGATAACATGCTAGCAAGTGTAGACCAAGCAGATTTAGTGCAATCATTTTCAAGCAAATGTGCACACAAAAAATGCATAGCTGGCATAGTGCACTCTTTCCTGTGACATCATGCCATATCATGTCAAAACTACACTGCTTGCTTTTGGCATCTGCATCTGCAGTAATTGATGTAGAACCTTCTTAAGTAGGGACTCAGAAAGTATGTCCTAGCCTGCCTTGATGAAAGTGTCTAGTCCCATGTATCCACACGCTCATGAACAATAACACAAAACTGATATACACTGAAGTATTGAACACTGACTCAGTTTTATAGAAATGCAACTCAATGAAAAGAACATAAATCCATGAATTGACTAAGTGCATCCTGACTAGCAGAGTCCTCTGAGGATGTTGGTGTATCTCCAGCATCCTGATCAATCAGTTGCTACACCAGAATGTCTTGCATGCTCTTGATGTGTCTTCTTTGCATTAGTAAGTAGGAGCAAAAAAAACATCCTCGAAGATAAATTGCCTTCAAGACAAGGAGATTGAATGATGCAATGTTCTTTCAGGATCAGATGCAGCGCATCACTGTATAAACCACTTCTTTTTGAGAGAAATCTGAAAGGCTTATGATGTAGAAACATTACACCAAGTTCCATTGAAGTAATGAGACTATCAGGAATATTGCACTGGCTTGGAGAATTCAGCAAAGACTCTATTACTCTCTATGATGACTTCAGTACTCTTGGATAGGGAATCAACCGCTGCTTGTGAAATCCACTTCTCTAAGTAACCAATCATCAATGAATGTTTCACTTTCCTCATTGGTTTATAAAACGTGAAATTGGAGGGAAGCATGCCAAAAGAAGTAGCACCTTCCTAGTTTGTCAGAAGAAAACTGGTTTACTATGCTGTGATACCAATCTGATGTAGGACTGACGAAGTGGGCTCAATTGATGAAGCAAATATGCAGATTCTGGATACAAAGGATTGGCTGAACATAGTGAAATGGATCCAATTTAAAGACATCAATTGTGCTCAAAATGTGAGTGGTTTTGATTAATTTGTTTGCATAGGTATTACGTGTATGCGTGTTTTTTTGGGCTCCTGTTTAGGCTGGGGAAAGTTCTGGTTGAGGTTTTTGAGCTCATGGTGATTGGGTTCAGGGCGGCCTAATTAAAGCAGGATGAAATGAATGGGTTTTATGAGTGTCAGTATTAATTCTTCTCAATTAGAGAACAAGGGGTTAGTCATTCTTTCCTTGAGAGGTGGGAAGAAAAGATTGGACAGTGTCATTTCTTCTTTTCCCATCAAACACATCTGAAAGGAACAGAGGCAACAATGCCTAGGGGTGCAGTTATGCTCAATGGACCGATAAGAATAAAGTTGATGCTTAACAACAATTTATTCTTATGGACAAGTTCATGGCAGCATATGAATGTCTTCATGATCAGAAAACTAGAAGAACGAAATGCATGCTTTTCAAAATTGACTTTGAAAAGGCCCATGATAGAATTACTTGGAACTGCCTATACAGGGTGATGGAATTGATGGGTTTCAAAGATAAATGGATTTTATGGGTGAGGAACTATATTGAGACAGCCAGGTTTTCTATTTTGGTAAATGGGAAAAACCATTGGTTATTTTGGTAGCTCAAGGGGTCTCAGACAAGGGGATCCACTTTTATTTGTCTTTGACAGGTTCTAAGTATGATGTGGGAAAGGGCTAGAGCCATCGGTTTAATTGAAGGGATCACCTTGGGCTGGGGGGGTGTGGGAAGAGGTGACACATCCATAGTATACAGATGATACAGTTCTATTTTCTTCATTTAATGAGAGGAAAGGGCCGAACCTGAACTTCTTAAGCTACTTGGGGCAGCTACAGGGCTGAAGGTTAACTTCCACAAAAGTGATTTAGTAGGTGTGCACGTGCCAGAAGATAAGAGAAGCGGTATGGCTCAAATTATGGGTACTGCAAGGGGCAATTTCCTACTAAGTATCTTAGTTTACCTCTATCTGGAAGCAATATTAAAAGTGCTCATTGGTCTGATATTATTAAAAGGTTTGATGTCAAGCTTGATGGATGGAAGGGGAAGCTTCTCTCTGCTGGGGAGAGGTGGATCCTCTCTAAGGTAATCCTGTCTACTTTGGCTATTTACTTTCTTTCAATCTTCAGAATCCCCAGGGGAGCTGGCTGAAGGGCCATATACGCAGAGTCTTTTTGTTGGCATGGTTCCTTGACATAAGGGAAGGGGGCACAACAACACCAACTATATGGGTCTAATCTACTATGTGAAACAGATCTTTTATTCACGACCCCTTCATGCATGCTTTACCTTCAACACCTTGGATGTGGTCTTCTGATGGACCACAATCCATCTGGCGGTGTAGATAAACTGAACCAGAATCCTGGCTTGGAGAGTCCCTTTCCTTGTGCAATGTCCAAGATCTATCAACTCTTGTCAACTAGTTGACTAAGGAGAGAGAAATTCTCAGCAACTGATGCTGGTAATACAAACACCATATGATTTATGGCTTCAGTAATGTTATATCATAATCCACAATCACTGGCAACAGAGAAAGACAAACTCTTTTCTCTGAATGAGAGACTATTTTCCCCATTGTTGGCCTGTGCAACAGAGAAGCCCAAGCTCTTTTCTCTGAATGGCAGAGTGATTTTCCCTATTGTGTGCCTTCTACTTTGTTTGCTGCTTTTATTAACACCTATATTTATGACTCCTGATTAAAGGGATCGAGTAAGCAGTAGCTGTGGCGTTAAGACTCACTTACTATCCTTGGCCGCAAGTGTTTCTTTTGTGAACCTTTCTATTGTTTATATAACTTCTATCCCTCATCTTTTTTTCTCCTCAGAGGCTGCACAATACTTGAATGAGGCTGTGAATCTCTTCTTGGAGATTGGGCGGCTGAACATGGCTGCGAGATACTACAAGGTAGGTTGCTAATGAGTTGGTTTCTGAGAACCATTGGATAATGATAGTATGCTGAATAAATGCTCTACCAGTATCCTCTCTATGTTCCTTATCTTGCTTTTTCGAGGTTTTTTTAAAACGTTCATTATTACTTCTCATGAACTTCCTGATACCGGGTCAAACTTTTCTGTGTCCATTTGGCTTTCATGATACATCTTTACATGCATTTTAAAGATAATTTTCCTAAGATGAAGTTCTTTGACAAATTTTAGTCAATGGTATCCTTTCTTTTTCATCAAGTGGTGTAAAGGTGGGACTGACTTGGCGTTCCCCATTGTTTATTATCAGGAACTTGGCGACATTTATGAGCAAGAGCAGGACTTTGAGAAGGCTATGGAATACTTTGACCGAGCTGCAGATCTTTTCCAGAGTGACGAGGTTACAACTTCTGCAAACCAATGTAGGCAGAAAGTTGCTCAATTCGCTGCTCAGCTGGAACAGTAAGACTCGTGCTATTTCTATACAGCTGTTGTGTTTCTTGTGATCAAAGAACAGAGGTTGGATGTTCAGTTTTTGATGAATTTTATCTTTCATTAATGGTCAACAGTCTTGCAGTATCCCTTTTTCTTGCTTTTTTATGAGTTTTGGATATGTCCCCTCTCCCCTAATCATGGGGTATACTCCCATCAATGGTTCATATACATTAAAATGACTCCAAATCATCTGTAGGCCTTGCACTTTTTTTCCTTTGCATCAGCACCAACTGTTATTTGCTGAAGTTCCACATAATTATTGGATTACCAATTGACCTTAGGGCATGGTTTGGGGGATTAGTCAATTTGAACTCAGGATGCCTGTGCTTGTTCGGTCTGGCTTTGCCCTCTGTACCTGATTAAAAACAACCAAAAAAAAGAAAAAGAAAGATCTGCAGTGTTCCATTTGATCCATCTGGATTGGCTGACCTACTTACTGCATCTTTAATGGACCTAATCCTATCTGCTTTGTTATTCGCTGGAGCAAATGTGTCATGTTACAAAATGGTCTTTCATGGTACTTATGCCTATCAAACTTTCAATCAGTGTTACATTGCTAATTTTTGGAATTTCCTTTTCTATTATTATTCAGAATTTTGTGATCATTTGAGCTCCAAAGTAAAATCTGCTCTGCATCTGAGATTATATACATTCTTTTTCCAGGGTTTATTTAGTTGTCTTCATCCAAATCCTTGTGAATGACATTTTTTTTCTTTTTTCTTTTTTACAACTGAACTTGGGATTTATCATGTTCCTCATAATATATCAGTACCTCGTTGGAGATTTAATACTAAGAAAATGGTCTTTTTCAGGTATCCTAAGGCGGTTGAGATATTTGAGGCAATAGCTCGCCAATATATTAACAATAATCTTCTAAAGTATAGCGTTAAGGGGCTTCTCCTTAATGCTGGCCTTTGCCAACTCTGTCGAGGCGATGTGGTTGCAATAACAAATTCATTAGAGCGATTCCAGGTCTGAAATTTACATCACTTGTAGGAGAGTTAGGAGTGCTCAAAGAAATTGAAAGACTTCATCCACCATGTGCAGGATCTTGATCCAACCTTTTCAGGCACCCGCGAGTACAAGTTTTTAGCTGTAAGTTGTCACTCATGTATGGCCCTGGGGTTCTATTTTGTTTAGTTCAGAAATACCTCAAATATGTTGCACAAAGAAACACTGATCAAATATATTAAATGATACTGGAGAATGATGTAAATGAGATAGTATACATCTGATTCATATTGTAATTATATTTAATTCAATTTTATTATTCCTCATAAAAAATGGATACTGGTAGAAATCTGTATGTATGCAACTGGCATCTGATCCCTTTACGCCTAGTTATGTACATGTTAAGCATTACCGATACTCAACCTGGCAAGCTGTTGGATATATATAATTTAACATCACTGAATTGGATAGACAGCAAATTTGACTTCAAGATTATGTCTCTTGATTTAACCAATTTTAACCTTTACATGGCAGGATCTTGCTGCTTCAGTTGATGAGGAAGATATAGAGAAGTTCACGGAAGTTGTCAAGGAATTTGACAGCATGACACGGCTGGTATTATTTGATTGCTCTTTTGAACCCCCCCAGCCCCCACCCCCAACACACACGCACACTTAGAATCCAAAAATAGGAGTTCTGGGGAAGCAAAAGATGCAGGATTTTGGTATCCGCTATATATACATGTATATTAATTTTCTCACTGCAATTTATATGGTTTTCTTGCCCTGCTTTTATTTATGAATCTGTATACTTGTTCATTTGTTGCCTGTAGGATGCTTGGAAAACTTCACTCCTTTTAAGGGCTAAAAGTTCCCTGAAGGCAAAAGAAGAAGCAGAAGATGATCTTACTTGACTTGCACATATATTTATATTGTCTTTGGATTGTACATTTCTAATTGCTTGATGGCACGTTATATACTGTGCGCACATAAAAGTTGAATCATTTGTAACGACCGGCTTGCTGTACGTGCTGCATCTTTTTGCTTACTAGTCGAATTTATTTGTCGAGTTATTATGCGATGCTGTAAGGAATGGTGACAGTTCCTCGGTTTGTATGTTTCTTTGTGCAGACAGTTTTAGCAATACACACAATCTTAATCAAGATTAACTGTTTGGTTCTTATCTTATTGGAGAGTCACTGTAGTTTATATAGGAAACAAAACTGCGTCTGAACACCCAACTTATAGTCAACGGTAGAGAAGTTACTTCAATTTTCCGGAACTTTCTATTTATTGCTTCTGAACGTGGTGGTATACTTGGAAACAAGACCAGGTAGGGAACAGGAACCAACAACACCCTATGTTCTACAATAACTAATATTCATGTATTAGAGAAGCACGTATTGCTACAATAAATTTAATATGTCTAATTTGAACGAAAAATATTACAATGTCTTATTTATATTAAAAATGTTACAATCTAGACGTTGAGAGACTTTCCCCTTCCCCCCATTCCTAACGCTTTCCCTTCGGTTGCCACTTCATGTGCCTCTTATATCAATTTAGAAATATAATTGTACTCTGTTAACATATGCCCTGAGCAACTCCTTACATATCACATCAATCATTGTTGATTGATGGAGACGATGAATCATCTCAAGAAAAAAAATCTCACTTTCGCAGTGTGACATAAGAGAGTTTTTTAAGAGAGAAGGCATTGTCCTCTCCATTACAATATTAACAATTTAGACTCTTAAGAGTATTACACTAAAACTAATATTATATTAAAATAAATTTCCAACCAAATGGGGGCGTTAAGGATGAGGGAATATATTGCTATTTGTATGCAGGTGATGAGTGAGTTGCCCTTTTGTGTAGTCAAACTGCAAGGGGACACAAATTCTTCATTCCTTTTCTTTTTCTTCTGCATTGTTTGAATGTTTTACATCCGAATTTTTTTAAGTGTTGAGGTGTTCTTAAGCTGTCTTAAAATGTTACCTTAGATTTGTTTTGAAAAGCCGGAGTTTATCAGAATACCAAAGTCATAGTTGTAGAATTTACTCATTCGCTCTTTCGCCCCATTCTTGCTCTACTCTCAACTTGTTCCCATTATTGCTTCCACGCTTCTAAGCACGAACTTATAAGTTTCATGTAAGGTCATAGGGATGAAATATAGCTGTATGTGCATTTTTCATTGTAATATAAGGTGAAAATCTAGCCACAAGTTAGTTACTTCAGTACATTTCCAGAACAATAGTCTATCAGATTTTCCCCCGAACATGTTGGAGACGTTTCTATCCGCTGGTTACATGGATGGGCTGCCTTTTAACAATTGGTTAGACACTCCTCAGGCGTCATCCCATATGTGGATCAGATGGATATGCCTGTGAGTACCCTGTGCTTGCATGGCAGGTGGTGCAATATGTATTTCTCCTTTGATTTTTTTTTTTTTTTTTGAGAAGTGGCTTAGTGGCCATGCATATACATACATATACTGGTGACCAGGTTCTAATCTTAGGCAAAACTCGAGAGATCTTTCAAAGTTGGGGATAATTTAAATTAGTCGAGAAATCTGTCTAATAAGAAGATAATTCTAGGTCCACCTGATTATCCGGCAAAGTAGTCTCACGGACGAAGGGATAAAGATCCCAACAACACTATTTAGCTGCATGACTTGAGAATTTTTAAGTTCCAATCAAGATCGAATCTGAGACCTCCTCTCTTGCAATTT
This sequence comes from Zantedeschia hybrid cultivar, assembly GCA_030544215.1. Classification (NCBI taxonomy): domain Eukaryota; kingdom Viridiplantae; phylum Streptophyta; class Magnoliopsida; order Alismatales; family Araceae; genus Zantedeschia; species Zantedeschia hybrid cultivar. The sequence continues at coordinate 18,090,786 of JARZZO010000002.1, read as the reverse complement.
CCCTATTTGCCAAAGCAGGGCATTCCAGTGTTTACAGCCCATGCATATCTGTGAAGAATAGAGATCCTCTCAGCAGTTGCTTGGACCCGAGTCCAGCAGTTACTGAGAGGATCTCCACTCATCTGTGAATGGCAATATGTCCATCCGCTGGGCCATGTCCAACTCCAAATCTCACTCTCTCTTCTTGCTCTTCCTTTACATGATCCTCTCTCTCTCTCTCTCCCCTTTATATTAGTTGTAATTATACATAGGCTGGTTGTGGAAATTAAGGTCGCAGTAACCCATTGATGAAGGAAGTCATCTAATCTAAACCCATAAAATTTTATCTAATTTAAACCCATGAAATTGTAAGTTATAACATAGTAATATTAATTGTACTTTGCAAACATCAATTGTATCTTTTCTGTTGGGACGAATCAAATGATCGAGATAGATGATGATCTTAATTGCTAAGTCTTCTCATTGATTAGTTAAAAGAACACACCACTACGGTCTTTGAAGAAGTTCCCTTTTCTTATCCTCTAGAGGAAAGTTGTGTAATCAAGGGACGTGTTTGTTAATTCACGGGGTTACGATGGGTGGAGTTTGAAAAGAGCAATTATGCCATCAGTCTATGCTATTAGGCAAGAGAAGTGGAAAACTTCCCCGTCAAAGTAGCATTTTCTGAGAGACAAGTAGTCTTGCCGTACTATTTGCAAATATCTAAATGGATGTAGGATTTATAATGACAAAAATATCGCTTCCTTTTAGTACAGCCAAACTGGTAGTATCTAAAATTTAAATATGGTACCTCCTTTAATATTTTGTACCTGTGTCAAATTTGGCATGTGTTTGAGTACATGAACAAGTGTCCTAATATCGATGATGTCATTTCAATACTAGTCCCAACCTGAACTTCTTCCGTTGATAAGATGCAAAATCTAGATGACTCCTCTAAAAGAAGGCAATCCAAAAGAGTGAGGGTGTAGATAGGTTGCTGGCCCATGGGCCTACCCTGAGCTAGCCCACAGACCAGACAAGGCATACTTGGTTCATGATTACGAAGGCATCTGCGGCTTGGATAAATCCTAGTGCGTATATATCAAAAAAAATAAAAAATTGAAATTATTGATCTCGTATGAATGACACAACCTATGCATTTCTTTAACGAAAATACAAAATTTCCTTCAATCTGCACCAAAATTTTGGGACAGAATGCCAAATATGGATAGGAATAAATGTGATGCACCAAAGAGGGAGAGAAAATGTTAATTAACAAGGGGATCGAAGAGAAATTGAAATCTGTAATGCATGGATATTTGGTTTGGTCGATGTTAAAAATGTTTGAAACAGGGTCCACGAAATCGGGAACCACTTTTACTAGAACGCTTCAATTTTCTTAGAAACGAGTTGAATCGAATGCTTCAATGTAGAGAAATACTCGGAACATTTCCGCAAGGCACATAATATATGTGAAGCAATGTTATGCTCTTTGGTAGCCTTTTGGTCTTCATCTGGGAAATTATTTTACTTCCGTTTCGTTAGAACATTTCCCGTAAGTGTGTAGCAGAGTTGGAAAAGGCGACTAAGACCGTGTTTGGAAGTACTTTTGTACTTCCATTTAGTTATTTTTTGCGGAAGCTATTAAATCTTGAAAGTTATTTATATAGTATTTTGTTTATATTTTGACTTCTAACCAAAAACTATAAGAGAAGAGTTTTCAAGATTAGAGAAAAAGTGAAGTTATTATGAAAAAGTTGACTTTTGTAACAAATTAAAATTAGTCATAACCTTTTTTCCTCAACTTATTTTATGTGAGAAGTGGAAGTCAAAAGTAACTTTCAATTAAAAGTTTTGCCAAACACGTCCTAAGGGTGACAAAAGATGGCTTATTTGAATTTGAGAGTAAGGATTTCTTAGTCTGTCTTTGAATGTGTTATTCTACGAACAAGTTGAATAGACCTTTCCTCTCTCTGTCTTAGAGTAGTATTTTGCTTTATAATCCGGTTCATTATCAAATTGAAACACCTAAGCCATTTCGCAATAGAGAAAGAGGAAAAAAAAAAAAAAAACTAGCCAGACACACTATGTCTTTACTCATATGTAATCAAAGCAAATTTAACATTTCTTCACTTTATCTTAATAAATAATTATTTATCTCAATTTATGTACTCAAACGTAAACAAAAAATTTAGAGAATCTCGTCTCCGATAATACTTCTGCCAGGACGTCCGTTTTGTAAGAAAACTATATTTAAATGCAGCACCAAATATGGACAAAACAGAGACTAAAATCTATAGATGAACTATAGACTCGACCGCAAGACTATCACTACATTTTATGGATTCGTCTCCCAACTTGCAATAGTTGACTCCAAATTTCAATTTTATAATATTCGATGCACTATAGTTCTTGGACCCATCTCCACTTGCACGAGTTGACTCAAAGCTTTAGTTGTACAACATTCAATAGGTTTTTTCAGGATCTTTCGAGATTGACATCGAAAAGGCTCGGATGTTACTTGGTAGGATATAAGTAAAATATCATAAAATATTATTTTTAATATTTTTCTAAGTTATCAAGTCGATAAATTCATGACTGTGTATTTGACACAATTTCTAACTAAAATAATTTAAACTTTTATTTAGTAATTTGCAGTGGAACAAATTAGATTTTAGAAACTATTTATGTGGTATTTTGATTATTTTTATTTTTAACTAAAAGTCATAGATTAAAACTTATTATATTAAGGAACATTAATATTAATAAGGAAGATTTAACTTTTATAACCATTTAAAATTAATTATAATCATTCTCTCTTAATTTTTTAATTTTGGGTTGAAAGTAAAAGTTAAATCTGATTTTCAACTAAAAGTTTCGCCAAACTAACCCCATCACTAGGCCAACCCTCAAAACTAGTGTTGTAAATGGTACAAATTTGGATAAGCCTTAGTTGAAACGGGTATTATCTTACACTAGGCTAGTAAAATTAACTGATAAACTATCGGTTCTATTTTATTCTTGACATTAGAAGATAGGTGACTAGAGGGTTGTTTGTTTTAACGTAAAACATCGTAATTTAAAATAGTTGTTTCATTTTATAATATTTTTAATTGTTTACAATGATATAAAACAATGTAAACCTATTCAAACAAATTGCATACCCACAAATTTCAAGCCTTATCTATGTTAGAGTAAGAAAAGGAAAATTGGTCGGCTGGTTGTCAACCAACTCCAGCTAAGTAAACTTATTGTCCTTCAAGCTTCAAAAATGAGTGAGCATTTAAGCCAACTTATCCCCCTTATTCTAACTCTCATTCACTTTTTATTCAAAGTAAATTTTACAGCTGAAGAATATTTTTATTATTATTGAAGATAGAACAATACCTCATCAATCGAAGTGAACCTTAAAAACAAGAGCTCAGATATATTTCTACCTTGTGCCCAGAGATGCAGATGAATCGGATTCAATGTGGATCTAAAATAGATTTTTGACTGTATCTATTTAATTGTGGTTTAGAAATACTATCTATTAATTGTCCTATAAATTAACAATCGGTTGGATAATTAGATCTTAGTGTATCATATGTATTCGATCAAAAAAAAAATTACATCACTATTTTATCTACTATATATATCAGGTTAAAAAAAATATTTGTTAATCGACCTATAAACAAATAAACGATTGGACAATCGAATTATTGGTTACCATTTGCATCCCCGCGTGTGCCCTTAATCTAGATTTTCTCATCCTGTTACTAAACCCACGTTAATCATCATATTGGGCGCGAAATCCGAGGACTGGATGCCCGATTAGAGAGCAGCACAACATGCGCGCGGGCATGTTTCTAGAACCCCGGGCATTTCCTGGCTGCCCGGAGAAAATATTTAAATAAAAACAATATTAAGAAGAAGAACCCAACAAGAAAACAGAGCAACAGAACAGACCCACACCGCCCACTTTGTACCCCCCACCCCCTTTCTGCGCCGCTGAAGCTTCCATCGAATCCTTCGAGATGGGAGAAAGCCCAGGTTTTTCGATCTCGGCGGCGATGATCCAACACCCAGGTGGGGTTATCTTGCCCTTCTCTTGCTCTAATTCTCGCCATTTCTCAAGTTTGCGCGGCTGAACAATCGGATTCCTCAGAGAAATTGAGACTGGGAGGGGAATTTTTTGATTCTTTTGAATCTTTGAATTGCAGAGGTTTTTGATTGCCGTAGCTTGGTGATTTGATGGATGAATTTGGTCGCTTTTTTCCGATTCTGGATTGATGACAATTGCTGGGTTTGGAACGAGGGCGCCGATCCTGGGTTGTCTTGTTTGGCTGCAATCTGAGGGGGTTGTCTTTTTGCGGAATTTTGTATGGTTCGGGTGCCTCTGGGGGGAATTCTTGGTGTGGTAAGCGAGTAGGAGTGGATCCATGGAGGGGGGAGGGGCACAATCTGATCTTGCGGATTGCGACTCCCTGTTGCCCCCTCGCAAGCGCCATCTTGCTGGGCTGAAGAGGCAGAACTGCGACTGCCCGCCGCCATTTTCGTTCTTCTCCGATGAGCTCGGTGCCCACTTCCAGGGTCTACTGAACCTTAGCAATTTATCGCCAGAAGAGGCTGTTGAGGTCTCAAAGGCGACAGCTTTGGCCGCCACTAGGGCTGCGGCCGCCGCCCGGGACGTCGCCACAGAGAAGGCAATCGCCGCGGTGAAGGCCAGAGCTTTAGCGAGGAGCATTCTAGAATTGTTGAGTTTTGATAATTCTAAGAAAGATTATCCGAAGAGGAAGAAGATTAAGAAAAAGCATGTCCCTGTTGAGGTGTTGTATAAGTTGAAATGCCCGGTGCCGAATTCGGAGACTGATGAAGAACTGGCCCGGCAATTGCACCGCGCCATGAATAGCTCTCCGAGGATTTCAAGGAGACTGAACAAGAAATCTGAATCTGTAGGGCCAATTAGGAAGTTTAATGGGGGTACAGTTTGTAATGGAAACCCAATTTCACTTGTTGATGACAGTGTTGACCCAAGTGTTGGGAGCTGTCCAGATAAATCAGAGGGGGTGTTTGCCATGTGCAGAATTGAAATTCCTGAGAAGGTGGTGGAAGCCGGTGAGTGCTTTGGAAACCATCAATCTGCGGGTAAGGGTGTTGTTCATGGCAAGAGAGGAAGAAATAAGCAAAAGAAACTACCCCTAAGCCAATGCTGCATGAGAGCCCGTGAAGATTCCAGGGAAATGCCACTGTTGGAATACCATCCAGTGGCTGGAGAACCAAAACATGACACCACAGAACCTATGTCTGCAACTACAAGAAAGTCTTCAAATGAAGAACAGATCACATTGGAGGCTAAACCAGTGTGGAAGTGCACGAAATTTAAAGTGTCTCTTTGTCACTCAGAAGGCAAGAACTTGCACAGCCTGTGCTCAATTCCTGCGGTCACTGCAGCATCTGCTCTAGTTAAAGTCGATTAGAGAGGTAGTCTTTTTTGCTTAACAAAGACTGCCAGTTCCTATCTCATTCTGCCTTGGTAATATGGCTCTCTGGTTTAGTGTTGGACAGGGGACAAGATCCCTGGCTTGGGCAGAAAGCCTTTTTTGATCCTAGTTTGTGGTTGAATAGTCCTTTTCCCCCGCTTCTAATTTGTCTTCTTTTGAGTGGTTTATGGGATGAAACTACTTGACAAGAGTTCTCTCATATTAAACAAAATGCTTGCTCACTGTGATGTCTGAGATGCCACTAACTTCCATTCATTAATATTTTGCTCCATCTAGCCTCGGGGTTTCAATTCACAAGCATGAAAGAGTGCAACAGAGGTTTAAAACATGTTTATGCTTGGTGCCATGTTTATTTGCTTATGGCTGTTGATCATATGACAAACTACTACTTAAATTCAAGATTTGATATCGCCGAACGATAAACTTTGCTGGCGACGTTGAATGCACATGTGAAATGACTGTCTTCATGCTTTCTGTCTGTTCATGAAGCAATATTCTTCTTTATAAAATATCCGTGTGCTTTAGCCACCCAGCAGAAAACCTGAAGAAGTTTGTGCAATGTGCAGCTCCATATGTGTTTGTCATGGAAATCTCAACATTGGCCTAAACTAGACACAGTCAATAGGAATGTTATATGGCTGCAGCTGTAACTTACTGTCAGAAGACTCGGAACACAAAACTTAATTGTGATAAAGTCAAGCTATTAAAGCCGTATTTGGCATAGCTCTCAATTGAAAGCACTTTTAAATTTCGATTTAGTTATTTTTTGTGGAAGCTATTGGATACTGGTAGTCATTTATGGAGTATGTTACTTGTGTTTTGGCTTCCAATTAAAAGCTACAAGGGTGAAGTTTCCAAGATTAGAGAAAAAATGAGATTATTATTAAAGAGTTCACTTTTGTAACAAACAAAAATTAGTTATGACACCTCTCCTTTAACTCATTTTACGTGAGAAGTGGAAGTCAAAAGTGACTTTCAAGTAGAAGTTTTATCGAACACGCCCTAAACTAGTTGTGCAATTTTTCATCTTTAGAGATGACAAGCCAAGGAAAAAAGTACTCTTATTATACATACGACTGCTTACAGAAGGTCATGGCTTATTGGCTTGTTGCATTTGCTGCTTGCTTCTTATGGTTCAACTTTCAACCTTCTGTTGCACCCTATGTGCATCAGTCATCATATGTTGAAATATAATGTTAATATCCTTGAGGCTTTGCAGCACCTGGGAGTGTCCCATCCACATTCTTATCCAAGTGGCTCACCAAGCCTATATCCTGCCTGGCCAATACGTTGCATCAGCCTGAGCATGGTCGGACTTGGTTCATGATGTCTGTTTTTGATGTGAATCTAAGGAATTGTTTGTTGTTGAGTTCAAAGGTCACTGATGTGAAACTTGGAAGCATGATGATTAGAAACTTTCCTCTTTCATCGAAAAGATGCTAAGCATGCATAAAGATGGTGTCTAAAGTTTAAGCCCCAAAGAGGAAAATGCTCTCTCTCTCTCTCACACACGCGCGCGCGCACACACACACACAAATTCTGTTTGTATCCTCGACATATTTATATTCACGTCTAAAAAGACAATCCAGAATCATGAGGCTCTCGACAATGCCAGGTTCGGAGAGGGTCAATGATATGCAGTTTTACCTTTGTTTTCTCTTTTTCTTTCTTTTTCGGCAAAGCAGCTATGTTCAATTTTACACTAGTGAACTCCCTGTCATGATGGAACAGTTTTCAGGTTTCTTAAAATTTATTAAAATAAAAGTTTATTAAAACGAGCATGCTGTCCAAAGAAGTGCACAAATCTTTTTATTGGATATCTTTCACTTTCAACATAAGCATCTCCTGCTCATATTTTGTTCTGCATCTGACGCAACATCTGAGAACTTACTGAGCAACTTTTAGCAAAATTTTGCTGAGAGTAATACTTGCTGTGCTGCCCGACAGTGCCGTTCGGTTCAAAAAGATCGGACGGGGCACAGCTGTCCGTTTTCTTTTATTTTTGTTTTTTTGTCAGATTTTTAAATTTTTTTTGGACCATCTGATAAAAAATTTGACGGTACATCTGGAAAGTTCGGGTTGGCTCCGAATCGAGTGTATATGTTTTTCTTTAATTTTTTTCGTTGCACGTAAATCGAGTTATGTACCAAAAGTTTTTTTTTCTTAAGATACAATCAGCTTGGAGTCAACTCGAACTTTCTAGATGTATTGTTGGATTCTCCATTTTTTTAAAAAAAATCTGACAAAAATTAAAAAGAACGAGCAGCTGTGCCGTCCAATCCAAAAGATCGGACGGCACGGTTTGACGCAACACGGAGCAGTGTAACAAGTATTACTCTTTGGCCGAATGTCATTTTATGTATGGACGTATGTTTCTCAACAGCTACGTGCAGCCTACTTTTAACTTACTTTTTACCGGTGCACCCAGATATTGTCAGGAAATCTTATTTCCTGCATGACACATCAAACAAAAGGGACTAAACCAAAGTAGATGATACCATTCCCAACCGACGTTAAACTGAAATGTTTATTATATATGAGATAATACCTTGGTTAGCAACAGTTGAGTTGAATTGAAGAGGACCCGATCCAATCGGATGAGCTTTCGGTTGTGATCACCAGCGACCTGAATCCATTCTGACCTGCTAAAGCGTGCTCAACACTCGTATAGCTTCAACCTTTTATATTGCAATGTATTCTCCATGAGATTTTTGCTTTTTAGCCCCCATAAGTTTTTAATATTATAAATAAATCCTCTTAATCTAATTATTTATAAATAAATCTCCGCAATCACAACTTTCTTACAAATAAGTCCTTTCAAGGGTTTATTTATAACATCTCAGGGGCTTATTTGTCACTTTTAGGGGTCATTTTACTAATTTGCAGTAAATTGTGAGGGTTTATTTATGAATACTTAAATTAGGAGGGCTTATTGTACTATCAAAAGATTATAGGGGTTAAAAAGTAAACGTTCCTTCTATATTTTTTAGTATTTTATTGAGATTTTTACTTTTCAATCTCTACAATCTTCTAATATTTCTTGTAAGTCCCTTGCAGTCTTCTTCTTTCCTTAAAGCCTCTCAGAATCTTTGAACCATCCTTAAAAAATCTCCCAGTGGTAGTTTTTTGGAAGGGTTGGGGGGTGTTTTAAGAATATTTTAAATGATTGTAAAGACTAATAAGGCATATACAGATTATAAGAGCTTATAAAGAATATTATAAAGATTGAAGAGTAAAAATTTCTATTTATTATATCTTTATGTATGTACATAAGTGTCGATGGGTCAGGCCAACTTTCAGGCTTCCAGATCACCCGTCTATGTATCAAGGGCTCCAGTGAACTAAAAATCCCGAAAAACGCTTTTGGCCCAACCCAACAAGTTTTCAAGCTGGGCTCAATGCTCGTTTTATTGGACCCTCACTTAAGTGGGCTAAGTTAAGCCAGAGCCACTTTTTGCCTCCCCATCTTTCATTTTGGAGTTATACTTGCTGCAATATCGTTGCTGCTACATCCGAGTTATTACAGTAGATTATAAAAAAAAAAAAAAAAAAAGGATGCGCCAAGGTGCCCTAGACGTTTGTATAGGTTGATCATCGATTAGACGCTAAAAAAAAAATTGAAAATTCAAAAATTGAACTCCAATGAACAGAAAAAAAAAAAATCTTTAATAAGCCGAGCCTTATAATATTTTTTTATTTTTCAAATTTCTTTGGGACATCCAATAGGTGAGCAACCTATATGGACGTCTAGGACATCTTAGGGACGATCTGAAAAAATATTTTTTTGTTCACCCACTGCTATTCTCTTGCGTGTAGCAGCAGGGAAGCATTGCGACAAGTATAACTTTTTACTTTAATCTTTTTTTTGAATAATAGTTGTTGAATGTCTTTCTGAACATTACAGTATAAATAAATGGAACGATGTACCATTTTTAAGATGCACTGCACCTTGCAATCGATGAATAGAACGATGTACCACGACTGTGTTTGCATCGGATCCACCTGATGGAATGGGGATTGTAGCGAAGAGAAGAAGAGGAGGAACAGCGTAGTGTAGAGCCCACATTTGTCCGGGATCTCGGAGCCTGCCCCTTCTCTTCATCTCCAAATTTCCAAGTCTTTTGACTGTACACTAAATATGTCGTTTAATATTGCTCTCGTCCTGTGAGTGGGTCGGTGCAGTAACTGGCCCTTTTGCGGATGCGGCGGTCGCGGCAGGGGGGAGAGAGAAAAGCCCAAAGAGAGCGAAAGCACAAGGCAGATGGAAGAATTAGGGTAGGGATTTCACTAATTTGGTATGAGAGAAGAGTAGAGTTCTGATTTTAGGATAACACTCTCCTTTTACTCGGTTTTTAGTGTTAACACAATCTATGTGTCGAGCCAGTCCAACGTCTCTCAGACACATAAAATCAAATCGTACGTATACTATGTACATTATTTTAAAAATAAATTATTCATATACCTTCGAATAATCCGATTTCAAATATCTAGAGATATTGGACGGTCAAACACAAGTCCAAACGATCTTGCTTCCGTCGAAGTGAGATGGGATGACCTAAGAATCTAACGAAAGGCCCATCTTTGTAAATGTAGCACGCCAAACGTTAGATTTCAAAATCCGTCAGATCCATTCAACGAATTCTCAAAATGCTCTTATCATTTCATGAATTCACTCCGATCGACACTAGATCCAAAATCATCCACCAATTCTAGCTGCACGGATTTTCAAATCCTGTAATCACTAATTAGTATTGCCAGCAGCTGAGAAAGTGTTTGTTATTCTGACCGCTCATCTGTGAGGAAGCCGAGAAATTTAGTACCAGGAAAAGAAGACAATACCAAAACCCACCATAATCTATATTTCCCTCTATTTACATCCCACCAGACAAAGAAACAGCAAAAAAGTGGAGAACAAATTCTCCTAAATAAAATCAAGAAATCCCCAGAGGAAAAATGAAAGAAGGAAAAATACAAAAAAAATAAAAAAATTAATCTATTAATCTTACTTTCACCTCCAAAAAAAATAAATCCTCCTTGTAATACCTGCCCCGACTCAGAAACCCAAGAAGGGAAGAGAGAGGGAAGATGGTGAGACAAGGCGGTAAGACTACTTGTAGTAGGTAGCAGCAGCAGCAGCGGTGGAGCTTCTGAGGCTGCTCGATCTCATCAGTCCATGGCGTTGGGGCCGGCGCAGGCCTTCAACACGGGGCTCCACACCCACTGCACCAGGAACCTCCTCCCCCCCTTCCCGTTCAAGTTGTACTTCCTGCCGGAGGCGTCGCTGCTCACCTGCCCCGTGTAGCCGCCGCCGCCCCCCGTCCCGTACACCCCCTCGCACAGGTCCGCGATCTCCGTCGGCGCCGTAGGGTCCTCCCCGGCGTACCACGCGTTCACCAGCGGGTTCGACGACAGCTCCGCCAGCTCGTGCCCGATCACGCTCACCATGCCGTCCACCCCGGCGTTGCCGTTGGGGGGCGCCATGGCCGCGGCGCCCACCATGTACCCGGGCACGGCGAAGGGGTACGAGCACACGTCCGGGCACTGGGTGACGCTGTTGCCCACCCAGGCGTAGGGCAGGGTGTGGCCGACGATGGAGGGGAAGGTGAAGTAGTGGAAGCCGCAGACGGCGCGGCAGAAGTCCTGCACGGACACCTCCGGGGCGGTGAGGACGAGGTAGATGCCATTGCGGTGGTCCACTGGGAGGTGATGGGCCGCCACGGCGTCGGCGATCACCTGCTGGATGGAGAGGCGGGTGAGGGTGGCGCCGCGGGAGCGGCGCGGGTCGGAGACCTCGCGGGCGATAGAGACGGAACGGGTGATGTTGGCGCCGGTCTGGTCGGTGTAGAGGGCGACGGTGGACCACCACTGGTGAACGGAGGGGGCAGGGGCGGAGGCGTCGGAGATGGAGAGGAGGAAGTCGCGGATAGTGGACTGGTGGGTGGGGTCCCAGCGGCCATACCAGATGAGGTAGATGTTGATGGGGGAAGAGAGGACAGGGCCCATGTGGTAGCGCAGATGCACGAGGTCGGAGGACCCCTCGTACCTCTTGGAGCCCGCCAGCTCCGCGGCGGCGGAGAAGCGCGGGTGTGCCTTGAGGTGCTGCCACCACTGCTGCTGCTGCTGCTTGGTTGTTGTCGGAGCCTGATCGCCGGCCGATGGGTCCAGCCGGTGAGAGTGAACCAGAGGGGAGGAGAAGAACAAGAAGAGGGAGAGCAATATGGAGAAGGAAGCAAGCTGCTCCATTTCTTCTGCTGCACTGTTTCCTCAGCGGGTCAGAGATGAGCAAAGGAGGCGCCTTGCAGAGGTGGGGAATGACTTTAAGAGGGAGGCGGGCTTTTAAAAGAAGAGGGTGGGGAGAGACGAGTGGCGGTGGTGTTCTTGTACTAGTGCAAACACAATTGCACAGTTGCACACCACACAGAAGGACTCTAGAGAGAGGGTAGAGTACTCCATAGTCTAGAGAGAGAGAGAGAGAGAGAGAGACTATTTTGTATGGGTATGTACATGGGTATCGTCGATGGGCTGGCAGGGTAAAAGGAGCTGAAGACAACTGCAATGCAATGGCCAATGGGGTGGGTGGGCTCTCCCTTCTTCTTCTTGACCCCGCAGCTCTCAGTTTTGAAAAAGAAGAGCTCCACGCATCTTCCCCTTTCTCAAAGCGACGTCACGGGCTCCAACACGCATACGAGTCTGGAGACACGACGCCCCTCTCCCTCTTCTCTACTGCCTCCCCCCATCCGCACGCCATTTGCGTTGGGAGGACGAACGAACCCTCTTCTTCCGAGGTACAAGAAGAGAAGCAAAGCACTCCTGTTAAAAACTCGGACTAGTAACTAATTTTTAGATGTCATCTGTAAAGTAAATTCGACACTCAGAGAGGCATCCTATCGAAGGTTTTTTTTTTTTTTCTTGAAGGGGCCTGCCCAGAGGCCGATTATGTATAGTTATTTACAAGCGACCGGAGTTCTAATCGAGAACCCGAGATAATCTTCTAAAGTTGGAGATAACTTCGGCTCGGTCGAAAGATCCGCCTAATTAGGAGACAGTTTCATGTCTATCTAATTTCTGAAAAAATAATTTCACAGACCAAGAGATAAATATCTCAACAACACTAGGGGACTGCATGGCTCGAGGTTTTTAGGTCCAACCAAAATCGAACATGAGACCTCCAACTGTCCTAGTCACTTTTTCTTTGTTCCCGGTTCAATATATTTTCAATACACACTTCAATATTATCATGAACACAAAATTACAATTATAATTTAAAATACAACTCAACGTGTACTTAGATACAACGTAAATTATTACACATTGGTGGTATTTAAATGTTTTACATTTTAATTATAGTTGTAGTCTTGTGTTTTTTATAGTATTTAAGTGTTCTGCGTTATATTAAAAATCTGTTGAACTGAGAACAATAAAAAGTTACCAACTTTGATAGGATACGTTTTAAAATGAAAAACTTATTTTACACATGACATCCATCTAAAAACTCTAGTCCCCCATGACAGTGAGATCTGGCACTTTGTAACGCTAGAGGGAACTAGGTGCGGACACAGCAGGCACCATCCTTGGCCCTCATAATCAGTGAAAATAAACTTGTGATTTTTTTGAAAAGATGGTGTGATTTAATCACACATTGTTTTTATCTTAACTTATCTTTTGTAAATAAGTTATAATTGATTAAAAGAATTTTACAATATTTGCAAATTCAAAACAATAGCGGTTCAATCATGTGTTTTTTCAAAAAATCCTTCTCTAAAGTAAATTCCTCATTGTTATATTAGACATTATTAAATTATTATATTATATCTTGAAATCTTATTTTATATATTAAAAACTAATATTTTTTTAACAAAATTTTAAGATTTTTTTTGTCAACTTAAAGTTTTACTTTTTCCACCGAATCCCCACTTGATGATATTACGGATAATAATACGGAACGCATAGCAGGGGAGGGGGATGACGACCTTACTCGAGACTTTATGATGTAGTACTACTTGCTGGGCAATGCAACATATTAAGTCATCTTGCAAGGCGAGATGACATTGATTTACTTGAACAAGGTTACATCAGTTGGATAGCTTTTTTTAAGGATAGACTACGTAAGTATTAAATACGGATGAAAGGTTTTGGACATGACAAATATATGTATAGATATGTTTAAAGAATATTTGTTATTTTCAAATATTTATGTATGAGTTTTTAGATGTGACATATTTTATATACGTGAAAAATACTTCTTAAGCATAATAAATAGTATTTGTCATGTGCATGAGGTATTTGTCATGTCTGAAATGCATTTATCATTCTTATGCATGTGTGTACTGATTTATAGACATAACAAATATTTTTCATGCATGACAAATGTTCCGTAAATATGTTATGCCTACTAAATATTTGTGACATCTACATACATTTGTCATATTTAAAATCTTTCACCAGTATTTAATATTTGTATAGGAAAAAAGTTATCCTATCCATATGACCCCACTTAAGTAGATCAATATCATGTTGCGTTATAACAAACATTACTCCCTTCCAATGATGGTAATGTGCGGTTGTGCACTTTTCGGGTCCCCATCGTATTTACTTGGCAGGAGCCGCAGGACCCAACGTATCGAATGGGCTCTTTCTCCTCTTTTAATCATCGCCGTCCGTGGACGGATGGATGGATGTTTGCGGACGCTGCTCCGTGGCCTAGTGCACCAGGAGAAACATAGCCACGCTGCATTGGTTTGAATTATTATTCTTTAAATACCTTTTTAGCTTAATGTGGAACTGTTTTTGATAAGTTCACGAGTGACTGATGCTAACTACTACCAAGCTAGATTTCGAAGTTATCTTTAGAGAGACGTTAAAAGGTTCACTTTAAATGACCTCTTTTATGATTCCAAAACACTTTTGCTCGCTTGAGATTGTGGACTAACTATTGAGAAGTGGTCCCCAGCTAAGTTAAGTTGAGCTTCTATTGGGTTAAGCTTGAGCTTGATTTTAGTCTTGACAGTGAACTCGAATTGATAAATAAATTCAAGTTCATTCAAGTTCGACTTCAATAGTAAGAAACTGAAGGGTCCGTTTGGTTTCATCGTAAGATAGATCACATGAATTTTTTTTTTCAAAAAACATATTCAAATCACTTGTTTGATAGTTCGTAAAATTCTAGTCAATAAAAAACTTAATTAGTTGACTTCTTTATTTTCCGATTTAGCATCCACGGGATAAGATTGAATGTCATTTTTTAAAGGAGTTGAAAATATTTTCTTGAGTATTAAATGATGAATTTTATTTTCATTTTTTTATAAATATATTTTCTTAAAAAAGTTTTTCTATCCGATTATATCTTACGTGGAACTAAAAAGACAAAAAGAGATATTTTTATCATTTTAATGTCTATTTTTATTACTTAGAAAATATAAAATATCTATGAAATTAGCTTCAAAATATCTAGTTTTGTTTTCTCCTATTAATCACCGGTGGTTGGATGGAGAGGGACAAGACTCAAAAGTCTGCCGATCCCTCAACAGTCTACACGATGGCACAGTGCACCGGTAGGAAAAAAAAGGCCGCGTCCATTTTAAGTTACGGATTTATTTTTTTTTCAGTTCTTTTTTAGTCTTTGCAATGTTCACATTTTCTTAAAACTCCCCAAAATTTTTGAACCCTCCTTAATTACAATGTTCTTCTAAACTCTGGTAAGACCTTTTAGGAAGGGTTAAAGAGCTTTTAAAGAGACATTTTAAATAATTATAGAGAAAAATAAAAAATATAAAGATTGACAAATTAATAAAAAATATTAAATAATTGTACATATTAGAAAGTAAAAAAAAACACTTAAATACTGAACCATGATTGACGACGTCATGAGAAGCTGTTGCTAACTATACCAGATTAAATTCAGTCCTATAATTCTGCTGCAAGGACTTACCTCTTGATTAAGGATGTAGGCGGGTTGGATTGGGTTATACGATAATCTCTGAGTTTAACTTAAATTTAAAATAGCTCAGTCCAAATTTAACTTAAATTCAACTCAAATTTACTCTCAATTCAATAGTGAGTGGGTTGAGTTAAGTTGGGTTGAGCTGGTCCTATTTATAAATGTTTTGTTAGAATTATTTTACTTTTCGTATAAATTATTGTAAAAGTCACTAGTTTAAACTGGATCAACTTGTTTTCAATCTAACTCAACGCATAATTAATGTCAACTCAAATTTAATCTAACTTATTTTTTTTTAATATGGACTAGACTGAACTGGACTAGACCACGAGCTGACTCACACCTGATGCCTAACACTTTTTACTTAACTGTGACTTAGTACCTGGTTGTTTATAACTTTTATCTTTTTTAGGGATCCCATGAATACATTTTTTTAAATAAAATGACTGATCTATTTTTACTTTATTTAATTAATGAGGTCCGAAAGATCTCGCTCTTTTTTGCTCCTGACACATCGTGTATCTTAGACCGAAATTTATTGGACCTGATGAATCTTGTAATATTTATTGACGGATAGATTAATTCATGAGAAGAAAAATTAAGAATAACACATCTCAATCGGTCTAGGAGGGATCACACCTCGATCGCTCGTGCCGGACGATCTGGGCCGGAATGTTTACGGTTTGCACACCACGCTCCCCAGTGTAGAAGCCGAAGGCGCCGGAGTACATTTATTGCTAGCCGTCCAATGGAGAACGGAAGGGTGACAGTGGTCTTACGAGTACAATAATTGCACCGCTCGTGTATCGGTGGACCCGCACCGGCACCCTTTCCCGGTGACCCAACCTGCCTCCTAGCAAACTTCCACCACGCCAGTTCATGATAGACCCCTCGGGGGACCACCGTTCTCGACGGACGGATGGTATGTGGTTGATGCGATTGGACACAGGCGACGAAATCCTGGTGTCCACACGGTTTTCTTTTCCTGCATGTGTTGGAGACTTGGTGTGGACGGAGATCGGGCCGGATTAACTGACGTCAGCAGGAGAGGACATCAGATTTGATCATTTGAGCCTCCATAAAAGATACTCTCGGTGCACAGAGAGAAAGAAAGACATTCATGCAGAGCTTTTTTAATTTCCGGTGAATAAATTATTTTAGAGTAATATTTAAATTTTTATTTTTTGATTTTTTTATAGTAAGTCCTATCATGTCTATATAATTTGATTTCTGATAGGACGACTTAAAAAAATCTAATAAGTAAAAAATTAAGCCCAATAAATAATAAATTATTGTTTATTTACTGTTAATTGGACTCGATTTTTTATTTTTTAAATTTTTTAAATTATTCGATTTGAGATAAAGTACCGGATGTAATGGGGCCGAGTAAAAAAAAATTTAAAAAATTACTACTGCAGCAATCGTACAACACTCGCACCATGCTCTGTGTATAGCAAGTGTTACCCGTCATTTTATAAATATTTGCTTCGCTCTGCCCTGTACTTGTTAGTAATCCGTAAGTGCAATGACCCCCCCTCTCTATCTCATGCTTTGGATTGGATCGGCATCCACATTCTGATTGGTGGATCTTATTATTGCTCAGCGTGTTTGAATAATAAAATCTAGATCATTTTATTTTGAGAAATGTAAATTAGTGTAGTTAAGATTTCAAATCTTTGATAAATATTAAATATAAAATAGTAATAATACATATATATAAGAAATGATTCAACGTGCCCTAGGGAGCATCTAATTTAGATGCTCCCTCCCTTGAAAAATCTACCCACCTTCTGTTAAAAAAAAATCTTTTGTAGATTTTTAAATATTTAAATAGACCATTTAAAGTTGTTCTCATATTCAGAGTTTTAATTTTCACTGTTCAATTTTAAAAATCAACCAAAATTGTTCGATCAGTACCTATCAAAAATTAATATTAAAAAATAATTTAAAAATAAAAAATTCATCAAATTAGTCATTAAAGTTGATCTCGTCTCCTGAGATTTTAATTTTAAACCCCAAAGAATAACAAACTTGATTGGACGACTACAGTTGATTCCGTTGATTGAGACGGTGAAAATAAATCCAATGAGAGGAAAACAACTTAGAAGAAAGATATTTAAATATTTTAAAAATTTTGATAATTTTGATTCTTTTTAAAAATTAAGATGAGGGATTTCAAGGTGGAGGCATCTCAGTTAGATACACCTTGAGCATGTTAAATAAAAAGTCCCCTTTGCGTGCATTTAGTGTGCATTTAGTGCGTGTATTTAGTAAACGAATCTTAAATAGGTTATAAGATTTTAATATAGGTTAATCAATATTTTTTGTTTAGGTGCTAAATTAGACTTTCTTGTGTAAGAATGTGACGTCGGAGCTGTTGTCCTCATTGCCAATACGAGGGGCCTTCCATGAGTTCCATCTCAATGGCAACACGGCTCACTCTTTTATTAGTGACAAGCAAGGCGTCAGGTATGTTCCTCTCTGTATGTTGATGGGAGATTGGGAGGGGACTTCCACACTTTTTTCAATTCAGAAAAAAGGCAAAAGGAAGGTGAAAGGTGTCAACTGCAGGTTCCAACGAGTTACCAAGTACAGGAGTTAAGAGAATTCTTGAGGCCGATTTGTTTAAAAAATAAGTGATCGAACTGGATGATTTTGGGAGTGCAGATGTGTTACTCTAAGCATGGACGTGTTATTTTTGGAACAAGTAGAATAATTCTACTCATTTAAAAATTAAGAATAACTTTTTAGAATAAGAAAAATATATATATTCATTATTTTAGATATAAGAGATTCGGATACTAAAAAATCCAAAATACCATATTCACAAAACAAATCGGCCCTTCCAGTCTCGGACCGTGAGTCACCACTTCAGCCTCGTGGATCCTCATGATAGAGGAGCAGCTGGTTCCCATTGCACTTGTTACGGGGAGGATAAAGAGGAGCCGAGAAGAAAGAAGAGGAGAACCAGCTAATCCTCACACAACTTAAATGAGTCAGGGATGGAAGATTGTACGAGTTTTGTCACCAAATATATTGGCATGCGAGCGTTTATGGGGAGGAGGGAGAGAAGAGGGGATGTGGATGCAGAACGAGAGGTGTCGTGGAGTCCTTTTCTGGGGTCGGCTAATCTGCTCCGTCAGGAGATTTATCCTCAAATTCACAGCTGTCTTAATCGGACGGTTGTATTGGGGCCTGCCGGGCGCCTAATGATTTATGCCAAAACTGTGATTGTGACGTCGTGAGATGAATCCATTCGCGAAACTGGAATACGGATGTAGAAGGTTATCTGTCCGTTTTAAACCGAGAGATACTTGGTGCACTCCAAGGTGTTGCTAATTTTTATTTTTATTTTTAAAATTGTATTGTTAGGTTGGGGTCACTTATACGTCCGTACAAAGCGTACTATATTTGACATTTATTTTTTTTTAAAAAATAAAAATTATTTTAATATTTTTATTTTTTAAAATTTTTTAGATGTCGAAATAAAATGTACCTTGTATAGACGTGTAGATCATTTCGGTCTCAACTTAAAAACATAAATTTTAAAAATAAAAAATAAAAAAACTTGGTGCACACTAGATGTGCACAAACCTGGTGTGCACCGAGTATTTCTCTTTTAAACTTCTAACAAAATGTCAGATAAGGTTACAAAGAAGTTTGGTACTATTGTTCTTGTTGATGTATATACAGTAGGTCTACATTTAGATTTAGTATGCTCTAGATTTAGTATGTACATATTGGTAAGCATGCTGGCCTCTTGCCCTATTATAGGTCTCTTGCCCTATTATGGGATCTTGTACTTGTATATATCAAGGTTCAATACAATGGAGAAGGACACGCTTCCTTCAATTCATTATTCGTAACAGTTCTGATTTATCATGTATACGAGTCTGTTTAACATTTTATTTTTATGTTTGTTCTTTTGTATTACGTTACCTTCCATACGAATATATAATCGTTTATTTCTCCTTCCTCCACACACGCATCGGAATTTTTATCAGCAATAACGTTTCCTGTTAAGATTAGGTAACAATTTCAGTTTAGGTAGTTCTTCCACATACGTTTAATGGCTAATTGGCTTCATTGTCAGTTTTAAACCTTTAAAATATCAAGAATAAGAATATTTGTGATACATATGAAGTCAAAATTTTAGCACATTAGTATATACAGAATCAATCACATAATAAAATACTCAGACGTTAATTCAACAAATCGAAAACACACTCGATGAAAGAGAGAGAGACACTTCCTTAGAGACCAGAAGGAAAAATTGCAATCTATAATACACGTATTTGTTTAATATCAATTAATCTTCTTGTATTTATAAACTCATCGATAGCTATGTAATAATAGGTAACCTTTGTAGTCAATAAATTACCATAACAATCCAATCGCAGATGGGAGCAGATCCTCACTTGACTTACATCTCAACATGAAATAGGATTTTTTGTATATATAGTCCAATAAACTACCCTAGATGTATATATACTCTTTTTCCAATATTGTTATCAACATCCTTATCATCCTCTGAAGAGTTGCAGCTAGGGCTGTCAACGGTTCGGGTCTGGGTAGACCCATGCCCAAAGTGAATAGACCCGGACCCGGTTCAGACCCAATAAAGGTAATGGGTAAATGGGTAAATGGGTCGGGTCTTGGACCTGCTTCTTATTTATTTGATGTTGAAAGATAAATGGGCCTGGTATAGAATTTATTTATCTTAAATCTTTATGTGCCAGATAATTTGGTTTGATTTTAGGTCTAAATTCCAAAAAATTAGCTCACAAATTTTTGCAATGTATGACAATAGAAAGTTTAATGGGTAAACGGGTATACCCAGACCCATAACTAACGGGTCCAAACGGGTCTGTTAACGGGCCTGGGCCCATTTTGACAGCCCTAGTTGCAGCTATATCCTTCTGAAGGGGATAAATAAATTCAGACAAAGAAGGGCCCAATCATGAGGAAGCTCACGGCCTCTAGTAGCCTGTCAAATAAGGTCTACATTGATCAAGGTCTGCAAAGTTATACTGTTGGAGCTCTCCTTTGGTCTAACAAGCCATCTAGGCCTAAAGCTCTTTGAGATATAAAAACTATGCATCAACCATTAACCTTCGAATGCCTTAATGGGGGCCCCCAGAGGATAATGGCCTCCCTTAAAGGTCTGGAGTACATCTCCCTCAACCACTGATGGCTTCCAAGCTCTTAGAAACAAGACTCAGGTCTACTCCAATCACATGCCAGTCGGCAAGGAGAAATAATGCCTTCTAGAGCACCCAAGAACTCCCTCTAGGCCAAAGTCCCTTTAGTAAGGTCGGGAGTACACCTCCCCTGACTGCCCTGGCGGTTATGGCTCGACAAGTCCTTCTAGTGAAAACCCTCCAATCCCCTTGAGACGTCAAGGGGCCAATATAGGAATGCCTTCTTGAGAACTAGTCTGCCATGTGGCTGTGGTCCTCCTGACAAATCCAAGGGCTTTCATTTAATGTGTATACCTAACGACGAGGAAAGCCATCGTGAACTCTACTACCCTAGTTGTGCCTTATCTTATACCACACTTAGGAAGGTGCATGTCATTATGCTACATCTAATCCATAGTAGAATGACGGCATCGCCTTGGTATGAGAGTGATATTCAACTCTCTTTGTCACCACTACTTGGCCATGCTGGCCATCTCCTCCAAGATTCTGACAATATTTGGATACATGCTTGTAGTTCCAAATATCAATATTTTGGTACAAGGGCATTTTAATGGGAGGGATATAATTATATCTTTTATGAAGATGTTACAAATATTTCTAATAATACGTAAAGGTTAAGGATATTTTCGTTAACCCCTACAATCTTTTATGAAATCGTCTATGCCAATTGGACCATCTTATTAGGTATCTAAAAATAACTTAAATTATGTAATGGAGATGCATTACAATCCTAGACACCAGTTGTTTCATTAGCTCCAATCCAATGGAACCTGCACAGGAGATAATTTTAAAAATATTGTCGATACTAGTAAGCAGACCCTATGAGCTGGCATTAATTACTATTAGTTGATAATTAACATACTAATGCATCTCCATCACTTGAACTCAACTTCCTCAAGAATCACATTCCAACGAATAAATATAGTTACTATGACAAGGCCGCTAAGTAGACAGGTCTGCTTGCTTGTCAAAGTTTCCATAACAGGTGGTACGGCATCTGCACCATAAGGATGAGAAGTCTGATTAAGGAAAGGCAGGCAAAAGTGTTACTTAATCTACACACTTGAATCAATTGAAGTGATGAAGTCATGCGAGCCGTATCTTGTAACGTTAGCAACACAAGCCATTTTGAATTAGGATGCAAGTGGAGGGACGTGTTATGAATCAAGGTTTATCATACTGCTGATTCATATCGGATCTTATCTTTTTGGATGCGATAAATATATTTATCGATATGTCTTGGTCTAACTCACATGAATCGCATGGATCAGGCCGAGTCAGATTAATAAATGTTAATAATAATAAGTTGAAGTCACATTTTAGAGGAATGTATGTCATTAATTGACATATAAAGCATAAATTTACTTATCAAATGAAAAAAATCAATTTAAAATAACTCATTATATATATACAAGTCGATATGGTCTAATCCGACTCGATGAGTACCAATAGATCGAACTTGCTTAAGTATGAGTTGATTCGTGCAAGTCGACACGATCCAATATAATATAGCAAATCATACTGGCAATGAGTGTCCTTCAAAGTCTCAAGGGAGTCTACTCCCTTCATGATGGCTTTGGGCCATCGCCTTATGAACACAAACTAATTACCAAGATAAATAACAAAAAGATTCTTAATGGTGTACTCGGTTGACATCTTATAATAGAGAAGGGGTATACTTAAGCACTTAATTTTGTTTGTTCATGAGCCACTTTACTAGTGAGGATTCTTTTGTGACAGTTGATTGAGAGGATGTCGGTTACCTCTGAAAATAGAACCGTACTTCCATATTTGCAAAAACACCTCTGTCCGAACTCAACAAGAGAAGTCCAAGTTCAATCTCCTTTCCACTGGAGAGTTGCAAGGAAGATGGATTAAATTGGTTGGAAACTCGGGTTGGATCAAGAAACTTGACGTCAGCTTAGTCTGACCCACCAATTGCAGTTGAGGTTTTTAGACCACGGTTGTCAGATAATCCGGTTCCCTTGGAAGGGTCATCTTGTATTGTATGGCACCAAGGTCAGGAATTTGAGTTTTTTATGGCACCAGTGTGGGAATTAGATACTGGGACACTTTCACAGTCAAATGTGTGGATTTTTTTTCTAGTCCCAATGCAAATAATGCCACATTGCCGATGGCCGGTCACATGCCCACGTACCTGATTCTGTCAAAAAAGATAAAAAAAAAAGCCCACGCACCTGAAACGTAGAGCCAATTAAAATCATGGCTTCCTATTCCATCCATCATTCATATCAAGGGAATGAGTCTAAGGTGTTCCTTGACAATTGGTTTAGAAGGTAATGTTCAATGATTAATGGGGAAACAAGGAGAAGATAAGGGGGACTATGTGCATTAAATACATATTTTTTCTTAACTCCAAGGTAACTTTTGAGAAGTTAATTCTAAAGAGAGATAGGAGGAGAGAGAGAGAAGAAGGAGAGAGAAAGTTTCTTTTTAAAAATTTTGAAAATTAAAGTGAACCCATATAAATCCAAAAGTCAACATATTGTTCCTATTTTTGAATCCAAACATGGTCTAAAGAATAAAATGATCTGTTCAAATTATTCAAATTTATTTTTGGTTCAATTTCATAAACCTTCTTCACATGCAAAATATCAAATATATCCTTCTTAGTTGCACAATATCATATGAACCCTCGTTATAACAATATAATATCAAAAATATCATTAAGGTTAACATCCGTTTATAATCATCAGAATATGTGAAGAATATTCACTTCATTGTTGGAACATAACGGAAAATAGATGACAGAGGGCAACATGTCTAAAATCCCCCGAGAGAGAGAGAGAGAGAGTATATCCAGTAGGCTCAATCCTAGTAGGGATATCCCAGTAGGCTCAATCCTATTAGGGGCCACAGCTTCTTCACCGCCACCATCTTCCTGAGCAGCTGGATGGCAGCGCCTATAAGCCCCTCTTGGCAGAGGCCCTTGACCAGGAAGTTGCACAAGATGACGTCCGGGGAGCAGTCCAGCTCAGGCATTCTGTCGAACACCTTGCACGCATAGGAAACGTTGTTCTCAATGCATAAGTGCCAGATCAAAGTGTTGCAAAGATGAGTGTATGGGCCGCGCCTGCGCTTGATCAGACCGCCGAGGATCTGAAAGCCAAAATCGGCACAGCTGGAGTGGCAATCGGGGCCGCCAGCCGAGGCGGTGGTGCAGGCGATCATGTGCTGTTTAGCTGATCTCGCCGTGGGCTGCGTCGCATGCCGAGCACACCCGGCCACCACCCACAGACTCCGTCTTCGACGAGGTAGGGGAGCTTGGCCTCTAATGGGGGGGGAGAGAGAGAGAGAGAGGAGTCACCTAGCATGTATCAGTGGCCTAAGCACGGCCATTGGGTTGGGTTTGCAAATTGCAAGCATGGGGCTTATTGACGCTGGCGAGCTTGCGTTCGAAGACCCATCCCTGCAACGACCCCATCTCCCAGGACTAGAAGTGGAGAAGGGGTCCCAAAGTTAAAGAGCACCTTAATTGTCTATTGTCCTCTCATATGGACACATTACATACATACATATAGACACATCACCATATTCCCCACTGCAGGTAGAAGAAGAGGAAATGCAGACCAACACAGTCACGAACAAGTGAAGAAGTAGGGATTCTATGTATCAATCGGCCATGGGATTGAAGTCGAACAGGTCCACTGCCGCCGTGGGCTTGCTCCCCTCCGGTTCCGGTGCGCTGTCAGTGGCTGTGCTATAGTAGCTCATGACCATTGCGTCGGAGAGCACCGGCAGGGTCAGGGCTTGTGCGCGTTTCCTGCACCACACGTGTCAATGTTGAAGTTAGGCCCTCAGAGAGAGAGAGCACGGTGGGCCATCTCCATCGCCATCTGGAGAGAGAGAGAAAGAGAGATAACTAGAGGATATAAGCGTACTTTTACACAGGCTAATATTTAACCATAGTTGGTTAGTTTTTTTGAATATGGCCAAGACGGTTAAAGACGAGGCTACACTAACCAAAGACCCGGGATCGAACCCCAGGCCTCCCCCCACCCCCAGTTCCCCTCCCAATTACACATCCGAAAATGAATGGAATATCCACGAGGAGGGAGAATGCGCGAGTCGAACTCGCGACCCCCACGCGCCAACGCAGCTAGGCGGAGGATGTCCACTGCACCAAGGACGTGCAACTAAAAATGATATATAATGAGGGTTATATAATGGTATGCAACTAAAAAGAAAATACTTGATATTTTATATGAAAAGAGGATTTATATGAAATTAATTCTTATTTTTTTAATTGGCTGAATCTAACAATGAGCTAAGCTACTTGGGTTCAGCTCACTTTAAGCTCCACCCGAGCGAGTTGACATTTGAGCTCAAGTATGAAGAATGGCTCGACTCAGGAAATGAGTGAGCAAGCATAATAGAGCTTGGCTCGATTAGCTCACGAGTGACTTCCATTAATGTAATTTAACAAATTTATTATACAATATTTGATCCATCATCCATCGCTGAGTTAACTCACTATCAAACGAATTCACGTAGGCAAACTCTTGTGCTCTTTGGTGTTTAATGGAAACCTTATAGGCCACTGGAAATTTTGTAGATTTTCACGTACTCTCTATTTGGCAATGGTTCTATCTCATATTCAGAGTCTTCAAATACAAAGAAAATTTAAAAAGTGTAAAAAAAAAATTAAGAAAAAAAAAAGAGATGGATTATCTAAGAATTTAAATTTTGTTTCATGTAGAAAAATGACATTTTTTTTTATTCCTGACGAATCTTTTGAAAAAGGGATAGGAAGGTATCTGAGGACTTTAAAAAATAACATTCTCCTTATTTTCTTTTTTTACCTTTTTAAAGTTCTTAAAAAAAAAAATATGAGAATAAAAATATCTTTTGATGTGTCTTCAAATTTGAGTTATCATGATCTTTCGGTAGGCGGGTGAGCAAGACAGCCTACATGCTCGCATGTGTGTGTGCAGGACAAAACCTTGTACTCACGCATGTATGTGCAGGGTAAAACCATTTGGTTTAATTTCATATCGGAAGTTTGACTTTTTCTTCTTCCTCCTCTATTTATAAATGGGATTTTTGCATATATATCTCTAACAAACATCATAAGTTTTATCCCCATCTCTCATATATTATTTTCAATATTCTTAAAATCTCAAAAATGTTTAGGTTACGACGTTCGTCAGAATAACGTGAACTCTAACTGAATATGCTAAAGAGATTCCATACAGGGTTCGTAAATCTTGATAACATTAAGGGTACATATATATGCAAAATTTTAGTGAATTTAGGTGTATATATACAGAATATTAATGAATTTAGAGATATACATGTAGAATCTCTTTGGGATATTCAGTTAGAGGTCACGTTATTTTGACGGAGGGCATAATGGTCACATTTTTAAAATTCAAAGATATTATAATTAATATATGAGAGTTGGGGGTATAACTGCAAATATGATATTTTTAAGGAGTATATGTACGCAAAAACCCCTTTATTAATTGGACTAAACTACCTCTTCTAGTCTTGTTCTCCTCAGCCATTTGGGTTGGACAAAATCTAATGGCTAACCCAATAACTTTGGCTCCAGGGTTGAATTAAAGTTTGTGCTCAACTTGAGGTTGAAATTTTTTGTTGAGCCGAGTTTGAACTTGCCAGAGCTCGGCTCAATTTGATTAGTTGCCGCGGCAAGTTGAATTTGTTATTTTCGTCAGAATTTTTTGAATAAATGGGAATGAACAATTCCACTAAGTATAAATTATTTATTCTAGTTAGAACAAATATTAATGATATTTATTTTTATGTATTTTATATATGATTTTTTTATTCTAAGCAATGTATCAATATAGTTATCACTGCAAACGATCACTTATCCTCCTGAAATACTTATGTAAGAGTAGGCAATCCGATTATCAAGGAGGGCCTGGTGTTCTTGGCACAGACTTCCATACTTATGTTTCTTTTTTTTTCGAGGTCCCTACCATAACACCTCACCAAGTTCGGATCTGGGTCTTCCCCATCCTATACTCTTTAAAACTATCCGGTACTCATCCATGCTTATGTTTGATGCACATTCTTTCTGATTGGATGATTACAAAATTATATTGACCATTAAAAATTATATTATTTAGATTTAGTAGATTCGGTCAAAACAATGCTGCGGACATTAGTGAAGATCACTTTTTGGTGAATACTATTAAACTTTAACTAATAAATGTCTGAATAATCAAGATGGCTACCTAGGTTGGTCTCCTCTCTCAACCACGTTGGGCGTGGGAAGGGAACCTAATAAATATGGGAACATGCATTGATGCATATCATTTGATAAGTTGTTGCAATGTCTCGGTTCTTTGTGAAAGCACGTGAGTTGAAGGGGTACCCTTGTCTTCTACTCTTCAGGCTTTTGCCCTGTCCTAGAGATGCCGAACGCCTATCCTGTGGCATTTTCATTTAAAAGACCTTTATATACTATCTTCTATAATCTATTGCATTCCAAAGTTCTCTCTTTTAAAAAAATCATCGCATCAGGCTACCACTTTTCCCACTCAGTTATTTTCTGTCGTCCATCCATCATTCCTATGTTTGAGATACCATAAATGTTAAAATACAACGTTTTTTTTGCATATATACCCTTACAATGTCACATTTATTTTTATACTCTCAACTCTCATGTATTGTATGAATACTCTTGAAAACCACATAAACATTGCGGTCATGCCCCTCCATTAGAATAGCATCAACTCCAATGAAATTTGCTAGAGATTCCATTAGACTGAACAACATTTTGACCGAGGGGCATTGCCGCAATGTATATGAAGTTTTTAGAGGTATTTCGTACAATGTACGTGAGTTAGAGATATAGATATAAATAGATCAGTTTTCAAGAATATATATGCAAAAATCCTTAAACATATATAGTCAATTGATTTAATATATTTTGTGATGCTTTTGATACCTCAAATTTAGAGATGTCATGTCCAGGAACATTTACCCGAGTAGTTTTCAAGTCACAGCATCATGTTACGACATTAGAAAAGAAAACGGTGCACGCCTGTGGAATGTGATCCTAGTAAGTCACCCTACGTGAGTAAGAGAAGGGTGACATCTATGGAAAGTATACTTTTTTGTGATTTTCTCATAAAGATAGGGATAAATAGGGGATTATCAGGATTGTAGTTTAAAAGTAGAATATGGAGTTTGGAGGAGCAAGTGAACCGGTTGCTTGAGTTTGATAAAAGAATAATGTTTGCTGCGCTGCACGCAGCAATGTAGGATATGTTCAATCTGGCGGATCGGATGACATGCAATGAGTACATTTTTTTTTTTGTCAGATTTTTAATTTTTTTTTTAAACATATGATCAAAAATTCGACAATACATTTGGAGAGCTCGAGTCGATTCTGACTTGACTGTGTATTTTATTTTTAAAAAAATTGTTTAAATAACACCTCAGTTTTTTTTTTTCCTAAAAGCAAAATACAAAGTCGGGTCAAGACCAATCCAAACTCTTCATATGTACTATCAGATTTTTGATCGATTTTCTTTTAAAATAAAAAATCTGATAAAAACATCCGATCCACCCGATTAGATGGGGGCTGAACGCAGCAAACATTACTTACTCTTGATAAAAATATCCTCGATTCCAAATCGCGACCACTCTTTTATTACCACCGACCTTAACCGCTAATGCATTGGGAATTGTGGCTCGTACCTTATCAGTTGCGTGGAACACGAACTTCTTTAAGAATTGTCAAGTGGGGGCATGCACGAGCTTCCCCAAGTTTGTTTATCAAAGCGAGGGTTTGGCGTCACGGATGTGTTCTTCATAGACGCATCCGTGAATGTTGTAGGGCACTACATAGGGATTAGGGGAGGACAAGGGGCGTTTATGAGACCTTAGATTTTGTTTTTTTTTCCAAGGGCAATGACCTAGTGCTCAAATATTTATACTATTGTTTGATCAATAAGAGTTAAACTTCATATGATATGTTTATTTTAATGGTCGGCTAAGGCTTCAGAAGAGTATATCTTTTCTCCACCCATAACAAAGATAAAGTTTGATCATTTAATTTCTCCTACAAAGAAAAGGTTCAAATTAGAGATGTATGTGGTAACCGATGATTTGATTATTTAACTGATTATTAGTTTTTAGGACAGATAAAATCTCTCTAAATCGATACAGATATATAGCAGATAAGATAACAAATACAATTTATTTTAGACTAAATGCATATAGTTTACTGAATTATATATTAACCTAAAGTTAATGAATATAACTGTTTGGATAACATAGCAGATAGAGTTACGGAACCATAAAAAGTTAAAAAAGAAAAAAGACTAAAGTGTTACAAATTCGTGGACATCCTTAATTCAAATATGGTTGAGTCACATGCCCTTTCATCGAGACCTTGGCCTTAATTCAAGGTGTTCTTGAGCCTAAATTAAGTGATGTAGCTAAGTGGTCTATTTATAACCGGAAGCTTCTAACCCTAGATTATTTTTACTTTTACTAATAGGGGGCAGCGAGGACCCTCGGTTTCCCAGCTCCGTTCCTCTTTATGGAACAAAATACCTTAACTGTGATGTAATACTAAAATCGATAAAAAATATATTATAGTTTTAACATGTTTCAAACAACTTACACAAAATTATAACGTCCTCTTTACTAAAATCAGTGAGAATATATTGCAGTTTTAACATGTTTCAAACATCTTACACAAAATTCTAACGTCCTCTTAAAAGTCGGCCTCGGTGCGTAAAGCACAAAAGACCTGTTTCCTTACCTGGACCGGGAGAAACTAAAAATCTCCACGTTCATGAATCACTCTAGACACTGTTTTAAACTTCAACAAATTTATCCCTCAAGCAGCATTTGGTGGCTTCTTCTTGTTGAATGCAGCTCCTCTCAATACGGGTTTGGATTGAACTCAATTAGTACAGAGAAGAGGAGAAGGGATATTTTAAAAAAAAACCTCCTCAGAAATGGAAAAAGTATCATATGAGAGGTTTTTTCAAAATCTTTCTCTCTCTTTACTAACTGAGTTCGGTCCAAACTTGGACGTAGAGGATCTCTATTCCTTCTTGTTCAAGGATCTCTTAATATTGCTGTCTTTGAGTTACTCCCTTACTTTATTTATCTCTGAACCAACCAACTGTATTTATTACAATAAACTTTAAATTGACGATCTTAATGCATTCACTTGACAGTTGTAATGTATGGAGAAAATATCTTTAAGGAGTACGCTTAAGGGAGTAAGAATAGTATCATTCCTTTTTCTTAAAAGCTGCACACCAAAATTGGTTCGCATGCAGCGCCTGCCTATGAAAGACGAAGACGTCCGTGGCAGCAAGAAGGTCTATAAGGCTGTCGGTGCTTGCAACTTTTGTTCCATCTAATGATGATATATGCTTTTACTAATGTTGTTTTGTTAACAGTTAAAGAAGTAAAAGGTGAACGAAAGAAGACGACCCTTCGGTGAGCTTGAACGTAGACATAATAAGAAAGGCCATAGAATCTTTGCAATTTTATGGGATTTATGGCAACCAAACACCGAAACAAGTGTGACGACAGTTGCATGGCTAATCGAGGAGGAACAAGTTTTCAATGCGAAAAGTTCGTCATGATGCTTACCCAACTTTCCCACCCCCAGAACCACTCATTTAATGACCATTCTTTAATATATTGCAAGTATGAATCCGCAGGTTTAACGTCCGCATGTAAAGGGTTGTTTGTTTTAGAGTAGAACAGTGTAATTTGAAATAATTGTTACAATTTACAGTATTTTCAGTTGTTTAGAAAGATGTAAGACAATGTAAAGTAAAATCCTGTTTGGACCTTGTTTGCCTACTTGACAGTCCGATTTTCCTGTTTTGGTTTACAGTAA
The DNA here is from genome assembly GCA_030544215.1 of Zantedeschia hybrid cultivar. NCBI lineage: Eukaryota > Viridiplantae > Streptophyta > Magnoliopsida > Alismatales > Araceae > Zantedeschia > Zantedeschia hybrid cultivar. The sequence goes on along the minus strand of JARZZO010000002.1, from coordinate 18,060,318 downwards.
AAATCCACCGTAAATCAAAACAAGAAGATTAAAACATTCCTCTTATTTTATTTTTCAAACAACCAAACAAACATTTTGTGATTTTAAAACAAGAAAATTTCACTTGTTTTGAAATCAATGATTTTGAAATCGGTGATTTACAAAGTTTTACACTAAAACAAACAACCCCTAAGACATAAAATGATTAAGTTCCTCGGGTTTCCTAATCCTCCCCACCGTCACACCATAGCCTGAGGACATCACTGCCAATTTCCTTTAGTTTAGTTAGGGCTGCAACTCAAGTTAGAGTTAAGGTCAACCTTATCTTAATCTACAGTAAGAGATCTTCAACTCTAGCTAGCTTATCCCGAGTCAACTAGACTCTTCTAACCTTAATCCATTCTCATCCAACACTACTTCAATCAACTCAATCCGCACAACCCGACCTTCAGCAGGTTGAGTTGAGTTGGATCACATTATAATTTGCATAGCGTAGATTACTTATCTTTCATATAAACCAAGGTCGAGTTCAGATTAGGTCAGGTTATTCGACCTCTCACCTCAAAACAATCTAACCAGGATTCAGTAAGAAGTCCCCCAGCCTTGATCCAACACAACCCAATCTGAATATAGTTGAGTCTATAACGTAAACCAACCTTCAAGTTGGTCCACTCTCGTTGATCCATCCAAAGTTGCAGCCTTACTTCCAATTTGAAGCGTTGCCAATTAGAAGGGATGAGGCCAAGCAGGGATCGTCGGGATCTGACGGCCCATGCTCGTTTGTTGCCAGCAGTGCCAGTGACCTGAAAGCCACAGGCTCAACAAGTGCACGAACAAATTCCCACTAAAAGCCGGTGCAACAGTGGGGATTCAACTACAGCTCTACAACAATTTGACAACAGAGCAGGTTCTGTCGTAATCGATCGGAAGCTGCCAGGCCAGAAATGTGACGAAGAGTGTCAATGGGCCAACTTTGGGCTGGATCGAAGGGCTGTTTAATCCGAACTTAAGGCCTCCTTCAAGAGGGCCAGACTCGGTTCCTACGTCGTTGTGGCTAAAGATTGTGCTGGGCCGGACAGATCCAAACTAGTTAGGTTTTGGGCCGGCAAGCACTTGGTAGCCTTTAGCCCACCCCCGAATAATCCAGTTTCAAAACCTCCAACTCTGAGGACTGCCACGTGACTTGTTCATAATATTTGCCACGTTACTCCTGTGCCAGTGATCCCTTACGTAGATTTGGCAGCTTTAATCAACACTGGCTCAGATCCGACGGCTGTCCAGCAAGCATTTTCTGAGAGACATCATTCCTAACTATTTTCAAAGCTTACAACAGGACAGGAGTAACACTATGAAGCCTATTCCCAAGAATTAACCAAGAAGTAATACTATGAAGTATGAAGGCGTGTTGGGCATGGATCTATTAGCGTTGGATCTGGATCTGACGTTCTGAGGGTCCAAGTACTTGAGACCATGACTGTGGCTTGCGAACGCAACTGCGAATCGGAAGCTACCACGTGGGGATGATGAAGGCGAGTTGGGCTTGGATCAAAGTGTTGGACCTGCATCTGACGTTCTGACGGGGACTTCAGACCCCGACTGCCGCTTGCGAACGCACTGCGAATCGGAAGCCCATTATCTGAGGCAATAATTCACAGCTAAGAACGATCTCGTTGTCATGAGATAAGATGCAGCACAATAAAAACTTTAAACCCAATGGATAATATTAACAAGACTACCCCAGGAGCGCAGCCCTTGCCCTAGCCGGACTAACCGTTATGACAAATGTCTGGCCTTGAGAGCTGCCCTCACCCCAATTCTATGATCTTAAGGCAAGAATTCACTTCTCACAAGAATGTATTGCGAGGTTTAAGACAAGGACGATGTCGTCATAACATGATAAAACTCAGCTCAAAACGAACTTAGAAGACCATGGTTAATGTCAGCGAGACTGCTCATCGTCAGGCTATACATGAATCCCCAATCCATTGAAGTATAAAAAAGAAACGGCACTGAACCGTTCGTTGAGCAGTAGAAAATGCTTGGTCAAGCTTTCAACAAGAGTTGATACTTCCAAATGCCAAATCACAAATCTTTAACGAATAATATGGTGTAAAGAATGTTGAAGTGAACATCTAATGCCGTCACTCCTCGACACTCCCTGACAAACCACAGAACAAGCTAAAAAAAGGCGGACAAAGCTTTCGTTTTTTGGAATACAATAAACATCTACCACAACTCACAAACCATCTGTACTTCGTAATACAAAATTCCTGAAACTCTTCATGGTGTCAAAAGTTCGCAATACATGTATTTGGCAGGCTCCAGCAGTGTGGCGCATTAGAAGGCACTCCAGTTATCAGAACCTCGCCTTGGGGTATGGCTGTCTGAAGACTTGAAAGGCCCACTGGAGCCGAAAGGATCCGGGTCATCAAATGTGAACATCCGACTTTGGTCTGAAGTGCTGCTTATAGAGTCAAACCTTGCAAGGGTCTCGCGCTGTGGGAACAGTCCACTGTCGTGCACACTATCAAAAGAGTGATCTTCGGATCCTTCATTGTATCGTGGAGAGAAGCTAGAGTTGAATAGTGATAGTGGTGTCCGGGTCTCACGCTGTGGGAACAGTCCACTGTCGTGCATACCATCAAAAGAGTGATCTTCGGATCTTTCATTGTATCGTGGAGAGAAGCTAGAGTTGAATAGCGATAGTGGCGTCCCTGGGACAGAATCTGCAAAGAAGGAGCTCTTCTCTTTCTTCCCAAATACGCTAGCGGCACTTGGGGAGTCTGTTCTGATTGGGTTTAGACCAAAGTCTCCAGAGTCAAAGAAAGAAATCTGTTTATTTCTCTCATAATCAGACTCCTGAACACAATCGTGATGCAAGTGTTATTCACATAAGCATTAGAACAACAGAAACATCCAACCCAAGGCTTAATTCTGCATGCAAATGGCTTACACGGACCACAATAAAAAAGCATCGCACATCTAAATGACCGGCATTTTGGCAAGGGAAAAAACAACACTTGCATGCTGGCTACCAAGAATATTATCAACAAATGTGACGAACAAAAATGGGTTACCTTGGTGTTAAAATCCCATATAGAGTCAGCATCATCATGCGTATCAAAAGTTGCACCCCAGGATGTATCATCGCCAAACTTTTCCCCAGAAATTGTGGATTCAGCACCACCATAATCACTGCACATATAATAACCACATATTTCAGGGAAACATATAGCAGAAGATGGAATGTACAGCCAGAATATTGAGGGCCAAGAGCAGATCTTAAGCAAGCTGCAAGAGAAAACTATGTTGACCCACTCTTCTTAAACAGCCACCAATCTAAGTGCCGTTGCTGCCAACCTGTTGACAATGGACCAATCTCAAGCCTGAGCTTAAACACTAATAATCAGCCTACTTACTAGCCAGGTCTGGGCAAACTTGGGAGCTATCTATTCTGATAGTTAACTTATGATAGTGCACAAGCCCTGCATAAAACTTTCCTTTCTCCAAGTTGTCTAGTTTGTGTAGGCTGAGGGTTGTCACCGACTGCTGAAGGTTAAGCTGTGTACAATCAAGAAAGCAGTTTTAAGATAGACATGATAACATCCCAATTAATGACGACAACGATTATAACTATCATGATGTGATGCATGAATATCTGATAATCGAGGTAATTTGTGGTGATGAATGCAGGTGAAGGTGTACAGCATTGTAAGATCACAAGGTGAAGAATAGTTAACCACCAAAGACGGTGAAAAGGAGAGGAACACAACCTAGTTGCGTAGGTGATGAGCAAATGAATATAGGAAACCAGGGAGAATGGCAGAGATCAAAGGCAGGGATACACTGATTCCTACCTTATTCTTTTTTCCAGTGTAGGGTGGGTGATGGGATGCATGCAAGAGAAATTCTGGAAAATAAATCTGATTCATGGAGATAGGATGTTCCTACCCTATAGACTTGGGGATCACATACATATGATATACAGATAATACTAAACTCTCTCTTTGGCAGCATATCACACTGGTTATATGTTATGCTCCTGGAAGATGTGACAGCTTTGGAAGTCGCCAATGAGAAGTGTTGTAATGGGTATTGGAATTGGCCCCAAGAGGCTGATGGTGGGGCAATATATTTAGGTGGAGAAACAGTATTTGATTGTGGACTCGACACTTCCAGTGACATAAATAGGCATACCACCTTTGGAAACAGCTATTAGGAGCAAAGATTGGAAAATCATGATCCATAGGTTTAGAAGGAAGTCGTGATAAGATTAGGGTGGAAGGACAATCTTCTTTCTTATAGCAGGATGTTGGTCCATTTTAGGGTGAAGCTCAAAGGTCTCCTACATATTTATGTTACCATTTCACATCCGAAAGAAGATTATCGACGAGTGATATATGATTCAAAACATGTTCTCGAGGTAAGGAAGGTGAAGCCAAGGAAGGGCTATCGTGCAAGTTTCATTTCACATCGCATCAACAATTATGGACAACCTGCAGATGATGCGGCGAAGGTTTTTAGTCCAAGGGCAGAACCATTACCAGACAGCACGATTTACAAGATTTTTTCTTTTTTGAGGGAGAGGGGGTACCAGTGTCAGAAAAAAACAAATTGACAGTTTTTTTTTTCAAAAGCATCACAACTAAATTAAGTGTGCAAATGGATTGGGTCAGAACTGGGCCTGAAGAAGCCCAGGTGTAGAAGGCCTCTTTTCTACATAATTGGCCCAGTCCAGATAATTTTTCCCCTGAAGTCCATTAGGTGAGGCCTTGCCTGCCCCAAAGAAGGGCAAAAGCAGTTCTCAAGTGACTATAGCCTGGAATAGCGGGGACAATGTTCTCCGATATGAGATCAGCACGGGAATGTGATGTCTATCATAGGCTGGACGGGTGGGGCAGTAATCCATGGCAACCTCAGGAACATTGAACTGAGAAGGGCCATAAAATTTGGAGAAAATGGCCAGGAAAGAAGGGCTGAGATGTGCAGTGGAAGCGAGTTAACTGGTAGGGACCGTTCATAGCCAAGCAAGCCAATGACAAGACTTGTTGACCTGGTAATGGGATGGAAAATAAGGGTGCAAAGTAAGGTGAGCCAGCCCACAACCAAACCAATTGAGTACATTAATACATATATGCATATAGATATATACACATTATTTAGCTACACAAAAACATATGCACTATACACATTTTTTGGAATATTGATCCTCTGCTGGATGATGATCCGACAGGAGATGTGCCCTCTGCATCACTTTCTAGACTTCCCTCCTAACCCTCTTCTCCCAACCTTCAATTGCTGCATTCTCTGGCAGTGATTCTGTCAACTCCCTCCTCCAGCAAATACACATATCATAACCATGGTGGCATCACAGTGTAGGTGTGGTCATATCAACAGAACAGCTCAATAAAGAAGACAATGCAGAGAAACGAAAGCACATGTAGAAGGAATTGCACAAAAAGCTAAGTTGTTGGTGATAATCATAAGATATAAAAATCCATCAAATGAACGTCTTGTATTGAATACGAGTGTAAAAATACAAAAAAAGAAATTTGTACTGGAGGAAGGAAAGACCAGCAAGATGACAAAAAGGAGTCCTGGCAGAAGTCCCATCACAGCAATTATACCCACAGGCCACCAACACTAATAATCATAGACACCAGAAATAATTCCCAGCCCAAAACCAGAAACGTGGGTCTATGGGATAAGTTTCCAGCACATTGTAACGACGTAACTCAGAAAAGGCCAAGTTACCGACGATGCCGTGCAGCACCCCGGTGGCGGAAGCACACACTGAAACCAGCCTACAATTTTTTGCCTTGCATCAGAGTTCCGCAGCGTCCAAGCGCTTGGCCTACATGCCTCGCACAATTTTTTTTCAGGGAGGGTCGCCACGCCAAACCCCGAACACCCGAAGCAGGTTGCGCATACGCGGGATGGTCGTTGCTCGGACCCAACCGGCATCTGCGCCCATACACATTGCCCTCGGTGCCCTCGCCCCATGACCAAGACCTCCGCACTAGCCCATCGGCTCCACGCTCATATACTTTGCCCAAGCGCTCGAGCGTTGGTCGAGCAGACCTATGCTCGATGCCTGCCGACTATGCACACCGTGCCTTATCTAGGCACCCTCGTTCGATCGGGCGGACCTTCACTTAGGCCTGTCGGCTATGCGCATAGGGGCTCACCTAGGCACCCCGCTACGCCTGTGCGGACTTGTGCTTGAGGCCTGCCAGTTCTGCGCCTCGCGCCTTCACTTAGGCACCTTCGTACTGCAACACACCCTCGCTCGAGGCCTGCCGACTACGTGTACCACACCTTCGCCTAGGCTCCCTTACTTAGGCCTACCCCAAGTCCAATTGGTCATACATAAAGGCCTTAACTTGGCCAACACTTAGCCGCCAAATACCACTGCCTAAGCAGGGTTGCGTTAGGACACAACACCACCGCCGCCCTTCATGCACGAACTTGCATGTCGGGTCCTTTGCCTTTGCACGGATCCTGCTTTAGTGATTGCTCCAAAGTTCAAGGCCTCTGCCGCCTTCACAGGACTTAGTTCTGCACGAACGGGTCTCCCTCAATACATAGCTTGCTTCACAGGTCAACCGGTGTTCAAGGACATTGCCGCCTGGCGAGAGATGCGCACGAACAAGCAACACCAACTTTATACTTTCATTTAAGTATACAAGGCATGCGTCCAACCCTGTGCATACCAAGAGAGAAGACAGCCACCTGCATGACTTGCCTTATGCTAGTCAGGACGGCATAGCCTACAGCAAACGGACCCTAGGAGACAATCTTCTCTAAAAATCCCCTCGCACCTAGCATGACCCTCGTCATTGCTAAGTCCGACTCCTTCTTTAGAGGAACTCGCTGGCACGAAGATCACACCTAACCGTGACGGCCACACAACCAAAGCGTAGCTGAGGAGGTCCGGTCGGACTAAGCCGCAACCTATCGTCCACTGGACATAGTCTGACTCGATCAATCATCCGCAAATAAAGATGATGCGGGACGACAACCGAAATGGACCCGACTATTTTACCACAATCGAGATCAACAATTCACACCAGACGAATAGCAAAAGAGCACAACGATCACCGTTTTCCAAGAAAGATAATATGTGATAACAATAAAAAAACTTGTAAGCTAAACAAGCCGTCCCTCGCAGTGGATAATGAGTAGATGGACGATAGTGAGAACTACCGAAGGACTAGGGCTTCAATGCACAGTCAACAATATCAAATGGGGCCGCGGGATAGGTTGTTCCCGTTCACACACACCAGGCATTGATACAATATCAACAAGCTAGACATCCTATCAAATGATCTCTCAAGCACTTTGGCAGAAACGACCAAGACTAGACGAGTAAATTGTATCAGAATAGAGTCCTTATCCGATTACCTGCCCATTGTTAAGTGGGGATCGTCTTCTACAAGGGATCCTCAATATTAATGCTTTGCAATAAAAAAAAAACTGGAGACAGATGGGCCCTGAACAATTGCGTCCCACGAAACGGGCCCAGTGGGTTGACATCCAATTACGGGACAGACGAGCGGTATCCGTGGAGGAGGAAGGCGTGGTACGAGGTTGCCCTGGTGAAGTTGGTAGTGGAGCCGGCATTAGGAACTACCGCGTTCTGACGGCGGGCCGATCCCTGTAGAGCGCAGTCAGGCACCGAGGACTACGTGGGAGTCGTGGCAACACGAGGTCATTCGCGCGGGGCGTGATCAATGAAGACGGAAGCAGCGGGGCAGGAATTGGCAAGGCGTTGAGGGCGGTCGAGAATGATGGGATGATGATAATGGGCGGTGGGTGGAAGAAGACAGACCGTGTGGCGCTTGCGGTGGGACCTTGTCGGGGTTAGGCGGGCCAGATGGCACGGGCGACGATGTCACTCGTCGAGAGGGGGCATGAATAGTGCCGTCACCGAGGCGCATCCTGGCGGGACTAGTTCGAGATCCGCGTGGCGCTTGCAGGTGGGAGGAAGCGGCGCGACGAGCGAGGCGTAGGCGGCAATGTGAGTGGGACGTTGACCTGCTTTGGCGCGGGCGACAATGGGGCCGTTCACGTGCGGCCAGAGAGAGTCGCGTGGCGGCGGCGGGGTGGGAACCAGGTCGGGTTGTCGGCACGAGTGACAATGCAAATCTCTTACGAGTTCGTCCACACCGCCGCGGGGCCGGGGAGATGATGACTGCGGTGCCCTCTTCGCGGACAAAAATAGAGAGAGGGAGTGACGGAAAAGGGGTGGGAATAGTGCGGAGATTGAGGGTAAGGGAGATTTGGGAAGGAAGGGAGAGGGTAGCAGGTAGACGATGGGGGAAGAAGGAAGGGGAGAGGGAAGAGGAAGAAGAACCAGGGGCCTTTTCCTATTTTGCTCTCACAAGCCCTTCACGGGTCCCCTACGCACTGTGCGGCGGCTGCCAAAATGTAACTTTTCTCATCATTAATTGTTTGCTACCTTTCCCCTTTAGGGTAGGCTATACATTTATAGGGTCCCAAATAGGTAACCCTAGGTACAATAAAGTCCAAAAGTACCCCTCGACCCTAAAAGAGGAAAGATGCTGCCAGAAATTACAAGAAATTAAAAAAGATCATGGGGCCACTAATGGGCCTAGAAGCCTAAAACAAAGAGAAAATTACATCAATGGGGCATAACAAGACCCAACATCACAAATAAATGTAAAAATATGTCATGGGGCATCCCCAAGCCACAGTGCTACTCGATCTGCTGCAGATGTTCTGCGACGACGGTAAACAAGGGCCGAGTCAAAGCGTGAACGCGCACGGGTGTCCTCACCAATCCTCTCCGGCTAGGAAGAACTCGATCCTGTCGAGTAAGGGTCCCGGCCACTCTGATAACGCTCCAAGAGATTTGGGTCAATCTGCTGTAGCTACTCACGCGTGATCCACATGTCCTCTGTCGATGGCCTCCCACTCCAGTGAACAAGGTAATGCTGATAGGTTCCATCCCTAGAAGTAACAACATACTCGTCCAGTATATGGTCAATCTGCTCACGCCGTGTTGGGACAGAAACTAGAAGTGGACTCTCATAAGTGGGGTCACTCTCAAGGAAACGGGAAAGCTCAAACGGGTTATTGGGAATCACTGTCGGGTCCCGATAGGCTACTAAATATGAGATTTTGAATGTGGTATTGATGCCATAGTCCGGGGGTAAGTCCACAACAAATGCATTCGGTCCAACTCGCTTCAACACTTTGAATAGACCGGCTCCTTGAGCTTACAGTTTCTCGACGGCTCCCGAAGGAAACCGTTCATGTCTGACCTTAATCATCACGTAGTCGCTCTCTTGAAACTCCTGATGTCGCCGATGCGCATCTATCATACGTTTGTAATGTTCATTGCTGATCTCAATATGGCAACGGATGCTATCATGAAGACTCCTAATATGCTCTGCTAGCGACTGTGCAGATTCATAAATGGGTGCATGACAGGACAAGGGAACAAAATCTATGGATCCTCTAGGTCTATAGCATGTGACTATCTCAAATGGACTCATACATGTAGACTTATTGACCAAACTGTTGTATGTAAACTCAGCATGCTTTAAGACATGATCCTAACTACGCGTATGCTCACCCACAAAATAACGCAACAAATCACTCAGACTTCTATTAACCACATCAGTCTGTCCATTAGTCTGGGGGTGGTAAACAGTAGTAAACTTGAGCTTGGTGTCCAAGAGATGCCAGAGGGTCTTCCAGAAATAACTGACGAAACACACGTCCCTGTCAGAAACAATTGTCTTTGGTAACCCATGTAAACGAACAAGTCTCTCATAGAAGATATGGGCTACACGAGATGCATATGAAGTTTTGGAACATGGAATAAAATGAGTCATTTTGGAGAACCGATCAACCACAACCAGAATAGAATCGTGCCAACGTAGAGTTCGTGGCAGGCTTAAGACAAAATTCATACTAATATCCTGCCACGAACGGTCGGGTACGGGAAGGGGAGTGTACAAGCCAGTATTTTGCCTCTTCTGCTTTGCTGTAGCGCAGGTGCAACACTGAGCAACGATCTGTGCTACATTACGCGTCAGGCTAGGCCAGAAGAAACGATGCTCAACAAGCTCAATGGTCTTGTTCCGGCCGAAGTGACCAACTAGACCACCCGCATGTACCTCTCAGATGAGAAAATCACGAACCAAAGTCCGCAGAATACATAATCGATCACTATGAAAAAGATAACCCTCATGCGAGATATAATCACTAAACTCTCACGAGGGCCCGGTGAAAAGAGCAGTGTGGATCGAACCAAAATCGGGACACTCTAAATAATTCTCTCGAAGTCTGTCAAATCCAATAACATGCACGCTGACAACTAATAACAAAGAATATCGACGACTCAGCGTGTCAACTACGCGGTTCACCACACTCGCCTTATGTCTCAAGACAAAAGTGTAAACCTGAAGAAACTCCACCTAACGGCTATGCCTCGGGTTCAATTTCTTCTGGGCCTGGAAAAACTTAAGGGCCTCATGGTCCGAAAATAAGACAAACTCCTGCGGTAGCAGATAGTGTCTCCAATATCTTAACGCCTGAACTACCGCATAGAATTCTTTATCATAGGTGAAGTACTTCATCTTAGCATCATTCAATTTCTCGCTAAAGTATGTAATGGGGTGGCCCTCCTGGCCTCATGGTCCAAAAATAAGACGAACTCCTGCGGTAGCAGATAGTGTCTCCAATATCTCAACGCCTAAACTACCGCATAGAATTCTTTATCATAGGTGGAGTACTTCAGCTTAGCATCATTCAATTTCTCACTGAAGTATGTAATGGGGTGGCCCTCCTGGCTCAAAACCCCACCTATACCGTCACCAAAAGCATTACAAGAGACCTCAAACACTTCCAAAAAATCTAGCAGACGAAGGATAGGTGCCTGGATCATACGCTCCTTGATGTCACAAAAGGCCGAAGCTACAGCCTTCGTCAAATGAAAGGCTCCCTTCCGAATACAATAAGTGATCGGAGCCGTAATAGAGCTGAATCTACAGATAAATCGACGGTAGAATGCCGCCAAGCTATAAAAATTCTGCACATCATGGATAGACTACGGCTCAGGCCACTCTACTATCGCCCTGATCTTCTCCGGGTCAACAGAAACACCCTCAAAAGAGATGATAAACCCTAAGAAGATCACTCGGTCAGTCATAAAAGCACACTTATTAAGGTTACCAAACAAACTCCTGCGGCGAAGGATGAGACACACTTGCCAAAGGTGCTCTAGATGATCCTCCCTAGAACGGCTGTAGATGAGAATATCGTTGAAGTATATGACCAGGAAGACATCAATGAGAGGTTGCAATACCTGAGTCATCAGCCGCATAAAGGTACTAAGGGCGTTGGACAGTCCGAAGAGCATAACCAACCATTCGAAGAGTCCATCCTTTGTCTTGAAAGTTGTCTTCCGCTCATCCCCAGATCTGATCCGGACCTAGTGATAGCCACTTTTCAAATCGACCTTTGAGAACACAGTAGCTTCCGCCATCATATTAAGCATGTCATCAAGACGGGAAATGGAAAATCTATACTTGACAGTGATGCGGTTAATCGCACGACTGTCCACACACATCCTCTAAGTGCCATCTTTCTTTGGAACTAAGAGTGCGGGAACAACGCAGGGAATCATGCTCTCGTGAATGGAGCCCCTCTTCAGAAGTTCCTCTACTTGCCTCTGGAGCTCAGAATGCTCAGTGGGGTTCATGTGATAGTGTGGCAGGTTGGGTAAGGTGGATCCAAGAATCAAATCGATGGCGTGTTGGATATCCCGTATAGGTGATAAACCCTCCAGAAGATCCTCAAGAATGACATCCTGGAACTCCTGAATAAGAGAGGTGACCTCAGTGGAGTGCTCACTCGGGGTCTCAACGGTAACCTCTCTAACCGCAAGAAGATAAACATGCTCGCTCTCAACTAAATCATGCTCAAGCTCTCGAGCGTTAATCAACTGTAGAGTCGTGGAAGGGGGGGTGCCAAGGATAGAAGGGGTACAAGCCAAGGCACTACTCGAAAGAGTTGAGCGGGAAATGGGAGGAGAGCTCAACAGTGCAGTGCTACGAGAAGCTTGAGTGCTATCAGAAGTAACACTAGAGGAAGCAACGGCACCGGAGGTAGAGGGGGTAAAAGCAGCAGGAGCACTGGACTAGGGTACCTCCTGCTGGGGTGCGGACTTTGGACGAGAGGGCTACAAGGTAATGCGTCGATCGCCAAATGGGAATACGTACGTGTTGGACCAACCGTAAAGGACCGCATCCACATCATAAATCCATGGCCGACCAAGGATGAGGCTCCCGACCTCCATCGGTAAGACATCGCACCAGATATGGTCCTGGTACGGGGAGAAGGTAATCGGAACGAGGCATCTCGTCCGAATAGGAATGGAAGTAGAATCTAACCATGATACGCGATAGGGGCGAGGATGGTCCACCGCTGTCAACCTAAGGCGCTCGACAGCATTAGTGGAAATTACATTAATGCAACTTCCGTTGTCGATGATCACTTTACACACCTTATCGCCCACTCGATAGTAGGTGTGAAAGATCGTGGTTATGCGCCAATCATCATTCTCCTTAGGTCGGGTCAAAATGCAATGGACGACTCCAAGCCTACTCCCATTTGGCAAATCATCAGTATCCTCCACCCAGTAATGCTCGTGCCGAATACAGCCGACTATCTCTTCCTCATCAGACTAAAACTCTGCGGCCATATCAGCTCGAGCCTCATAGGTCACATCCTGTACAACGAGTGGAGGCTCCTCAGGGTCAGTACTCTCAATGGCCAAAGATATGGTGGGACATTGGGAAGTATAGTGGCCAAGCCCCTGACACCTGAAACAACGGCAGCGAGGCCCACTCTCCTGAGAAGATTCCCCTATAGCCGGGGCCTTCCCTTTATCCTCCTGCCAAAATGGTGGAGCGCCAACTGGAGGGCGGGTAGGTGGGACAGGCTAAAGTCGTGACGGGTTCCTTTTGAGGAGGGAAACGGGGCCTAAAAAAGGGCTCATGTCAAGTAAAGGGCTCCCGACGAACAGGCTCGATGGGTCTGAATGGGGGACCTGTGGCTGAGCTCTTGATGCGGCACGCTGATCGAATGGTCGCTGATAAGGTAGCCTAGTATACGGGGGTGAAGTCGACTCAAACTTGAACTGCTCCATCTCACGCATGACCTGATAGGCATGCTCAATGGTAGTCACGTGCAAATGAAACTACTCCTGCTGAGTATCTGAGTAAGGTTCTACCACAGATCGATGAGGCAATGGCAATAGGTCAGAGGAAGATACTTCTCGCGAAGTAACACCTTCATATCCTCCCAAGAATCAATAGGCTCCTTATGTCTCTGTGCCCGAGGCGCCTCAACATTAGACCAGCAAGTCTGAGCTTGGCCTATCAGCTTTGTCAAAGCAAAGCGCACTCGACGAGCATCGGTCATGCCCATCCAATCAAAGTATATGTTCATGCTAGCCTCCCAATCAATATAAATCTTTAGGTCCAGCGACCCATCAAACGTGGGAGCATCAACACGAACGGCCCTTCGATTATTCTGATCACCGTAATTACAGTAGGGCCTCTGCTCATCCCCAAATCCACCCCGGTCATCACGATCTCTCGGCTATTGGGGGTACCTTTGATCGGGGTCACAATCCGCTCGATCAAATCGACCAAACCGATCATCACGACCAAACCAATCACATCGGTCATGTCAATCGAACCGACGTCTCTATCACGTCGATCATAACAATCAAATCTATCTACTCGCTCCCCACGATTAGGACGATTACCCTAGAACCAAGGATGTCTCCTATCTAACTCCCAACCAAAATCATACGACCTATCTTGCCTCCTGAATCTACGTGCATCAAATCGATCGGCGTAAGCCATCTCATCCATAGGATCATGATCAACCATATCCTCCTCGACTCGCCAATCAACGGCTCTATCAGCTCGAGGTGGAGGGTGCACAAGTGGAGGTGGGTTCGCTGGAGATGGCAGGTAAGCTGGGGCTGTGCGGGGTGGGGAGCCGGGGTAGGGATCTCATCCTGGCAGTCAGCCGCCTGAACGGGACCCTGACCCAGCACGTGTCCCGTGAGAGCAAGAGAAAGACCTGCAATCCCCTGGACCGTACGCTCATAAACGAACAGCCTGTCATGTACGGTCCGCAGCGACTTCCCAAAATGATCAAGGCGCTCATCTATGCGGTGATCCAATTGATCCATCTAGCGCATAAGCTGGCCGAACAACTCAGTCATCTCAGGAAGCACATGCGTGCCAGTGTGTAATCCAGCCATATGTGTAGAACTATGGAAATCAAAAGCACTACGTCTGGGCATAAGTTGAGAAGTGACTGAAAGTGCACACTAGTGACACGAGTGTAAGACAGTCCTCAAAATGATGTAACAAGATGAAATGGTGCCTAACAGATGATGAAAATGAGGCTACCAAAATAAAATACAATAGTGTAAATATGAGAGAAATGGTAAGCCCTAGACACTCAACCTAATGCTCTGATACCAAAGATAATGCGGGACGACAACCGAAATGGACCCGACTATTTTACCACAATCGAGATCAACAATTCACACCAGACGAATAGCAAAGGAGCACAACGATCACCGTTTTCCAAGAAAGATAATATGTGATAACAATAAAAAAAATTGCAAGCTAAACAAGCCGTCCCTCGCAACGGATAACAAGTAGATCGAAGATAGTGAGAACTACCGAAGCGCTAGGACTTCAATGCTCAGTCAACAATATCAAATGGGGCCGTGGGATAGGTTGTTCCCGTTCACACACGCTAGGCAGTGATAAAATATCAACAAGCTAGACAGCCTATCAAATGATCTCTCAAGTACTGTGGTAGAAATGACCAATACTAGACGAGTAAATTGTATCATAATAGAGTGCTTATCCGGTTGCCTGCCCACTATTAAGTGGGGATCGTCTTCTACAGGGGATCCTTAGTATTAATGCTATGTAATAAATAAAAAGAATGGGGATAGATGGACCCTGAACAACTGTGTCCCACGAAACGGGCCCAGTGGGCCGACATCCAATTATGGGACAGATAAGCGGTATCAGTGGAGGAGGATGATGGCGTGGTACGAGGGTGGCCGGTTGAAGTTGGTAGTGGAGTCGGCGTTGGGAGCTGCCACGTGGCGACGGCGGGCCGATCCCTGTAGAGCGCAGTCAAGCACCGAGGACCACGTGGGGGTCGTGGCAACGCGAGGTTGTTCGCGTGGGGCGCGATCGACGAAGACGGAAGTGGCGTTGGCAGGGCATTAAAAGCGGTCGGGAATGATGGGGTGATGATGATGGGTGGCGGGTGGAAGAAGACGGATTGCGTGGCGCTTGCGGTGGGACCCTGTCGAGGTTGGGCGGGCCGGATGGCACGGGCGACGATGTCGCTCGTCAAGAGGGGGCACGAACAGCACCATCAACGAGGCACGTCCTGGCTGGGCTAGTTCGAGCTCCGCGTGATGCTTGCAGGCGGGAGGAAGCGGCGTGACAAGGAGGCGTAGGCGGCAGTGTAAGTGGGGCACTGACCTGCTTTGGCGCGGGCGACGATGGGGCCATTCGCCTGCGACCAAGGAGAGCCGCGTAGCGGCGGTGGGGCGGGAACCAGGTCGAGTCGTTGGCACGAGCGACAATGCGAATTTCTTACAAGTTCGCCCAAACCGCCGCGTGGACGGGGAGATGATGACTGCGGCGCCCTCTTCGCGGACAAAAACAAACAGAGAGAGGGAGTGATGGGAAAGGGGTGGGAATAGTGCGGAGACTGAGGGTAAAGGGAGATTTGGAAAGGAAGGGAGAGGGTAGCAGGCAGACGACTAGGGAAGAAGGAAGGGAAGGGGGAAGAGGAAGAAGAACCAGGAGCCTTCCCCTATTTTGCTCTCACAAGCCCTTCACGGGTCCCCTACGCACTGTGCGGCGGCTGCCAAAAGGTGACTTTCTCATCATTAATTGCTTGCTACCTTTCCCCTTTAGGATAGGCTATACATTTATAGGATCCCAAATAGGTAACCCTAGGTACAATAAAGCCCAAAAGTACCCGTAGATCCTAAAAGAGGAAAGATGCTGCCAGAAATTACAGGAAATTAAAAAAGATCATGGGCCCACTAATGAGCCTAAAAGCCTAAAACAAAGAGAAAATTACATCAATGGGGCATAACAAGGCCCAACATCACAAATAAATGTAAAAATATGTCATGGGGCATCTCCAAGCCACAGTGCTGCTCGATTTGTTGCGGATGTCATGCGGCGACGATAAACATGGGCCGGGTCGAAGCGTGAACGTGCACGGGTGTCCTCACTAAAAGAGTCTTCACCAACCATGCCGCCCCTCCCGGCACCCCCGACTAGTCAAGGCTTAGTAAAAAGCCTAAGTCACGATTTCAGTCGTGACAACATGCCACCGGCGAATCGATGTCCTTTGTTGCAGTAAGAGAGCAATGCCACGCTTTATTTTTCTCTTGATACATTCTAGGTTTGAAAAGCACTATACATTCTAGGTTAGACACTGGCCATCTCAACGTTCATCAGCTTCTTGCCTCTCAGGGACTCCACCCCCCAATTCGTTCACCACAGCAGCCCCATCAGCATGGACAAAGTGCACATGGCTGACCGGCAGGATGTGAGCTGACTGACAGCCTGGCTGGACCAGACCGGCACATTGTCACCTGACAACTTCGTTATACTTCATTTCAATGTATTTGCATTTTTTAAAAAACATTTTTCTAAAAACATGTAGTTTATTTTGATGTTGTACATTCTCTATAATTACATTTTTTGAAGGTGGATGGTAGCCACAATTTCATTAGATAACCCAAAAAAATGTATACAAGCGTATACTTTTTGAGCTGACTGACAGCCAGGCCGGATCAGACCAGCACATTGTCACCTGACAACTTCGTTATACTTCATTTCAATGTATTTGCATTTTTGAAAAAAAACATTTTTCTAAAAACATGTAGTTTATTTTGATGTCGTACATTCTCTATAATTATATTTTTTGAAGGTGGATGGTAGCCGCAATTTCATTAGATAACCAAAAAAAATGTATACAAGCGTATATGGAAAAAAAAAAAACTCTCCACACGACCTCCATACAAAAAGAATATACCCTCCCAAAAACGAAGTACACCCTAAACTAATGTGATATTGGGCCATTATCTGTACAATCTACCCAATAATGGAGCACTTAACCTATTTTCATTCCTCGTCGGCCTACCGATGGTGGCAAGACAGAGGGACCATCTGGACACCTGTCCTACTACATTGTATAGCATATCACATACTTTAGCAGAGATTTTGATGCAGCAGACACTCTTAAGTTAAACACGTGGAGGTGGATAATGTCAGAAGCACAAAATTCCAGAAGGATACATGGTGTCAAGAGCTACAATTAAGATAATCTTTTATTTATGCATGGAGACCGGGAGATAAGAATGCCCTGGTAAGGACCTACAATGATCTATCCTCTGAAAGGGGTGGTTAGTCCCCCCATATTTAGGAGGGTTCTCCTAGAGGGGGAGGTTGGTCAGGTCAGCAAGATGCTAGTGATGCTTGAGGGCATGTTTCTATTGCAAGATAGGATAGCTGGAAATGGAGATGGAACCACAGAATATTATTACCGGTTCATTACTGATGGAGGGATGCAGGAATGATAAGTTTCTAATGATGAGGGTACCAAGCTGAGTGTTGTTTTTCTTTTCTTTTTTTGGATGGCACCCCAGCTGAGGATGTTGATTGACATGATGGATATATACCAGACTTACATTTGCAACAAAGGAGATGCTTGAGCATTTGCACACGTCCTCCCCTTTAATGAAAGAATTATGGGAGAAAGCATGGGCATCCACGTCCACAACAGAAGGTGAAGAACCAAAAAAAGGGAATAGGGAGTGGACCCAGCAGAAGATAGAAGCATGTTGTAGATGATGCTATCTACAGTGTTGTGGGTCAACAGATGGAAAGAAACATGTTATTTCAAAGATAAGCACAGAGCCCATGTGGAGATGGACACCTCAGCATTTGAGAAGTACTGACTGCTCTACATAAAAAAGGGATGAGAATCATGGTGTTGGGGGGGATCCCCTTTTGTTCATTTTCATGAATCTATGGACCTTAAGACTCCATAAGTTTTAGGGATAATGAGCCGATTTTGGGTTTTTATAACAACTCATAGTCTCTTTTCACTAATGCATGGTTCGTGGGAAGGGGGGGCGTGTGGTTGTCCATATACTCATTGTGTATGATGTGAGTTTAGCCATTTTGGACTTCTCCAGGATGATGGGAAACCATTCTATAGCTTTGCAAGTCAAGTGTTTTGTCCATCCATAACTTGATTTGTCTTTCCAAACATGTAATTTCTGCCATCTATATAAAATTTAGACAACATGAAATCACACACTTTCCAATGGATAGGATACTGCTCTAGACACCATCTAATGGCAAATCAACAGATCAAGGTCACATCATTATTGATTTTATGAAATATGTATAACATACTCATCCACGACTATCTGATAGTTACAGGAATCAGATTAGTCAGTCCGACTTTGATACTTTTTCTAAAGACCTGTGTTTAATTTTTCATTTCTCCATTTTGCTCAGTGATCTGCTTGAAGGAAGGGGAAAGGGCATAATGGGACAAAACATCTTTTGCTCTTTTTTAGCAATTTTCTTAATCACTTTTATTTCACCTAAGAATTCCTTTTCTCATCACATTCAATACCACTATAAGAAGCCAACAGAGAAAGAACACAATATGACAAACATATTATTGGTGTATGACACTATCGATACATAAGTTCTATACGCTAAAAATTCATGGTTTATGGGTCAACGGATAATGTAATGTGCAAAACAACTTTTAATGAACATTTCTGGAAGTGCAGGAAAAAATCTTAACAAATGGATATCAAGTGAAGAGGGGAAGGGTACACCGACCAATGTACTGCTCGCACTAAGAAAGAAAATGCATGCACAACCATACCTCTTAGTTTCTTCAATCCGGGGTGAATGACCCTGTGGTCCAAACTGTGGTGAATGTAAATCTTGAGATGGGCTCTCAATTGAACTTCTTCCTGGAGGACTAGCGGGGGGGCTTCTCATTGAACCATCTTCACTCTGAGCATATGCTGTTTCACTAACAGTTATGTGCTCATCCATACTAGAAGGCTTCTTATCATCATTTGGTGGAGCGCCAACAGGAGACACCTCATCCGTAGATGCTTTGTCACTTCCAACAGAGGGCGTAGTTTTTTTAGGAGCAATAATATTTTTCACATCTACAGTAAGCTCCTTGACAACCGCAAACCCTGAAAGTGGATGGAAATGTACTAACATAAGGTCAAGTGAAAATACATATATTGAGACACATTAAATGCTTCTAATAGAAAAACCATGCTAATAGTCCAAATCATGCATCCTGGACAAACACTAAAAAGCATGTAAAGACACAGAAATAATAAAAACTAATGAGACAAAATACATCAAAAACTTGTTCCTTTGCTCAACAGAGAATGATACCATGGATACCTTTTGACAAGGTAACGAAGGGAATTCAAGTGTTGCAAGAAAGAAGCCAAGAGCCCATTTTATATTTTATTTGGTCCAATAGAGGCCTGCTTAATGTATTTTTCATTTTTTTAAGATTTTAGGTCAGACTTTAGTCCTTTATCTTGAATAAGGGGTGTTTAGGTCATTTGATGATTAGGGTTGCATTAGCGTTTCTTTTGAGTTTTGAGCCATCAGAGCCGGGAGTTTGCCCAGCCATCTCTCTCCCAATCTATGTTCTCTCTCCTCGATCTTCCTGCCTCTCTTCACATGAATGATAAATGATACAGATTGTATTCTCTACGAAGCTCATTTAGATGACATAGATCACTTGTTTATCACATGCCAGATAAGCAAAGAGATCTGGATAAAATATTTGGCAGGTTGCTGAAAATTTCTGTTCCATTCAATAATATGAAGAAGATTTTTCTGTGCCATTCAATAATATGAAGGAGATGTGGGATCATTTCAATCAGTTGAAACACAAGCTACCTAAGGGTACCACGAAAAATATTCTGAAAGTCCTGCCACACCCGATATGCTGGGGTATATCGAAGGAAACAAATGCTCACATTTTCAAGGGAAGTAATATCTATATTGAGAATATTGTTATGCTAATAACTTTATTCTTGTATAATTGGAGTCGAAATATCATGGGGGTGTCTGCAGAGGATCGGATGAGAGTTGTCTCTTAGTTTGTTTTAGGATGGTCTTATTTTCCTTTTGTTGTTTTCTAATATAGGTACCTCTTCTATCTCAGTTGATTGTACTGCTTCTATTTATTCTAAATAAAATTAGCAGTGCAATCTGGAATTATTTTTTTCTGAAAAAAAGGGAGGAAGAAGAAGAAGAAGAGGAGGAGCCGGCCGGAGGGGAGGGCCCGCCCATGCCGGTCCGTGTAGGAACCATGGTTGGCAGTACCGGCCGATATCGGTACGTACCAGTATCGGCCGGCACCGGTACCATACCTGTAAAGGGTATCGGCCGATACCGGTACTGCCATCCATAGTAGGAACCCCGCAAACCGCCGGAAGACCGCGTAGGCTGCTGCTGCCGCCATTCCTCTATGTCGCCGCCTTCAGCCGGAGTCGCCGCCATCGCCGGCCCCAGCCAGTGGTTCCGCCACCACACCAAGCCGCCGCCACCGCCTTAGTCCTCCCTCCCTCCTTTCTTTGTGTTAGGTTAAAGGGGAGAGGGGGAAGGGAGGAAGAGAATACACCTTGTACCCCTTGTTACCAACCTGGTCAAACCAGGTACCTAGCCCTAGCTCTGTTCAAGACCTGGTTTGACCCAGGTCCACACCCATGAATGGCAGTATCGATATCAATACAAGAAGTGGTACCAATATGTACCAGTATTAGTACCAGGTGTTTTGGCTCGATATTGAGTTTTTTTATCCTTTTTTAATATAAATGATTGGTATCGAGGTAACCCCCCCACCCAACCCACGTATCGGTATGTTACCAACCAATACTGCTACGTATCAGTATCGGCCGATACTGCCAACCACGTCCACACATGGTATGAACCATATCCATTCAGAAGGGCCCAAGCCTTGAGTTGTTACCTAGTCTGACTAGGTTCTGACAGGTTCAGGTGATCCAAGCCAGGCCCAGACCCAGTCCCGCTATAGTGCACCAAGGTGGTGCACAAGCTTATCGGGCACATTTGTGCTCCGATTCGCATGTCGTTCGTGCCATTGGGATCGTCTCAGGGGGGCCGATCTCACCCTACGTCATGTCAACCAGTGACACCTCGTTTTTGCATGCTATCCCTACATGGTTTATGAGGACTTTTGTGCCCGTAGTTTGAGGCCGCCATCTCGGACTCCATTTTGTGTGCCAAACATACAAGCAACTTTCTCACAGCGAGGCCAACTCGTCCAGTGCGCTGACACTGCCGACGTTCATCGTTTTGCATGCCGCACCTACATGTGCCTTGCGGACGTTCATTCGGACATCTCGAGGTCCATGTCAGTCGCCTTGATTTGCTTGTCGACTTTCAAATGCCTCTGATTACGTGGCACACTTCTTGAGATGATGGCTACTAACTACTCGAACATGCTTCGGAAGTTATCTAAAGACTCAATGAACTAGTTCAAGAGTGCGCTTCGGAGCTTTTATTGTGCCATGCTGGCCCATACAAAGGAGGTTGTCAACGAGGCCGACCCAAACGCTGATCGAGGAATATAAAAATCAAATGGAAGAGGTACATTATAAAGTCAATGTAGTGCTGGAAGATGAATATTTTAGAGAGGTTGAGTCCAAGATGTCTGCAGCACATGATGAATTCTGCCTTGTTGAGAAGAATGACCCCATGATGGATGAGATAATCAGAGATGTGGTCGATCAGCCGAAGGTCGTTCAAGACACCACCAGCCCGCATGATTTTGACCACATATGGGACGGCACTGAGGTGCCCTTCTCACCTTGAGGCGCAGTTCTCCTCCGCATAATGAACCAAGAGGTTTTAGTGATGTTTTCTAGATTCGCTCCTTTCCTCGTCTCCCCGTGGATATTACCACACTTCAAAAGTCAAGGATGAATTTTCTCGAACCAGGGGAGAATGATGGGAATCGGAATGTTGCAAGAAAGAGCTAAGAGCCCATTTTATATTTTATTTGGCCCAATAGAGGTACGCGTAATGTATTTTCATTTTTTTCAAATTTTAGGTCAGATTTTAGTCCTTTATTTTGAATAAGGGGTATTTAGGTCATTTGATGATTAGGGTTGCATTAGGATTTCTTTTCTATAAATGTGCTTGTACCCCTCTTTTGACAAGAAAAGGAGAATATTGTGAGTTTTGAGCCGTCATGAGTGCTTGTATTCTTAGCGGGATGGGAAAACCTTAGGGTGTGATGCCCCAGCCACCAGTTTGATGCTAGAGGCCGTTATCCCACCACCGATGTGACGCCGTGAGAAAAATAGAATATGTTTCAACAAGGTAAGCACGAGGAAAGAAACAAATTGAGAAGGACGTGAGAAAGAAAGAACATAATGCTAGAGTAGCACCTAATAATCATATGTCTTGGAATATACAGAAGGTACTTTGCCTTTATTTTTAATTAAGCTAGTTATCCCACTCACAAATAACCACCTTGTATTAGATGTGTTGCATATCCTTATGTTTAATTTTCTTCCATGATGGAGTCTCTATTCCTGTTCTTTTGCAGCAAGCCTGAAACTTCCCTCTGAATTTACTACAAATTTGGGCCACAAGTTTCCCAAAAAACTGGGCCAGGTTGGATCATGCTAAGTTCCCAATGAGAACCCTCATCAGGCCAGGTCCAAGTTTTTTTAAACCACTAGGAACAAGCTGGGTTGGGAACACTGTTGATGATCAGGAGAGTCTCTAGAAAACATAGTAGGTTCTACAACCCGAGTCTTGCAGGAAGAAAACTTTACTCGTGTTTTATATCCATACCACTTTTTGGTGCTCCAAAAGGATTTCAGTTTAGCAAACTATACTAACAAATAGAAGCATCCAGATGGCACAAATTGAATTACAACCACTAGATACCCTAACTTAAGAACATGATAAGTTTTACCTTTAACAGACTCAGGTAAATGCAAGTCACGTGTTGCATAAGGTGAACTATATTAGCTAGAATGCAAATCAGGCATGTGTAATGAATGCTCATTTCATGAGTAATGTATGTTCTGTACAAGGTCACCTTTAGGAGAACATACATCATATCTCATCAACAACTGCTAAAGAATCCAAGGATTTGTCAAAGTTTTCTGACCGAGAGTTGCTAAATACAACGTAGATTAATTTAGATAAGAGACTCACTGCCAGAGTCCATGAGAGCAGATAGCAGGCGGCAAGCTATGTTCTAGGTAAAGTTAGTGCAATCAGGTGCAACAATTGGAGGATAGAGGTTCCTTTATATTTTGGAAAGGGTCTGGACAAAAAGTAGGGAAGCAAATGATTATACAGCTCATCTTATTAACTATGATTGTTGTATAACAAAGAATATGCTAGGGTGACTATTAACTTCAAAATTATTCAAAATCGAACGAAAAAGGTTGTTACATGGCCGGAGATATTGCTTCGATGATTGAGATCTAAACCCTTGGGAGGCAAGGTTCTCAATAAGTTGTGTTACACAAATTTAATAGAACAACTAAATACACAAGTAAATAAAAAAATGAAGGCATGGTAGACAGTATTTACCAAACCAAAATATACAGGCACAGTAGCAAGTATTGCTCTAAGATTCATACAAAGGAAGAAACAACAAACAGCAATAAAGTTGAATATCAAACATGATGGGAACGTTTAAACCCAAGTTCCTGAATACAAACAACAAATACATGGCGAACATGCAGATGAAACAAGTATGAAATAAGCGATCTTACCTTCATCTTCAAATTTATCCCAGTCTTCATCCCAATCAGCAGCACTTTCTTGTATACCAGGCTGCCATCCTAAGAGTTTTTTTTTTTTTGAAAAAAGAATAAAATAAGAAATAGAAAACACTTGGCATAACAGGGAGGGAGGAAGAAACAATATATCCTCCCCTCAGCCTACACATATGTACAAACATATAAACATAATCAAATATCTCCTTCAGGCATCAATAATAAAAGAACTATAAATGCAACTACAAGGGACATTGGCACATTTGAAAGTTCACAGTAGGGAAAATCATAC
Organism: Zantedeschia hybrid cultivar; assembly: GCA_030544215.1. Taxonomy (NCBI): domain Eukaryota; kingdom Viridiplantae; phylum Streptophyta; class Magnoliopsida; order Alismatales; family Araceae; genus Zantedeschia; species Zantedeschia hybrid cultivar. Next base: position 18,036,100 of record JARZZO010000002.1, on the reverse strand, counting down.
CAAACTTGAACATGTGCACAGGATGCAATTCGTACAGGCCAAAAAGAGAGAGTAATGCATATACCTGCACAACGCATCCTCTCCCCAAAAGGAAATGAACATAGATATACATAAAGTCATAAATGTCCGTCTGTATTACAACTCAGCTGCATATGTACTCCGGCTTGGGCTCACCGGCATAGGCTATTATTAACTGAGGCAGAGCTTGGACCACAGATCATTTAAAGTGTGAACCAGGTCTAAGCATGCAACAACAGCAAGCCCCAGAGGTTCCAACAGAGGTATAAGCCATGAGCATGCAGCAGCGTTGTCATAATCTTTACATTTGGGAAAACAGCATGTGGAAGACACAAGATGCAATGCCATGCAGAATAATGTGAGGAAGTCAGCCAACTCAGCCCCATTAGAGGTCAATGTACATGAATACTAGATGCAAATGTGCACGCATAGTATGCCTAAAGCCAGTTTCATCCCAGTTTAATGCATATGTGGTGGTGCATAATAATCACAACACCATGAGTGCCTATACAAAAAATTCATGATGACTGATGGAAAAACTGGGCAATGGAGTCATGGGCACCAATGAGCTTTTTAACATTAATTGGACAATGGAGTCATGGGCACCAAAAAGCTTTTTAACATTTTAGGTGCAAACAATTGCTTCGATTTCTGTATAATCTCAATTGTACAGTATATTGCTTATTCTCTTGCTTAAACCTCAATCAATATGTAAATTACATTATTTAGCACTAATATTTCCATGTGAATGTAATTGTTGCTGGAATTTTTTTCAAAAAGCTTTACGTTGGTCTTTATTTTGCACATTGAAATGGTTATAGCTCTTTGATACCACATGAGATGCAAATGTCTTGAATCCAACATGTGGATCTGTGAATGCAAATTCATCCAAACTTGTTTAAGTTAGAACACCTTCAAACCACACAAAAATATCATTTCAAAGAAAATGGTTTAGGCACTAATGAGAGGTGTTCACCAAAATAAGCATACAACTCAGCATACCAAACGGAAGCTCAATGAGTGCAGTTGGTTTAGCACGCAATCCATATTTCTTGCAACGTTCGTTTAATGCTTTCACTAATTCTTCAAGATCATTTTGTATCCTACCAGCTCGAACCTGCAATGGTGCATTTTGATTTAACTATAAAATATTCATTGCATAAAATAACCAGAAAAAAACATGAAATCAGGAAAACTATACCATACCTGAAGCATGCCATCAGCACTTCCTTCTTGCTCCATTTTGACAACTGCATGGTACAATTCCAATTTCCTTTCCTGAAGAACCAAATATGATGCAACTGAGGACCTCGAGGACAAAACACTGACCTACTCGAAGGAAAACAAAGATGGAAGTTTCAAAAAGTTTACACAGGCAGTACCAGAAGATCACGAAATGTTGCCTCTTCAACAGTCAGTTTTGAGGCCACATCTCCTATTTGCTTGTATTTCTCCTCATACTTCTTTGCCAATGACTCAACCTGGAAGTTGATATGTTAGCTTTCGCAATTAAAGCAAAGCATTCATCTGTAGCACAATCACACAAGATATTAGTTTTTAAAAATAAAAATAACCAGAAGCATATCATCTCCTACACTTCTCCTGTCCCATCTGGCCTACAAGGCCCTCATTACCACCTACAGCGGTGTATGCACTTCCGTGGTTCTGAGAACCAGGGGGGATAAGAGCTCCTCCCACCTCTCCCTGTCAGTTCCCCCACCATAAGATTCATTGGACCCACTGTCACTGATACCAGCCTGCCTGCTGAGGGAGACAGCAAACTTGCACTAATTGATGTCCCCTTCTCCAGCAGTTGCTCCTGTTTCGTGTCAACATCGAACTCTTCATGATCTTGCATTCCCATGGACCTCCCATATTCTGCAATTGATAAGCCCAACACTACAGGCTAACCAAATCTTCTGCCTTCAATGAAACTATGCCCAGAAAACCCATAGCATGGAGACAACTGCTGCACAGCCCCATTGTACCTTCTACCAACTAACATGTAACCATTGATGCAAGTCAGCATAGGTAAAAACCACATAAAATCTGAAATTTATGCTGAAAGTCTTTGCCCACTTGTTCCCTGTAGCAGTCTATAATCATTTTCCAGTATTACATGAAGATGAAGTCGTTTATTCATTGCATATAAACAAATGAGGATGTTGAGATGGATTGCGATAATACTAGAAATGATAAGATTTGGAATGAATGCATACATGGAAACTTCCATGTAGCTTCGATTGATGTTAAGCTTTGGGAAAATAGGCTTGGACATGTGCACCATCATTCAAGTTCAGCACTAGTTAGAAGGTGCGATCAAATTCAAGTGGCAGATGGCAAAATAGCTCGGGTAACGCATAAAATAAGGTGGTTCAACCTAGTAAGAGAAGGCATGACCCTCCTTGGTTTAACAACAAAGATGGCTTTAACGGGCAGCCGTCCAATCTAAGCAGCAGCAAGGTAACATTTTTTTTTGTTTTTTTAAGGCAATGGGGGAACCCTATGGGAGCCATTCAGACCGTCCGACCTTTGATCAGACGGTTAAATAAATTTCAAAAAAATAAAAAATGAATGGCATTTTTTTTGAAATTTTTTAACAGTCTGACCAAAGATCAGACGGTACGGATGGCTCCATTAGGGTTTCCCCTGCATATGTTTTCTTTTTCATTTTTTAAGATCACAAGGTTTAAAATTTACAAAAAATGAATAGCATTTTTTATTTTTTTGAAATTTTTTAAATCATCTGATCAAAAATCAGACGGTATGGATGGCTCCATTAGGGTTGCCCCATGTATGTTTTTTTTTTTTTTTGAAATTTTTTAACTGTCCGATCAAAGATCGGACTGCATAGGGTTGCCCTCACTTCCCTGGTTTTTTAGGGGGGAAAAAAAACAAAAACAAAAACATACTGCAGCCATCTGATCTAAGCAGATCAGGCGACCACTTGCAGTGCAGCAGCAAGCAGTGCAGCAAGTATCTCTCTTCTTTTTTTCTTTTTTCTTTTTGAAAGTGTACCGTAAAGCTCATATATGAAAGGGATAAAAGAGATATACAAGTGTGAAAGAAGAGGCACAAAAAAGGGCTCAAAAGCACCGTAAGAATAACGAAAAGTATATCCCCCTATATAAAACATTTCCCTCCCTCTCCAGTGACAAAAGGAGGCTTCCAAAAAAGGAAAGTAAGGGATCTAAAAAGGGCCGAGAAGACCCCAAAAGGAGAAAGCGAGGGCCATTACAGATTTGCAGCCTCCACCCACTGTTGGAGGTGATACATGATGAACATAGCCGATTCCCCCAAATAGATGGGATAGGGTTCCGAGGAGAAGGATGCCAAATAACACCCACATGTGTTGCATTAAAGGATGGAATTGCAAAATTTTACATACAACCACTATGGGGCCATTGAACTGAGCCAAAATTCACAAAGATGAGAGTTTGATTTGAAATCACGGGCGGAAATTACCACTGCTGAGAACTTATAAACAAGGAAGCACAGGTGAATCAAATTTAAGCAAGGAAGCACAAGTACAGACTTACAAACAAAAGCATAAAATGATAGTTCTTTGCCAAATACACATTCATGGGAATGTCTTCTATTCAAATGAGAAGCCAAAGGTAAACTCTTGAGGAACAAAAAGATCTACCAGTCCACCACAGCCTTAAAACATCATTCTCCCTTTTTTTTTAATGTGAGCATGTGAGCAGTTGTGCGAATTCGTTAAAACTCAAAAGAAAGTGCAGCCATATATGTACTATACCCCAAAAAACAGACCTCCCTAACTATACCAACCAACCAAAAAAATGAAAGAATCTCGTCCCTCCTTTCCACAAAAAAATTGTGGCCCTACTCCCTCACTCTATCACAAATGAAGTCATATACCATCTGTTGTCTGACTCTGCCCATTGAAGATCTTATTGTTCCTCACCCCTAGGATGACCCACAATGTCAATTGTCACATGTAGGATCAGCCACCAGATCCTGGGATCCTCCTTGAGAGACAAACTCCGATTCCATCAAGCCACCAGAGACTCACCAACTGAACAATCGTATCAAATTCCACCAAGCAGCAAGAGCTTTGCTGAACATCCCAGGAGGAGCAACCAAGAAATAGATGGTCCAAGGACGACTCCTCCCAACTCAACCAGCAAGAAGTCCTCATACCATCCATCAAGAGTGCCAGCAAATCACATAGAGAGCTTTCCATGCATGATCTACCAAATTTCAAAGGGGAGCAAGGTCTAATTGTACTACGTTCAGAGCAAACAACCAAACAACATGCTTTGACCTAAAAGCAAGGCCAAACAGCAGCCACTTAATCAGAAGAATCTTGGCCAAACACAGACCAGAATCTCTATATAACCTTTTTTTCAGAATTAGGTACGATGAGCTTTCATGACCAAAGATATGCATCCCAGAAGCAAAACGTCAATCATAAGAAAAATAAACTTCCAGAAAGCAAAAAAGGAAAGAACTCAGGAACCAAGTAAAGCCACACAACAGAAACAAGGATAAAGGCATCAGAGACAACTGACGAAATCGCACACTGACATTCAAGCTAAGAACAACAGAAAGAAGACCAAGGAATCAGTAGAGTTCCACTCCAGGAATGAAGAGCACTAGTCACAATCAAACAGCCTGAAAATCTTCAAGGGTCACTGCAATTCAGATAAGCTTGTGCAAGAGTACACATTCATTTTCCATTTACAAAAACAGCTGAGGATAAGCCATCGGCCATTATGCTTCAGATTGCTTTCTTGCTTTGCCAAACCGAGAATATAATGAGGAAAGCACCCTAGATATATGAGTAACCTGCATAACCAACAGGACTGGACCTAACTGCCCTTCAAGAAGCTAAGAAAGGCCACTCTTCCATTCAAGTTTGACCTGGCATAGGTTTGCAATGAACAGACTAAGAGTTGACACATGCACGACATCACAAATTATTAAATTAACCTAGTTCCCCAGGTTGAGAGAATATGATTCATAGCCTGTTTGTTGGGAAGAAGTTTGTGCAGCTCACCGCTATCCCATCCTTGGATTCAGAAACAGATTTTTCTTTAAACAAGGGAGCCCATGTCTCAAGCTCTATAGCTTGCATGCCCCACAACTCCTGACATGTCCTTGCACAAAAATCAAAATGCAAAGTAGGACTCTTCAATAAATAAAAATAAAGATGATACAGCCCAAGGCATAGCATACTGCATGTTAAAATCGATTGTCTAAACCTCTTGAGTGAAGAATAGGAGCCCATATTGCAAAAAAGGAAGGATCACTGCATGTCCTTCCATTATTTTTATTTTGTTACCGTAAGGTGGCGAAGACACACTTTTTTAACAATAGGAAAACAGAATTTCTGATTTTACAAAAATCAGAATACCTTCTACATATGCTTGGGGTGTGCTGAAGGCATTCAAGGCAATGAATATTGTCAAAGTGGGCATATCAGCGGAGACAGATGGTAGAGACTTGGAAAGGAGATATTCGGCCACATAATGTCTTCTTGGAGCCAAGTACAGCAGCTCTAAACAAGGAGGCACTGATTGAAGACTGTCCTTATACACTGGGAAAAAGCTCCTAGACTCCAATCTTCTTTACGATACTACTAGACAGAGAGATGGAAATATCAGACAGCTGCCAGTAGTGTTCGCTGACAAGTCTTCGAGGGTGGAGAACGAAGGCCAATAAAGATCGAACAGACATCACATAGAAATTACTCAGACGCATTAGCATACTTGTTTAAAGCTGATAGCAGGTATTGGTGTTTCATCAGCACAGTAGTCTGGAGATTATGGAGGAGGTCAATATGAGGGTCTTTGCAGGAAAAGCACAATCCATTTGCTCCTGGGATGGGCTTTTGGGTCCCTCCTTTCTCCTTTCCAAGGGATGGGATACATTTATACGATAGTGGTCACGATTTTTCCTTTTCAATGGCCGATCATACCCATCACTTTCCAAAAAGTGAAAGATAAAGGCTAAGCAACTAAAAAAACAAGACAAGAAAACTTACCATGAATGCCTTAAAAAGCACAGTCACCAGGAAAAGCATTCAAACACAGAGAAAAGAATAACAAAAAGTTGCCCTCACTGAAAAGGAATAAAAATAATTACATCAGCACAACACCAAACTGAAGGAGGAAAAAACATTAAAGACTCACCTACACTATATCCAGTAATGCATAAAACTAATCACTTTTGGCACAACATCAAAGGATTGGAGACAAAATCCTGTTGGCTAAGATGACCACAACGCTTGTCTTAGGAGGCAAATGTTGTGTTCAAACCAGCCAGGGCTGAAATGATGCAGGGTGGTGATGGATCCCTCTCCTCCCTAGAGTCTATGAGAAAATTAATCACATTAACACAACATCAAAAGGTTGGAACCGACACATTCTGCCTCAGTCGGCCACACTGCTTGCCTTCAGAGAAAATATTGTGCTTAGACCAACCCAGGACGGAAATGATGCAGGGTGGGCCATGAATCCTTGTCTTCCCTAGGGTTTATGAATGTCGGGCCATCTGCCAGAGTTATCCTCCATATCCAAAAAACCGAAAAGAAAAGCAAGGAGAAGAGCAGCACCTCACGTTTATCACCAGATGCCTTTTCGGTGATCTCATTCAGCCGATTATCACATCTGCTTTTATAAAGAACCTGGTACATAAATGACAAGACAGAGAAATCAACACAAGCATGGCAAGGTGCATAAATATTTCAACCATTTATCACATAAAAGACAAAGCATATAGAAATTATCTGATCACAGAATTGCATCATGTTTTGCCCAAAATCGGGGAACAATCACAGAACTGCTGCTAAAGTAACTGTGTGCAGAGCAATAACAGGCACCATGGATTGACGTGTCCCAATCGATGTACCCTTTCTTTCTGCTCAAGTGAGTATACTTTATGAAACTCAGAAACTGAAACATATTTCACCCTAATATGTGATAGGCCAAAAGCTATGATTCATGAAACATGTGATAGGCCAAAAGCGATGATTCATGGAACATGGGCAGGTGTGTCAAACGAAATTTTACAAACAAGAAACAAGGACATGGGAGGCATATAGACATGGGCATCCTCAAATGAACATACATGCATGTAATAAAGTATGATCAATTGAAATATAATTAGAATATACAAATAGATAAATATGAGTCAAATTATTATGCCTTAGTGGTCAAACAACGACAGAAGGTAGCAGCAACAGCAACCCAGCAGCTAATGGCGGCAGCAGCCGTTGCTCTGATCTGTGCACACAGAACAGAGCACTGCAGGAGAGAGAGGCAGCCGTGAGAGCGACAGAGAGAGCCAAGATAGGAGGAGGGACCCCCACCAGATCCATCTCCTCTCTGGGAAAAGGAGGATCCCCCACCAGAAGGTAGGGTATTTTTGCAACCAAAAAAGAAGAAAAAAGATAAAAGAAAGAGAGAGAGAAGAAAGTGATAGAGGAAAAAAAAAGAGGAGAGAGAGGGAGTATCCAGTGGGGGTGCCAGAGGACAGATTGGGACCCCTCACTGGACAAGCCTCCTACGAGGCCACGTAGCCTCCCTTCCACCTCTCTCTTATCTCCCCTCTTAAGTTCAAAAAAGAATTCAAAAAAGGAGATAAAAACTTTTTTCTTTTTTTGGTTGGGTGGGGGGGGTGGAGGGGGTAAGAACCCATCCAGTGGGGGGTGCCACTAGATGAGTAGCGCCCCCCCCCCCCCCCCCCCCCAACTGGATGTTCCTTCCACCATAAATACCTACAAGGAGCTGCTGCAAAGGGGACTTTCGAAGGAGTTTGTACAACATTTGCTTGAACATATGAAGGCTTTTTGAAGAGGCAAGAAACTCGTGTACTCTTGAGCTTTGCCATTATTTTTGAGTTTGAGAAAGCAATCATTCATGTACTCTTGAGTTTTACCCATTTGTCTTTGCAATAACTCATGTATTCTTGAGTTTTGCCTTGGGCTGCAAACTTGGGTGCCAACATTGTTCAAACATCATGAGCACTTCACGTCAATAGGTTGCTTCTTCTTCAGCAGACTTGCTTTGATATCCATGGATGGAAATGACAATAGGACTCTGCACTCATCCACCTTCATCAGCTTCCAGCCTTTGGATTCCAGCCACCGTTGTTACAAGTCGGTCTTGAACTGTCACATCAATCTGTGCTATGCCTACCAAACCAACAACACACCTTCTAAAATTCCAAGTTACTATGCAGATTAGGGAACCATGGTGATTTGACATGGCCCCTTCTTGTCCACCACAGGCAGCTCCGCAACTGCATCTTGTCAGTTACCTTTGGGAAAAGTGAGATCCTAATTGAGCAAAAAAGGCTTCTATGCCCAGTTCCTCTACAGCGGAACACAACACAGCCTTCCTACAGGCTTCTATTGCCCCACTTCTAAGCACCAATGACACCTATATTGCCTAGTTGAACCATTGAAACCTCTCTGAACATCACCAGTATTCTGTTGCTCTATTAGCCCCCATCAGGGCCCCTTTCTTCCATCCTGTTCTCCATTAACATTGCCTTTGCTTATGTCACCATCGCTCCCTTTTCACTCTCATTCAAAACTTCCCCCACTCAAATTCTCAATGGATGAGAAGATTGAAAATTGAATTCTTTAAATTTTCTACAGAACATCAGAAGACATCAATAGGCTTTCAGTCAAATGAACAGGTACCAAGGTCCAACATATGGTCATCGCTTTTGTCAAATGAACAGGTACCAAGGTACAACATATGGTCATCGCTTTTTCAACCCAAAGAGTATTCCATCTTCTGAGATAAAATTGCTATACAACTTCAAAGCCCACTGATTTTTTGCCTGCTCTCACTCCCTGAAGCCTCATGGATTTCAATGACCATTACCCTCCTCCAATGCAATGATTATTTTGCTTGCAGACTCGCAGTAGGGCCTTCCATTGACCAAATGAGCAGGATCTTTTGCTATGTCCACAACCATCAAGTTTCGCCAACAGTGGCACTTAGTAATCATTTACCCCTATGAGCATGGTTCAAACACCTGATGCATGCATCATTAGGAAATAGGAACTGGCAGCATTCTTCTACATAACATTATGCTCATTGTTTTTCATGGTAAGTAGGGCCCTCATTCCATTACTCCTCACTCCTCTTTATCATCATTCTACTCCCTCAACTCCTTTCAGTTATCAGGTTATCTAAGCGATGAAATCATTGCTACCCTGTTTGGGGTATCTCCTGGTATCATTCCTTAAATGTGCTTTCCTCCAATCCTCCATTCCTCCATTGCCCTTCCTGGCTTCCTCAAAGTTTACCAACAAAACCTCTATACAGACAAGTATAAGGTATAGATATTCTCAATAAAATTGGTTGTATAATCCACGTTATTCTCGGAAAAAACAAGTACAAGGAATAGATATATTGTCAATATCCTCCAAATAAAAAAGAATTTTTTAAAAAATATTTTACAAGCAAAGGTAATTATTCATAACCATTCTTTAGGGCAGTACTCATTAATGCCCACACGTGATCAAGAAAATAGTCAATGTTAAAAAACTTTATGTAATGCATACTATACCAAGGTTTTAATCTTTAGATGCAACACATATTACATGAAGCACCCAGTGACTATGTACAGAGGAGCTAGGGGAGGACTAGATTTAGGGTTCTGAGTGAGCCTGGTGAAACACTATTTTATTGAAACGAAAACGAGTACCTCAAAGGAGGGAGACCAGGGCTGGTGAATTGATGTCATATTCAGTTAAGGGCGCTTTGCATTCATCGTGTTTAAACAAGCTAGAAAATGACAACTTCAACAGTTTCACAAAGAAAATGTTTCAAGTCAACATTGGCATTTCAAAGTGCCCTTCTTCTTTGTTGTAGACATCAGTTACACATAGTTGCACAGCAACAAGGTCCGAGATTTTGCAACAGTTTTTTGCAATCTTTACTAAGAACCGAAGATGCGTATGTCCACAACATCTAACCAGACATACAGATCAGACAGATATGATGCCTTGACCAACTATACAAGCTTTAAAACTTGTTAGTGCAAGTTGAATCATTAAACTTTGAATATCACCCTTGTCTGGCTAGCATGTTTCTTGATTCCTCAAAGAAAAAGGCTATCAGATTACATTCGATGCACACTACTCATCCATATAGAATTGGATGCACCCCATAAGAAGCTACACCTGTGTCTGTGATACACTGATATTAGAGAACAATCTTTCCAAATTAAGTCGACAGGTCACATGTATCTCATTCTTGTGCTGAACTATACATGGAAAGAGGATCATAGTGCAGCAAGAATTTGATCATCATTTCCTTAAGAATCTATATAAACCAGAACCAAATCAAAGCAAAGATAATCTCATTAAACAATATTCACTAAACAGAACAAATGTTGGTTTCATAACTATAGCTTAGATACATGATACATCCACAAATTTCCAGCAACATTTGACTGTCAAAAGGAAACTCACAAGTTCTTGCATCTTGGTGCGATAGAATTCTATCTTCTCTTTTGAATCCAGTATCTCTTTCTCTAGTTCTTGGACCTTCAATTGAGAAGGGGGAAAGGATCAGGAAACTGATAATAAATGATATCCATGAGAAAGATAAAACACCCAATCAACATACAAAAATAAAATAGAAATAGGATACAGAAGCATAAAGAAAATTTTAACAGAATTTTCAACAAGAACTAGTTTAGAGAAAAAAGATTACATAAATCATTCTTCTTCTTTTTGTTCTAAATATGATTGTTTCTGTGAACTCCAAAAGGTTTGTTTCGACTGTCATCCTCAAAGATGAACACTTGCACTAACAAAAAAGGAGGGACTTCACTATTTTTATGTCCTTTTGTTTCTGAAATTACATGTCAAAATGCTACTCAACATGGACACTCTTCTATCCAAATTTTCTAGTTAAACAATCAATAGCTACAGCCCACATGGACAGTTCATCAAAACAGGTCAAACAGAGCATCCTCCATTTACAGACAATTTTTGTTTGGTTGGAATGCTCTAGAGTTGCATTTTTAAGTGATGGATGGCAGATGATATATTACATTTGAGTCCCTTGTGATATCACTTGTCTAATATGTTCATAGTTGTCAAGGCGGTAAGGCGACTCAAGGCATGATCAGGTTTCCCAAGTGCCTAAGCGCTTAGGCGCTTGCCTAGGCGTTGCCTAGACATACACCATAATCATCTATTTTATATCCCACTAACTTAATATTAACATAAAAAATATGAAGAAAATAACACTAATATGACATCAACATGAAAACTAACATTACAATGAAGTATCAAAGTTAAATAATTATAAAAAATTCATAATAAAAAAATACTAACCTCATATTTGTTGACTTCTTCCAAAGTCTGCAAAATAATGGTTACAGCAACTATTATATCATCATCGTCAAAGCCTTATCTCAACTAATTGGAGTCGGCTACATAAATCATGTCCCGCCATCTTAATATATCCAGTGCCAAATTAGAAGTAACACGTAACAATGCCAAGTCTTTTCTAACTACATCCAACTACCTCATCTTAGGTTTTTTTCGATGTCTTCTACCCTCCTCCACTCTAATTCTATCACATCTCTTAATTGGTGCTGAACTTGGGAGATAATGTACATGACCAAACCATTGTAGCCTATTCTCCCCAAGCTTAATGTCAATGAAAGCTATCCTTAAATCCTTACGTATATATTCATTCCTAATTTTATCTTTTCTAATGTTACCACTCATCCACCCCAACATCCTCATCTCAACAACACACAAGTTTTGCACATAATCCTTTCTCACAGTCCAACACTCGAAACCATATAACCTTTGAGTTTTAAGGGGACCCGTAAATCACTAAAGCCTCTAGATATACTTCTCTACTTCAGCCAACATGCATTGACTATGTGAGTGGCATCTTCCTGGATCTCTCCATTATCTTGAATAATAGATCCTAAATAAAAGTTGTTACTTCTAGAAATAACTTAATAACTTGATCCTCGATAGTAACTAAATCTACCTAGTCAACCTCTCTGTTACTGAAATTACATTTAATATATTTTGTCTTAGTTCGACTAATCTTAAAGCCTTTAGATTCCAAAGTGGATCTCTATTGTTCTAATTTATCATTCAAACTCTTTATATCATCATCAATAAAACAATATCATCTGCAAATAACATACACCAAAAGATGTCACCATGCAAGTGTTTAGTGGCTTAATTCATAACTAAAGTAAAAAGATAAGGATTTAATGTTGACACTTGATGTAATCCAATAGTAACAAGGAACTATGATGTCTCTCCAGCAGTAGTCATCACGCTCGTAGAAGGCCTCTCACACGTATCTCTAATCACATGAATATATCCTTTACATACTCTCTTCTCCTCTAAAGTCCACCAAATCGATAAAAACCATGTATAAATCTTTCCTCATCTCTCTATATTTCTCCATCAATAGTCTCTATACGAAAATAGATTCCGTGGTAGACCTAGTAGGCATAAACCCAAATTGATTTTTTGGATAATATATATATATATATGTATGTATGTATGTGTGTGTATATGTATATGTATATGTATATACAGATATAACATATATGTATGTGTGTGTATACGTATATGTATATGCATATACATGTATATATATATATATATGAAGGGCGTACCCAGCGCACGAGGCTCCCACTATTTGTAAGGTCTAGGAAAGGGACGATGTACGCAGCCTTACCCCTGCTAAGTAGAGAGGTTGTTTCCTTGGTTCGAACCCATGACCTCTAGATCACAAACGGGGCAACTTAATCGTTGCTCCAAGCATATATATATATATATATATATACAATCTGATAAATGGTGACCATATATCATATTTAACAAAAGATTTCGAAGGAGAAATCATACAAAGAAGCCTAAAGTGATATTCCGTACAGAGAACAAGTCTCTCATATGCGTGCAACAAGAAAATAAAGTTGTCAAATGAGAAAAGTATCTCATAAATTTTAGAACATATTTTTAAATACTTGACACAACTAAGTTTGAACTTTCTAAAACTATCCTATTTTCTATATTGCCCAAGAATGTGGGTTTGTAAATCAGCAACTGCATTAATCCTTCCAGGATTCAATTGACTTAAAGATTCCTAGAGAGAACCAAAAAACATACTATAAATGATAAATAAGATTGGATTGGGGAGTTTGTGAAAATTTGTCAAAAAATATTAATCTTTTACTATTTATATATACATAAATATTGAAAGTGGACAGTTGCACCGTAAGTGTATAAAAAGGTGAAAAAGAAAGATGTGCATATAAGAAACAAAAGCTCTCCAACCTCACTCTACAAAACACCAAGATGGTGACTCATAGACAATCCTCCAAGAGAACAAAAAAGGAGAACAAAACCAAAAAAATATTTATACCAAACCCTCATTCAATCCCTTACGTGTCTAGCAACAAACTATACCAAATACCCTGAGAAGAACCATCCCTATTAAAAATTATCGTTTCTCTCTATCCAAATCACCCAAATTGTGGCGTGGAGAATCATCCACCACAAGATCTGGTCTCCCTTGAGCGGGAACCATGAGTGCCATAATATGATCAAATCCTCCACTCGATCCTGCAGAATTTTGACAATATGTAGGTTATCAAGCACAGCTTGCCAAACCTCTATAGAGTATCAGCATCTAACAAAAAGGTGATCCAGCCCTTTATCCTCCTCTTCGCACAAGCTACATGTAGGCATCACATCCAAACCGAATCAATCGATCAGAAGTGGGAAGCTTTCCATTCAAAATTCTCCAAACCAAAATCTTCACTTTCAGAGGAGACTTCGGGGCCCGAACATGTCAGAAAAAAGGGTTACGAGTACCGCCATCCGCAATCAAAGAGTAAGCTAACTTGACAGAAAAGGAACCACACCCTCCCCAAGCCCAAACCAAGGAATCTAGGCGAGCAACATCCAACCTGAGTGGTTGTAGACAAGAATAAGGTCTGTGAAGTCAAGGATCTCCTGATCCCTAATATTTCTTCTGAAATTAAGGGCCCAAGTCCCAACATAGTTTGAGCTCTCAAACATCTGCACCACTAATGCCTCCAGGTGAGTAGCAATATTGAAAAGTATGGGAAAAGCACGACAAAGAGGAGTCGTCCCATACTGTTTATCCTTCCAAAACAAGCAAGCTCTCCCATCCCCTAGATCAACACAGAATTCAGCAAGAATAACGTCAGCAGCCTCAAGTATCCCTTTCCACACATGGGAGACCTTGTAGTCCACCTGCAAAATAAAATTCCACACTACTCCGAGAGTAATACTTTTCTCTAATGACATGCAACCATAGACCACCAGAATTAGCTGAGCCCAACTTCCATAACCATTGAGATAGGAGAGCTAGATTAAAGGCCCTAATGTCCTTAATGCCAAGACCGCCATTAAGTTCCCGGCTCCAACATACATCCCGGAATCCCCCCTAGAAGACTCAGAAGACCCCTTCCAAAAAAAATCTGCTTCGAATGCTTTCAAGATACCGAACAATAGTCCTAGGAATCCTGAAAATGGAGAGAAAATAAATCGGAAGACTATCAAGGACCGTCTGACATAGGATCAATCTACTACCAAGAGATAACAGACGACCCTTCCATCCTGTCAGCCGAGATTGGAACTTATGAATAATAGGCCGCCAATCTTTACAATTTATAGTGGATAGAACTGGGCGAAAAAGGCAACCCAAATAGGACACAGGGAAAGTCCCAATCTGACAACCAAGGATAGCAGCAGCTCTTCTCAAAACTAAATCTTCCAAGTTAATACCAAAGTGGATAGAACTGGGTGAAAAAGGCAACCCAAATAGGACATAGGGAAAGTCCCAATCTGATAACCAAGGATAGCAGCAACTCTTCTCAAGACTTTATCTTCCAAGTTAATACAAAAAATAGCGCTCTTCTGAAAATTCACCCTCAAACCTGTGAGTTCATCCAGCAACTCAAGCATCAGCCTAGTGACAAAGACTTGCTCCTCTCCTCCAAAAATGAAAATGATGGTGTCATCTGCATAATGCAAGTGAGAGATGGATCTGCTAGACAAGCTAACTCTAAACCCAGAGATAAGCCCACTTCTTCTACTCTTTCCTTCCCACATACTGTTGAGGACCTAAGCAACAAGCACAAACAGCAAAATTCCCCTGTCTCAAGCCTCTCCCACTGAGGAAATACGGAGTAGGTGATCCATTAACCAACACAGCAACGGAGGCTGAAGTAATACAAGATATGATCCAAGAAACCCATTTCTCACCAAAACCCATTTTGGAAAGGACAGTAAAAAGGCAGTACCAATTCACTCTATCATAGGCTTTCTCGAAATCAAGCTTGAGAACAATGCCACTCCTCCTCTGCAGCTTCATAGCATGAAAACATTCTTGGGCCACCAAGAAACCTTCATGAATATGCTTGCCTTTAATAAAGGCACTTTGATTAGCATTCACCAACTTGTCTATGACCCTTTCTAGTCAACATCTTAGAGAGAATCTTATACACTCCATTCAACAAATTAATAGGCCTGAAATCCACCAAAGACTCCGCACCCGCTCTCTTAGATAAAAGAACTATGAAAGTCTTGTAGATCCCCTAAAGATGGGCCTTCCCTTCCTAAGATTTCAACACTGCCTACAAAAGAAGGGGATGGATAATGCCCTAACAATGTTGGAAGAACAACAAGGAAAAACCAGCAGGGCCTAGAGTCCTATCACCTGCCAAGGAGAAAACAGCAGACTTCAACTCCTCAACTAAAAATGGCGCAAAAAGAGCCTCCCTTTCCTCCAAAGAAATCTGAGGCAGGAGATCGTCCATAAAAGAAGGCCTAGAAACATCTTCCTCAGAGAACAGGCGGGCATAGAAGGAAGAATGTGTCTAGTTATATCATCCCTCTGAAAGATGACCTGCTCCAGTCTTTAAGTCTGCTACTGAGATTATTTCTCCGTCTCCCTGAAGCAATCCTATTAAAGTATGTCGTATTCATGTCCCTTTCCTTGATCCATCTATCTCTAGATCTTTGTTTCCAATAGGACTCCTCTTTAAGCAGAATAGCTGAGAACTCCTTATTGAGTTTGTCTCTCCTCAATCTATCATCCTCATCCATCAAGCCGGCTTCTTCAGAGCATCTAGCCCATATGGTTGATCAAGGATATCCTACTTGTCTCCTATGATAGCACCTTTCTTCCCATTCCCCCACAATGTGAGAGCATGAGCCAAATTCCTAAGGTTGTTCACCACAACAGCCATTGTTGAACGTTGCTCCATATCAGATCACCAAACCTTGGAAACAATATCCAGAAAACCTTCCTCCTGGATCCAAAAATTTTCCATCCGAAACAGAGGGCTACGATGGAAACGATGGTTGGAGTCTAGAAGAATAGGCTTATGGTCATATATTGGCCGCTGCAAACAAGACACCCGCAAGTGAGGAAAGTGCTCTTCCCACTCCATTGAGACCATAAATCTATTCAGCCTGGAATAGATAGGGTAGGTCCTGAGATTAGACCAGGTGAAGAAGGCATTATCTATATTTATATCCATCAACTCCATCTGGTGGATAAAATGAACAAAATCCTCCATCAGTCCCGTATTAGAGGTTCCTTCCAATCTCTCCTTTTGAGTGCTAACTGCATTGAAGTCTCCGGCCACACACCAAGGTCTACCAGAAAGAGCATGCCAGTTACAAAGGTCATCCCATAACACCCTTTTTTCCTCTCTCCCTTGGGGGCCATATACTCCAGTGAATCCCATAGAAAATCATCCTTCAAACTCTTAAAGGAGATAGAGATGGCATCTCTATCTACTCCCCTATCCACTTCCTCCACCACATATGCATTTTGCCTGCGCTTCCATCATCTTCTCTACACCTGCAATAATATCGTTGACTTCCCTTTGTCAAGGTCCCCCATGCAGACGTATCCCAACCTCGCTAGGGGCATCTCCCAACAAGGAAACCCCCCTCCCCCACGGCCTCAGATTCATCTCCATCTCCCCCCACCTACTTCCCCAATAGATCACCTTCCACAGCCACCAAGTCCATATTCTATCTAGAAACACCTGCAATCAAAAGCATCCTACCGCATCTCGAGGACGCCACCCTATTAAAGGCCTCAAGCACGTCCGAAACCAAGTTGTGAGAAGCCTAGCTGCAGCAACCTCGACCCAACTGGGTTTCTCCTTCGAATGCCATGGGAGAAGGACCACTCTGTGCAGAGGGGGCTATGGCACTTGTAACAGCCACCGTAGCTCCTCTCCATTATCCAGAGGTTGGACCATCTCATGCTCCATAGACTCCTCAATGGCTATGGAAGAGCACGTTTGCCTACGGAGGTGCCGTTGTGCTTCTTGGACCTCGAGATAAGTCGTTGCGACTGGAGATGCACGGGAACCAGGTGCTAGAGTTTAACTATGGACAACTACGACAATCGGGCGGAAACGAAGGCAAGAATCGAGTCTCAAAATGGGCCCCTCGAAAGCAATTGGATTGGATAAGTTACGGGCACAGCGGTTGGGTAGAGTTCAGGTTAACCCGCTAACGCCAACCAGTTACAGGACAAAAGATCCGCCCGGTTCAGCGGCAAGCGGAGCGGGCTCCCGCAAACTTTTAGCGGGCTGCTTAAAATTTGAACCAACCAACCCCACCCCGCCACGACTCCCCTGTCATCTGCTGTCATTTTCAACCTCCAAACGAGGCCCTCGAAACCCTAACTCCTGCGATCTCAGTGGCACCAACGCAAAACCTAGCACCTGAACAAACACCGGAAAGAGGCGGTGCCCCACTGAAATAAGAAGACCCACCAAGATATCCTTCCTGCTGCAAACCCTAAGCGTCCCGATGATCGACGACATGCCTCTCTTGCAGTGGGCACTCAAACTCCCTTCTTCCCAAGATCCAACATCGTGCATTACCAGCTGCAAAGCCTCCTCATCAAAAAGGCCCATAGGGATCCCACTCAATCTAACTAGACACGTATAGGAACTAGGATCAGGGTAAGTGCCAAACTCGGGCTGCCAAGGGGACACTTGGAATGCATAACCTTCCACTGAAATGGCTCCCAACCTACCCATGGTGCCGGCCACACTCTCAGAGGGAGCAGTAACCAAGAAGCACTACCCCAGGTCCAAGGCCTCCCAACCCTCCAAGCATCCACATGCCTTACTAATCAAGGCTCTGACTTGTATTGCACCCGGCTTCCCTACTAAACGAATAACGCGAATGCAACACTTCAAGCGTGACAAGCGCAACTCGAGGATCTCCTAATCCAATCTAGAACAAAGGAGTCGAGCCTCCTTGTCTACTGCAGGGAGTATAAGTGGCGGCCTTCCGCTCCCAGCCACAACCTCTGCAAAAGAATGTCGTCCCTATCCGCAAGCTCCCCTGACATGGCCTAGCTCTCCGCATGCCAAGCACCTCACCTAGGGTTGTCAATGGGCCCCCGAAGCCCAAAAGCCCGGACCAGCCTGGCCCGATGCCTAAAAATCAGGATTAGGTAATAAAATTGAGCCCAGATAAATTGTGGGCCGGGCTTTAAAAAAAGAGGCCCGTTTCATTTTTCGGGTTGGGCTTGGGCTTGACTAAGCTCGAGCACGAAAGCCCGATGAGCCTGCTAGGTTATAATAGTGCTTTACTTATTGGTTACTCATGTCCCTTAGATCTTTGTTATTTCTAATTTTTACATTCAAATCATTTGTGTCTATTATGTTTTGGTTAGCTATGAAAGTATGGTTTTATGTTAATTTTACCAATTGATGTTGTAATTATTTCTTGTACCCTTCTTTTTACCCTAAACTATAAGTGCTTCTAGTAGATGTACAATTATGTTCAATTATCTTGTAAGAAAGATGAATAAGTGCATACTCATCATGTTAGGTTGACAAGCTATATTTTAAACATGAGAAGCAATATTGCTTATCCTTAGGCCCGAAGCCCTAACCCGAAACCCGATTTATTTTGGGCTTTGGCATACAAAAATGGGCATGAGCCGGGCTTGGGTCACCGGAGCCACAAACTCACTGGCAAGATGTCCTAGAAGGAGACACCGGAAACATACACCAAACCTGGAACCACGTGCCTTGACACGGTTACCAGCCGGGGTTTGACGGTTCGGGAGACGACCACCAGTGCCCAGAGGGACGCGATTTACCCCAGAGGCGACAAGGGGGGCCATAATAAAAGATGTAAAACACATCATAATAAAAAAGACATTAGCACATAATGAGTACTGATCGCATACAGTGCACTGTGACTGTGCACACAGTAACACAGCACAGTCACACTGTTGTGCACAGTGCGCACAACACTGCACACAGCTGCACTGTGCACACGGCACAGTGCACTGTGTGCAGAGAGAGAGAGAGAGAGAGAGAGAGAGAGAGAGAGAGAGAGAGAGAGAGAGACGGAAAGGCGTGGGTGGAGAGAGAGAAGGACAGTGCACAACAATCTCTATGTGTGTGTGACTCTCTCTCTCTCTCTCTCTCTCTCTCTCTAGAGATGGAACAGGTTTGGATCGGGTGGAGAAGCCCACAGTGAGACTGTGAGAGGGCAGAGGGTATAAGGGTGGAGTTGGAGTGAGAAACATTAAGAGAAGAAGATGGAAGAGTGTGGGGGAGGAGAGATTGTTCAAAAGAGGAGAAGAGGGGAAGAAATGATCAAAAGAAGAAAGCTTACCATGGAGGCATGGAGACAGGCAAAGCAGCAACGACGTGTGGCAGTGTGCAGTGGGTGTGGCGGCATACGGCGGTGGCGCACGATCGTCAGCGCAACGGATTGGAGATTGCCCATGGCTGCAACAGCGCACAAGAGGAACCCTAGAGGGCGAGGGGGTTCAAGGGAAATGGGAGCTTAGGTGATGGGTGTGGGGTTTTAAAGGATCCAAGTGGATCCCGGGGTAGGTGGGTTTTAAACGGGTCAAATGGCCCAAGTGTGCCCAGGCAGTCCTGGCAGCACCTTGGGCCGCCTAGGCCACTGAAGCGAGCACCTTGGGGACTTTTTCACATCGGAGAAAGGCGTGCGTGTGGTTTGGGCCTGGTTTTCTGCTTTTCCACCTAGGCGGACACCTTGACAACTATGAATCTATTAAAGACAGAAGACTTTAAGTTCATCTTCAACCTGATTAGGCCCACCCAAAGTTCACATGTTTAAGATGACCACTTCAGGATGGCATACCGACAGAATGTGCATTAAAGATAAGAAGCATTTGTCACAAAGATTTCAAGATATAAGCACTGCATTGGATATCCGGAGGCTCTTTCCCCAGATATCCGGAGGCTCTTTCCCCATCACATATTTGGGCCTACCCTTGACGCCGGGGAGCATTCACTGCAGAGAATGGCAGCCAGTTGTACAGAAGTTTGACAACAGGTTGGCAGGGTGGAAACTGGAAAGGCAGGTTGTTATCCTATGAAGGGAGGCTGGTGTTGTGTAAGTCTGTCTTGGACAGTCTTCCTATTTACTGTCTGTCCATTTTCAGAATTCCGAAGACCATTGCTAGGAAACTCGAGGCTATCCAGTGCCGCTTCTTCTGGAAAGGCAGTGGGGATAATATGAAGAAAGGAGGATTTGATATATCCTGGAGCAGAGTTTGTTGGAGCAAGGAGAATGGGGGACTGGGAGTTAAGAATTTGACATCCTTCAATCTGGCACTCCTTTCTAAATGACTGTGGAAACTGGGCTCTTCTGAATCTTCTCTTCGGAGGGAGGTGATTAGACATAACTATTACCTTCATGGAAGGGTGTGGGATCTTATCCCAGATTCTCTGCACAGGTTGTCCAATGTTTGGAAGGGAGTCCTTGAGAAGGTTGATATCATTAAGCGGGCACATCGATCTCCAAAGGGGATGGGGAGCTTACTCTCTTTTGGCTTGACAAATGGTGTGGTTCGGCACCTCTAGCCAATTTATACCCCTCCTTGTTCACCATTGCCTCCAACCCGTTAGCTATGGTGGCACAGGTTGCTGAAGCCGGGTGGTGTCCCACATTCAGAAGGGAGGTGAGGGAGGCTGAGATTCAGGATCTTGGTGGATTCAAGTCTCTTCTCCAGGGTCTTCATGTTGAGCCCTCAGCTACACACTTGTGGCACTGGGATTCGGAGCAATCAGGTCCTTTTCTGTAAAGTCTGCCTACAAAATGATTGATGATGGAGGACAGTGCCACCCTTTCTTTCGGCCAGTTTGGTCACCTAAGAGCCCCTTGAAGACCAAGGTTCTTGTATGGAGAACCTCTCATTCAGGATTACCCACCTGTGATCAACTAGCCCGTTTTATAGACGACTTTCCTATTGTATGTTGCCTTTGTGGAGTGATGGAGGAAACCTTGGACATGACTTTGCTCAACATGTTTGGAGACATTTCTGGCATAAATTGCTATCTCAATTGGGAAGACTAGAGGAGATGGATACAATGGCTTCCTTGCTTCTTGCTTGGGCCTTGACATCAATACCTATGGTTGATGTGAAGGTCTGGTGGCTGATCCTGCATCCTACTTTTTGGGCTCTGTGGAGTGAACGCAACAGAAGGATCTTTCGCAAGGAGGCATCTTCACTGGAGAAAATTTGCTATTTTGTGAGACAGACAGTGAGAGCGTGGGCATTGGCCTTTTGCAAAGAGGATGTGAATAATTCATCCTTCTTTGTCATTTTGGAGGAATCTTGAGCTCCGCACCACTTTAGTGCCTCTTGTATAGGGGGTTCTTCTTTTGGCCTTTGGCCCCTTTTTGAACACCCACACTTTTTAAATTTTATACAATGTGGTATTATCCATGTTTCAAAAAAAGATATAAGCACTGCCTAGGTGCAAAATAAGAAGCAAAAGAACAGTTCTCTCACACATCCGGAGGGAAAACAGACAACAAAGAAGAAATGTCATCACAATATCCATAATGCTACTGTGTGGACAACTTGGAGTGGAAGGAATTCTCGTAACTGCCAAGACAAAAGTAGACAGGTCAGCTGTCGTTTCTTACATTGTTGAAAGAGCCAAGGAGTGGGCCATAAGGTCTAACAGTCCACTTCCATACTCTTCTGCTCTGCTGGGTCTCCTCGACCCTCCCCAGTCCTTTTGTTTTTTGCCTTGTGAGGACTTTTTTGTTACATGGAGGTTTCTTTTTTGGGGTGTATGATGGATGTATAGGGTGATTTACCATTTGGAGTTTGGTTGTGCTCCTTTTCCCACTTGTGCACCTTTTGTTTCCATTTTCATAAATGAATTGGTACAATCCATTTTCGGGGCTGGGAAAAAGAGAAACTCGAAGGATTAAACCAACTTGCCTTAACCCTATAGGCAACATCCTATGGGATATCTCCAATTCCCTCGAATAATAGATCCTCAATATCTTAAATTCCTACTTTCAGAAATAGCTTGACCATCGATCACAACCAAATCCTCTTGGCCATTCCTCATATTACTAAAATTACATTCCAGATATTTTGACGAAGTTCAACTAATCCTAAAACTTAGGTTCCAAAGCATCCATCCATCATTCTAACTTGTCATTTAAACCCTCAGCATTCTCATTACTTAAAGCAGTGTCATCTACAAATGAGATACACCAAGGGATGTCATCATGTAAATGTTTTGTTACTTCATCTATAACTAACATAAGGAGGTAAGGACTTAGTGCTCACCTTGTGTGACCCTATGGTAATAGAAACTCATGTCCCCCCAGCAATAGTTCTCATGCTAGTAAAAGCCCTCTTATACATATCCTTAACCACATCATTTTTATTTTTTTTTAAGAAAGTGGACTGCACCACCAATTTTATTCAATATAAATAGGTACTAAAATCAAAGGTAGAAGAGAGGTTCCTCACTCAAACAAGAAAAAAGAGTTAAATAGAACCATCTTTAACATGCACTATAGCATCCAATCATCCACAGGCACCTTTAAAGTAAACCTATTCCAATTGTATAGAAAAGACAAAGCTCTAAACAAAATGTTTTCAACATAAATTCTACTTCTCCAGAATATACAATTGTTTCTTTCTCGCCATATACTCCAGCAGACCGCATGAGGAAGAAGAAGAAGAATATGCCCTTTGATGTTTTTCCGAAATTGACGTTTTAGGCGGAACAACTCCCACATCTCTTGGACTGAATTGAAACTCATGGAGACTTGGAGTAGTGAAGAGAAGATCTTCCACGCCTCTGCTGAAATAGGACACGTATGAACAGATGCTCCACATCTTCTTCATCTTCTCCACATAAAGAACACATTGTGTCACTGTTTATGCACCATTTCCTTTTGTACACCTTTGTCACTAATCTGTTCTTAAGTAACAGCCACGTAAATGCCCTGATCTTTAAAGTGGATTTAACTTTCCAGACTTCTTTGTATTTTGGACAAGAGGGCTGTACTCCGTCAATGGGCTGATACAGAGACTTCACCGAGAAAACACCATTGTTTCTCAACCAGATAACATCTTCCCTTTGATTACTAATTTGGACCTTTGGCAACAGTTGCAACAAGGTTACTAGCTCTTCAGTTTCATCATCTTTAATAACCCTTCTAAGAACAATATTCCAATGAATATTTTGATTCCGTTGATAAGAATATTCTGAAACTGAGGCCCATTTATTAACAGCCAGTGAATAGATTCTTGGAAAATTGTTCTCCAGGTAGAACTCTCCTACCCATCTATCCTCCCAAAATAAAGTATTAATACGTGTTCTCAACAAGGTTCGCAGAACCGGTACCGGAATCGGAACCGGTCGGGGACGGTTCCGGTTCAGAACCGGTCAGAACCGGCCAGTTCAAACCGGATCGGGAACCGCCAGTTCCGGTTTGAACCGGCTGGTTCTGCAAGCCTCGTTCTCAATGGTCCATTTTGCAGATGTCAAAAAAGCCCTTCCAATAGGAGACTGTTGGAACCTTTTTTAAAGCAAAAGGGAGAAGGGGGGAAGCCCCCCCCCACCGGTTGGGGACCCCCCACCGGTTCCAAGAGAGAAACCGGTGGGGGGGGAGGAGGATTCCCTCCCTTCTCTCCCATTATTAAATTCAAAGAAATAGGGGGGGGGGATTAATTAGGATAAAGGGGGAGTTAATGGGAACCTTAACCCCATTCACACATGGGTTAAGAATCCCATGTGAACCCCATTTAATACCCATCCTAAGAAAACCCCTTTCACATGGAGCCAAATATGGATTTAAGGGGTTTAAACCCTTTTCACATTGGCCCATCCCCCAAATCTGCCACCAAGCTCATTAATGAGCCCCAAAAAAAAAAAAAAAAAAAAAACAGAAAAAAGAAAGAAGAAGTGGGGAGGGGAACCCCCCCACCGGTTCCCAACCGGTTGGGGGGGGGGGGTCCATCCGGTGGCACCCCCTCCACCGGTTGGAACCGGTGGGGGTGCCAACCGGTCCCCCCTCCCTCTCTCTCTCTCCTTTTTTTAATACTCTCTCCCATCTCTCTCTCACCCATGTGATTAAAAAATTAAAAAAAGAGAGGGAGAGGAGGAGGAGGCAACCGGTGGGTACCCCCCACCTCAAGCCAACCGGTGGGTACCCCCCACCTCAAACATTCCGGTGGGTACCCCCACCGGTTAAGGCTTTGAAGCCTATAAATACCCCCCAAGGGGTAAGAAGAAGCCCCATGCCTATTTGGCCCAAAATTTCCTAGGGGAAACTCTGCCAGTTTGAAGACCAAATCCGGTGCTCTTGCCCGGGTTTGCTGCGATTTGGAGGAGATATTTTCTTGGAGGGCTCTCTTCCTAAGGTTTATTCCTAAGGGGAAGCTCTGCCAAATTTATGTTGTAAAATCACCGTTTTATAAGACGGGATTATGCCGAAATGATGAATGAAATGCCCATGTTGTTCTTTGAGCATATGTGTGTGCATGTGTGTTTATGGATCTACTATTTAAGTAACACTATGTTACTATATTTTCATATATAAAATAATTAGTTTTATAACTAATTAAAATACATAAAACCTATAATTAAATATTCTAAAATATCATTGGCCTCATCCCATACATAACTAAAACTTAATAATGAAACATTAACTCATAAAATAATATACTTAAGTTAAAAATGACTTAAATATTTCCATACTTAATTAATTAGTAAAATCTGCGAAAATTATTTAAAATCAGTAAAATGAATATAAAAATCAGAAAAATTCTGTAAAAATCAGTAATACTCAGTAAAAATCAGAAAACTAAATCTGGAAATTACATAAATCCAAAATATAACTTAAATATCCTTCATATATCTAATTAATTAATAAAAATCAGTAAAATTAATAAAAAAATCAGTAAAGTTCAGTAAAAACCAGTAAAAAACAGAGAACCAAATCTGAAAATATATAAAATTCTGAAATGACTAAAATGCCCCTAGAGCTTAATACAAATTACAAAAATACCCTCATACATGTTAAAAATCTGTAAAAATCACAGAAAATTCTTAAAAATATCAAAATCTCTCATATGTCCAAAATACCCTCCAAACCTTAATAAGATGGGTAAAATTACCAAAATACCCTCAATATGATAAAAATAAATAAAAATCCCAGAAAAGTATAAAAATAGACTTTAAGTCTAAAAATCCAATTTGGGCAAAATTACCAAAATACCCTTACAATTCAAACACACTTGAAATAACCCTAAAATACCTCCTAAGGTTTTGAAACCTTCCTAAATCATTAAAACTCATTTCATACACTTAAATAACCATAATCTCCCTATACCCTCCAACTTGGCATAATTACAAAAATACCCCTATGGGTCTAAAATACTTGGAATCAATCCAGAATACTTGGAGTCAATCCAATATACTTGGAATTAATCCAGATAGCTTGGAATCAATCCAAAATCATATAAACACATCCTAAACTTAGGTGAGGCCAAGAGTTTAACCTAAAATATATCTTCATATGCATGCGCTGCCTATAGTAGTAGTTTTGCATGATTAAGGGCATCATACGGACGGTTAATCAAGGGTTGCCGAGCAGTTGCTCAGCGTAATTAACACTGACCGAGGTCAGTGGAGAGAGGTCATATACTCGAATCTTCGCTTGATTCGAAGTCCCGGACTCCCTGAGGGCTAATCCCAAGCTCTCATAATCCGATAAAATATAAAACCGACCTATAATTCTCTAGATAAACAAAAAAAATGGATTTCCGAATAGTCCGACATAGGAGAGATGTGTCTAGGTCAGGTCCCGACGAAGATTTTAAGAAAAATCTTCGCAAACAGAGATGGCACGCCCGGTGGGACCTCTCTTTCCCTTCATCTCTCCGTCCGGTGATGCCCTCACCACAACTCTACTACTAACTTTGTCATGTCTTATGCAGGTGACTGACTTTCTGCTTAAAAGACGACGATGGCGGCAAGGGTCACCTATGGCCCACTTGTGGTGGCGACCCACGTACGGTGTGGATATCTGACCACACCAACATGCTTCGGGGACTTCCCCGCAGTGATAGGATCTCCATACTTTTCGGGGGTCGTTCCGGCACCGGAGCTTGCTCCGGAAAAGAAGAAGAAGAGGTGCGCTTCTCGCGCCAGAATATGCAACAACGGCAGCCGATATGGGCGAGTGCTTGCCGTGAATACCATCAGCATCTCTCTGGCCTCCTCGTCCAACGGGAGGCAAAAGCGGAAGGTTCTAACCGCAAGCCCGTCCAGGACGGGGAAAACTATATTAGTGGGGAACCTGCATATTCGCCTGGATGGCGGGCAACCCATCATTCCTAAGGTCAATCATATCCCGACAGTTTCTGTCCAGAATCGGTTCGGGGTTCTATTGAAGGTTTGCCAAGATGGGACAACGTTCGAAAAGAAGAAAATGACTCCAAAGGACACTGCATGTCAGGAGCCAATAATTATACCATAGCCAGTCATGTCTCGAGCAGGGGGCAAGGCCACCCCCCGAGCAGGGGGCAACTCCATGCCTCGGAATGGGGGCAAATTTATGCCTCGGGCTGGGGGCAATCCATTGGAGGATAGGAGCCTCCGCATAAAGGAAATGTGGGTAACCAAAAAGGAAGCCCGCAAAATTCGCCAGGCTAGGGATACCCTAGCAGAACAACAGCCTCAACAACTCGTAGAGCTTGAGGGGCAGATAACCAGCTCAACTACCTGGCCTCGTTCTTTACAAGGTCAAAAGATAAAGAGTGCCTATAAGGCGCAGGAACAAGTCTGGCAACAGACATCTGTCCTCGAGCGGTTGGGCGCATTGGTCCGATCGACTCACAAAAAGAAGAAAATTGTCAGAATGACAGGGAATAGTATACAGGTCTACACATGCTACACCTCCAATATCACCAACCGGCAGCCTTCCCAGCCGGAAGACCCAAATGATATCATCAATCTGATGCAACGGGTCGGGCCCATAACCCGTCAAATGGAGCAGGCTATGCGCTTGCTGAATCGAGGAAGTCAGGGGGCAGAGCCACCCCAAATTGGCAGTAGCAATGCTGCTGGAGGAGCTGATGAAGACGGGGCAAATGCTTCAGATATTGAAGCCGCTCCAGAACAACTTCAAGATCAAATACAACTTCAGACTATAGAGGAGATGAGGCAAGAAAATCAACAACTCATGGCCTTGCTCTATGGCCTAATACAAAAGATGGAGGAGCAGCAAAGGGCAGCTCAAGTCCCCCCAGTAAATGCACCACCTCCAAGGGCAGTGCCTATGCCAACGGTGATAAGACCACAAGCTGCAGATGTCAACTTCAACCCTGATGAGGTACAAGAAGATCAGGTTGTGGAGCCCAATCATAATGCTCAGCAATCCCTTGCTTCTGCAGATGATGCTACGGCATTACAGAAGCATCTTATTGAGCAAATTGTTAAAGCCAAAATAGCAGAACAAGACGACGGAATAGGCACATTCGACTTATACAAAGTGCCATTTCCGGTACGTCATATGTTCAAGAAGCTCCCGCCGGATCACAATAAGTGTCCCAAATTCATCAGGTATGACGGAGAAGGTTCGGCTCAGGAGCATATTGCCCACTATATGAGTGACTTGGGAGAGCTGGCTACTGATGAGGCCTATCTTCTGAGGTTCTTTTCTACCTCTCTCACGGGCATTGCATTCCAATGGTATGCAAAGTTGAAGCCTAACTCTATCAACAGTTGGGAGGAAATGCAGAAAAGGTCTGCATGAAATGCGACAATCCGCCGACCCACGAGGATGCGGTACGATTGTGCAAGAGGGGCTTAAAGCCTGAAATAAGTGAAAAGCTGATTGGCGCAAATGTCAAGAACTTTGATCAACTAAATAACATTGTAACGGAGGTCGAAATATTCTATGCAGACCATCCAACCATTGCCTCCATTGGGGGGAAAGCCCCAAAGAAGCAAAATATGGATACAGAAGAGGCCAATGCTATAGACTTCGCCTCAGCTGTAGAAAATACAGGGGGCAAGAGCAATGCAAATGCCTCAACATCCAATAGAAGGGGATCATATGCCACCCTTAATGAGAGAAGGAAAATGGCTTACTCTTTCATAAGGGAGGATACAAGAGAGTTGATTAATGTCTGCATGCGGGCCAATCTCTTGATGCTACCCGAACCAAAAAGACCAGCAGAAGTTGGTAAAATAGATGAACCCAACTATTGCATGTACCATCGTATGTTGGGACATGTAATAGAGGATTGTTATATCTGCAAAGGGGAAATTGAAATGCTTATCCGAGAAGGGGCCGTGGAGATGGGGAAATACCTGGTAGACCCACCTCAACCACATCGAATGCTCAGACAAACATTTACAGCGAATGTCGTCCATATGGATGAAAACTCCTCAGAAGAAGAGCCTACAAATAAGAATATAGATGCCCCTCCAAAGCAGGAAGAGGTATCATCATATCCCCCAGCGACCCCCACTCCGGAAGGGTCTATCGTGGCGGCACTGGAGGAGATTCAGATGAATATGTCACAGCTCTCCCATCAGCAAGTTTCGCCGGAACAGGAGGCAATACCATCATATGTTCCAGCGACTTCCACTCCAGAAGCGTCTATCATGACAACACTGGAGAAGATTCAGATGAGTCTGATACAACTCTCTCACCAGCAAATCTCATTGGAGCAGAAGATAAATCCATCACATACTCCAATAATTTCCACTCTCGAGGGGTCCATTATGGCAGCACTGGAGGGGATTCAAGTGAGTCTGGGACAAATCTCTCATCAGCAGTATGAACTCACTCAAGTAATGGAAGGTCTTGCAAGACAATGGACAGAAGTCATGTCAATTGACATAATCAATAGGCCCTTCTCCTTTGAGGAGCCAGGACCAAAATGCAGCCGTCCTATAAAGAATAAAGGCAAACTTATCATAGACTTAAATGAACCGCCAGAAGCCCAGTGCCGAGAGGGAATGGTGCTCAAATGCAAAGGTTGTGAAAGTCACGGCAATATTCCCGAGGCCACCTTTGCAGCTAGGCAAAGTTCCCGGGGAAAGCAAGTTGCTGGTGCAGAAACAGGGATAAGTTTTAAAGATGCTGAATCCCTGGCAAAAAGGCTCAAGAGACCATACTCCTTTCCAAAGGAGAAGACCAAAGAACTCTTCGAGATATGTATGAGCAGAAAAGCAATTATTCTGCCCAAGCCAAAAAGGGAAGAAGAAATACATCGGGTAGATGCACCCAATTACTGCCCATACCACCGCTTCATCACCCATCCAATTGAACGTTGCTTTATGTTCAAAGATGAAGTAGAAAAGCTGATTCAAGAAGGAAAGATAAATATGGGGAAATACCTGGTGAATCCCCCACAGCCGCATACGATTACACATTGAGTGTAATTCGCAGACCCATGAGCCAAAAAAAAAAAAAAATGTGGGGCTTAAAAATGAGGTGCCCCGACAGACTTGATTGGTCCCGCTCCTGTGAGGGGCCAATTAAGGGCAAAAAAGTCTAAAAAAAACCCAGCTGAAGTGAAAACCCGAAAGGGCGCTTCAGGCAAAAATGGGTGAACCCTGCTGTGTGAAAACCCACAAGGGCGCACAGGCAAAAATAAAAGGGGCTAGCTTCGGTGAAAACTCGTAAGAGCGCCGATGTTAGTATTATATATTTAAAAAAAAAAAAAAAAATCATCCTGCAACCCGTCGGGGGACAACGCGCAAAAGTTATTTGCGCCAAGAAAATCCAATAATGTTCGTGCGCGAATACATAGGCTCATAAAGCCGCATATTTGTTCCCCGACGGGGGGAGAACTCTCTCAGCCTGTTGAGGGTAGAGATCGAGTTTCCCCACATCCCTACCCAGGGAGGATATCAGAGTCCCCAATGACGAATAAACCCTTGGTACCACACTGGCGGTACAATAATGTCCCATCAAGGGCTACGACCGAGGCGATGGTGACGATGACCTCCCGACCCGGTAAGGAAGTGGGAAAACTCGCTCTTCTGATCGATACAGCCTGAGGAGATGATCCCCGTTCTTGTTATACCCAAGGCAAATACACAGGCATATTCTTGAAAGATGTCACATAACTGTGGGTGATTCACCTCGAAAGAAAATATTTGCCGTCAAAAATATCATGCAATGCAGAATTCACAATTCGCCCGCGGAAGGCGTTAAACTCCGGAATTAGCCTACGGGAGGCGTTAAATCCCGAAAATTCATATATTCGCCCACGGAAGGCGTTAAACTCCTGAATTTGCCTACGGGAGGCATTAAATCCCGAAATTCATATTTTGCCGACAGAAGGCATTAAACCCCAGAATTTTGCCCCGAGGAGGCATTATGTTCCAAGTCCCCCCTGGGCATATGCCAGTCCCACTGGCATACCATAAAAGGGTCGAGAATTTCCCTATCGCCCCAAAGAGGTAATATATCCGGAATCTCCCCGGGGCATAAACTAGTCCCACCGACATACCACGAGGGGGTTTAAGGAAATTCCTTTGCCCCAAGGAGGCGCGGTAGCCTGAAATTTTTCATTCCGCCCCAAGGAGGCGTTATATCCTGAATTTTTCCCTTCACATACTCTAGTCCCACTGGCGTGTCACGAAGGATAAAGATTTTCTCGTTCGCCCTTGGGAAGCAATACGAAAATATTATTCGCGTCCTTGGGAACGGTATACCCCAAAATTCCCCTGTAAGTCATAGTCCCATCGGTGTGCCGTAAACGGTCGAATTCGCCCTAAAGGAGCGTTATACCCTGAAATCGACCCTAATACACGCCAGTCCCACCGGTGTGCCTCAATGGCCGAGAAATTCATAGTTCATATTCGCCTACAGGAGGCTTTGTATCCTGGAAATTCATATTCCATATTCGCCCACGGGAGGCTTTATATCCTGGAAATTCATATTCCATATTCGCCCACGGGAGGCTTTATATCCTGGAAATTCATATTCCATATTCGCCCACGGGAGGCTTTATATCCTGGAAATTCATATTTCATATTCGCCTACAGGAGGCTTTATATCCTGGAAATTCATATTCCATATTCGCCCGCGGAAGGCGTTAAACTCCGGCATTCGCCCACGGAAGGCGTTAAACTCCAGCATTCGCCCGCGGAAGGCGTTAAACTCCGGCATTCGCCCGCGGAAGGCGTTAAACTCCAGCATTCGCCCGCGGAAGGCGTTAAACTCCGGAATCTGCCCCGGGGAGGCGTTATACCCTGAAAATTTTCATATTCGCCCTGAGAAGGCAATATATCCTAAATCCTCCCCTTGGCTTAAACTAGTCCCACCAGCATGCCATAAAGGGGTTGAAAAATTCCTTTGCCCTAAGGAGGCATTGTATCCTAAAATCTTACCTGAGCATACGCCAGTCCCGCTGGCTTGCCATAAAAGGGTTGAAAATTTTCCTATCGCCCCGAGGAGGCAATGTATCCTGAATCTTCCCTGGGCATACATTAGTCCCATCGGCATACCCATATGTTATAGTCCCATCGGCATACCCATATGCTATAGTTCCATCGGCGTGCTGAAGGCGGTCGAATTCGCCCCAAAGGGACATTATACCCTAATATTGCCCCTGGTATACGCTAGTCCCACTGGTGTGCCTTGGTGGCCTGGAAATCCATATTCGCCTACATGAGGCTTTATATCCTGGAAATTCATATTTCATATTCGCCTACAGGAGGCTTTATATCCTGGAAATTCATATTTCATATTCGCCTACATGAGGCATTATATCCTGGAAATTCATATTTCATATTCGCCTACAGGAGGCTTTACATCCTGGAAACTCATATTCGCCTACAGGAGGCATTATATCTTGGAAATTCATATTTCGTATTCGCCTACAGGAGGCTTTATATCCTGGAAACTCATATTCGCCTACAGGAGGCTTTATATCCTGGAAACTCATATTCGCCTACGGGAGGCTTTATATCCTGGAAATTCGTATTTCGCCTACGGAAGGCTTTAAATCCTAGAATTCATATTTCGCCTACGGGAGGCTTTGAATCTCGGAATTCATATTCGCCTACGGGAGGCTTTGAATCTCGGAATTCATATTCGCCTACGGGAGGCTTTAAATCTCGGAATTCATATTTCGCCTACGGGAGGCTTTGAATCTCGGAATTCATATTCGCCTACGGGAGGCTTTGAATCTCGGAGTTCATATTTCGCCTACGGGAGGCTTTGAATCTCGGAATTCATATTTCGCCTACGAGAGGCTTTGAATCTCGGAATTCATATTCGCCTACGGGAGGCGTTAAACTCCGGAATTCGCCTACGGGAGGCTTTAAATCCTAGAATTCATATTTCGCCTGCAGGAGGCTTTGAATCCTGAAGTTCATATTTTGCCTACGGGAGGAGTTAAACTCCGAAATTCGCCTCTGGGGGGCATTGTGTCTCAAAATATTTGGTCTTCGGGAGCCGTTGTATCCCAAATCCACGGCTACCTAAAGCCCCCGTTTCTCAAAAACTATATATTTCTTATCGGCTCACAGGGAGGCCTCAGTTCCCTACATATATTCCTTATCGGTTCTCAGGGAAGACTCAGTTCCCCACATATATTTCTTATCGGCTCACAGGGAGGCCTCAGTTTCCTACATATAAATCCTTATCGGCTCTCAGGGAAGACTCAGTTCCCTACATATATTCCTTATCGGTTCTCAGGGTAGACTCAGTTCCCTACATATATTTCTTATCGGCTCACAGGGAGGCCTCAGTTCCCTACATATATTCCTTATCGGTTCGCAGGGAAGACTCAGTTCCCCACATATATTTCTTATCGGCTCTCAGGGAAGACTCAATTCCCTACATATAATTCCTTATCGGTTCTCAGGGAAGACTCAATTCCCTACATATAAAATTCATTATCGGTTCTCAGGGAAGACTCAATTCCCTACGTATAATTTCTTATCGGCTCTCAGGGAAGACTCAGTTCCCTACATATAATTCCTTATCGGTTCTCAGGGAAGACTCAATTCCCTACATATAAAATTCATTATCGGTTCTCAGGGAAGACTCAATTCCCTACATATAATTTCTTATCGGCTCACAGGGAGGCCTCAGTTCCCTACATAAATTCCTTATCGATTCTCAGGGAAGACTCAATTCCCTACATATAAAATTCATTATCGGTTCTCAGGGAAGACTTAGTTCCCTACATATATTTCTGAGCGATTATCAGGGAAACCGTAATTCTCTACCAAAATAATAATAATAATAATGATAATAATAATAATAATAAAAGGGGAGCTTAAAAATGAGGTGCTCCGACGGACTTAATCGATCTCATCCTCAAAGGGGTCGGTTAAGGGTAAAAATGTCTTATACCCAGCTAAGGTGAAAACCCGAAAGGGCACCTTAGGCAAAATCGGGTAACCCCGCTGTGTGAAAACCCGCAAGGGCGCACAGGCAAAAATAAGAGGGGGCTAATACTGGTGAAAACCTGAAAAGGCGCTGGTATTAGTTGAAAAAAAAAAAAAAAGGGAGCTTAAAAATGAGGTGCTCCGACGGACTTAATCGATCTCATCCTCAAAGGGGTCGGTTAAGGGTAAAAATGTCTTATATCCAGCTAAGGTGAAAACCCGAAAGGGCACTTTAGGCAAAATCGGGTAACCCCGCTGTGTGAAAACCCGCAAAGGCGCACAGGCAAAAATAAGAAGGGGCTAATACTGGTGAAAACCTGAAAAGGCGCTAGTGTTAGTTACATAAGAAAGAGAGAATACATGCAACATATAATAAATGGTCCGTACCACTCAAACTTAGCATTTATCTTCAGGAGAATATTTGCGATACACTGGAGCAATGTTGGAGTTCGAGATGAACATGCAGGGTAGTTCGAGTTCTTCAGCAAATGGAAAACTTCAATCCTGTTGAAGAAATTCGACTCCATCTCCGGAATATCAGTCGAAGCGATCTTCGATGGTCGCCACAAAATGGGAATTCTCCCTCCAGTGGAGCCTCAGGAACATATGCATTCTGACGCAGAGCGGCGATATGGGTGTCCGCGATACTAGAAAGGACAATGTCCTTCTGATATTGGAGCATAGGAGTTTCTGCAACCCGAGCTGCACAGCTTGCCTCGATAGTTTCAGTCTCGGCTCGCTTTGGCGAAGAGTTACTCCACAAGTAGCAGGAATGGGATATCGTCCTCCCCATGCCTTGCCATAGGAGGAACTCCCATGAGAGCCATGAAGACAAAAACAGCAAGCTACAAGAAGATAGAGAGATAAAATCAGCGCCAGAGAGCTGCAATAAAAGTCTCGAAAAGCAAAAATCGACCGAGTCCTAATAAAGTCATAGGACAAAGTCAAATTGCTATGAACCAGATATTAGGCCAGTCCAGAACGCTTCGTGCGGAGCTCCTGGAAATGCCAATATAAGGTACTGATACCCCAAGATAGAGCAAATGCCGGAAGAATTAAACGACTCGCCTGTGTGTTCTTAAGGAGTCTCCATGTCGTGAAGGCCAAGAGATCTCCTAGGATCCAAGTAAACGTCGAAAGATTCAAGCGGCATCAACTCTCGCAGAACCTCCAAGTCGCGAAGGCCAAGAGGATTCCCATAATCAGAGGGGTAGACGCTTTCAAATATATTCGGAAAGTCGAAAAGTTATGAAAACAGGACTTCCTGGACATAGTTTGAGGTGTCTAAGTACCAAAATTGAGCGTCATCGAGACCCAGATAAGCTCAGATGGGGCATATGCACAGCAAGCCAAAGCAATATATCGCCTGGCATATATGAGTCAGCGGTTGACTTCCCCCAATAGCCGTAAATACATAAGGCGAGAAACGGGAATTCATCAAGACAATACCGGCATGCCGCATTTGAGAATTCCTCAAGCATGCAAAATGATGATTCTTGTAGCCGAATGGGGCACGGGACATGCACCGTCGTCTTCACCTCCGGCACATGTCCCGTGGGGGGCATTTGTTGGAACCTTTTTTAAAGCAAAAGGGAGAAGGGGGGAAGCCCCCCCCCCCACCGGTTCCAAGAGAGAAACCGGTGGGGGGGGGGAGGAGGATTCCCTCCCTTCTCTCCCATTATTAAATTCAAAGAAATAGGGGGGGGGGGGGGGGTGGGGATTAATTAGGATAAAGGGGGAGTTAATGGGAACCTTAACTCCATTCACACATGGGTTAAGAATCCCATGTGAACCCCATTTAATACCCATCCTAAGGAAACCCCTTTCACATGGAGCCAAATATGGATTTAAGGGGTTTAAACCCTTTTCACATTGGCCCATCCCCAAAATCTGCCACCAAGCTCATTAATGAGCCCCAAAAAAAAAAAAAAAAAAAAACAGAAAAAAGAAAGAAGAAGTGGGGAGGGGAACCCCCCCACCGGTTTCCCAAAACCGGTGGAGAGACCCCCCACCGGTTCCCAACCGGTGGGGGGGGGGGGGGGGGGGTCCATCCGGTGGCACCCCCTCCACCGGTTGGAACCGGTGGGGGTGCCAACCGGTCCCCCCCTCCCTCTCTCTCTCTCCTTTTTTTAATACTCTCTCCCATCTCTCTCTCACCCATGTGATTAAAAAATTAAAAAAAGAGAGGGAGAGAAGGAGGAGGCAACCGGTGGGTACCCCCCACCTCAAGCCAACCGGTGGGTACCCCCCACCTCAAGCATTCCGGTGGGTACCCCCACCGGTTAAGACTTTGAAGCCTATAAATACCCCCCAAGGGGTAAGAAGAAGCCCCATGTCCATTTGGCCCAAAATTTCCTAGGGGAAACTCTGCCAGTTTGAAGACCAAATCCGGTGCTCTTGCCCGGGTTTGCTGCGATTTGGAGGAGATATTTTCTTGGAGGGCTCTCTTCCTAAGGTTTATTCCTAAGGGGAAGCTCTGCCAAATTTATGTTGTAAAATCACCGTTTTATAAGACGGGATTATGCCGAAATGATGAATGAAATGCCCATGTTGTTCTTTGAGCATATGTGTGTGCATGTGTGTTTATGGATCTACTATTTAAGTAACACTATGTTACTATATTTTCATATATAAAATAATTAGTTTTATAACTAATTAAAATACATAAAACCTATAATTAAATATTCTAAAATATCATTGGCCTCATCCCATACATAACTAAAACTTAATAATGAAACATTAACTCATAAAATAATATACTTAAGTTAAAAATGACTTAAATATTTCCATACTTAATTAATTAGTAAAATCTGCGAAAATTATTTAAAATCAGTAAAATGAATATAAAAATCAGAAAAATTCTGTAAAAATCAGTAATACTCAGTAAAAATCAGAAAACTAAATCTGGAAATTACATAAATCCAAAATATAACTTAAATATCCTTCATATACCTAATTAATTAATAAAAATCAGTAAAATTAATAAAAAAATCAGTAAAGTTCAGTAAAAACCAGTAAAAAACAGAGAACCAAATCTGAAAATATATAAAATTCTGAAATGACTAAAATGCCCCTAGAGCTTAATACAAATTACAAAAATACCCTCATACATGTTAAAAATCTGTAAAAATCACAGAAAATTCTTAAAAATATCAAAATCTCTCATATGTCCAAAATACCCTCCAAACCTTAATAAGATGGGTAAAATTACCAAAATACCCTCAATATGATAAAAATAAATAAAAATCCCAGAAAAGTATAAAAATAAACTTTAAGTCTAAAAATCCAATTTGGGCAAAATTACCAAAATACCCTTACAATTCAAACACACTTGAAATAACCCTAAAATACCTCCTAAGGTTTTGAAACCTTCCTAAATCATTAAAACTCATTTCATACACTTAAATAACCATAATCTCCCTATACCCTCCAACTTGGCATAATTACAAAAATACCCCTATGGGTCTAAAATACTTGGAATCAATCCAGAATACTTGGAGTCAATCCAATATACTTGGACTTAATCCAGATAGCTTGGAATCAATCCAAAATCATATAAACACATCCTAAACTTGGGTGAGGCCAAGAGTTTAACCTAAAATATATCTTCATATGCATGCGCTGCCTATAGTAGTAGTTTTGCATGATTAAGGGCATCATACGGACGGTTAATCAAGGGTTGCCGAGCAGTTGCTCAGCGTAATTAACACTGACCGAGGTCAGTGGAGAGCTCTGTTATCAAAGGCGCCCGAGGCGAACGCCTAGGCGACGAGGCGAGGCGAGGCGCGGGTATGGCGCCTCGCATTCCCGCTTTTCGCCTAGGCGATCGCGGGAAACGCCTCATTCGCCCAGGCGTTCGCCTAGGCGCGCCTTTGGCGCCTTCAGCGCCTCAGGCGCCTTACCGGGCCAGTTTAGAAAAAAAAGGCCCACCATTAACCTGTCGGGCTTAAACCGGCCCATTACGAAACCCCCGACCGGCCGACCCAGCGTTAATAAACCTCCCCCCTCCGCGTTCGTTGAACCCTAACCCTTCATGTGTCCCGAGAGTCCGAGACCCCCGACACCAGCGTAGCGAGCTTCTTCCCCGGCAACGACAGAAGCGGTAGCGGCGGGAAGCGTCTCCGGCGGCAGTGGGCTACTTCTCCGGCGACGGCGACGGCGACGGCCGCGGCAGGCAAGCCTCTCTCAACCTTACTCTCTCTGTCTATCTCTCACCCCCCACCCTCACTCTCTCTGTCTGCCTCACCCCCGAGCCTCACTCCCTCCTTCTCTGTCTCTCTCGCACTCCCTCCTTCTCTGTCTCTCCCGCTCTCTCTGTCTCTCTCGCACTGTCCCGCTCTCTCTGTCTCTCTCGCACTCCCTCCTTCTCTGTCTCTCTCGCACTGTCCCGCTCTCTCTGTCTCTCTCGTACTGTCCCGCTCTCTCTGTCTCTCTCGCACTCCCTCCTTCTCTGTCTCTCCCGCTCTCTCTGTCTCTCTCGCACTCCCTCCGTCTCTGTCTCTCCCGCTCTCACTGTCTCTCTCGCACTGTCCCGCTCTCTCTGTCTCTCTCGCACTGTCCCGCTCTCTCTGTCTCTCTCGCACTCCCTCCTTCTCTGTCTCTCTCGCACTCCCTCCTTCTCTGTCTCTCCCGCTCTCTCTGTCTCTCTCGCACTGTCCCGCTCTCTCTCTCTCTCGCACTGTCCCGCTCTCTCTGTCTCTCTCGCACTCCCTCCTTCTCTGTCTCTCCCGCTCTCTCTGTCTCTCCCGCTCTCTCTCTCTCTCGCACTGTCCCGCTCTCTCTGTCTCTCTCGCACTCCCTCCTTCTCTATCTCTCTCGCACTCCCTCCTCTGTCTCTCCCGCTCTCTCCGTCTCTCTCGCACTCCCTCCTTCTCATTCTGTCTGTCTGCCTCCCCCGACCCCCACTCTCAATCTCTCTCAGCCTCTCTATCTCTCTCACTCCCGACGCTCACTCTCTGTCTCTCTCACCCCGGACCCTCACTCTCTCTGTGTGTCTCTCAATCTCTCTCTGTCTACCTCCCCCGACCCACTCATTCTCTCTGTTTGCCTCCCCCGACACCCACTCTCTGTCTCTGTGTCCTTCTCTCTCATTCTCTCTTGCATGTCTCTCTGTCTGTCTCTCTCAATCTGTCTCTCCCCTCCCCGACCCCTACTATCTCTCTCTGTCTGTCTCTCTCAATCTGTCTCTCTCAATCTGTCTCTCCCCTCCCCGACCCCTACTATCTCTCTCTGTCT
The DNA here is from genome assembly GCA_030544215.1 of Zantedeschia hybrid cultivar. NCBI lineage: Eukaryota > Viridiplantae > Streptophyta > Magnoliopsida > Alismatales > Araceae > Zantedeschia > Zantedeschia hybrid cultivar. Next base: position 17,997,121 of record JARZZO010000002.1, on the reverse strand, counting down.
CGCTCACTCTCTCTTGCTCTTTGTCTTTACTGTTTACAGGTGGACTGTGGACGTTGATTTAATTTTTAAGATGACCACACCAACCGGAGGTTCGTCTCATTCGTCTAATCAAGGGCCTACCGAAGGGAAGGGGAGAAATAAAGATCCAGGCTGGAAATATGGTACTTTGGTGAATCCAAATAATAGGGACTGCGTAAAATGCAACTTCTGTCAGAAAGATTGTAGAGGAGGGATCCACCGATTGAAACAACATCTAGCAGGTACTTCTACAAATGTGACAGTTTGCTTGAAGGTGACACCTGAGGCAAAAGAAGAAATTAAACAATATATGGAGCAATCAAAACAATCAAGGATTGAAAAGAAATGTTTGATTAGGGAAGCGGAAAGTCGAGATGATATTTTTAGAAATTCAGTTTCCAAAGATTCATCATTTGAGGTGAATCAAGTTGACGACATTCTTGCAAAGCCTCCTCGGAAGAAAGGTCCTTTAGATAGATTTTGTACTCCTAATCCTGAAGATTCAAAGGGCAAATCTATCAAGGATAAGAAGCATGAGAAGGAAGCACGAGAAAGGGTCATCCAATACATAGCTAGGTGGATGTATCAAGCTGGAATTTCATTCAATACCGTGCGTCTAAATAGTTTCCAAACAATGTTAGAAGCTATAGGACAATTCGGTCCGGGATTGAAAGGCCCTACCTATCATGAAGTTCGTGAGACCCTTCTCCAGAAGGAGATTCAAAAGACTCAAGAAATAGTAGATTTACAAAAAGCCAGTTGGGTGAAGTTTGGTTGTACTATCATGTCTGATGCATGGACAGATGGGAAAGGCCGTACTTTGATAAATTTTTTGGTCAATTCACCTACTGGAACTGTGTTTTTGAGGTCTATTGATGCATCTCAATATGTCAAGGATGCAAAGTTGTTGGCTGACTTATTGAACAAGATAGTTATAGAGGTTGGTGCGGAGAACGTGATACAACTTGTCACAGATAATGAAGCAAGCTATGTTGCTGCAGGAAAAATGTTGATGGCAGCCCATCGTCAGTTATTTTGGACACCATGTGCTGCCCACTGCCTAGACTTGATATTGGAGGACATTTCCAAGGTGTCTCCAATCAAGTCAACCATTCGGAGGGCAAGGATGGTTACTACATTTATTTATGCACATACGAGGGTGCTTGCTATAATGAGGAAGCATACAAATGAAAAGAATCTTGTCCGTGCAGCTGTGACTCGTTTTGCCACAAATTATTTGAATCTGCAAAGTTTGCTAGATTGTAAAGATGGTTTGAGAAGAATGTTTACATCTAGTGAATGGACAAGTAATAATAAGTGGGCATGAAAAATTGAAGGAAAGAAAGCACAAGATATAATTTTGAAGACTCAGTTTTGGAAGGGAGTTATTTATGCACTAAAGATATTCAAGCCTCTTGTCATGGTTCTGCGCTTAGTTGATGGAGAGAAGCCGTCAATGGGTTACATTTATGAAGCCATGGAACGCGCCAAGGAAAGTATCAAGAATGCTCTGGATGGAAAAGTGGACAAGTATGGTCCACTTTGGGAGATCATTGATAGGAGATGGGATTTTCAGCTTCATCGTCCTTTACATTCAGCTGGATACTACCTTAACCCTCAATTCTATTATGCAAATCCAGAGATTGATTCAGATTATGAAGTGAAGCAAGGACTATATGATGTCATTGAGAAGTTAGTTCTTGATCCTAATGTACAAGATGAGATTACCAAGGAATTGGCATGTTATAGGAATGCTATGGGTTTCTTTGGGAGAGAAATGGCCATAAGACAACGTACCACATCTAATCCTGGTATATTTCTATATGGACTACTAGTACATTTATTCATTAAATTCTTTTTGATGTGAAAATTAAATACTATTTGCATCTCTTATGTAGTTAATTGGTGGGTTGGGAGCAAAACTCCTAATCTGCAAAAGATGGCCATTCGCATCTTGAGCCTCACTTGTAGTGCATCTAGCTGTGAACGCAATTGGAGTACATTTGAACAGGTTTTGATTTTTATTAACTTTCATTGAATAATACATGTTATGTTTTTTTATTCTATATTAATCTAATAATGATATTTTTCTAGGTGCACACCAAGAAAAGGAATAGGTTGGAGCAAAAGAAGCTGAATGATCTCGTATTTGTGCAATACAACCAACGCCTTCGAGATCGCTTTTTACGTTTCCAACAAAGTGAACTTGACCCTATAAGCTTGGAAGATATTGATGATTGTAACGAGTGGATAGCACATCCTCATGATAATGAAGATGTTGTACATGAGGATGAAGACCTCACATGGTTCGATGTTGAGATTGCTGCAGGAATTGGTGAAGAAGAAGGTCCACATACAAGGACAACATCAAAGAAACGTTGTTTAGGGAAGGGGAAAGCAGTTGCAACAAGTTCCACATTAGAGTCTATTGATGAGCTTGAAGTTGGGTCGGATGATACAACGGAGGACTCTGAGGGTGAACTTCCACTTGAGCAAGATGAGGATTCTGAGAGTGATGAATGAGTGAGGCTTGAGAGTTGTGAAAGGAATGTATTCATAGGCTTGTTAGCCTTATTTGGAAATGTTGGCTACTTATTTTCTTAAGGAACATTTGAATGTTGTAATAGACTTATCTTACATTTCTACATTTATATTGTGTTTGCTTAACATTTCATTGATAAATTTCATTATGGTGAATTTAATTAGTAGTAAAATGTCTATGAATTTGTTGATATGGTTATATTTGATAATTTGAGTGAATAAATATCATTCTGTATGATTATTTGGCTATTTTGTATAATAAGTAAATTATAAATATTTTTTTAAAAAAATGTCGCCTCAAACGCCTAGGCCATCGCCTAGGCGTTTGAGGCTGAGGCGACCCCCCGATCGCCTCGGTCGCCTCTCGCCTCTGACTACATAGGTGGAGAGAGGTCATATACTCGAATCTTCGCTTGATTCGAAGTCCCGGACTCCCTGAGGGCTAATCCCAAGCTCTCATAGTCCGATAAAATATAAAACCGACCTATAATTCTCTAGATAAACAAAAAAATGGATTTCCGAATAGTCCGACATAGGAGAGATGTGTCTAGGTCAGGTCCCGACGAAGATTTTAAGAAAAATCTTCGCAAACAGAGACATAAATCTTAAGTTATCAGCTTGCGGATGAATTCTGTTGGATTTCATACAGTGCCTGCTACAAAGATTGTTCTTCATTTACCAGCTCCCATAACCACATCAATGTATCCTTTAGAGACTCATTTCTTCTCTAAAATTCAAGAGAAGGGGAGTAGGAGAGGGAAGAATTGATGATAAAGCTTGGGAAGGTCTCTGTTTAGTTGCCAAATAATAAAAACACTAGAGGATGATAAAGTGCCTGCAGCAAGGTGGAGAAGAAGTGACAAAGCCAGGCATGCCTTGTGCTTGGACATCAGCAGATCATGTGTGTCACAAGGGAGAACAGGAGGATGGTTCTTTTCCAACCATGTCACCAGTGCATAAGAGTGACAGAGAGCATACTATTACTCATTGAAAGAGGGGTAGGGAGGAAAAAGAGCTGCTGTAAGAGAGAGAGAGAGTTTAAGAACTAAAACAGTTAAGCTATATCTATAACTCCATCTTCATACTATGGATCAGGCAAGCTATATTTGTTCTATATACCTATATAGCTTGTAAATATATTATCCGTTTGTCAAGTTTTTCAGAGTTAGGCATGCTGACCGACTCCACGTCTACTAGAGTATCATGTATGCCAGATTCTGAATCCAACACATTCCCAGGAGCAATCAATGCATCCAGTGGTGAAACAGGTGATCCTATTTCACCACTCATTTTCATCATGGTTAGTCAGATTTTGAGTTCTCTTTGGGATAGGGCAGCTTCCCAGGGACTGGCATAGTTGTCAAGGCGGTAAGGCGACCAAGGCGTGCTCGGGGTTCTAAACCGCCTAAGCGCTTAGGCGCCCGCCTAGGCGTCGCCTAGGCGTTAACTTCATAATATAATATTTTAATTTAGGATATATAAATACATATATATATAATATATGTACACACATATTACATACATACATTTAGATACATATATATATATATATATATATATATATATAATATATGTACACACATATTACATACATACATTTAGAATATATATATATATATATATATATATATATATATATATATATATATATATATATATACATTTATATTTACACACATATATATACATACATACATATATATCTATGTATAAATGTATGTATGTAATATGTGTATATGTCTAACTATATAATATATACATACATATATATACACAAATATATTTAAATGTATGTATGTAATATGTATATGTATATAGATGTATATATATATATATATACATATTTGTATATATATATATATGCATATTTGTATATATATATATGCATATAATATTTTAATTTAAGATATATATATATATAATATACATACATATATATACACAAATATATCTAAATGTATGTATGTAATATGTATATGTATATATATATATATACATACATTTAGATTTACACACATATATATACATACATACATATATATCTATGTATAAATGTATGTATGTAATATGTGTAAATGTCTAATTACATAATATATACATATATATACACAAATATATCTAAATGTATGTATGGAATATGAATATGTATATATATATATATATAGATAGATAGATAGATAGATATATATACACATTTTACATACATGATACATATATTTAGATGTATACATATACATATATATGCATGTTTGTATATATAAATCTAAATATATGTATGTAATATGTCTATATATATGTATTAGTATGTATTTATATAATTATAATTATATAAATACATACTAATACATATATATAGACATATTACATACATATATGTATATATATATAAAAAAAAGGGGCAAGAACCCCAAATTTCAAAAATATGGGCGCCTTTTCACATGTTGGAAAGGCGCCCAGCGCCTTGGTGCTTGTGAAAGCGCCTTGGCGCCTAGGCGACGCCTAGGCGAGCGCCTTGACAACAGTGGGGACTGGTGAATGGTTTTTAGAATTGGAAGAGATGGAGATCAGCTGGCGCATGTACAATTTGCAGATTGTTTTCCTCGGGAAAGGAATTTGTTTCATCCAATTTTAAGAGACTGCTACTGATAGTTGAGGCAATTATAGGGCTTTCCATGAACTTTGACAAATCTGAGGTGATTGGGACACCCTTATTAAGAAGTTTGCCCATACTTTGGAAGGGTGGAAAGCAAAGTTCCTATCCACAGAGGGTAAATGGATTCTTTCTAAAACTGTTCTCTCTTCCTTGGCAACATATTACCTTTCCATTCTTAAGATCCCAAAAATGGTCGAAAGACTCGTTAAAGCAATGAGAAGCTCTTTCTTTTGGGAAGGAGGGAAAAGGGAGAGAAGAGAACTACATTTAGTGGCATGGGATAAATTTACAGAAGCAAAGAACAAGGAGGACTTGGACTGACCAGTATAGGTATTTTTAATTTGGTCGCTGTTTTTGCCGGCTATGTTGTGTGGGCTATTTGGCTTGAGAGGATTTCTCGAAGATTCAGTAAGAAGTTCAACTTTGCTTCTGATATCTGAAAAGCACTATCTACTTGGCTTTTGACTGGGGGAAAGCTGCTGGTATTCTGTCGATGCTTGAGGAGACTTCTATGTTAACTTCTGCTGGGGAGTGGAAATTGCACCTGCTTTGATTTCCCTTTTTTCTTCTTTTTACTATGTTTTGTTAGTGTATTATTTTATTCTCTGTACAAAATAGAGTTTGTGTTTTAGGGGTCTGAGCTTGGATTGGGGGTTAACAGAAAACTAGAGCTGTCACAATTGGCTACCCTGTTCCCCAGCTGATGCCCTGAACTCTCTCCTGTGACAGCTCGAGAATCAACTTCCTCTGCAATCTCCTGCTTTTTTTTTCCCGCAGAGATGAGGAGCGGAGCGGAGAGCGGCAGAAAGGAGCGGGGCGGAGAAGAACAGAGAAGACTTTTTCCAGGGAAAGACATAAGGAAAGGGGTGCAGAGTAATGGCACCTTTGTGGTAGATGTTTCCATGTCTTGAGAAGGATCACAGAGTACAAGAGTGCAGAAATGCGCTTGTCTGCTGGCGGTGTGGAGGATTGGGTCATAAAGCTACAAATGCTTGAAGAGAAAAGAAGAAACTAACGGAGGCTTGGAATGGAGCAGACCTGCAGAGGTTCCTGAAGATGTGGCACCGATGAAGCAAGAAGACAAGGAGGATAGAAGCGGAACGTGTGTGGAAGTCCCATGGTTTCAAGGTTACAACAGGAATAGAAGTTTTTGTGAAAGCTGCATTATTGGTTCCTTTGATGGAGTTCTGAAAATGGAAGAACTTCAAGATTTCATAAGCCAGATATGGCCGGAGATGAAGAGAAGGTGGCTGAGATTTGCTGGAGACAATCAAGTATTGTTGTATTGTCCATCAAGATTCATGTATAGCAAGATTGTGGAATATGAGTCGATGGTATGTAAGGATGTTGTCATCCATTGGAAGGCTTGGTACCCAAAAGCAGGGTCTCAGAAGCACATTTCTACGCAGGACTCATGGTGTCAAGGATGGCAGTATCGGTACCGGTACCGGTACGTACCGGTCCAGTACCGGCCGGTATCGGCCCGGTACCGGTTGGTACCGGCCCAAAACCAGTCCGGTACCGGCCGGTACTGCCATCCATGCATGGTGTAAACTGGTTGGTATTCCTTGGCATCTGTGGGATTTGGAGGTGTTTAAGGTAATCGTAGCACCTTTTGGGAGGATTACCAGGGTGGACAAGTAGACATTGGCTTGGAGTAACCTGGCTTTCGCTCGTGTAATGGTGAATGTTGAACAAGGAAGTAAACTACCGTCATATGTGAGGCTTCGATGGGGAAATGAGGTCTTCTGGATACATATTTCTTTTAAGAATGGTGTTAGGATTGAACAGGAGGAGAAATGTACATACAGGGAGGTGGCTATGGCATACAAAAGGTACAAGACAGCTAGGGCTTCTACCAGGGTGGCCATCGCTGGGAAGAAGATGGAGTTAACCCGGTAGGAATCAAGGGCTGAGCTGAGTAGAGAATCAGGCCAACTCGGGAAGGAGATGGGAACCGGGAGCCTTAACCTAAAAAAGTTTGAACCGGTTGCCGAACCGAAGGCCATTTGTACGGAACCGGGGGGTAACTTACAGGTGAGGGTTGAACTGGACATTTGTGCAGTACCAGAGGCCAACCCACCAGTTAGGGTTGAGCCGGGTTTTGTTGGCAAAGATGAAAATGCCCTTTCTAAAAAGGAGAGTTATTTAGAGAAGAACAGCTCAAGTAGTGGTGTCATCGGCAGCACTCCGCGGAATCAGTGGGAGATCGTGATCTCCTCTGTAGCTGCGGAGCTGGCGAGGAAACTACGCCGCTCGTCGAGGAGGGAGACTCGGAGGAAGGCGATCCACGTCCTTCGGAAGGAAGGTGGACCACATAAGGAAGGGGCCGTTCCGCCTTCGAAGGCCTCAGAAATGGAAGTGGATAAACGAGATGGATGAGGAGATCTCACTATGTCAAGTAAGTCTCAACAGTCCAAATCCCCTCCATCCTTATCCCGACTTCCTCTTTCCTCTTCTCAAGCTGTCACGATCGCCAACAATCGACTTGAAGATGCAAGTCTTGCGCTGGTGCCTATTAATGAACCGTATCAACATTATAGAAGAAGGAAGGAAAATAGGGAGGAGGTACATTGTTCTGTTATACAGGAATGGGACAACGATGAATTAGAAAGGAGGGCTACAAGCATTGAGGTACAAATAAATGGGAAAGTAGGTCAATTCCGAAAAATATGTTCTGAGTTATCTGGCACCGTAGAACATACAGGAAATAACGTGACGGGAGCAAGGGAGCTGAGGAGCTTAGGCAAAGTGAATTCAAAGATAAACAAACATTTTATTTCTGGAGAAAAAAAAGGTGATCAATGCAGTCAATGATATTACTGTCATGGAACATTAGAGGTTTAAATGATGGAGGAAAGCAGAGGGTAGTCAAGGAGGCTATGAGAAGACACTGTGTGGATAGAGTATGTTTGCAGGAAACAAAGATGGAAAAGGTGGACAAAGACTTCATTCACAAAATTGTTCCTTTTGGTGAGTCAGATTATGTGTTTAGAAGATCGACGGGACAATCGGGAGGTCTGATAATTGCTTGGAACAAAATGAAGTGGGAAGGTTCATTGCTGGAAATCGGTGAACATTCAATTTCTATAAAATTGAGTGATTCTAAATGTTCATGGCTGTTATCAGGTGTTTATAGGCCACAGTTAATCCAAGATCAGCAGATTATGTGGGCGGAATTATTTGCTTGCCAGGAGAAATTTCAGTTGCCATGGTGTGTGAATGGGGATTTTAACCAAGTGAGAAAACCTTCGGAAAGGAATCATAATTCTAAGGTGAATAGAGGTATGAAGCAGTTTAATAAATGGATTGAAGATTGTGATCTTATGGAGATTGTAATACCTAATATCCAATTTACATGGTCATATGGGAGGCAATCACCTTCAATGTCCAAGCTTGACAAGGTACTTGTTAATGAGGGATGGGAGAGATTGTTTCCTGATGCCAGGGTCTATGCGCAGCCAAGAGTGGTCTCAGACCATAATGCTATCCTCTTAAACTGCCATAGGAGGAAAAGTAAGAAAAAAAAACTTTTCGTCTGGAAAAGGTTTGGATTTACAATGATGATTTTAGAAGTTTGGTGAAGGAATCGTAGCAGCAGGCTGTGGGGAAACATCATGCAACAAGAATTCTGGCTTTGAAGACAATAAACAGAAAACAGAAAACCAAAGTATGGGCTGATAAGTGGCGAGAGGAGAGGTATGATCATGTAAATAAAATAATGGAGATTTTGAAGGAGCTGGACTCTGTTGAAGAGACAAGACTTCTAAATCAACAAGAACTGGAAATCAGATCAAAAATGAATGCACAGTATTCAGAGTGGTTGTTTGAAGAGGAGATAAGGTGGAAACAGAAATCCAAAGAAATGTGGTTGAAAGAAGGAGATCTCAATACTAGATTATGTCACCAGGTAGCTAATGGAAGGAGGAGAAGGAATACTATATCCGTTATCCAAAAACAAGATGAATTCATTGAGGATGAAAATAAAATAGCAGAGGAAGTAATCAACTTCTATACGGAGCTGTTTTCCAAGGAGCAAAGATGGTTTCCAACCTGGTCATATCCTGAGATTAGTATTTTATCCTCAGAGGCACAAGCTTCTCTTACTGTTCAAGTGACAGAAGATGAAATTAAAAAGGCCATGTTTGATCTGGGGGGGGATAAGGCACCAGGACCAGATGAAATCCCAATTTGGTTCTACCAGACTTTTTGGGAAGTTGTCAAGAATGAGATCATTACGGCTGCAAAGGAATTTATTTCAGGAGCTGCGAGTTGTGAAGGCCTTAATCATACATACATTGTTTTGTTGCCTAAGAAGGATAGTGCAATGCAATTGAAAGATTTTCGACCCATTAGTTTACTAAATGGGTCCTATAAGATATTTGCTCGAATCATTGCTTCTAGGCTGAGCAAAGTTTTGAATGGCATTGTACAACCGAATCAATCTGCACTTATTAGGGGTAAGTGATTGAAGGATAATTTTCTTCTTGCTCATAAGGTTCTTTTTTATTTGAAGAAGAAAGGCATAAAAAGAGTGGCTTGTAAACTAGATTTTAATAAAGCCTATAACAGGGTGCAATGGAGCTGCTTATGAAACATTTTGAAGGAGCACCAGTTTCCAGATCTTTTCATTAGGGTTCTGCAGAACTGTGTGACCACTACTAAATTTTCAATTATTATCAACAATAATGTTTCTGGATACTTTAGCAGTTCTCGAGGATTGAGGCAGGGGGGTCCACTTTCACCACTCTTATTTGTTATAGTGGCCAATATATTGAGCAGAATGTGTGTCACTGCTGAGAACAATGGTTGGATCAAGGGTGTTCAAGTTTGCAGGGTCAGCCAGGAATTTCTCATCTACAATTTGCGGATGATACATTGTTATTCTTCAAAACTGATGAAATGTGAAGTTTATGTCTTTTCTTTTGAGAGCTTTTGAGGCATGTTCTGGGATGAAAATTAATTATGATAAAAGCTCTGTTATTCCTATTCATTTGGGTGAAGATCAAGGCAGAGATGTGACTGCTATTCTTGGATGTGGCATTGGTAAACTTCCAATAATTTATTTGGAATTACCTTTGAATGATAGAAGATGAAGTGTAAAAGATTGGGATCCCATTATTCTCAAAATCCAAAAGAAATTGTCTTCTTGGAAGGCCAAACAGTTGTCTTTTGGGGGCAAATTACTTTCATAAATTCTGTTCTTACTGTAATCCCTATGCATTTTTGTTGTGTTTCTCATGCCAATTTCTGTTTGCAAGGATATAGACAAAATCAGAAGAAGGTTTCTATGGGGAGGATACAATCAGAACAAAAGAGGTATTTCACTGGTTAATTGGAAGAAAATGTGTAAACCAAAGGAGAAAGAAGGTATGGGGGTTAGGAACCTGCGGTTATGGAATGTAGCTCTTATGGGAAATGATTAGGGGAAATAATAGAGGAAGAACCTAGTTTGTGGAAGCATATGATCATTAGCAAGCATTATATGCGTAGATGCAGACTTTTTCTACAAAAGTCGAATGTATCTATGATGTCACCATTGTGGACAGACATCAGCAAAGCTGAAAATCATTTTGAGGACAACATTTTTCACAAACTGGGTAATGTGGAAAACATTTTCTTCTGGAATGATAAATGTCTGGGAGATAAAAGTTTGAAGGAGCAATACCCTAACCTGTATGCTACTGATGTTGATCCGTGGGCCTTGGTGAAAAATTATTATGAAAATGTGGAGAATCAAGTTCAGTGGAATGTTCGGATGCGCAGAAATATGAAGGATGAGGAAATATATCAATTTTCGTCCTTGTTGACAGATTTGTATGTTATGTCTATACATACAAATGTGGAGGATAAATTGATATGGGAACCTACTAAAGGGAGTTTCACTGTGAAGTCTTACTATGTTGTGCTGGAGGGAGAGATGCCTAAGTACTTGAAAAATGATGAAGTGTGGAAAATCAGATCACCTTTCAAAGTTAGAGCATTCATGTGGCTCATGTATGAAAAGAAGATAGTTACTAAAGTATATAGGAGGAAATGGTGCCAGGGGGATGATATTTTGTGCTCTCTATGTGGCAGCAAACCGGAAGATGCTGATCACCTGCTAGTCACTTGCCAAGTTAGTATAATAGTATGGACTACTATAGGGGAGCTCTTGCATTTTAAACCACAGTTTCAAACAGCAGGGGAGATACGGTCTTTTTTCAAGCACTTGAGATCCAAGTATAAACAGAGGATGCATAGAAGATTTGTTGGGATGATTCCGCATGCAATCTGCTGGAGCATTTAGAAAGAGAGAAATGATGCGATTTTCAGAGGAAGTAAAATATATGTAGAAAATATTGATATTAGAAGCTTGGCATTTTTGTATAATTGGTCTAGACATATTTTAGGTTTTTCTGTTGACAATTGGAAAAAGGCATTTCAGTAGTTAATGTCATTGTAATTTTTCTTTTTTGATGGGATAGGAATCTCTCATGTCCGGTTTTGCATTGTACTTCCTCTCTTGAATAAAATTGGCGGTACAATCCATGATTTTCTCAAAAAAAAAAAAAAAATAGAAAACTAGAACTTTGGAGGAGCACCTTAGAGTCTAACAGTTTCAGGTTAAGTAGAACTAAGATAGGATACATGCATTGTAAGTTTAGTGAAGGTCGGAGGGGTGAAAAGGAGGGAGTTAACTTGGATGGAATGGCAATATCCCAAAGCACCTATTTCAAATATCTTAGTTCGATCCCCCAAGAAGATGAAAGGTGCGAGGATGATGTTAGTCATAGGATTAAAGCAGGATGGGTGAAGTGAAGACTTGCCACGGGAGACTTGTATGACCACAAGATCCCAATGAAGTTGAAAAGAAAATTCTACCATACGGTGTTAAGACCTGCAATGTTGTATGGTAGCGAGTGTTGGGCGATGAAGGGACAACATGTCTCCAAGACGAGAATGTTAAAGTGGATGCGAGGGCATATTAGGTAAGGTAAAATTCGTAATGAGTATATTAGAGAAAAGGTGGGAGTGGTATCAATTGAGGACAAATTGAGATAAGGGAGATTGAGATGGTTTGGACATGTTAGGCGTAGACCTAAGGAGGCTCCAATTAGAAAGTGGAGCATATTAGGATAGAGGAAGGGATAGACCTAGATTAACTTGGAAGAGGGTAGTACAATATGATTTGGAAGTTTTAAACCTTTCAGAAGAGGTAGCTTAAACTATTTAAAGTGGAGACAGGGAATCCATACAGCCGACCACAATTAATTTAGGATTAAGGCTTAGTTGAGTTGAGTTAAGTTGAGTTGAGCTTGGATTTGGGTGGGGAGGGGGGACTTGGTCACCTTCAAAAAAACACCAAACTTGGCTGGCCGGAGGTGGATATAGTTCGGATTGCCAGTTACTGGTAGGGCTGCAACTTTGGGTGGGTCAACCGAACCCAAGCGGGCTAACCTAATGGTTGGTCAGGTTAAACTAGATCAAGCTAGGGTCGGGTTGGGTTAAGGGTGGGGCATTTTTCAATCGGACCTTGGATGGGTTGGGTTGGTTGAGAGTTGCCTAAACTGACCTAACCTGAGCCCAACATTAAATATATAAATGATAACTTAGATCACTAGAATATGTTTCATTCAATTTTATACCCTTGAACAAAAATTTAGTTTACAATATGAACGAAAAGATGCTCTCAAGTAGTAGCCATGTAATATGAGGATGGGTGAGTGGCATAGTGGTAAGTCCCCGGCCTTCGGCGGGTTAAATTCCTACAAGTCGTAGGTTCGAGCCCTGCATTTCCCTAGAGTTGTTTACCCAACACGTTGTCCCCCTACATGATAGGCAGTTTACCCAATATGACTCAAGTGTCTAGCCGAGGAGTTTCCTCGAACCCCATCCAGCCTAGTTCAATATGACTCGGGTGTTTAGCCAAGGAGTTGCCCTAAACCCAGCCGGAGTTTCCCATGGGTACCATTCTGTCTAAAGAAAAAGTAGTAGCCATATAATTATATTTGTACCTTCTTTTTTATTACTTTGTTAAGGTGGATAGATAAATCTATTCATATCTTTGTACATGGAATTTTGGTAGTAAGAAAAAAAGTAAGAAGTATGGATTATTAAGGATATAACCGACTCAACCCAACCCAACACAACTTGATGAAGGTTGGGTTGGGTTAGGGTTGAGGAGGTTAGACTGGGGGTTGGGTTGGGTGGGGCTAAGGTTGAGGGGTCCTTGACATGTGTTGAGTTAGGATTAACCCCAATCTGACCTAACCCGACCCTAGTTGCAGCCCTAGTTACTAGGGCCCATTGGTAGAGCTATGCAAAAGATATGGATAAATGTAGCCGCCTTCTAACAGAAAATCCCCTCCTAGGAGGGATGGAATTCCTCCAGATCAGAAGCCTACAACTAAAGACACATCTTAAAGTAAAAAATGGTTTGAAAAGGAGTTCAAACAAGACCTTTGAGAAGTGCAACTTAGATACTAGATGACAGGGTACAGAATAAATTGAGAGAATAAAATAGAGACGTTCTTAAATATCCTGAGACCTTTTTATAATGCCATTACTATAGTCATCTTGACACCCTGCCCAAATCATTCATCGTCAGCCACCAAATTCCAACAAAATGGGTTGGGGAAACACAGACCCTAGTATGCTGTCGCACTCTGTCATAAAATATCATATCTACATTCAATATATTCTTCAAATTCCCACAAAGTACTATAAGCAAATTTGTACACAACTAATACAGGCAAAGACAATATATCCAACAATGGTATTTAAACCATTCAAATGATGATTAGAGCACAAGACATAACCACAATTCCTGAGATAGCAAATAAGCAAACATCAAATACCGTTTGCCTTGAACGCCCGCAAAATCAAGAGTAATCATTCTACATGATGGTGACAGCAAAATCAAAGATGCAACATGGACAAAACCTTCTTGTCGGCATCATTTGCCTCTTGAAACTTGGAGTTCAGAGAATCCTGCTCTTCTTTGCTGAGTTGATTAACAAGGTGCTTCTCCAAGACAGGGACGCTCGGCTTCTGTTGCACAGGATGTCTTTGGCCATCAATCTGTTGGGGCTCTCGAGCATGCCCCTGTGGCCTCAACCTAGAAGATGGGATTGCAGGACGAGGCACAGGGATCCTTTGCTGTGGAATGCCTGTTGAAAGGAAGCCAGAGGTACTGTGAATATAAGAAGATTGAAACAGATGTTTTAAAAGAAGGTACGGCAAAAGCTTTGATTGTTCAGCAAGGATCTTTTTAATTTTCTTTTTGGAAAATACCAGAACTAGGCTGCCAAGTTGGACCACCATAGGAGACTGAAGGTTGGCTTGTTGCCTGCAACAACGTCTCATCAAATCTAACACTGTTTGGAAGCACCGCCGGAAGAGTACACCCTTCCCGATAACGCTCCATCAAATAGAGAGCAGTGACAAATTCCCTATGTGAAAGCATGCTATCATTGTCCTGATCAGATAAGTCCCACACCTGCTTTAAGACCTCTGACAGTCATACACAGATATCAGAATCACAATCCCATGTGTGCAATGAAAACATAGAGAAAAAGAGTACACACACAAATGCTTAGGAACAATAAACACTAACCAAACAAAATTCAAAAAAAAAGGTCAAAAAAGGAGAAATTGAAGTGCAAATAAGAATTATCTGCTACGATATATCACCAGGTTTGGGACAACAGAAGACATCTTGAAGCTGCACAATGAAATGAGATGCAGAAAGTTTAAACATGAGAAGCAAGTAATACCAGATATGCACAAGAAGAAAGCATAACTTGAAGCTAAAAATGATGTACGCTAGCAAAGCTTGTCTCCCTGTGTGGATTTTAAGAAGAATATGGAGACGATGATATTTTTTCATTACAAGTCATAACGATGATAACAAAGGCTTCCGAGGCACACATTCTGGAAAAAACACCTTGAGGCTCTCTTTGAGAATCAAATAAGTTGAATAGGATGTCCTATTCGGGTTATCCAAGCTCGTTCGCTTAGTTATTCAGATTTGTTATTCCAGGTGAGCTTGGATTATTCCAGAATAAACTGAAGCAAGAGATTGGACCAAAAAGTTTGAATGACTTATTCTAGCTAGAATGCGCATTAATATTACTTATTTTTTATTCCATTTTACTTATTTCACCTAGTTGTTTTTCTAATTTCATGTAGAATACCAATCCAGTTATCACTTATCAAAGTAAAAGACCTCCTATTCTGGTTCAATTGTATAAGCATTTCCAAGTAGCTCACACCAGGATAAGCAGTCCGGTTATCAAAGAGGGCGTAACTATGGCAGGGATGGGCAGTCAATACCTCTTGGAAGTTTCCAACTCAGGAACAATTCACGTGCTTCTTCCCCAGTGATCTTTCCATCTCTGTCCTTGTCCACTGCCACAAAGACTTTACTGTACTTCTGAATATCAGATGGAGAAAATTTTGGCCATGGGCGTTCAGAGGGACTGGGACCAGCAGTTCCTACTGAAACAGAGGATGGTGTAGATGTTAAACTACTTTGAATTATTTCAGTCTGTCTTTGCTTAACCAATGACTGAGCCCGTTGAAGCTGACTACCACCAAGGTTCATCGTTGAACTGCTCTGCAATGAATCATTTTGGACTTGCCTAACTGAAGGCTGCAGCCCTGAAGATATTGAGACAATGCCAGACGAGCTGGGAATACTGCTAACAGCAAAAGCAGCAGTAGATGCGCCTTGTTTTGGATGAGGTGCTGCTGAAAACATATCACCTCCAAAAGCTGAGTCAGAGGAAAAACCATTCACTGAGACAGCTGATGCATGTGGATCCTTCACAGATGGTTGAAATGATGAAAAAGAATCCACTGATTTTGATGGAACAGCAGTGTCTGCAGATGGTGGCTGTGCTCTTTGAGTTGTCGAAGTTGTTGAACCAGATTGTACTGGTCCCAATCCATCCTGCATTACCGACGGAGTAGTAGCTCTGAGGGCCTGTGAAGCTCCTCCCATTCTGCCACTAAGCCAATCAGTCGACAAGTTTGGAGAAGTCGAGCTTGGAAGTCGTGGAGCTGCAACCATGCCTCCCCCAGGGATTCCTTGTCCAACCAATGGGCGTGATGAAATACTAGGGTCAGCTTGATTCGGCCTCAAATGTTGACCATCTGTGGTTGGTGCAAACTGCTGGCTCACAATAGCATTTGGAAGCACTTGAGGCCCTCTGAATCCAGAAGTTTGAGATGGTGCTGGTACGATGGTGCCAATCTGGGGTGTCATCACAGATTGTAATGGTGGCCTTTGCATGGTCATTTGATTCCCTGGGACAGAAGCAGCCAGGAGATTTATCTGTGGTGCTGGGATTTTGGCAGCAGCTGGACCTTCTAAAGCTGCCTTAACAATTTCAGGAGTAAGCACCCGCCCACTTTGTGCAACTGTTACCAATTTCAATGCGTTATAAAACTCCTGCCGATTGAGAAAACCTGCTTTCTTTGAATCACTATACATCCATATCTGCATCCAACCAAAAGGTCATAAGAGAGAAATAAATGGCAAAAGGCAAAAGCTATGAATTGAAAAAAAAAAAAAAAAGAATTCCTTCACATGATTTGCAATTAGGAACATCAATTCCGCATTTACACATAAAAAGACTCAAAGCATGGAAGCCTTACAATAGAAACCATTCCATCCTCTTCATATTCAAATAAGACGGCAGTCAATTTTAGGCCCCAGGAAGCTCATAAACCCATTAATCTCTCATCATCAAAGAACCACAAAAATAAAAACTCAGAAATGCATATGCATTACTCTGACCAAATCTATGCTTCACCGCTGAAAACAATCAGCAATGGGAATAAACTTATTAGCCATCTTGATAAGCATAATGCCCACTGATTTAAAAAGCCGCCGCCTAGACGATTAGGCAGCCCACGCCTCGGATGGGTTGGCCACCTCGAAGGTTTCTGCCTCGGACTTTCTTGATAGTTTTGTCTCAAAAGTTTTTCCCCCTCATGTAAATATGCAATTACTTAAATGTCCTTGATAATACATTACAAAGCATGTGGTGCATCTCTAAATGTTGGGACTAGATGTTAGGAATGACTAGAAAACTTATAATAACAACTTGAAGATCTTTTTTGTAGATATTAGACTTGCTTCATTGTTTGATGTTTATTTGTGATTAGATTTTTACGATTAGTAAAAGAGGCTGCATTAACTCTACATCAATAAGTAGGGGAATGCACCAAATTGAATGGTATCCTCACCTCTTTTCTAGCCTTGTATACTTTTTTGAAATGTGGATGATACCACAATATATTATAACAAAAAGGGGATATACAAAAAAGAGGGCATGACAACAAAAGTCCCTTCTACACAAAGCACCAAGATGGTGAGACACTCCCTTAACCCTCCTCCAAAAGACGCAACAAAGATAAGTTACAAGTATCCAACTTACACGAGAACCTTGCCCACCCTTTTACATGGTCACAAAAAAAAGAGAAAATCCTATGCAGGGTAGTTTCTCCCGCCTAAAAATTCTACTATGCTCCATGCGCAGCGCCCAAACATGCCATGGAGGATCAACCACCACAGCTCTTGATCCTGCTTCCTTGGCCACAGGTGCCGACACAACAGAAGAAGCTGCTCCACATAGTCAAACTGCCTGAAGACCGTCTGAAGATGATCACACAATAACTGCCACACCTCAAATGAGAAGAAACAGGACGTAAAAAGGTGGTCCACTGTCTCCACCTCCATACCGCAGAGGCAACAATCTGCAGACATATCATCCATGTATCAACCCAGCCTATCACAAGGAGGATCTAGCCTTGTATACATTAGTTGAACTCTTCACTAATTTTCCACTTTAAGGTCGTATTTCTTTTTCATACATATATAGGTGTGATCTACACATATCTAGTATATGATTATAATTCTCAATCCTGGAATGTAGTTATAGGATTTCTTATATAACATTTACATACATAAATTATTGAGATGCAACAATATTTATTAATAGCTTCATGCATCAACAAATGTGACTCTTGATCTTCATCTTTACTTATGCATTATATATATATATATATATATAAATATATCTTATACTTTATTTAAAAAAATGAAAATAGGTCATAACTATTCCTTATTTATGATTAACATACACACAAAATTTCCCAAATGTCATCAGAAATAAAAAATATGTTTAGCCAGGCCAACAGAAAGAAAAATATGAAACAGTGCATAAAGTGTAACATATTAAAAACTAACAAAATAACCGCCTCGTTAATGAGGCACCAGCCTCACCGCCTAGGCAGCAGGCGGTTCTACCACCTAGGCCCACCTAGGCATTTTTCAAACATCGATAATGCCATTGCACTCTGGATTGAAAAGCCTCTTGATCCTCTGATATAGACACTGCAGAAAATCCTAATTCAAGTACCATATAAAGTCTATTTGAAATCATAGGCGTAGAGATTATGAAGATCCTAAGGAGTCTGGTGAAACCTCCTTTGTGTTTTGATCAGGCAAGAGAGAGAGCTTCAACACATTCTCAGGCTCACAGGACTTCCTCATCCATGCCCACATGCATAAATATTGTTCCAGAGTAATCAAAATGGATATCCAATTCTCCCCATATGTAAAGTGGCCTGGACAGTCTTTGAGCCCATTCATGCAAGAGCTTCCTTTGCAAGGATCACCATTTTGTAAAACACTGATGTCGAATTTGCAGGCTGGCATGGAAACATATGTGATTCTAATGATCTTAAAGCTCAGGGAGAAGATACAGGTCTGTCATGGCATGGTCAGATATATTATTAGCTTACTTGGTTTAACAGTTTCCATGTGGTAATAGACATAGACTGCAATCATTGAAAAATGCGGAGCTCCAAATTGAGGATTAACTTCCTTTCTTGGTGCATTTTGCATATATTATTTTTTGAGGTTTTTAAGTTCAGATATGACAGAAATTTCAATATGTTACTCATTGATACCTTAGCCTTATTTTCATTAGAGTCTAATTATTTTGCAGAATAAAATGTATGATAAATCAAAACCTGCATATCACTTGCTTGGGGAACTAAATCCATTGGTCTACTACACACAACTCATGAATGCAAGAAGAAAATAACACCAAACGGTTAAACATATGAAAAAGATACTATAGGATGTAAATGAGGCAAGGAACTAAAACTTTTTATGTTCGACCAACAATCCTTTCTTCAAGTACTACATGTTGGGCATAAAAGGTTCCAATTCCTCTGCAATACAACCAAAGCTGCATAGACTGATATAGTGGCATCCAACTCCCTTCTCCGCAATAGATGATAGCATGCATTCCCCAATGTTCCCCGGTTTTAGGCAGTGTTCCTTCAATGA
Source organism: Zantedeschia hybrid cultivar (assembly GCA_030544215.1). Classification (NCBI taxonomy): domain Eukaryota; kingdom Viridiplantae; phylum Streptophyta; class Magnoliopsida; order Alismatales; family Araceae; genus Zantedeschia; species Zantedeschia hybrid cultivar. Next base: position 17,977,559 of record JARZZO010000002.1, on the reverse strand, counting down.
GATCCAAGCACAATCTATCGTTAACCACTGCACTTTATTGGAGGGTAAATTCCACCAAACAGTATCTCCCCAGTGTGGCCATAACCCTCAAACTCATATCACAAATCAACTTCCATCATTGTCACACTGAAACAAGTGATGGACGCCGGCAGATCTTACCTCAAGCATCCCCCAACAAAACTTCATCACCAGCTTTAGGCAGCATTCCTCCAAAGAGATCCAAGTGCAATCTGATGCAATCCAGAGCACTTCCCCCAGTGTCAAGGCATGTGGCAATCCAACTTTTACCGTTTTGTAACTTGTGTTACTAAGGGATAATCTGTAGATCTCACCTCTTTGAGTATTTATTCCTCCATTATGGAGCATTTAGACAACCAAACTAAATAAACGAGAACATTGAAGTGGCGTACAGGGTTGAGGAAGACCACAGGTCACGCCAATGATAGAAATCTGAACCTAAATCTCAACAAAACGTTCCATACACGATTCCCACTCACATCAAACCAATTAACGCTTCCAACTACGCCGAGCATGGATCAAAATGGCGAGGCCGACACCGATTCGCATCAACAAAAACGAAAACAATCTACTGCAGCACTCACCTGGGCAAGGACCGGCCTGGGCAAATTGGAACCCTGTAAGAAGGCCACGGCTTCCGCCCCACTAATCCGCCCATCCATGTCCAAGTCCGCCCGCCGGAAATACGCATCGAAGACCTCCGCGCTCGGAGGCTGCCCCGGCCGCGCCGCCATGGCTCCCTCCCCTCGCTTCCCCCCCAATTCTTGATCAGAGCACGAGATCAAACCCTGGATCCCTCATGGGGCAGCACCCCCGCGGCAAACCAACCAGAGAGAGTGCACCACCACCCGCGACGGAGATCGGAAGAAGGGTTTCGGGGATCTACCGCGGAGGAGCAGCTACCGAAGGAGAGCATGCGGGGCCGGCCGTCCGCGGAGATCGAGGGTTTCCCCCGGGTGGGGAAGATTGGGGTGGTGGAGCTCTGGGGTAGTACTGACCTCGTTTGCTCGTTTGGGGTTGTTCTCCGGACGAGGAGGCCGGGGAAGGAGATGGCCGAAGAGAGCAATTACGGACTCAGGAATTTTATCTCGCGCATATAAAAGTTGGGCTCGTCGGTCTAACCAAGGCCGTTGCTCGGGACGTCAGGGAAAAAAGAGGTTTATTTGAGGGGGCGTCGGTGGGAGTCCACGGTGGATGACGTCACCGTCTGCGGCATGGTGGCCAGCTCACCCGTCCACTCGGCGCGGGTGAGCTTAGCTGGGGCCTGACGCCGGTGAGGTGTTATGATCTTGAGGTGTACGGACGAGTTAAATAATGGGCTACGTGGCACGCTTTAAGTGACATTATTGGTGCATTCCCATTATTTTTGGGGTTTTTTCGTATATATCCGTATAAACCAGTGTATTTTGTTTGTACCTCGAACTCCCATATATTATACAAATATCTCCTAAATAAACTCTACAGTTTCACACCTCCGTCACGATGTCATGAATTTCAAAAAAAATCCATATCTTTTACATTTATAGTCCAAAGTTATTAGAAGTTATTAAAATTTATAAAGCTTTTGACATGTTCAGTTGGGATTCATAGTATTTTGATGAAGGGACCATAATATTTCTAAGGTTTTTATAATACTTTGTACAATACCCAGAAGTTTAGCTCTGTTGATCTCTAGGTGTTATATATATAAAAAAAACTTTATTTCTTTATACGTGCAAAGTTGTCCCTAACTTGCATAATTGGTTTAATTCGTGGAGACAGATTTTTGAACACGAGAATTGCTTGCTTGCTCAGCCAACCAAATAGCCCTGTTGACTTTATTCCATGACCTTCTTTTGCGAGGTCTCAAATTTGTGTCTATTGGAAGCTTAAAATTTTGCACTATTATCACGGGATCATTTTTCTTAATCTGTAAGATTACTTCTCTATATATTAACTTGGATTCAAATTTTCACCTAATTAGACAACATTGTCAGTATTATGCAAAATTTTCTTCCCATTAATAGAAAATGTCAGATTTTTGTCATCTACAATTATAATATCCTATATATGTATGTACAAATCCAATCCAACCATCGAAACCACCATACCAAAACAGAAATGGTTGATGCAAAACAAGTGTCGCAGTAGCTCGTTGGAGCAAATAGGTGCTCCCACCAACCCCTATGGAGAAATTACCATATATCCGACGAAAAGTTCACTGGCCACGCTAGTGGTTCTGGCGTCGATCGTCCACAGCGGCATTCTATGCTTCCCTAGTCTTTCTCCTTTATGCTCCTATCCCCTCAAGTTTATATTAGAATAGAAAGTGATGTTTTATTGTCCAAAAATAAAAAATATGTCACAGTAGCCCGCTGCAACGTCCATGCAAAATCTTGGAATTAAATGTTGAGTAGACAATATGAATGTTGAGTTGGGCAATTTTCAACCTTTTTTTAAACAAATTAAATTTACTCTATTCCATAGTGCCCTAAACACCTGAACATTATAATCCACATATTTACAATGCTTGTGGCATTGCAACAAGCATTACTCTTTAAGCTATTTTCGTAGTGTCTTTATATATGCCTTTAATTATATAGAACTAGGAAAATGCATTATAATTAAATATAAAATAAAAATCAAATTTATCATGTAAATATAGATGCCCTGAAAGGTCAAATCTTATCTGCTCCATTAAACACCAATGAGACAGCAAATTGAATATATAATAAAAAGTATCTATTGTGTCAACTTCTGTAAATACTCCTACTTTGATCCATCCATCGTACGATGAATAAGTTGCATAACTCTAAAAAGGGAGAAACCTTCAAATCTAACCTGTTCGGCACGGATGACCATGAAACTATTTGGCCGGAGATGATGATGTCCAAACGTTTGTTTGCAAAATGCTTGGAAGAATCTGTGATTGATTGGAGCCCAGCAAAGCTTTTGATAGTTCTTTGACATGGGTTTTCATTATTAGCTTACGCCACTTTGATTGGAGAATAGGAGAAGAATAAGAGAGAATAAACTTAATTTAACTTTGATAAGCGGAATAGTTTATATCGGTGCAGAATAGTTTATTCGGTGTGACTTTGTTTGCAGAATAACTTAAACCATAATAAGATTCTGGAGATTTCTTAAATCGGAATAACAGGTATTTTGATTTGGTAAATTGTTGGTATTCCACCCAGAATAAAGAGAATTACACTGCGGTATTCCAAGTGACTTGGTAGGAAGAAGTGGAATAATGAGTGAAATAAAAGATAAAATTGAGAGAATTGGGGGATTAGATATTCCAGGTAGAGTTTGGAAAGTTGGGAGAATCGGAGGAATTAGGGATACCCTCAATCAAATCAGAATAGGGCATGTACACCGGTTATTCCGGCCCTATTCCACAAACAAAGTGAGCCAGAAGAATAAGGAGAATAAGTCATATCATCCTAGACTCAAGAATTGTTTATTCTTCTTATTCTGTCAGCGGGCTCCACGAAACTATCAAATCGAAATAGCTCTTATTCTAGTATACGCTATTCCGTTTGTGGACCCCACATAATAACTTATTCCCCAAACAAAATGAGTTAACGGGTTGGTTTGTTTTGAGGATGTGGTATTCCGGATTTCTTGTTCCCGGATCTCTTATTACTATAACAAAAAAAATTCACTTTGGATGTAATAAGTAGTTCACTGAAATAAATAGTTCTTATCTTTTATATGGAATGATTTATTTCACGTATTCTGCCCCACTTTGTTTGCAGAATAAGTTATTACGTGAGGTCTACTGACGGAATGGCCTATGCTAAAATAAGGGATGTTTCGGTTTGATAGTTTTGTGGGGCCCGCTGACGGAATAAGAAGAATAAGTAATTCTTGAGTCTAAGGTGGGATGACTTATTCTCCTTATTCTCCGAATACGCTATTCTGTTACCAGTATAAGTCATTCCGCTTGTCAAAGCAAAATTAAACTTATTCTCCTCTTATTCATCCTTATTCTTCTCTTATTCTCCAATCAGCCTCAATTTGATTGCAAAATAGGTTAATATGGAATTACTTATCCGGAATAGCGTATACTAGATTCTAATAGCTTTGATAATTCTGTGGGACCCATTGGCGGAATAAGAAGGATAAGCAATTCTTGGGTTTAAGGTCGAATTGCTTATTCTCCTTATTATCTGAATAAGCTATTCTGCACCGGTATAAGTCATTCCGCTTGTCAAAACTAAATTAAGCTTATTCTCTCTTTATTCTTCCTTATTCTTCTCCTATTCTCCAATCAAAGTGGCGCGCATAACGTATCCGCGTTCAAAATAACAAAGAATAATACGTTCGGACTCCCAAACTAAATAAGTAGAATAACGTGGCATGTTCGACCCTTATCCCGCAAATAAACCGGCCCTTAAGAAAGTAAATTTACATCGAATGTTCTATCTGGTCGGAGCATTGACTTTGACAGTGATACTTTGCAGTCTATAATATTAATATCAATACTAATATTATGATCCATATCGGAGAAATGAAAGAAGACGACTGAATGGAAAAAATAAAGTTAAGAGGTATAAATGGAAACGAAAAGAGACCTTTAAACTCCCCACTTTGTTTGCGGGATTGCTTATAACGGATATGGTATACCGGATTGCTTATTCTAGAATAAGAAGTGCGTAGCTTTGATAACGCATATTTATTCGAAGTAGAATAAGAAGTTATTCTAATTGCTTTGATTGCATTCTAAAGAATAAAAAGGAGAATAAGAAACTTTTAAGTCCAAATTACCCTTCTTATTACCCTTCTTATTTTATAGATAGTTGTTGACCACCTTTGACTAAGATATAAAATGTGAAAAATTTTAATACCATGTATTGTATATATGATTATAAATATTTTTTTCAATAAATTATATTATCAAGTTAATAGTTTAATAAAAATAAATGAATAAAAAATATGTTATTAAATTATATATACGTATATTTATGTATGTACGTATGTATATATAGGTACATACATATATGTATATATATCATACATAAATATATACATACGCACATATATACAAATATACACGTACTTATATATGCACAGTTATATATATGAATATATCGTACATACGTATAAATACGTACATGGAGAAGATGTATATATATCATACATATATAGATATATGTATGTATATATATCTATGTATATATGTATTTATGATATATATGCATATACATATATGTATACATATTTACATATATGTACATAAATACATAAGAATATATGTAGATATGCATACACACATACGTATATGAATGTACGTGTATATCTATATTTGCCTGAAATATATATATATATATATATATATATATATATTTATATTTATATGTGCATACATATATACATATATGTGTATATGTCGCACAATGAAAAATTGATGCTCGACATTGATTGCACAATGAAAAAATGACACACAAATTGCACACTTTGTAGAGTTTAGACAATATCTCTCTCCAAAAATAATATTTAGGATACATGTTCCATATATTAAACTTGACAATGTTTCAACAAAGAAAATGAAAAAAATAATAAGAAAGCAAATTTTTATTTTGTACAATACTTCTCTTATATTTTCAAAAATTACACTTAGTTCTGTAAGCGAACCAAATCGAACCGAATAGTGAACACCCCTACGCGTCTTCAGTAGTTTGAGCACCTGCATACGTTAAGCTATAAAATACTTGCTTTGTAGGATCATCCGATTTTGACCCGATTCGGCCGATTTAAATTGGGACGGACTATTCCAATCTGATTTTAAGGGGAAAATTCAATCCCTCTTAATGTAAGAAAGGGGAAATAGAGGTCGACTTGAATTAGTCCAAACTCAACTGATTCTAAGCTGATTCCAATTCCCCAAGCAGATCCCAGAGCAGATCCGATTCCACTTTCCTGGATAAAACATGCATGAAACAAAGCTCGGACATAGATAAGTAGTAGTATAGAATATATACACATTGGACAGTGGCACCTGCTACCAATAAAAAAAGTTGACCAGTGTAGGTTTTAGGCTGTGACGCCGGAACACTGAGATAGGGCATGCCCTAGGTCCAAGACGTCCACTGACAAAAAAGTCATCATCAAATATTACAATCTTCTCACTCCGGTGTCCTCCAATGTGGATGCGTCTTGGTTTTGCATCAGACATACATCCGATTAAGCAACAGTACAAATGAGCAAGTCATTCAAAACAAGTAGAGAACCTCCCTCTGTTTGCAGAATAAGTTATTACGTGGAGTCCACTAACGGAATGACGTATACTAGAATCAGGGGTATTTTGGTTTGATAGTTTTGTGGGACCCGCAGATGGAATAAGAAGAATAAGTAATTCTTAAGTCTAGGGTGGGATGGCTTATTCTCACTATTCTCCGAATACGCTATTCTACACCGGTATAAGTCATTCCGCTTGTCAAAGCAAAATTAAACTTATTCTCTCCTTATTCGTCCTTATTCTTCTCCTATTCTCCAATCAAAGTGGAATGATAAGTTAGTGCTCCATTATTTTGCAAAAACAAAAATTCATACATCCGATGTCATGAAACATCAATAGAAATCACATCATTCAACACATCCACTGGTTTGCTGCTTCAATTTTGTCACAAACTGTAAGCAAATAGAATATAGAAGTAAAACAGGGTATAGATTTTACAATTAAACACTGGTGAAATCTCATGAACTTCCACTAAAACCTCTGCTAACCTTTCTTCATCCTCCACATCTCCATTTCACGAGTCTGATGGCCTTCGCTGTTGGACCCAGATGAGTTTTGACCATACTCACTGGTGAGTGCACTGCATTCAGTACTGGCATATTCTCGAGTTTAGAATGCCAACTTCCAGGGGACCATCAATCAATTTAACATTCCGTCAGTAGCCTACATAATGGTTACCTGCAAAGACTGGCTGGAAAATTTTGACATGAAAAAGGTGGGGATGCAACCAATTAGAATATGAATAAGAATCAAGTGGGAATTATCTCTTTAGTCCATCTCAAATCACCAAGTTGTTTTCCTAAAAGCCTTTTCCTTGGTGTAAGTCTCAAACATGTAAGAATGGGAACGAGGAGGAGGCTCCTGGAAAACATTCTGGTAAGCCCTTCAATATAAAGAGCAATATGGCCTATGTTATCCTGTGTCCCACACATCTAGCCAAATTCAGAACAACTATTTCTAAGAATGTTTCCACATTAAACAATGGACGATGGTCTACCATGAACAACTTCACAAAATAAAGATGCCAAACTTATCACATATATACATGGTTAGAGTTTGTATCCCTGATTCTTGGGCCAAATACATTTTTCTCAAGTATGCTTGGTGGGACCAAAGTCCCATACTAAGAGTGAAAAGGTAGAGAGCAGAATCTTGTACATCATGTAGTTTGAACATCAACCTGAGTGAGCTTGGACAAACTTTGTGACAATAAATCTGGTCACCATATTCAGGTTCATCTGATTTGTAAGACTGCTAAAATAATCACCAGACAGAAACAATAAAAGAGGTTCATAGAAGAGATCAAGGTCAGCCGAAATACCAGCTTGGTCCGACTCAGATTTCTTAAAGAGTGAGAAGGTTGTATCTTTCTCTTGAAAGAAAGAGTTGTGAATTGCACCACCACTTTATTTAAAATAAATGGAAGTAGCACAATCATGTGAAGAAGGGGACATTCCTCATGTACAAGAAAAGATGCAAGGACTCTGGACTACAGATGTATTAGGGACATTCCACCAAAATAGTTTTTTTTCCTTTTAATTTTATTTGGGTGGGCCAGTATTGGGATACCTTGAAACAAGAATATAAGGCTGAAATCAAACGAGGCTCACACATATAAGGCTGCAAATGTACTCCTAATATCCGAAGGGTGGGCTCAAAAATAAGAAATTCATCACGTATTGGGGTTGCTTAAAAACCATCCAACCAATACATATAATACTTATTTTTCATCATTGCCCATACAATGTGAAACTCATATAAGGCTGCAAATACCCTCCTAATATCCCAAGGGGTGGGCTCAAAAACAAGAATTTCATCACGTAATGGGGTTGCTTAAAAGCCATCCAACCAATACATATAATACTTATTTTTCATCATTGCCCATACAATGTGAAACGCATATAAGGCTGCAAATACCCTCCTAATATCCCAAGGGGTGGGCTCAAAAATAAGAATTTCATCACGTATTGGGGTTGCTTAAAAGCCATCCAACCAATACATATAATACTTATTTTTCATCATTGCCCATACAATGTAAAACGCATATAAGGCTGCAAATACCCTCCTAATATCCCAAGGGGTGGGCTCAAAAACAAGAATTTCATCACGTATTGGGGTTGCTTAAAAGCCATCCAACCAATTCATATAATACTTATTTTTCATCATTGCCCATACAATATCACACTCATATAAGGCTGCAAATACCCTCCTAATATCCCAAGGGTGGGCTGAAAAACAAGAATTTCATCACGTATTGGGGTTGCTTAAAAGCCATCCAACCAATACATATAATACTTATTTTTCCATCATTGCCCATACAATATGCCATGCCTCCTATCTGAGTGTGTTTAAGAAAGAAGCGTTACTAGCCTTGTCCACACCTGTAAACACAAATTAAAAAAAAATAAAGAAGTCGTCTAATACTATATCACCACTAAACTTAATATTGAGCTGCGAAAAATAAATTCACCGAACTTGAGTTTAGATACAAAGAAAACAACCACCAAATACGAGTACAAATAACGGGATTACGACCTACAAACAAACAAACAAAACATCCACCAAATATGAGTACAAATAAGTAAAGAAAAGTACAACCCTCGAAGAAGAAGCAAATAAAATATCCGTCAAATCTAATTATTGTCGCCCCAAAGTTGGTCTACAATTCCCTCTCTTATGTGATCCCCTACAACTAGCTTAGCTTGGCTCGGTGCAATGTCATCTGGGTAATCAGTATCACCCTCATCATGATGTCCACTTTCATTTCCCATACTAAAATATACATCATGTCCCTGCCTCCGACGTATGAAGTTATGGACGACACAACATGCTAGCACTATCTTTCGTTGCGTTGCCCATGGATACTTACAACCCTCTCCTAATATTTGAAAATGATTCTTCAGCACACCGAACACCCGCTCCACACAATTCTTCAGTTTTGCATGTCTGTGGTTGAATTTTTCCTTCTTATTTGCATAGTGCCGACCACGACCCGTAAATTGGCCTATGTGATACCGTTGGCCACGATAAGGAGCTAAGAAACTACGTGTGTTTGCATAGCCAGAGTCAACGAGATAATACTTGCCGCGAGGGACCCGAAACCCGCCTTCATCTAACGCCCATTTCAACACTCTCATGTCAGCTGCAGAACCTTCCCAACCGACAGCAACGTATAGAAAAGTAAGGTCGAATGAGACTACTCCCATTACATTTTGACTTATATAACCTTTGCGATTACGAAACCGTCCATGATCTTTTCGTGGGATATGAGCGATGATGTGCGTCCCATCAATCGCCCCAATTGCATCCTACACATTGAAATTAATATATCGGATGATGCATAAGGACTCGTATTGGGAATTGAAATAAAACTAGAAGGATATTATAGTACCTTGAAATAAGGATAGAAACATTCCTTCCCACGAATATGACGGTGGCATTCACTAACCGAAGAAGGCAGCTGAATAAACTCTGTCTTGAGGGATGCCAATGCCGTAGCAACTTCGTTCACATAATAGCTGATTGTCTGTGAAGAGTGCTGAAAATACTCACATAATGCCCCAGTACCAACACCATGTCCTGTAGCATGTAGGAACATTGCCAATTGCTCATAGACAGTTACGTGCCTAGAGTCAAGTACTAAGCCCCTCTCTACTAACAAGTCCCTCAGCGCAATGAACATGCTGGGGCTTAGCCTAAACGCCACATAGGCCCTCCTTTCATGACCTTGTAGCACTTCCTGTATCCACACATGACCAGTATGTGTCGAAGTAAACATTTTTCGTCTAGGCACACTAGGGGCAAACTGATCCGTTATTTCTTCAATTATGGCGTCTTCTATTTCTTGAACCATCTCCTCCTCCTCCCGAATAAACTCCATTATCAAATCATCGATCTCTACATTAAGCACCCTTAATCGTCATTCCAAGTGAATACTATATATATTATAAAATAATCACCTTAAATTCTATGAAAATACTCACATGTTACATAGTCCAAAAAAGAACTGATGCCAACAGAAGGAACAAAGGACTTTTGATTAAAAAGCAGTAAGGTACATCAATGGCCCCTCAAGGGCATAAGAAAAATACCAAGTAAGATTAAAAAAAGTAAGCATACAACTAGAAACAAAAGGAATATGATGAGACAATATTGCCACGAAAAAGCCATTGATGTGTGCGACGTAGGTGGACCAGTCATGCCTCGTACAGTACTTGGAGTGCCCATTGCATATTGTTCGCGGGTATTTGTTGGTCTCGGTATAGGCTGCTCCACAACACCATAGAGTGCTGCTTCCCCCTCCTCAAATGAGTGGAACCCTTTGTATTGAGCTCCTCGAAAACCATTGACTTGGGCGTAACATTCTCCCCAAGTCAGGTACAGACCGGGCTCACGGCCGACCCATACAACATAACACTTAAATCGTCCCATTTTAAGTTAGAAGCATATGCCTGCACAGGACGTCCAAGTAGAAATTGCAATTCATACTAACACAATAGATTATAAATGCCACCTTTGTTTCAAACATGAATCAGAAAATTCCAGTCGTAAAGATAGTAGTTCATTACAGAAAGATGAACAGAACGAGTACAATCAGAAGGCAAAGATGATAACAACATTGATACTCGAAAGTACGATGAGAAGGCAAACATAGGAGGCTACAATGGCCAAACTAGAACATAACATACGTAAGAACTCAAGTCAATTGGTCCAAGTAATAACCCAATCCAGCTTCTCCTCCTCCGGCAGAGCCATGTACACCGATCGGATGCTCGGGGTGCCAAATAGGTTCACAGCCCGGAAATATAGGTTACGCGGGAGGTTCGGAACACGACGTAGATCGTCCATACAGTCTTTCACTGTCGGGATCTTATGATCCACATCTGGCGGCGTGTCTGACAAATAGGTACCGCCCCTGGAACACCTAGATGAAGATCGATCCGCTCTCCAGTCCTTTAGAACTTCAGTGCGCTCGCGAATTGCACTAGAGAAGGAAAGCACTGCTTCGTCCCCAATGGTTCTTTTACCCCGACGCCTTGAAGAGGATGGTTCTTTCTTTTGAGGAGAAATGACCTCTTGTTCATTTTCCCTGTGTCCTGATGAAGCCGGTGGTGGAGGGGAAGGAGTCCGAGCTGAGTAATAGGAGTGGGCTGGGTACGAACCGCCACTGTAGTTTTGCTCATATTCACCGTTTGAGCTATTCAGTTGTCCAGATATGGACATATAATGGTCACATGTTATGGAACCAGCATTGGCATAACCGAAGTGAAAGTCATGATTTGGTCCTATTGATGCAGAGCCAAGTGCATTAAGATAATCACTAATAAGTATATGACCTTGGACATAGTCTTCATTGACTTGCATAGGGGGTGGTGGGGCCTGCATTTCTTGTGGGAGATTGTTACGATTCCCAAACCGGCGTCGGCGTCTGTTCACATACTGTGATGGATGGAAAGACCCTTCTGCATCTCCCCCATTGGCCGTGCTACTGCCAGTCATATATTCCATCTCTTTTAAGAACGGAAAGGCTTTACCTTTTAAAGTTCGAAAGTCAGTATTTGCCTGAAAAGTGTATGGAAATGTCATAAGTCTTAACTTCTTAAGTTTTTAAATAAATAAAGAAAAAAGCATGTTGTTCTATTTACTGGTTCTTACTTCAATGGCTTGGTCCCATGAATCTTGAATTCCAGGCACAAGCATTTTTGCGTGGTCATCCCAATCCCACCCTGTCCTCTTAAATAGCTGCGTAAGTTTGATATATTGGCCTCTCAGGACCTTCCACCGATTTTGCAGGTGGTCCTTGTTGTAATGTAGATAGGTTGCAGCATTGAACATCGGCACGATAAGGTGCCAAACTAGGGTTTTGAATGTACCCTCAATATGATTTCCTTTGTCATATTGCTCCATCAGAAGTCCGATTAGGACTTTGTCATGCTGAGTAGTCCAATTTGGGGCACAGACCCTACTAGTGCCCTCAGTTCTAGCAGCGCGTTTACCCTTTCGTCCTTCTAATAAGCATATACATTCGATCAAAATAGAGGAACAAAAAAGAATAATATGTTGTCAAGAAAAAAATGACCAACAAATTTTACTTTACAATCTAAAAAACATGCAGACCATCAGTCATACAAAGGTGAAGATTGTAAGAAAAGACAAAATTTGGCCAACTTAGCGTACACTTACCAGAGGTGGACATGGTTCGTTTGCGCTTTTTATAGTGCCTAATCACAAGAAAAAAGATAACATAAGTCACATGAATGGAGCACTAAGTCATATTATTGTGAAGTATACATTTACAATGAGATAATTGGATGTAACGAAATAGAGCATTCACTGAGGTATGGATCATGAGAGGAATCATATCAATGTATTGCTAGTTGGAAAATGGATCATGAGAGCATTCACTGAGGTATGGATCATGAGAGCTGAAACTGTGGAATTCCCTCAAACTGCAGATGTGAAGATTGGAAAATGCCTCGGTTCACCAGAAAGGTGGATATTCTGGGGAGACACAGGGGAAGCACCATACCATAAGGAAGAAAACAACCCAACAATGTGAAAATATATGTAAATATCACAAACAAGAGGGGATAGTTAAAGAAGAAAAGAAGGTAAGAAAAAAAAGGGCTTGCCATTATCTGAAGATAAGACCACACAAAAAGCAGCTGTCTTCAATTTGGGTTGTGAAGTTGAGGCAGGAAATGCACATAGTACAAAAGCAGCTGTCTTCAATTTGGACCTTCCCATGGTTTATCACCATGATAATACACTTGTTATATGGATTGGCTTTAGTATTTGACAAGTTTAAACATTTCTTTTCTGTTTGGCAACATGATGCCAAGATCTCACTTGCCATGCCACAGTGTTCAAAAATATCTACTGTCATGTGGGGGATGTTGGAAGAAGAAACTGTCAAATATCCTAGCTGACTCTAGCTGGGGACAGATATCTGAACTAAAATACATGTAAGGAAAAAATGGAAGTTAATAATTGAAAATAAATACAAAATTTACAGAATAACAGCACATGTGACTAATTGCTCCCCAGTTGGGGATCCATATGGTAGGAGATCTGGTTTCTTCTTGGGTGGCAGCAGCATGTAAACAAAATAATTAAGAGCACTTTCTTAGGGAGCAAAATAATTAATCTCCCATCATAGAAAAATTATGAAAAGTTGTATACTCTCATCAGAGAAAAAACAAGGAGTCCAGAAAAAGGTGGGTTTGTTTTGCCATGTCTGTATGCTGAAACTGTGGAATTCCCTCAAACTGCAGATGTGAAGATTGGAAAATGCCTCGGGTCACCAGAAAGGTGGATATTCTGGGGAGACACAGGGCAAGCACCATACCATAGAGAAGAACACAACCCAACAATGTGAAAATATATGTAAATATCACAAACAAGAGGGGATAGTCAAAGAAGAAAAGAAGGTAAGAAAAAAAAAGGGCTTGTCATTATCTGAAGATAAGACCACACAAAAACTATGATTGAGCCATCTCTGAAATTCACCAAACATGTCATCATTCTAAGCAACAAAGACTAGGAAATACCAAACCTAGCTAGAACATGTATTACTGAACCATCTTCAATGGAAAGTCATTACACATGTATTACTGAACCATCTTCAATGGAAAATGGATCATGATGAGAGCATGACAGACACAGGGCAAGCACCATCCCATAGAGAAGAAAACAACCCAACAATGTGAAAATATATGTAAATATCACAAACAAGAGGGGATAGTCAAAGAAGAAAAGAAGGTAAGAAAAAAAAGGGCTTGCCATTATCTGAAGATAAGACCACACAAAAATCATGATTGAGCCATCTCTGAAATTCACCCGACATGTCATCATCCTAAGCAACCAAGTCTAGGAAATACCAAGCATAGCTAGAACATGTATTACTGAACCATCTTCAATGGAAGAAGGCATGGTTAGGTTTGTGACATGAAACCTACCAAGCATCAGCCTAGGAAACTTTCTGGCATCTTCAGCATAAATGCTAAGGAGAAATGGGTTCAGGCTTCTCTAGAAAGAGGAGTTTGAGAAAGACAGAGCCTGGAGAGAGAAAGGAGAGGGAGGGAGGGAGTGAGATAGATGGGTTGTGAAGTTGAGGCAGGAAATGCACATAGTACAAAAGCAGTTGTCTTCAATTTGGACCCTGCCATGGTTTATCACCATGATAATGCACTTGTTATGTGGATTGGCTTTAGTATTTGACAGGTTTAAACAGTTCTTTTCTGTTTGGCAACATGATGCCAAGATCTCACTTGCCATGCCACAGTGTTCAAAAATATCTACTGTCATGTGGGGGATGTTGGAAGAAGAAACTGTCAAATATCCTAGCTGACTCTAGCTGGGGACAAATATATAAAAAAGACATGCTTGATCCAAATGAGAAACGTAGTCATATTCTTTAGAGTTTACTAATATATAAAGAGCACAAATGAATCAACCACAATGAAAAAAAACTCCCATCTTTCATAGGAACTTACAAGCTACGGTTAGCAAGCACAAATATGTTAGGTTCTATGCGAAATGCACAAGGCACATAGGCAGATAGAAATATCATGGGAATCGCAACATATAGAAGGACGAGAAGGAGGTATTCAAAAGCAAAGTTGTAGAAAAACCCGTGAATCCAAGAGGTGATGGTCGCCGGTGAAGGCTTCTCGTTTGAAGAAGAAGAGGAAATCGCGGACGCAACCAAATCCTCCCCCCCAGCTTCCACACTGCAGCGCCTTGCCTCCAACCGAAGCATCCCTGCCTTCCTTACTAGCCTCGTTCATCCATTTATCAGAGAAAGACCATACAGCAGGCTTAAATGATGGATGGGAAGGAACACTGCGAAATATTGGATAGCTTGCAGGACAAAAGCCTCCGTGACCCTTGGGAAGAGTAAAAGGAGGGGAAACCCTAGTGTTCAATGGGAAACGTCACTGCGAAAAGCAAACCTTCGAAGCTGTAGCATGTCCAAAGCCGCTGCTACGCGTTTAACATGTCTAGGTAGAAACCCTAGGTTAGGCGCTCGAAGGCGTCTCCTTGAAGAAGGCATCGCGTGGAAGGCCAGAGAAGGGCGAACTCATTCCGGAAAACAAAAGGGAAATCCCAAGGTACATCCGACCTACCAAGAAGAATCACACTACAAACCAGTAGATCAAAGCTCAGTCCGCCGATGGACAGTGTCCTCTACGGCTGTCCGTGCGGTCGGCGAAGCAAGTACACGAAGCCTGTCAAACGCAGGTCGAGAGGGGTGGCGAGCTCGGGGCGGCAGCCAGGCGCCTTTCGCTGGGGGAGGAGTAAAGGCGAGGGAGCGGAGGGGAGGATGCCTCGCGCAAGGGCAGAGGGGAGGATGCCTTTCGCAGGGACTCGAACGACGATGTCGTTTGTCTTGTTCATGCCCCTGTGAAAAAATGCCGGAATAAGCAATTCAGGGGGTTAGGCTGGAATTGCATATTCGCCCAATTCGGCTTATTCGCGGGAATAGGGGAGCATAAGCAATTCCGCCGATCAAAACTGATTTAAGCTTATTCTAAGAATAAATCACACTTATTCCACCCTATTCGGCAAACAAAGTGGCAAAGATTAAACTTTGCTATTTTTAATTAACACGTCAATTTAAGTCTATATCAAATTTGTTGTGACAAATATATTGTCAATGTCTGAATATCGAATTTGACAAAGTGTTATCAAATATCTATTGTTAGCAGCAGTATCAAAGTTGATATTGATAAGCCTATTTAATACACTACACAAACACTCCATAAAATTCCTCAATGAGGTATTTGGTTTCTGTGATGAATACCTATATGAGTTATAATTTTGATATTACCACCAATAGCTATCGACAATAATTTGACATTTTTTTAGTTTATAAAATGGGTATTAAAAACATTGTTAGAGCAATTTTAATAAAGGTTTGAACTTATATGGAAAAATATATCATGATCCAGGACAAATTTATAGACTACAAATAGTTGTCGAAAGAAAACAAAATTTATATTGATGCGTAACCTTTTTTTTTTTTTTTGGTACTAGTTCAAATAGCTATCGCCACTTTGATCGGAGAATAGGAGAAGAATAAGACTTCTTATTCTTAGAATAAGACTTATTCTAATTTGACAGACGGAATGGCTTATACCGCGTCAGAATTACTTATACCAGAATAAGGAGAATAAGCCATTCTACCTTAGACTTAAGAATTGCTTATTTTTCTTGTTCTATCAGTGGGTCCCACAAAACTATCAAACCAAAACACCTCTTATTCTAGTACACGCTATTCCGGATAAGTAATTCCGAATAACTTATTCTGCAATCAAAGTGAGAGAACGCCATAACCAATACCCATAAAGGACGAAAACCTCCGGTGCCCCACTGTACAAACACAAGCGCCCAAGGCATAACACAAGACACAGCACAACCACTCTTAAACATGGGACTCCTCCCATGAGAGGAGGCAGATGTCCACTTAACCTATCGCATGTCTTCTAGATGCACAATACCATACCTTCGGAACCTGCTATTACACGTTTTCTAGTTGCTACTTACAATGTCATGGCTTTTCCATTTTTCACTTTTTTTTTTTCTATATCTGAATCACAAGATATAGTCATCCAATTTCTGTCGTAGAAATGCGAGTATCCTTTAATAAATCAAGGGTCCATTAGAATAGTCACTTTTTAATAAATTCATCTTCTCAATAATTTTTAGAGTTTAAAGGAAAAGATAAAATAGAAATTAGCAAACCCATGAAGAGAACGCTGCTCAACTATAATTATAACTTACTTGTCGTCCTCTTTTCCCATTTCCAATGCAGAAGATAGATGAAGTTCAATCTTCGCTATCTAATCAAGGTAGATCATTATTCTCGACAATATTATTACTTGTCCATTTTCTCAATAAAATGAGAGAGGAGAGGAAAGGAAACACAAAGAATCATGAAAGTTATCCCACTGCGGGATCCTTCTTCTCTGCGTACTTCGTCTTTTATTAGGTCTAACATATAGTTATAGTCGATGCATTAAATTAAATATTTGACAACAAAAATGCCAGTTTTTTTCAATTTACTTATTGTTAGATCAACCGCTCTAGGTCTCAACCCACTTTCATCCCCCCAAGTAACGCGTCATAATGTATTTGGTATTTTTTACATATATACCTTTCAAATACATTATATTTGTACGTATAACCTCAACTCTCATGTATTAACCTTAATACTCCTGCAATCTTTAGAAAGTTGCACTTATGCCGCTCAATCTAATGATTTTGTACAAATACCTTTAAATTCACTAGTATTTTGTATATATACCCCATAATTCACTAGAATCTTACATTCTGTGTCTCAACATTTCGGATGATATCATGATTTATGTAATATATTTGACATATTTCGTTGAAATTCACCTAAGCTCCACGGGAGGTGGTATAAATGTAACATTTTGAATATTTCAGGGATATTGATGATAACATATGAGAGTTGAGAGTATATATGCAAAAATAGTATATTTGAAGGGTATATATGTAAAAAACTCAACATATTTTCTTTATTACTTTGAGTAATACTTGTTGCAATGCTCTTTGTTGTTGCAATGTGGGACATGCAGAAGATAAAATTTTGATTTTTTTTAATGTTGGAGCCTACATGCCTTATGTGTCAGTAAGGCTCGATATTTGATTAGATGACTTCAAAATTATAAAAAATTAAAAATTACTCCAGTGAATAAATATTCCTAATAGGATATACCCAATAATAGTTTTTGACTTTTTAAATTTGTTTTGATCATCGTATCGGAGATTGAGCTGCACAAACACATAAGGTATGCATGGCCCGATGTTAAAGCTTTGAAAATTCTTAAAAACAATTTTACCCACTGCAATATCTGCATTGCGGCAGCGTGGATATTGCAACAAGTATTAATCTATTGTTTTATGTCATATATTATCTCCAAATCATACACAGCTAGCATTAGCATAACATTTATCATCCTAGCTCTATGTACAGGCAGCCTTGAATTTATTCCTAAATGTCTCATTGACTTAACACGAGTCACATGACAATTGAAGTGGGATGGCCGTTGTGAGGTATCTTGCTATCAAAAATATCTGTGTGATGAAAAAGTTTGTCATTGAATGAGAACTATAATGAAAAAATTTAGTTAGTTAACATTGAGTTCTTTGAACTCTTGAAAACTCGTTGCAATTTTTTTCTTTGAAATTGTCTACATCAGAACAAATGAATGATAGATAAATTGTCCATCACATGCACCAGAAGGACTACGACACTTTAGCATATGGTTAACGTTTATGTTTTGTCTTGCCGATCTGCTATGTTTTAAATTTTATGTGGATGATTTCATAACATCGTATCTCATCATTTAGCTAATTATCCTTGAAATTAACGAGATTTACAAGCAGCGTCCTCTTAACGAGTCGCCTGTGCACACAGGATCCTCTGTATTGGCTTTTCTTAGTTGTTACAGTTTATTTGTTTTAACGTAAAACATCGTAATTTAAAATAATTATTTTATTTTACAATATTTTTAGTTGTTTAGAATGATATAAGGTAATGTAAAGTAAAAATTTGTTTAAACCTTGTCTGTCTACTTGGTAGTGTAATTTTTTTGTTTTGATTTACACCAAAGATTTAGTGTAATTTAAATCAAATAAGAAGATTGAAACATTCTTTTTGTTTCATTTTACAAACAATCAAACAAACATTTCTTGATTTTAAAATAAAAAAATATCAGTTGTTTTAAAACTAATCATTTACAAAATTTTACATTAAAACAAACAACCCCTTAATGTGACGGCAATCATTTTTAGTGTGTGTTCTTTTCCAAATAGCCACATTGATGTGTACGATGCGTCCGGTTTCCATCTTTCTTAAGAGTTTGGATCTTTTAAGTTTAACTTATTAGTCGATAAATTTTAAAAAAGCTTATTAGTCGATAATCATTTAAGTTCAAACTACATCTTTTAACCGCGTGAAAGGGTTGATAAAAAAATTTCTCGTAAAATTTAAAATAGAGTTGCAATTTACATGGGAAATTTATTTGCAAATCTTAATAAGATTTTGTTTTGATTTTGTTTTTAGAGTAATATGAAACAGTCAAGCCTTCATCCCCCTCCTTGGCATTCTAATTTTATCTTAAAGATCGGATAACGATAATGAGATGTATTTTATGCTAAAAAGGTTGTCAAATAGCAGATTGTCCCAATTAAAAAACAGGATTACACATCTATGCACAATCCAAGGCATTCAATTATGTGTAGGAGAGAATCAGCTGCCGAGGACAGTTGATTTATCACCTCCCTTTCAACAAGGAGGTCTCATATTCGAACTTGGTTGGAACCTAAAAATTCCAAAGTCATGCAACCTTGGTGTTGTTGGGATTTTTAAATCAGACGGATTTGGAATTGTTGCCTAATTAGGTGGACCCATCGACTTAATCGGAATTATCTCTAATTCTGAAGGAAAATCTCGGATTCCAAATTGAAATCTCGGTCGCTTGTAAATAATTGTACATACCTGGCCTCTGGGTCACATTAAGAAAAAAAAAAATTATGTGTAGGGGCAATCAAACAACTGCACTGAGTGCAATAAGAATTTCCTCTTAGCATATCTACACCGTCCAATAAATATGCGAGTATATTTGATTTGATGATTATAAAAGTAAGAGAAAATCACAGCCATGCATGATATAAACCATTGAATCACTCATGGGACAGATCCCAAAACTATACGGAACGGGAGGTGCAATAAGCATTTCTTCCTATCATATTTACGTGAGTAATATTTACTGAAGATGTGATTTGTATCGTCCCACAGTATAGTGGATAAATAAAAAGAATATCTTTTAAATTTTTAAAGTGGATTACAAGATATCTTATATGTTTGTACATGTCGATCTTTGATCGGACAACTAAAAAAAAAAATATGAAGACTAAAAATCGTTATTAAGATCGATCTATTAATTGAGTGCATTTTTTGTACTATATATTGGGGTTCAATTTTTATTTTTTATTTTTTTTAGTTGTCCGATCAAAAAACTATTTATACAAACATATAGGACATCTCGGAGCCCATCTAAAATAATTTTTTCTATTTACCCACTTCACTAAGAAACGGTACAAATAGCACGCCCAATTTAGCAAATATTATTCTATTCACACCTAACAAATTTGTGAGTTATGTCACAAATCACTGATTCTGTCTTCTTCTCTTTCTCTACACTGATTCAAGTAAGACCATGTATATGACATTTTACCACATTTTACAATATTATGTCAAATCAAATATCCTTAAAAGTGATCCAATCTAATCACTGAATCCTTGATCAAACCTGAGAAAGTAAAGTTGGTGAGAAGTCAACTATTATAATACGAACTCCAAATCCTCCGAAGCTAGTCATCATCTAACCTATCATGCGTCTATTCACAATGGCCCCCTCTAATTTGTCGCCCTCCTCTTCCTACGTAGTTTCTCTCACGTGACGACTGTCGCGGAGAAAGGGACCCGAGAGTCGAGACCGAAATGAGAGAAGGGACCGGATTTATGCTTTATCCTCGTCACCGCACTCGCCAACTCGCCATCTCTCAGTGGAGAAGTCAGGTGGGTCACGTGGGCTGCAGCAAATGTCACCTAATCCGTCGGGAAAAATGGGTTGGAGAAAAAAAGCTTTAACTCGATAAAAAAGTTTAAAAGTTGTTGTAAAAAAATCATTAAAGAAATGTTAAATTTTATACATAAAAATGTGATATAAAATTAAAAACAATGAAAATAAAAATGAGTGAGTTCGTATGTATTTTTAAAAAATATGTGATTAAATCATGATCAATTGTAATTTTTGAATTTATAAAAGATTTTAATATTTTAAAAAATAAATGATCATAATAAATATGATTAAATTATGATTTTTAATCACTAATATGATTAAATTATAAAATTTTAATTACAAATTTATGTTACACTGGCCGTAGATCTCCGGCGGCGGACCCCGTCAACATGGCCGGCGGTCGTGGCGATGACTACCTCGTGCGGAGCTCCACCGTGTAGCGGCTTCTCATCTTCCTCCACCTCCGGTCCCGGTGGCTCCTCGCCTGCGAAGTCGGAGAACAAGAAGAAGAAGGGGGCAGAGCGGACGACGACGGGGCCGTTCGAGAAGGGAGGGCAGGGAAGAAACGTCGGAAACGTGGGCGTGGGGTTCATTGCTGACCTGGCAATACCAGGTCGTCGCGTGCGTCCGGCGTCGCGCAACAGGCGTGCTTTTAGCATTCCGCTGCACTCTGCAAAGTGCTCACCCATCTCCGTGTACCAGCCAACGAACCCAAATAGGCGGCCGAGGTAAAAAAAATAAAAAATAAAAAAGGATTTTTTGTATATATACTTTTAAAAACACTTTATTTGCACGTATACCTCTAATTATCACATATTATCATCTATATCCCTATAATCTTCAAAATATTACATTTTGTACCCTCAATCTAATGGTTTGGCACAAATATTCTTAAATTTACTAATATTTTGCATATATACTCTTCAACATATTAAAGTCTTGGATTTTGTATCTCCGACATCTCTATGATGTCATGATTTATGTAATATTTTTGACATATTTCGTTAAAATTAACCTAAGTTTGACAGTACAATATTTTGAAGATTGCAGGGGTACTGATGATAACATATGAGAATTGGAGATATACATGCAAATAAAGTATTTTTTAGGAGCATATATGCAAAAAAATCTATAAAAGAATAATAAACTGAAAAAAGAGAAAGCAGGAGAGGGCAGAAAAAAGAAGAAAGAGAAAAGCGGAAGATGTCTCCGTCCACGTCCAGCACTCCACCTGTTCTCGTTGGCGATTTCCCATCGGTCCAATAGAAAAAGGAAAAGTTGGAGAGGAAGAAAAGGGGGAAACGAAGGCGCAGAGAGAGAGAGAGAGAGGGAGGGAGGCCAGGAAGAGGTGCTGGGGATGTCGTGCTCGTCGTCGCCGTCGGGGTCGGAGGAGGAGGACGAGGGGAGGGACGCCTACCGGAAGGGGGGCTACCACGCGGTGAGGGTCGGCGACCAGTTCGGCGGCGGCCGCTACGTCGCGCAGAGGAAGCTCGGGTGGGGACACTTCTCCACCGTCTGGCTCGCCTACGACACCCGCTGTAACGTAAGCTCCCCGGCGCCCAATTCGTTCAGATCTATATTTGCTTTCGTGTCGTTGATCTCATGTGTTGTTTGCTTCTTTTGATGCGTCGGAGAGAAGGTCTGGTTCGTTCTTCCCGTGGCTCTAGGTGGCTCTTTTCCTTGTTGTTCGTTCGGGATCTTCGATGCGTCTTGCTGGCGGGATCTCTTCTTCTTCTTCTTCTGCTTCTTCTACCATTTTTCTTCCTAATAAATGGTTTTGGCATGTGGATTTTGTTTGTTGATCGTCTCCATTTCCCTTTGACTCCTGTTAGTTTTGTTTTCATCTCGTGCAGTTTTCGTTGTTACCGAAATTGATCAGTGTGTATTGGGAGATGTTGTCCTAATGCTCGCCGGAGTATGCATATATATAGGCGATCTCTGGAGGAAATTTAGGTTTTAATAGTTTTCTAGTCATCAGGTCTTTGTCGCATTTTTTTTCCCTCTTTTTTTTGCGTGTGTGGGGGTGTGAGGGGTGGGTGTGGGGGGTGTGGGGATGAGGGTAGGGAATCCGTTCGTTCTCTGGAAACACAGCATTGTCTGCCTAAATACAATTTCCTGTATCACATTTCCCTTTCATTGCCATGATAGGTTGATGTTAATTAGTACTAACGTGATTTACCTTGTTTGGCTTGAGAATTTCGAACAAGGGTTTGTTATCCTTGCACAATCTGTTTATCCCATCATTTTGCTTTAGGTATTCTTAGTTTTTAACATAGGCCTGTTTGGATGCAGACTATACACACATTTAGGTTTACCATAGACTCATTTTCCATGATATCCTCAGTCTGGATGTTGAAAAACAGGTTTTCATTAATTCGCTGGAGTTTATCACAAATTCGAAACCTCCCCATAAATGCGTTTTCTTTAAACCGACTTGGAGTTTGTTTATGCTGGAGGCTCTAAGCTGTAGTATAAACTCAAGAATGTTTCTACAGAACAGCCAAACATGAGTTTATAGTCGGTGTTTTTCTTAAGTTACATCCAAACAGGGCATTAATCTTTTTATTCTTTCTTTTTTTGGGAGACAAGATAGTATTCATGGGAAACCCCGGCAGAGGCTGGGGGCAGCTCTTGGGCCAAATAATCTTGCTATTCTTTTATTGGGCTTACTGGAGACTGATCTGTTCTGTCACAGTGGCCATCATTTATTATTCTGCTTCTTCTTCGTAGATAGACTTATGACAGTTTACGTAGATTCAATTCCATCTCTCCTCTCCTCTTTTTATCAAACATTTTTAATTATTTTCCACCTCATGATAGGGTTACCTGCAGATCCTCGTGGATGAATTTATTATGTTTAATACCCTTCTTTCACTCAGTAGTGATTTGCAAGAGTCTTGCCCTATTTTTTGGTCATTTTATCTTTCTCATTTTTCCTTGGGTTTTTGCAGAGGTATGTGGCTCTGAAAATCCAGAGAAGTGCAGCAGAATTTGCAGTGGCTGCACTCCATGAGATTGAGATTCTGTCTGCAATAGCAGAGGGCGATCCCTCAAATTCAAGGTGCATAGTTCGGCTGTTGGATCATTTTAAGCATGCTGGGCCGAATGGTCAACATATATGCCTGGTCATTGAATTTCTTGGTGACAGTTTGCTCCGGCTGGTTCGGTATAACCGCTACAAGGGCATTGAACTGAATAGAGTTAGAGAAATTTGCAGATCAATCTTGTTGGGTCTTGATTACTTACACAGGGAAGTTGGTATCATTCACACAGATCTAAAATTAGAGAATGTGCTTCTTGTATCCACAATTGACCCTGCTAAGGATCCTATAAGGTCAGGATTCACCCCAATCCTTGAGAGGCCAGAGGGGAATCCCAGTGGGGGCATTGTTGTTAATATGATTGAGAAGAAGCTAAAGCAGAAGGCGAGGAGGGCAGTAGCAAGGATTGCAGAGAGGCGTTCATCAATGGGTGGGGTTGCTACGAGGGAAAGAAAGGAAAGAAGCATGGAAGGAATTGATCTAAACTGCAAGATTGTAGATTTTGGAAATGCTTGCTGGCTTGACAAGCAAATTACAGATGACATACAGACGAGACAGTACAGAGCTCCTGAGGTGATTCTTGGCTCTGGGTACTCCTCTTCTGTTGACATGTGGTCATTTGCTTGTATTGCCTTTGAGCTTGCCACTGGTGAGATGCTGTTCACTCCTAAAGGTGGTCAAGGTTTTAGCGAGGATGAGGTATGTATCTACTTGAATATTTTACCAATAGCTAAGAAAAATGCATATCCTAGAGTCAATTCCACTCCAGGAAAACTTGTTAAAAACTTTGAGAGATAATTTCCATGTAACCTGTTGTTTTATGCCATGGCTGTTGTACAGACTCAGTGTATGTATATCCTTCTGGAATGAATCTCATGTTACGGCTTGAAAATTCTGGTTTGTTGTGAAAGAAGGCAGGGAGTAGCATATAATTCCTGGAGAACTGACTTTTCTTTGAGAGAAGTAATTGCAAAAACATTACTTATATTAGCTGTAAGTATATATGTATTGTCTGACAAGTAATTAGTAAAGAATATTGATGCCTTGTGGCAAGCATTATTGATGAAATTGAAGACTCTTCATGAGGTGCTGGGAGGGATTTTGTCATAGAATTATCATAGAAAATCAAGCTGGCAGGAATTTTTTAAATTCAGCAGCTCTTTTAGTTATAGAATATGTGATAAACATCAATCAGAACATGAATTGTCCAGATATTTACCATAGTAGCTTGTGATGATGATATGGTATTCCTGTTTAAGGAATTGCTCATTCAGATATAGTAGGCTTAGTAGCAAATGGAATGTCATAATAGAGTACATTGTCATGAATTATAATACTCTCCACAAGGCAGAATGGAATATAAAATTGGACACCAGCACCTGACCTTTGTTTTTTCTTCCCCAGAAGAGAACCTGCATTTATTCTCGAGAACAAACTTTTGACTATTCTTTTGCTAATTTTCAGTTAAACATTTTATATCTAGTCTTTAAAGCTATAATTCAAGCCCTAGACCCCAATCTGGGAGTTGGTTTGCATATGGTGGATCGAAACTTTAATAAACAAGTTGCAGTCTTCAGGAAATAGAAGAGCAGTTAGAAGATCTTTGGGTATAGTTTTCGTAAAATACTTGCTGGATAGTAGGGGTGTTCACTATTTGGTTTGAGAAACCAAACCAAACCAAGACTGAATTTTTGGTTTGGTTTCATTTGAAAGTTTACTCACTTTGGGTGGTTCCTAAAATTTCAGACCCATAGAAACCAAACTGAACTGACAGAACCGAAATACAACAAAATATAGGGAGCAAATTTACATCTCCTTCTTGGCGTCTAAGGTTGGCTTGTCCTGTAAGGATTTTATGAAGACTGTTAAATTCTCAGGTTATGTGGAGCAAGAATTTGTATAAAAATTGGACTAGGAGAGGTATGAAACAATGGGCAAAAAAGAAATTTGGAAGGGTTTCAGCAGAAAGGCAGACTATGATAAGTAAAATTGAAGAGCTGGAGCTGAAAAGTGAGTCTGGGGATTTATCTACACAAGAAGTGCAATCTTTGAAGGACCTCAAGAAGGCTTACAATGAAGAGCTTTTGAAAGAGGAAATCAGGTGGAAGCAGAGGGCAAAGGAACATTGGCTTAAGGATGGAGATAAAAACACCTCTTTTTTCCATGCAGTGGCAAGTGCCAAGAAGAGATTTTTGTCCATTGAACATATCAAGGAAAATGGAGTAGTCATTGAGAAACCTGAGGAAATCAAGACCAAGTTTGTTGCCTTTTATAAGAACCTTTTCTCAGAAGACCACCCACTTAGGCCCCATCTTCAAGAAGGGTTGCTCCCTGTGTTAGAAGATGCTGATGCTGAATAGCTGTGTGAACCTTTTTCAGAAGAAGAAGTCAAAATGGCAATTTTTAGCATGGACCCCAACAAAGCTCCAGGTCCTGACGGTTTCTCCCTTGGGTTCTACTAATTTTGTTGGGATATTATCAAGACAGATGTGGTAAACTTTGCCCAAGAGTTCTATGATAGGCCGGAAGGGATTAAACTTGTCAACTCCACACACATTGTCCTGATCCCGAAATCAGAGGGAGCTGATAGAATGGTTGATTTTAGACCCATTAGCCTTCTCAATGGATGCTATAAATTCATGACCAAGATCCTTACAACTCGGCTCAAGAGGGTCATCCATAAGCTAGTTGGGTTCAACCAGTCAGCCTTTATGCAGGGAAGATTCATCCTGGACAATTTTATGGCTGCTCACGAAGCCATTCACCATTACAAGATTAGGCATAAGCAAGGGGTGCTGGTAAAGCTTGATTTTGAGAAGGCCTATGATACAATCAATTGGAATTGTCTACTCAAAACTATGGAGATCATGGGATTCAATGTTAAATGGATAAGATGGGTAAGGTGCTGTATTTCCTCCTCCAGATTCTCGGTGCTGATCAATGGAGAACCATGTGGTTTCTTTAACAGTTCAAGAGGGTTAAGACAGGGAGACCCTCTCTCTCCCCTTCTTTTTCTGCTCATTGGACAGATTTTGAGTACCCTTTGGGATAGTGCAGCTCAACAGGGCTTGGTGGAAGGGTTCAGGATTGGTAGAAGCCATATCCAATTATCTCACCTTCAGTTTGCAGATGACACTCTCTTGTTTACACCTGGAAGTATTGAGGACATCCAGAATATAAAGAGTTTGCTTATTTTGGTGGAAATCATTACGGGGTTGAGAATCAATTATGAGAAATCTGAAATCGTTGGGCTGAACATGCCTCAGCAAAGGGTACAGGATATTGCAAATTCCCTAGAGTGCAGGGTAAGCAACTTCCCTATCAAATATTTGGGACTGCCCCTTTCGAATAGTGTCACCAGGACCAGGGATTGGGATGGTCTCATAAAGAAATTTGAGAACAGGCTGGAAGGATGGAAGAGTAGCTTTCTGTCTGGAGGAGGAAGATTGATCCTATCTAAGTCGGTTCTTTCCTCATTGGCTTTATACTACGCTTCCGTTTTGAAGATCCCTAGATCCGTGGAAAAAATCATTGAATCACTTAGGAGCTCCTTTTTTTGGGCAGGAGGGAAAAGGGAAAAGAGAGGTATGCACTTGATTGCTTGGAAGAATGTGTGCAAAAGCAAGGAACAAGGAGGCATTGGCCTTTGTGGGATTGCCATCTTTAACAAAGCCTTGTTAGCCAAATGGTTGTGGAGAAGAGGAGAGTATCCGGATGCTCCTTGGGTTGCAATTGTCAATGACTTGTACTTTCATGGTGAGAGCAAATGGAGTTTCTCTCATTCTGCAAGATATAATTTATCTCCCATATGGAGGAACATTCTTAAATGTGCTGATTTTATGGTCACCTCTAGTGAAATCCAAGTAGGTAATGGCAGGGACATTCGATTTTGGAAGGACAAATGGTGCTCCAATCTGGATTTGACTGTGGTTTTCAGCAATCTTTTCAGCATTGCCCAGAACAAGGATGCTTCGGTTGAAGAGGTTCTGTCTCACAGCAGTACAGGCCAGGTTAATCTAATGCTTAGAAGAAACCCTACTGATGTGGAGACAGAGGAACTGATAGTCTTGTTAAACTTAATCAATGGTGTTAGGATCTGCAATGAGGTACAAGATAAGAGAGTCTGGAGATGGACCAATAATGGGCTCTTTTCGGTTAAATCCTTGGTTCAGCTTTTGAATGATGGTGGTACTAGGGTGTGGTGGAAGGATCTTATTTGGTCTAATCACCTTCCCAATAAAATAAGGGTGTTTCTATGGGCCTGGAATAGAAGTCTCACGGGAATGAGGGCGAAGAGACTTAAACTTCCCGGAAGCTCCTTATTATGTTCTGTGCACACTTTGAGGAAGACCAACTCCATTTATTCTGCAAATGTGGCATTATTTCCATCCAATGGAAGAGTATGTGTAGGGTACTTGGAATTGGTTGGGTGGAGCACACTTCTGTGTTGAATCTGCTGAAATGGTGGACTGCTGCTTCTCCGTCAAAGGATCTCACACATGTATGGTTCCTTTTTTGCCCGGCCATGTTGTGGACTATATGGTGTGAAAGAAATAGAAGGAAATTTAGTGATCAATTCAGCAGTGCGAATGAACTCTTGAAGAAGACTTTTAGATGGGTGGAAGAGTGGGGACGTGCAGCTGGTACCCTGAATGATGGCAGCTCTGTTATTTCTGACAAAACAAGACTGTGGAGGCAGCTGATCGCTTAGTTAATCCTCGATATAATCCTGTTTTATCTTCTTGATAAAACAGCTTTTTGCTAACTCCTTTAAATCTTTGTGACTTGGATGGGGGACTGTCCTACCCAAGAGTGTGCCCTCATGGGCTTTCCTGTACCTCTTTCACATATATCTATGGAATTGTGACTTTTGTCACCTTCTAAAAAAAGAATTTGTATAAAAATTGAATGTAAGACTAAAGGTTGAAGTGGATTTGGATGTGTGACACTGATGAAGGTGGGGGCTCCACCCTGGCGAGCACCTCCCCTGCAGCCCCTTGCACCACCAAGCTCAACATCAACCCCCACCTCATCCCCCTTCAACTCCTCTTTCCTCAGCTGCAACACCCCATGGAGCTCCCGTGACTTTTTCCTATGGTATGCCCTTGCGGGTCCCCTGTTCTTCCCTCTTTCTTTGCTTTATTTTGTTTAGTTTGATGTCCGAGGGGAGCTTATGTGGCCTTTGTAGCCAAAGAAGGAGGGGATGAGCTTCTGAGATTTGTACTACTGGCACTGGATAACAAGGCCTACATCACTGCGGGGATAAGCTGGTGGACCAGTGATGGGTGCTGGCATGGTCATCAGATGGATCAGTGGTATTGGAGGTCTCGGGGTCAGTCAGCCTCTGTGGGAAATGAGCTCTAGGTGCTGTCTGCCTGAGGAGGGAAGCCTGCAGCCAGTGAAGGGAGCAGCCGGAGTGCCCTCATCATGTCGCAGCCATCGCATTCTATGTCACCTTCCAGATAAATACGCCTCAGCCACAACCACAGTCGCAGCTCTTCTATATTTTGGGGCCATACGGCAGCCTCTCCATCTTTGACTACCTCCTGCCGGAGCACAAGGACATTGTGTCCACCTCCATCAACTCCGCACTGCATCACCAGACAGGTGGTGGATGCTTTCTGTGGATGCTTTAATCCCACATTTGAAAGCTAACAATGAGTTCCTCCAAAAAAAATTATAAGTAACAGTCAACCAACTCAAGCTCCCTAGTTGTGTCCCTCATGTGGGGTTTAACCCAAACCAAACTGATTAGACAGAATTTTTTCGATTTAGTTGGTTTGACTTTTTGAAGAGCGTCGGTTTGGTTTGGTTTGAAGTTTTTTTCCTACCTTCTAAACCAAACCGACCTGTGATCACCCCTAGGACAGAGAAATTAAAGATATGCCTCAATTGAAACTTTCACCTTCAACGATTGTCGTCTTACATAAATGGAGTTGAGGACATCTCACATAAATTTGTTTGGAGTTTTAGTTGTTAATTCCAAATTATTTCATAGATTCCACCAAGAGATCTGAGTTAGGTTAACAATTGGAACCAGTTATTGAACAAGTTTTGACCGTTTCCAGGTAATACGTCCAGATCCATTTGTTTCATCATAAAACAAATATTGTATACCCACTGGAAAACCAAAAGTGAGTTAAATTCTGAGTTAGGTTAACAATTGGAACCAGTTTTTGAACAAGTTTTGACCATTTCCAGGTAATACGTCCAGATCCATTTGTTTCATTATAAAACAAATATTGTATACCCACTGGAAAACCAAAAGTGAGTTAAATAGGATAGAGAAGGAAAGAACTGAACCTGCTGGTTCTGATAAATTTCAGCTTGATTGTATCAGTTCCTAATTTTATTTTTGACTTTTGGCCGGTCTTGGCCACATAACTAGTGGAACGGTCTGGTTTCAGCCACTTCCGATCTGGATCAGCCAGTTTTTATAATAATAGTTTCTGGTATTGGGCAAGAAGGTCAAAAATCATTTTACAAGGGGTTCTCGATGGGAACCCAGTGCCATGAGGCTCCCACCATCGTGGGGTCTTGGGAAGGTCAATTGTATACGGCTTCATCCTTGCTTTCTTCTACAAAGAGGCTGCTTATGGTATACTTTACTAGAGGTTCTCAATAATGTTACATAAACGATTGTGTTGGGTGTTAATAAAAGAAAACTTAAACAAAATGATTGTGATGCAGTAAAGTGCTATTAAGAAAAGAAGATCCAAGACAAAAGGATTACTTCTGTTTCTTCTTGCCTTAGTTTTGATATACATCCAAATTCATTAAGTGAACAAAGATAACAATCCATCTGTAGCACTATTCCAAGTGTTGTCACACCACCTTAATAAAGGATTTCACCTGCTCACATAGGTATCGGAACATAGCACAATGAGGATGCTCTAATAACAGTTAAACATCTTTATTGGCACTGTCTGCTGGGCCTTGATCTCGTCTTATGCATATGTGAAATGAGACTTTTAATCCATAAACTACACTGGCTAATCTGATAATCGTATCAGTTGCGAGGGTTTTTCTGATGTGTGCATGAATATACATGACCTTCAACATATCGGTACAATTAATTCAATATAATTGTTTTTCTATATTCGGAGGTATGATTGAAATCACAACTAACTTTTTAATCTAAAGAAGTCATGCATACAATTACTTTAAAGATACCTTATTGTTAATAAGTCAGCCACTATGTTATAAATGTACAAAAGGTTGTTTACAAATTAACCATTTGTATTGAATCTTAATGGCTATGGGTTACAACGAACCACTAGCAGAGTTCTCATAGTTAACCACTTATGACAGTTGTGTAATCTAGGTGATAGTAGACCTTCCTGTTGAATATGCTAGAACAATTGGTAAATGTAAAAGCATATAAAAGAAAATCATTTTAGATTAAGTCCCACCGTCAAGTATGTGTATGAAATCTACAAAAATTTAGTGAAATAGAAACACCTAGTACCGAATTACATGCTTAACAGAAAAGGCTTCCTAACATAAACTGTGTAAACAGCTTGGGGATTGGCCATTGAATGTTATTAATGGGCAGTGTTTTGGCTGTTAGCTTGTCTACATGGCCAAAAGAGTGACCATCTGCACAGTACATAGTGGCTGCTCTAAATTTTGCTTGAAAAGTGCATGAAAAATAAGAAATAAGCCCTAAAAGTCTTATATAGTTATATGATTATAGAGCTATTATTCCATGTGAAACTCATTTAAACCAATCTAAAAATTTTACATCCTAATGATTATAGGGCTATCATTTCATGTGAAATCTATCTACATCGACCTACCTTTCATTCCTTGATCTTAATTTTTCAAGAGCACTTTCTCAAGCTTATGTGCCTCCTTTTTACAGCTAACCAAGAGATCCTCCTATGGCAGCTCCAAACCTTTCTATTCACACAGAATTCAATCTTCTCCAAGCTTGCACAACCTTCTTCATGCTTCTCTCTCTCTCTTTCTCTCACACACACATATTCTTCTTCTACACAAAGACTTGGGTTGGGTAGAAGGTGTTGGAGGTATGAGATCGGTGTGCGGCAAGAAGTCTTGAATCTTTAAATGGGAAGAGATAAAAGTTTGGCTAATTTGTTCATGGGAGTGGCACTTGTTCCTTAGATTGATATTCTGTGTCAAGTGTATGGTGCTAGGTGTCAAGCTCTTACAAATCCAGTTAGAGATTGACAATTAGTGGGTTTACACGTCTACAATGGAGCTCCAAAGATGATTACAAGATTTGGTGGCTGATCCTTCATGCTATGCTTTGGGCTATTTGGGGGAAATGTAATGACAAAATCTTCAAGGAGTTCAAGTCTACGGAGAGTCTAGCTTCTTTTAGTTGTGAGAGGGTTAAGGAGCGGGGCAAATTTTTAGTGCTCTCTACATGCCTCTCGGCCCTCCCCTTTGTCTATCTTGATCTTTGTGTTCTTTTGTATAAGGATTTTTTGAGAGTTTTCACTTCTTACACTTGTACATCTCTTTCTTTTTAATTAATACTTTATGTGGTACTATCCACTTAAAAAAAAAACAAAAAAAAATTATTTACTCCACCAAGATCAGATGTCACGTGCTCAATTAATTCCACCAATGCAACCCTCCAAGAAGCTTATCCTCGTTGTTCCAACACGTGTTCTGCACTGTGGCGCACAGCGCTGTCCAATAGATTGGACGGCGCGCCTGCCGTTTTTCTTTTTCTTTTGTTTTCTTTGTGGATTTTTTTAATTTTTTTTTGCAGTGTCGGATAAAAAATTGGACAGTACATCCGGGGATCTCGGGTCGGCCCTGACCCGACTGTATATTTTTTTACAACATTTTTTTTTTTTGCATGCAAACCGAGCTGTTCTTCAAATGATTTTTTTTCAAAAACAAAATACATGGTCGGGGCGGGGCCGACTCGAGCTCCACGGATGTACCATCTAATTTTTGATCCGACACTCTAAAATTTTTAATAATTCTGCAAAGAAAATAAACAAAAAGAAAGACGGCCTGCACCCATCAAGCAGGTGCAAGCGCGGGATTGGACGACGCCGAGCGCCACAGTGTAGGACATGTGTTCTGCACCGTGGCGCTCAGTGCAACAAGCATTACTCAATTAATAAATATGCCACCAACTTCTAACCACTTAACACGGTAACACAACCATAAGAAAATTCACACTTTTCAACTATTCCCAAAACATCCAGCGTCCATTGTCCCATATTTCATACAAAAGAAAATGGGACTAACATAATACTCTTGTATTTAATGATAAATCTGAAAATTAGATATATAATTAATATAATTAGCTAAATTTTCTTTAAATAATTAATTATTAACCATATTTTAGATAACAAATTATTTTAATAATATTGTAGTTATATCTTAATCTCTTAATAGTTAATTCTAAACTTTTTTGAACGATACCAATTGACACGGCCAAGAGTTGAGTGCTACGCAAAGAGAGAGAGTCGGCCGGGCCTGCGGAAGACTTGTTTTGCACAATCAACCACTCAACAGGCTTCCCGGAGTGGTCTCAGGAGAGCACTCTCTGACGCTCAAGTCAACAAGCAACATGGCAAGAGTGGTAGAGGTGGGGATATGATCACTTACCTCGATTTGACACCCCTTGATGGGGGACGAAGAGGATGAAGGGGATGGGAGAGACTATCGGCAGTGTACTGGCAGTGGAGAGTCCTCCGGCATCACGCTGGCGGCTTGGGCATCACACCCGGCTCCATCGTAGGGCGGATTCAACCTCGTCGCAGGGTCGTCTTCTCCGTGAGAGGAACTCTAGAAAATAACTCAAAATTCGCAGCAAATATTCATTGAAAAAATTAAAATATGTTTTATAAGAATATTTAAAGAGAAAACAAACCCTAATGACTCCTTAAATTTTACTTTGGACCAAAATACTCTTGACATAAAAAAATAGTGCGAAAATCGCACAAAAAATTCTTAAAAAATAGAACAAGACCTAAATGAGTCTCAAATAGAATAAACAAGATATCTACGAACTCGTCTAACAATAAGCTATACATTAGACAAACTTTGTTGAGTTTTCTAGCCATAATGAAGCTGGAAAGATTCTCCAACGGCGGTAGATGCAGTCCATCATGTGTAATGTAGTGGTACGCTGGTCTTGGATTCCCATCACCCCCGGTCTTTCCTTATACAGAGGGGGTAGGTGAAGTTTTGGATAGCTTCCGATGGGGGACTATTCTCCAGGGTACAAGCTTCTTCCTTTGCCATGCTGCTCAGGGAGTTATTGGGCCGACTGGGCTTACTAGGCCAACTGGCCCTTTCTCTCAGCAGGCTGTCTCTAATGTACAAGGAATGTCTTTAATGGGCCTGGCCATTTGGGGAAAAAAATCCCTCATCACCAATTAATCATCATTGAAGTGTCGGTCTTTTGAGTACGATTTTCTTTATCTTTACCCATTGTTAAATTATCTAAGCAATCTAACTAATCTAATAATATTTCACTACCTCCAGAACCAAGCCAAAGGGGAACATAAACCAATTGACATAATTAATCGTGCCTTAATTTATTTTATTTAGTCTAGAAAATTCCGGATGCTGCATCAGTAGCTACACAACTATCCTGTGCCGAGATCCACATATGCCCATTGTCAATTGGAGGTTATTTATAATAATATGACAATAAGGTATAAAAATATGCAATTAAAATTTTAAGCTGGTTATTTTTGTGTATTCCTTCATTATATTTCTGTTATTTATTTGGTTTTTCTGATGCATGTTGATCAATAAATGGCCAATTCATATATCATCTTAGTTGTGTATATCCTCGGCAGAGACTTTTTTCTCTTTCTTTATAGCATCTTTTGTTAGTTCCCTTTCCATGGATTGTCGACATTGTAGTTTTTTTAGGATCACTTGGCTTTGATGATGGAGCTCCTTGGAAAAATGCCTCGAAAGGTGTGCTTCAATAGTATCACTCTCCTCTTTTTATTCCTTTCCTCGTGTTCTAGTAATTGATTCAAAGTATATAACACACTACAGGTCGCTCTTGGGGGTTCTCGATCAAAGGACTACTTTGACAGACATGGAGACCTAAAGAGAATTAGAAGGCTAAAATTTTGGTCATTGGACCGGCTCTTAGTTGAGAAATACAAGTTATCCGACTCTGATGCTCATGCATTTTCAGAATTTCTTTGCCCCATTCTTGATTTTTCACCAGAGAACCGGCCAACAGCTGCACAATGCCTGCAACACCCATGGGTAGGGAGCAGCAATGCAAAGCCAACAGAGGGTAAAAATGAAGGAACAGAAAAGCTTCATATTGGCATGGGCAAGTTGCAACTTAAGGTTGGCAAGTAAAAGTTTGATTGCTTTATCTTTTTCTCTGCTGCAGTGTGGCAGTTAGGCTTCCCCATTTATTTATATGTAATAAAACTTCAATAAGATCCACATGATTAATTTACATGTAGAAATAGCAATCTGTCAGAAGATACTGGCTTTGACGGAGGAACCAATGACTAATAGGTTAGCCCCCCCCCTAACATGAGTTCTGCAGAGGTGTTTTTGGGATTTCAGTATATGTGCATTTCCAGAACATTCGTTCAGAAGCAGCGTACTAGTAGATTGACTGCAGCTGAGTTATCAAGTCTGAGTTTGGGTTGGAGGGAAGGTGGGGAGAGATCATGAACACGTTTTTGCCCTTTTGTTGATTTCATAAAGTGTATATGATTTACCTAAATGCCATAATTGTTTCCCTGAGGGACAACCTGGAAATAAATAGCTCAGTTATAAGGAATTAGCAGTGCTTGAGTTGTACATGGATGCCCTCCCCCTCAGGTGTTGGAAGCGTTTTGAGTGACTAAGCTGTGACCAGTGTAAAACATTGTTTTCCATACATGTCCATCCTGCGGGTGATGGAAGTGTGTTGAGTCACTAAGTTGTGACCAGTCTAATGATGTTTTACGTCTGGAATTTGTCTTTCTTTCACTTTGTGCAATGTTGATGATGAGAATCTGTGTTGAGGAAGATTGCTCAGCTGACTGTGTAATCTGACTTACGTTACGGCGCGCTGGAGACTTGAGAGTCATGGTCGTGAGTCCTTTTCTTTTTCCTTGGGTATGTAATGCATTCTTTCTGTTCTCCTTTGTGTGAAGTTAAGAGTTTTTGACCGACCTTAACTATGCAATTTCTCAAGTTGCCAACACACTGTAATGGTTGCGGTTCTTCTGATATTCCAGATTGATATGCTCTTTTTGTGGATTTCTAGTTTCAATATTCATTTTCGGCTGCCATTTTTGGCCATGAGTACCAAATTCCCAGGCAGGGACTTCTGGGTTCTCAACAGCTCTCGTAAGTCATAACTGTTGGAGAACAGATGAAGGTTTATGCCGTGAAACTAAAGACCAGACGGGTGTATGGTAGGTAAACTCTGTCAGGGCTCTCAGGAGAGTATGAATTTTGACCGGAGGGTTCCAAGTTTTCACTTCGATACATATGCAAGTGTAGATATTAATGTGAATTCTTAAGTGGATTTTATTATTGTTGTGTTCGAGTCCCAGCTGATGCATGGCAATCAAATATCCCGTAGGTTAGCTATGTGAGGAAGATCCTATTCACATTAAAGGGAAAGCATGCAAATGGGCTGTTTGTTAACCAAATTGCTAATAAGTAATCTGAGATTGTATAAATAAGTGATTTTTCTTTAATAATTGAGTTAATATTTTACTTAGAATAACACATTTAATTGTAAATATAATAAAAAATGTAAAAATGCGTTAATCATTCTTTTCCCAAAAGAAGTCAGAACAAACAATTCAACAAAAGCTTAAATTATTTATGATGCTTTCCCATTGACCAGACCAGACCTACGGTGTGTACCACCAACACATTCTCCTACTCATGGTGTAACCTCTGTGATCAACCTTGATGATGACCAGATGCCATGATATTCAACTACGGACAAATGATCCAAGTCTGACCTTTACGAGTCCAATCCGACCTGCGGAGGTAAGCAAGCCGAGGTTCAGAAGTTCCCGAGTATTGCCGAGCTATGAAGAAGATGGGCAATGGTACCTAGGTGATCCGAGCTCCAGTAGTCTTCATGGACGAGTTTGGATTGACCTATGACGACCCGAATTGTGCAACTAAGGATAATGAGTCCGAGCTTAATGAGGCCGAACAAATCGGATCTATAAAACAAACAAGGTCAGAGGGTCCCAGGGGCGACTCTAGGGCAAAATCTTTTGATGCTTAAATTAGTTCATAGCCGAGAGCCGAGGACAAGGTCGAAATGAGAATAAAAAGTGAGGGATTGAGCCTACCTTTTGGAGACTTCCCATGAGGCCTATATAAAGAGTAGTTGAGGTCCTAAAGTAATACTAGGAGGAGACGTTAATCATTAATGGGTTAACCTTATTAGACCAGTCTCCATGGGTCCAGTCCTCATCAAACCTCATTGTCAGCATTGATTGTCATAGTATGAGTGCTCAATCGCGAGTCTTAAACCCTTTCTAACATATCTGTTGAGAGAGAGAGAGAGAGAGAGGAACTTTTGTCTAAAATTATGTTGGAAGTAGATCATGGCTTCTAAACACGACCTTTTAAAATAAATAAATGAGAAGAACAGTTTGCAAGCTCGTTTTAACATCGTTTAAAAAACATGCCTCTTACTAGATCGTTTGCGAGCTTCGGCTCCAAATTTAATATGTTCTATACGGTCGCACACTACGTTTAGGTTTCCATAGTTTTCTGTGTTGCACATTTTCATTACTATTTATACAAGTTCATGCGAGTCACAACTACACACTTTGCATCCAAATTAGTCAGCTTTGTTAAATTACTATTTTTTACTCTAAATTTCACAGTTTCACTTGGTTATACAATTTACATTTACCTTACAATTTCATAGTAGTTCTTAGCATATTTTTGCTAAGAACTACCCACTTTGATCCCAATTAAACCATTTTATGTATTTCGTCTTAGATTTTTAGTTCAGTTTGCACACTTGCCTAGATTACAAATATTGATAGGACCGACTTTAGAAATATCTTGAACAGGGCTACCTTCTGAAACATTTTAAAATGAAGGATGTGTCATGAAATATCTGATGGAAGCTAAAGTAAAAATGTTCCCTGAATGTTGAGACTATCCAAATGAGATTGATGCTCAAACAATCTTTCTTGGCACATAAGTCAATTTTGATTATTGATTACCAGGTAAGGATTCCGATTTTGTGACAAGAAATTAACAGTCTTAATATACAGGAGGATAGAAATGGTATTTCCACTAAATGATTAGATGTTTGACCCATTGTAATGGGAGAAGAGATTATTTTTGTCATTTTTAAAGTATTTCAAGAAATATTTCACAATATCATTTACCACTGGAAACTCTTTTCAAATGATACCACAGGTCCACAATCCTCAAAAACTCAAAAGCTTTAACAATGTGCATCCCTGTGATGCTGTGATAGGTTTGCCCACGTGTTCTCTGCGATGTAATGAAGCTATACATGGGCCCAGACGAGCCCAACCTCCAGGGAAGGGCAGGTCGAAGGGCTGAGAGTTGGACGAATGCGGACCAGAATGCTTACACCATCTGATCATCTTGATTGGACGAATGTTGACCAACATGTAATTTTTTTTTTGTTTTTAAAAAATAAATTATGCTCTGGAAGACCACTTCGGCTTGACCTCTGTTCAGTCTGATTTTCGATCAAACAATTAAAAATAAAAAATGGATCACATGCTTTCATGATCTGAATCTGATCTCATGGGCACATGATCCAACCGCTGATTGTGGACGTTACAGCAAGTCTTTCTCAACTTAAAGTTTCAAACGGTCAAAAACCCGACTTTATCAAAATTTCTGGGTAAAATGTAAACAAGTTAATGGGGTTTTTGGTTGTGTGATAATGGCACTTTTCTTAATAAAAATATATTCTTATAATGAAACATGCCATAAAAGAGTGTTTGGCAGCCACGATTAAGATATATCTCAAAAGAGTGTCTTTTTGATAAAACATGATTACAAAAAAAAGAGATAGAGCCCTCCTTTTTTTATCACGATATTAAGACATGTTCATCTGATTCCCAAGACTGCCCCCAAGATCCCAACCCTACTTCCTTATCTCTATTATCACCCCCTCCTTCGTCTCTCCCTCCCCTCTCTTTAAGCTTCCTCCGTTGATAATAGTTGCTACAATGATTAAAACACTTGGATTCTCTCGTCCTTGTAGCAGAAGTTGCCATGACAGCTCCACCCAGTTTCTCTTATCTACTCGTCTCTGTCCACCAAAGCCACAACCACTGTCAGCTGCAGTAGTTGCCATGTTATTCTAGGAGAAGTGGGTGATTGAGATCGTGAAGACAATCAACTGGCCAGGCTTACAAGTCAGCTCTTAGTTGTTTGATGTGCACAATCACTCTTATTTCTTGTGAAATGTTCCATTTTTCTTCAATATTTTTGGTGTAGAAAATTTCAAATTCAAGATCAAGAATTAGTAGAATTTGAAGAAGGTACTTTAGGTATTACTTTGAAACAAGCAACCTTTCTTTTTTCCTTTATTTGTTTTCTTCTTTCTTTACTTTTACTCTTTTACTGTTCCAAGAGAAAGTTGTTCTGCTATTATAGCGATACATACTTTCTACTACAAACTCTTAGTGGTTGTCCAAACTGGTCCTATGCATAAAAAATCTTGCTTGTGTTGAACGATCTACATATCATATATTTAACATTTTAGACTTCTAGAGATTTTATTTATTTAAGCTTTATCGACTCATCTAATGTCATGTTTAAGCATAACAAATCGACGAATCTACTACCTTTTTTCCAGATCCGAAGAAGTTACCGTAGAACTTTGTAGACGTCTATTTATAGCTCAACCAATGACTTCTTTAGAATGGTAAAATAAAATAAAATAATGGTTCTATTTTTTAGTTGCGCATATCAACTATTCAGTGAAATGTCTCAATGAAATCTTCTCCCGTATTGGTGCTTAATATTCTAAATTTTCAATCATATGAAGTAAGAATAGTAGTTATAACTTACCCTTAGTGGGGGAATAAGCTTTACATCTCTCTTAAATTTCTTGCGATATTTTGCTCTGCTTTCTATTAACTGCTCACATCCTGTTCGAGAAATTGTTTCATGGATAGATTGCTCTTATGAACCAGTCTCTGTTCTGATTTAATTAGGTACTGAATGCACAACCGGCCATTGAATTATTTTCCTGTTTATGCACTATATGAGAGCTAGGATCACCGGTGCATGCAATCTTTTTTGTTTGAAAAATTATTTTGATCTTTGATCAGACAGTATAGATACTGAACTATGATACCATTTATGAAAGTTTTTTTGCTTTTAGTTGTTTTTTAAACTTATATTATTTGATTTGAAAACAATACCAAACAGGTCATTGTAATTCTAAAAAATTATGACATTTTTGCACATTTTTGCCAAGCACAATATTTAAACCTGATACAATTTTAAAAATGATCACAAACTTCCTTTTAATATGATCTTTTATCATGAAACTCTAAAAGTTATAATGCAACCAAACACCCCATAAGTTTGGGATCTATTTCATAACCACCTGAAGTTGAAATTCAAAATAGGCCAACAAATTATTTATTTTAAATTCTAAAAATTGGTAAGCGGGTCTGGTTTAAGTTCCAAAGTTTTATGATTCTAAGCAGAATTAATGAGCTTGTTATAGGTAAATGGGTATACCCAGACCTATTAGGCTAGTACCATACGGATAAGTGGGTCGGATACCGGATCCATAACCTGCTTTGAGAGCCCTACTGAGTTCAGAACACTGCCATTCGGTCTGCTGCGAAACAGAACCGTAACCGGATTCCTCAACTGGTCGACTTATTAGTTTGATGACGCAAGCCCTCAACTCAAGATTTATATCTCATGCAGGAACTTCCAATTGGGTCACCTACCCGGGTAGAAAGTTGTTAGATGACAAAAATCCCAAAGAAAAGGTAGTTTAGCCTGTGTTTTTTATCATATTTGTTTAGGATCCTCATATATATTTGTACACAGTCCAGCAAGGATAAATAAACGAGTAATGCTTGGTGCAATGCAGCCATTGCAGCAGTGTGCTGACGTCAAGCTCGGGTGGTCTGAAAATAAAAAATTGCATAGCTGTTGTTCTGCCGCCTGATCAAAGGATTGCAATCTATGTCCATTTATGATGTCTGAGACACTGTATCGAACATTGTTGTAAATAAAATAGACTCCCAATTCCGTCCTGAACGGAGAATGCTGCAGTGCTCATAAATCGGAATTTGTAAGTGTTTCCATGTGGTCCGGTAGAAGACAAAATTTTGGAACAAATACCCAAGAACGAAATCAAAAGTGGAATAGAATGTCGTTTCTACTCATTAGTTCCCTCGTATGGTACCCTGCAGTTTGGGAACTTTGGGGAATTGACAAAATTGGCATCCCAATTGCAGCCTACGTTACAAGGATGAAAGATCAGAATGGAGCATCTAGAATGTGGGAGTGGTGAGTAGAACATACAATTTGGACGCTGGATCCATAATTGTTTGAGCGATATTGTGGGGATATTAAACGAAACTCTTAGTTGGAAGTTATCTTCGATTTATATTTTTAATATCACAACGATAAAGAATAAGAATTATAACTAATTTTGAGTAGTTATACAAGTCAATTTTTTCTCTCTAACAACTCAGTTTTTATCTCAATCTAGGAAGTTTCAGTTTGGAGTCTTTGGTTAGAAGCCAAAAAATAACCACGATACTACATAAATAGCTTCTAAAACCTAATAACATGTCCTAAAAATAACTAGACTGAAAGCTCTAAAAGCCTAAAAGTACTTTCCTCACATCTCTACCAACCGTCTTTGTCTGTTATGGAGATCTCCATCTCGTCATAAACACCGAACATCCAACAGATGGTAGTGATACGAAGAGTAAGAGTACACCTTTGAGAGCAAGATAATACTATTCGATACTCATTTGAAAAGAAGAATCAGTCCAGGGTTTTCTGTGGTGCTCTGTGTGAGTCCACCAAAATGACGGTTTTCTGAGCAGCACTGTAAGTCTATGAACCATGTTTGCCATGTCTCTTGCAAATTCTTCAAACTTTACAAGCTTGAAACAATTTCTCAAACCCTAAGTAAAACTCCCACTCTCTGTCCCTCAGTTGTCATGGATAGCATATGTTTAAGCTCTCACCATTAAATCATCTCCACATTTGGGCATTCACCAAAAACTTCAAATAACTCATTATTAGAAATTCCACAGTCTGAGGATGTGGTGGGGCGTGTGAATTCACCATTAGATTATTTAAAATTTGCGGGACAGTTGACTGCAGATCTGAATTGATCCAGAACTGAATGCATTTTTCACTAAGCTTTATAGGTGACAAAATTTTGGGTTGGTCAACCTGCTTGCTGGTCACGATTTGCACTAAGGTAAAATCAGAAGTGCTGGTGGCAGGACCTGAGTCACCTGACACAACCAGTGGAACATTGCAGGACGTTTTGCTCAAGCATGTTAATATACTGCTTCACATGACACAGACTATAAACAGAGCATGTCAGCCAGACCACTATCTCAAGCATCACAATCTATGATCAATAAACTTTATTGTACATATCAAACATGAATACATGATATGAAAAAAAAGGACTCCACATCTCAATGATTGAAACAAATATTGAATGGGGGGACATACCAGAACAAGATCTCATTTTGAGATTGCCTTCATGAACCGATTTAGTGAAGAAAACATATCCATAGCTTTAACAAATATGGAAGCCCCCCCCTCTGATTTCTCCACAAGATCCCCAAATATTTGCTGTATTACAACAAGAAAACATGAATGATGATTCACATCTTTACATATTGAGGCCACTTGTGCAGCAAGTTTGGTATGACAGTATGTACTAAAATATAAGGTGCATAACAGAAAATGTAGATTTTATGAATGATCAAGGCCAGCAAGTCAGTCTACGAAGAACAAAGTTAAGAAGGGCAGTTCCTGGCAAAAGCCCGTCCTCCCAGAAAGGGAAAGAAATTTGAGCTCTGCGTGTCTTTGTCAAATGTGCAATTTGGTCTTGCTGTGTGTTAGCGACGCCTAATATTATGTTCGACGAGTACCATTCACTGGCATCAAATTTGTAAATGAAAACATGAGGGTCTCAAGACTTGATGTATTTCATCTAATCTGGAAACGATACAGGAGTTCAAATGAAAGTTATGGACACCTAAATGAAGTACTGATGAATAATAGAAACTGTCCTGTCACAACTAAGCCAAGGAGTTCAGTCATAAGTTGAGATGCAAATCTTTTGTAGCCTCATCCTGTCTAACAATAATTACAATAGTCTTCAACTGGTAATGGGGGTCCATGGACACTTTCAATTTTGAACAAGGGAAATATGAAGTGAATAAGCTTGGAGCATTAGAACAGTAGCTGACCTCAATCTCTGTTGGATCAGGACGGCTAGCTTGTTCCTTTGCTAATCGATATCTATTTGGTCTATCTTTGTCATCATAAAACACCTTCCACATTCTGTTAACAAAGGGAGAAAAGCACATAGATGACAGCAGATCTGCCAAATTTCAATTTACC
This sequence comes from Zantedeschia hybrid cultivar, assembly GCA_030544215.1. Classification (NCBI taxonomy): domain Eukaryota; kingdom Viridiplantae; phylum Streptophyta; class Magnoliopsida; order Alismatales; family Araceae; genus Zantedeschia; species Zantedeschia hybrid cultivar. Next base: position 17,934,087 of record JARZZO010000002.1, on the reverse strand, counting down.
AAAATATCTAAGGGTTATGATAACCTGCATTACTTCCTTCTTACCCTGGATAGCATCTAAAGATAGCTCCAGACGGCAGAGGCCTCATTGAGTATACAGCAGTGAAAGTGCTGCATGCAAATGAAACAATATTCTTCTTTAACAAATAACAAAGATTAAATGCCTATATGGTAAACTCCACTCAAAACTCCAGGAAACGTTCCTGCATGGAGAGAGAGCATCAATAATCACTCTAGAGGCTAATTATGCTGCCTTATAAATTAATCATAACACAATGTGTTTTCTTTTGTTCTTTACAGGTGGTGAATCATTGCAATGGAATTTTACATGAACACTTTTTAACAGCACCAAGTTAAGAAACCACCATAGCCAAATAAAAACATATTGTATGGGACCTTCAGCTTCTGTTCCATACACACGTTGTCATCTCAACAAAGAAGAAACACGTACCTTAGAAAATATCTTCGCAATTTACGAACGTTGAAACCAACTCCAACATCTTCACTAACAAGGCGTGGGTTCCACATTATAAGAGGTCTTGGCTAGTCATAGAGCAGAAGAATTATGCAAGGAAAAGCAACCTTGTTAACTGGAAGCTTCAAAGGAAATAAATTGAAACATGTAGTTCAAATAAATGTGTTAAGTCCAAAATCTACTGATGGAAACATATCAGCAAGATCTAACAAGTTGCATGCTCTGCGATCCAGATCTATAATTTTTCTGAGAATACAGGATTTCTGGGAGACTCATTATCTTATTGAACTTAATAGCTGCAGCTAGCCCAATTACTTAGCAGATGACAGTATGAAGAAGTGCTAAAGGGAGGAAATAAAAGAAAAGACAACCACAAAATTCATAAGATGATTTGGTTGAAAGAACATACTGGATCGTCCGATAATCGGGACGCAATCCGCTCAACATATTCCAACATTTGATAATCTGGAACTATCATGACCACAATGTCATCTCCATCTTCAACAGGCTTCCGGTCACTTAAGCTGCACAAGTTGAGAGTAGAAAGTCAATATGCAATTCTGCATAAATTTTGTAAAAAATGATTTGATACAACATGGCAAGAAAATTACGCTAGAATCTACACTCAGATGTGTTTTATTCACATTTATTGGTTAGTAGGCAGATGTATTGGGAGTAACACTCTTCTCATTACCAACCATGTTACTTTATTGCTTGGGATTGTGACAAATTATACTTCAGAAATTTGAATGAACCACATTGTTCATTCTTGGGCCAGTAGTATTATTAGAAGGAAATTAATTCTATCGGCATCCAAGCAAACATAATGGGAAAAGCAAGAGCTGACTGAATTGGTGGCAAATAATAGGATGAGATATTACTTGGAACACATTTTGTTAGTTAGGGTCAAGGTTTACCATATCGCTGATCTGTATCATATCGTATCTTCCCATATACGGTACGATACTAATCCATATTGGTCCAGCTCGGTCCGACTCGCATGAGTCGCATGAGTCAAGCCAATAAATTTATTGAAAGTAATGAATTTAAGCCATATTTTAGAGAAATATATCCTATTAATTGAATAAAAAGTGTGATTTTACTTATCAAATAGTAAAAACTCAATTTAAAACAACCAATTATACATGTATGAGTCGGTAGGATCCGGTCTGACTCGGTGAGTGCCAGAGGATCGGACTCGTCCAACTATGAGTCGACTCATACGAGTCGGCACGATCCGGTACGATACGTCAAACTATGCTTCAGGTATGGTGGAATGTAAACTGGGGTTGAATGTACACCTGAACCCCTGCTAAATTGCTAACGGCAATAATACTTTAGTTGACGTGAATACTAATGCCATTCTCAAACTGATTTCCCCACAAATCATATCATTTTTGCACAAGGTAATGAGCAAAAGTAGAAACAATGCAGAAAAAAATTATCATGAGAAAAGAATTAAATATTTGACTTATTGTTCAAACCTAAGAAGTAAAAACCTAGATGCATAGTTATTTGCAGTTTCACCAAGTTACAATATATACTGAGGCTAACATTTTTTAAAAGTGAATGCTATATTCCTGGACCATTTTTTTTTCCGAAAGTGAAGAATATATTCTTGGACTTACATCTCTGTTCTAGTATTTGATTTGAATTAACTATTTACCTGGAGAATCCGAAGTTTGCATCCTTCCACTGATACTGCAGAAGTGCGGCTGCTCCTGTATCTGGAAATACGGCTTTCACCCTCTAGAAATCAAGCAAGGAGTAAAAATTAGCATGCATATTTAAAAAACAGGCCTGCCGTTTTTTTCTTTTCTGTACAAAATTATCTAATCACAAGGAAAACTTTCTCTTCGCAAAACTTCGAGCAAAGGAGGCAGTAAGCTACAAAAGGCTTCCTTTATGAATCATCAACACTACAATCGCTACAAAAGATACTAAAGAAGGTATGTGTTATAATCAGATCACAATGTCTTGAAAATTCTTAAAATATACATACTTTGGTTATCATTTCTAATGTTCACAGGCTGTTCATGCTGTATGGTACAGCCTGTATGAGGGGTCGGAGTGCCAAGTTTAGTTCCTCGGGGGTAGACTAGTGGATGAGCCCCTAATAATACTTCTAAATAGCCAGCCATATTGGAATTGAACGGCTCCCTATCACTATTCTATTCATCTCTAAACACCCCACACAAGCCTATCAAATACCTGGGTTCCACCCGTTTCCTGGATAAGAGTCTCCAAGAAAACCCTCGACAATCCCCACAGCTCTTCCTGGGCGCCTTCGTCGTCTAGAAACTGCAGCTGCGGTATCAAAAGCTCCACCTGCAAACGAAACGCCAAGAACAAATCTCCAGTAAATCCCCAGAGTCAGCTCACAGAGAAGGGTGTGTGCGTGCGCTTACGATAGCTCTCATCCCGCCGGAAGAGACGAACAGCGCGCTCGCGCGGCCCGACTGCCGGACGGCGTCCTGCAGATCGCACGGCAGATCGCTGCAGCCAACGACATCACAAATTCACACACGGGAGTACGTATCCACGCATCAGTCCAACTCCCCTCTACTACACACCAATCCCGCTTACCTGTCTTCTTCTTCTTCTTGTTGTTCTTGTTCTTCCGGTCTGCCTTCCACGGAGGGGAGAGCTTCTTCACCGGCGCCGTCGGCGGCGGGGGGCACTTCTGGGCCGTCGAACTTCTCGAACTTTGCACGGGGCGCCGCAGGGGAGCTGCCGCGAGGCAGGGACCGAGGGAGAAGGGGGAGGCTGGGGTAGGAAGAAGAAGTGGCGGCGGAGGTGGTGCGGGAGCGGTGGAGGAGGGGAAGCAGGGGGTTGCAGGAAATGGTGGCCATCTCCCCCCCACAAGCTTCCTCCCGTTATCAGTTGGGTTTTGCAACGGGCGTTATCTATACCAACCGGGTAGGGACGTAAATGATATCCGAAAACTCGTTTATCCGTCGGTTTCCGAAGTTTAGAAGTCATAAAAAGATATAGTTTGAAGTAAAATAATAAAAATATTATATGTATCCAAATAATTTAAGATGAAAAAATAACATATTTTTTTTTCAAATTTAATTATTGAGTATTCTTTTGTTTTCTTTCGCTTATCTTAACTATTGATTATATCGTATTTAAAATTCTCATTTTTAAATAAAATCTCTGATCATACTTATACAATTAGATGTCATATTGATTCACGCTATTATTCTAATTTCTTCTCTCCTTCATTGACTAGTTTGCGAGGTTTATGTTCACAAATGTCATGTGATTTACAAGTAAATTTATAAGAATTCTTTAAGAAGAATTTATATCTATATATATTTTGAAAGTAGTATTTCTTTGGTTCCTCTAAAAGTAATACAAAATTAAGTTTATGTTGGCACATAATATTATCCTATACTTTAACTTTTATATATTTATTTTTAATAATTTTACAAAGTAAAAATAAAAATACACATTTCTTAAAAGATAATAATAAAAATACACATATTACTTTAAAAAATACAAATAAGAGTAGAACCAATATTCTACCCAACAGGTATCCCTTTACATCCCTACACCAAGCCTCTGCTCTCGCCCCTTCTGTGGAAAGCCGCGGCCAGTGAGATTGGCTTTTGTTTTAAAAGCCCGTTGAGGAAGCACTTTTGTTCGGACGAAGCTTGGAGTTAGAAACCGGGAGAGCATCATAGATTCATAATGTTCTTCATGAGTAATACAAATTTACAAAATTCTGTACCTCGTTTCTTTTTAACATCAATTGAGAGAGGGGATGCAAAGGAGATTTAGGGTATAGAAGATTTCATTCCTAAAAATATTCGATGAAAATAAATTTAATTAATTTAGATAAGTACATTAATTACTTTTTAAAAGTTTTCTATCAAAATACTAGAGTTGAAAATCATAAAGTCTAAAAATGCTTCCAAATCGAGGGGATACCAAAGGTGACTTAAGAGTCTAATGATAGTGTCAGGGTCATTTCTTTTCTTAGTTGGCAACATAACTCCGCTACATTAAAAATGAGCAACCTTGTGTTCCATTATGGTTGGGAGAGCAGTCCGCAAGAAAGAAAGAGAGAAACTTCTCAAAGAGAGAAAAATTATAGCTGTTCACTCCAATCGTGGCTACTCTTTTGTTGGCGTTGGTGTGGTACATTTTGTAAATCTACTTTCTTTGTCCCATCTATTTATCTATTAACTTGTTGGGCCTTCTTGAAACTGATTACTAAATCTTACTATATATGCCTCTTTTTATTATCGAGCCCTAATATTTGTTTTTTGGGAGCATCCATCATACAACTTAAAATGAGAGGCAAACACTAAGAAAGAGATAGAGAGAGAGAGAGTATGCGCACGCGTGTGTTTGCAAGAATAAACCTTAAGGTCTTCTTTGGTATCCGGATAGAAAAAGGAAAGAATAGGGATAAATTAACTTAGATTAATTTATCCCTATCCTTATTCTGTGATGTGTTTGGTACGTGAGGGGATAAGAAAAAAGTTAATCCTATTCTTTATTTGGTGAAAATGAGCACAGTATAGAAGATAAGTTGTGAAAAAGACATTGCTACCCTTCTGATCTAAAGTAACATGGGTATTATATTATTTTATGTAATATAACTATATATTCAATATATATGTAGTATATTAAGTGTAAATATTTTTTTATTTTTTATTACTCGTATCATGATACACTAAACATACTTAATTCAAGTTATTGAATTTAATTATATTTTAAAGGCACTCAATTTATACTACACATAATTAACATATAATTAGAATATAATAATATATTAAATATACTTAATAATATTATTCAATATAGTAAATGAACCATTATTAAAGTTAATTATATTATTATTTTATAAATCCGATGTAATACTAATGTCTATTAGTACTAATACTAGTATGTAAGTACTAATACTAATCTAAGATAATAATATATGTATTATATTATATAATAATCTATTAAAATATTTATTAGTGTTATTTAAAATAATAATGTATATTATTATATTACATATAAAATATATTAAAGATGCTTATAGATTTATTTAAGTATTATATATATTATTTTAAGTATTATTGAATTTAAGTATATATTAAAGTATATACTAAAGTACACATTATTTCATTAGCTAGTAATGAAGCCGTTATTGAATTTAAGTATATTATTTTATAAATCCAATGTAGTACTAATGCTTATTAATACTAATATTAGTATGTAAGTACTAATATTACTAATATAAGTACTAATATTAATTTAAGATAATAATATATGTTATTTTATAATATATAATAATATATTAAAAAACTTATTAGTACTATCTAAGATAATAATATATATTATTATATTATGTATAATAATATATTAAATATTCTTATTACTATTATTTAGTATAATAATATATTCCATCCGTATTGACTTGATTCATATTTCCATTTAATGACATAATGTCATTAACTAGAAATAAAGTTGTTATTAGAGTTAATTATATTACTATTTTAAGAATACGATGTAATACTAATACTTATTAGTACTAATACTAATAATTTAAGTACAAATACTAATTTAAGATAATAATATATGATATTATATTATATATAATAATATATTAAAATACTTATTAGCACTATTTAAAGATAATGATATATAAGATAAATATAATAATATATTCTATAGGTGTTATCGATTTGATTAAGAATTTTATTTAATAATATATTTAACGTTATTAGATAGTAATAAAATAATTATTAGAGTTAAATATATTATTATTTTATGAACCAAGAGAAGGGGCAAATGAGGGTAACAATGAGGTTAAGGGACGAGGATAAGTCATTCCACCTTTTTGGTGGAACAAGTTATCCCCATATCTAACCCAAAAAATGGGGTTAAGCTCCCTTATCCATATCCCCCTTAACCCCTCTTATCCTCGTGACTTTTTACAATGCCAAACGAGGAACGGAGATATCTCTGACCTATCCCGATACCAAACGGGACCTAAGAGGATAAAGGGTTTACATCCATCAATGCGAGGTTGGCCGATTCGGGAGATCGATATGATGAGTATTCTCTCAGATGAGTCTTTGTAATTAATCAATCTGACTTGCAAAGACTCAACCTGACTCGGTAGACCCGTAAACCCCAAAAATTGATGCAACTCGTATAAGTCATACTGAGTCACACCGAGTCAGCAAACCTTGCATACATGTGCGTTCACAATTCATCTTTACTAGTCTCCATCTATAACTGTATATTAGAATTGCAGATCCACCATATGATTCGCGCACTTATCCGGTTGCAAATGGAGGCATTTATACCTTAAAATCCACCTTAGGGCTTCTTTGTTTATGCAATGGCCTTTACCAGTAAGCCCCGATTTTTTTTTGGTCCATTGAGGTCGTTAAATTTAAGGTAGACAACACCCTCTAAAAAGAGAGGGGAAAGTGAAATAGTGAGAAAAACCCTAAATAGAAATTAGGAACACCGCCAGTGTACATTCACAATCAATCTCTGCTAACCTTCGTGTACAACTGCATAACACACTATATGACCCGTATGTCTCACTCAGAAGTTTCGCCGTATTAGAGATCCGGATTTCTCAGATACAGTACGATACTAATCTGATTCAGTCCGATTCACATGAGTCAAGATAATGAATTTGTTAAAATTAATGAATTTAAATTATATTTTAGAAAGATTATTAATTAATATAAAAAATACAATTTTACTTATCAAATGAAAAAAACTCAATGTAAAACATTCCGTTAAGTATGTATGACTCGACACGATCCGATCCGACTCAATGCGTCTCAAACGGTTCAGATTGGCCTAAATGCAAGTCGACCCGTATAAATCGACCCCATCCAATACAATATGACAAACCATGCTCACTCATACATCTATTTCCTTGCAGACGTAGATTTATCATTGACCTCAATATGTACAAGTCGGCCCGATCCAATACAATACGGCAAACCATACTCGTACATCTATTCTGTTGCAGACGTAGATTTATCATTTACCTCAATATCTCATTCATGCCACCTTCCTATCTCACTACAAGTTTACTGGCAGGAGGCCTTAGCTTAAGAACAAACCTGATAAAGTACGAAGATGCGAAGAGAGAAGAACGGGGAAGAGGTAGAGGGTAAAGAACGAGAGAAGAGGCAAGTTACTTTTAAGTCGTATGCTAAGGCTTCGATGTAAACTTGTGAGAACCAGTTTTGTGATTGAACACGTAATGGCAAAGAAAAATATCATCTACAAATGGTCCGTTGGACTAGAAAAGAAACTTTATACTCGCATACACCATGCTGTGTGTTCTGACCCAACACTACATTTCGGCAGCAAATGATTTACCACAACCGCAGGTTTGTGTTGCGTTCGGGTTTTTAAAAGAGAAGCCCCCACCAATAAGTGCATCGCTGAAGTCCAGCTGCATTCCATAGACGAAAAGCAGACTCTTGGGATCACAAACTGCAAAGACAGCCAGCGTCAGAAGAATCATCAGATGACCAAAAACAATTAAGAAAAACTTTACAGTTTAAATTGGCTTGTGATAAATGGCTTGCAATTATTTGTGGATGAAAATAAAAAGAGAAAACAACATTTGCTTGTCCGCTGTTTCTGTGTATGTCCATGATTCTTGCGTTTGGATAGATTCTAAGCTTCTGCCACTTGCCCATTTCCTGTCAGTTTTCTTAAATCACCTGCCCTTAAGAGTCCGTTTAGGTTGATGTAAAACAGGTTGCATAACAGACTTTTTCCAAAAAGTATAGCACAATGACCTTTTTGGTAACCTGCAAAACTTTAGTCAATGGAAACCTTAGTCCATTGACTCCTCCTTTTCCCAATTTTGGCATCCATAGGATGAGACAAATCCCCTTAGCTACAGCAGCTGAAAACATGTTCACAAGTTGCAAATGACAAATTTTGTTTCCTTAGAAAACTTCTTCCATTCGAGTATGTTTCACATAGAACCAAATGCATCCTAAGTTTTTCTGAATTTCATCCACGCCCAGGACCATATCCTTTTTTTTCCCCCTTGCCTGGTACAAGCGATTTGTTAATGAAAGAAAAAGAGAGATGCGTACAAGCCAAAAAAGAAAAAAGAAAAAAAAAAAAGACCTGTATGTTGTAGGAGTCTGTCAAGCACTGATGGCTTGTCCTATGTACCTTTTGTTGGAGTGTAGGGAAATTCATGCTGCATCTCACCAGGAGACCAGGGCCATGCCAATTGGCACTGCATGAGGACAATGTTCTAAACCCTGGCTGCATGTTGACCCAGGATATGGTGAATTCGCTGCACATGCTCACATAGGACGACAGGATGAAGCAAAAGCACAGAGACTAGACCCCCTACCAGCTATTGACATGTGCCATGGGTGTTCACAGGCTACCCCCACGACTGCGGGAACAAGCTGATCCCATGAGCTTGGGATCTAGCGAGAGATCAGGAAAAGCCAACACCCACCCTTCTCTGTTGTACCTTGTAGATGATCACAATCCTCATGGCAAACCGTGACCACTGTCCTCCAAGGTAAACTTTGGAGGCTGTTCCCTTGCATGGGCTTAAGCTGTAGTCAACAAGATAAATTTCTATGTGCCCCATACCATTTCCTGGACGTGACCGAATCTTTTAACAACAAATCAGTCACAACCCAATTCTGTCTGTTGTGCCCCATAGGTGACATGATAGCTCGCTGCAAACGATGACCGCTCTCCTCATCTGTATACCTGCATATTTTGACCACTGTTCTCAGCAGGATACCCTCCAACGGAACTTTGGAGGCTGCCCCTTTACAGCTAGGTGATACGACATTTTGCCACAAGCTGCACATCTTACAAGCTGAGTTTTTTATGCTCGACAATGTTCTTCTATGGTTTAAGACTAATAGAAAATCTGGGTTATCATTTGGAAACAATCAGCAAACATTTTGCCAGTTGAGCAATCTCCACCTATATCAATAATGTGAATTCTGCAACTTCGATTAAGTTTTACTGTTTGTTCCCATATGAGCAGGTATGTTTACAAGACCATCCACTTAATCATCATCAAAGCATTATCGTGTTTATTTGGGGTGGGTTACGTGAATCCTATCTTGCCACTTGAATCTAAAGCACTGTTTGTAGCATGGTTTGCCGTACCGGATCGGCTCGTGCCGACTCGGGCGACTTGTATTGTATCATGGCGAACATGAGTCGGTGCGGCTCGACCGAGTCTGTGCAATTTTTCCATGTGACTCGGTCGTGTCTGTGCAAGTCGACCTGACTCAGACCGGATCACGGGAGATCCGAGTTGGTCCGACTCTTCGAGTTGGTGAACTTTGGCTTGTAGTTGTTGACAGTAGTTTTTTATCCGACCGGTTTGTTTCAATTTTTTATTTTGTCGACTGGATTCATGATTGCCCGTCGTTTGTATGGATAATTATGTGGTATTGACTCGCCCATGGAAAGAGATGATAAAGGTTCGGACGGACCTTTCCTGCCAGTCAGTAGACTGACGATGATTACATCTTGCTGCGACAAAAAAATCCTTTGATTTCTTTTTTAAAAGATTTGCTTTCCAGATGGCTCCTTACAATGTTAAGATCTCGCTCATTTTACTCTATTCGCCCACATATTGTTCATGGGAGGATCGACTTTCTTCCTCTCTCCCTTTTTTATTATGGTTTCTCTCTACAGTGCCTTCAACACTATTCATGATACTGTTCATGGTTACTATTCACGGATATTGTTCATGGGTACTGTTCGTAGGTACTGTTCACAGGGTGGTCCCGCTAAACGTCGGGTTAGTCCTTAAATGGACCTGAGATATGGTGAGCTGATGGGACTGTATTATGAGGTGAAGAGGAACGTGACACAATTGTCCGAGTACATTATTTAGCACTGGCGGTGCCTACCCCGGGCAGTGCTCATGATTAGTTTGAAGCGCAAGGTATTGCCGGCATTATATTGTTTGGAACGACATTGTAACTGCCTGTACACGGTGTGGCACCATCTACGGGGCGAGTCATTAACACACTTCATGTTTGATGGTCTAGAGTTTATAGCAGAAGGACCTAGTAACCTTGGGATGTGCAGATGGGTCAGGGTTGCAACTCTTTTCTATATGCATTGTCCTAGCCACGTCTCCCTCGAACTCGCGGTCCATTGACTATCGTTTGCTCATAACGTGGCAAAGGGTCTCATGTCGATTTGACAGTTTGCCATCGTTGCATTGAGGTGACAGTGAACTAATGAGACTCTAGTTGCGTTCGACAACTCATTATCACTATGCTGAGGTGGCAATAGGCCAACGAGGCATTGGTCCACTCAACAAGTTGCCATTGTCATGTTTAGGCGGCAACAGGCCTACGAGGTTGTAATGACACTCGATAGCTCGCCGTTGCGCATTGAGGTGTCAACGGGCCGATGAGACTTTGGCGACACTTGACAACTCGCCGTTACGCACTGAAACGGCAACGGGCCAACGAGGCTCCAACAACACTCGACAGCTCGCCGTTGCGCACTGAGGCAGCAACAAGCCGATGAGGCTTCAGCGACACTCGACAGCTCGTTGTTGCGCACTGAGGCGGTAATGGTCTGACGAAGCTTTGGCAGTACTCGACACGTCGACCGACAATATTCGACAGCTCGCTGTTACGTACTGAGGCACCAACGGACTGACGAGGCTTCGACAATATTCGATAGCTCGCCGTTGCGCACTGAGGTGGCAACGGACCGAGAAGGCTAAAAACAATACTCGACAACTCGCCGTTGCGCACGGAAGCGATAACGGGCCGACGAGGCTTCGACAATAGTTGACAGCTCGCCGTTGCGCATTGAGGCGGCAACAAGCCGACGAGGCTTCGGCAACACTCGACATCTCGCCGTTGGGCACTAAAGCGGCAACAGGCCGATGAGGCTTCGGCGACATTTGATAGCTCGCCGTTGCGCACTGAGGCGGCAACGGGCCGACAAGGCTTTCGTAATACTCGATAGTTCGCCGTTGCGCACTGAGGCGGTAACGGGCCGACGAGGCCTCACCAACACTCAACAACTCGTTGTTGCGCACTGAGGCGGCAACGGGCCGACGAGGCTTCGACGAGCTCGCCGTTGCGTACTGAGGCGGCAACGGGCCAACACGGCTTCGACGACTGAAACTTAAGTAAATAGATCATCGGCATTAGGCGGCATAGTTTCGGGTCATACCGCCAAGGCTTGGCGGCGTGGCTAATGACCATGACCACACCGCTAAGGCTTGGCGGCATGGTCAGGAACCACGCCGCCTATGCCTGGGCGGCATGGTTTTTTACCTCGGAGAAAGAAAGACGAGTCTTCTTCTTAACGTCTTCTTATTCATCAACCAACTAACTCACATTATACAAGGAGGGGTGGGGGTATTTATAGAGATCTTTGTCCAATGAAAGGCCGCCAAGTGGCGGCTTATGACTGTCCCTCGGAGGCGGGCCATGCTTGGGTGGCGAAGCCTCATTGGTCCAAGCCTTCCTTCCGCTTGATTGGTCCACTTGGTGATGACGGGGCACGAGGTGGCGATGACATGGCAACGATGACGAGGCCATGGAGATCCACATGACATTTCTCCATTGGACCATGTAAGCATGTGTAGGGCCCACATGGATTCAATTTTTTCTTAAAAAATCATTTTTATAGGCCGAAGCCCGGGGGCACGCCGCCATGGGCGGGCGGCATGCTTAGGGGCAGCAAGACCCAATACCTTGGGTTATGGGCAGCCCCTATTTTCTGATTTTGTTATTTGGGCCTGGTTTTTTTAATTTTTCAAGGGGCTTTTGGAGGGATTTTTGGTGGGAGGCCCTCCTTTGTTTTGAATTTTGGTAGTCGCCGTCTTCTAGAAAATTTGTTGTCGACAATAGTTAAACCTAAAAAGGCCATGTCTTTTCTTACTACACCAGACTATCATATTTTAGGCATTCACTAAGTCCTTTTGCCATTCTCCACTTGAATTTGATCACACCTTCTAATCAGTGTTGGAGCCTGGACTTCAATGACAATGCACATGCACAAACCATCTTAGTTCTATCCCCCTAAACTTAATGCCAAATGGAGCCAACCTACATCTCCACATATATGTTCATTTTGATTCTCATCCTTTCTAGTCTCTTTGCATCCACCTCAACATCTCCATACATATTCTGTCGACGTACCGCCATAAACTCAGTCTTACATAACAGGTCGCATAGTGGTTCCATAAAGCTTCTCTTTGAACAAGGAGACTTGTTGATCACAAACAACTCCAGATATGCTTCTTCCACTTCAAGCATCCCTGCCCTGACCCTGCACACGACATCCTCCTGCATCCCTCCAGCCTCTTAGATAATAGATCCTAAGTATTTGAAGCTACTATTTCTAGGAACGACTTGACCATCAAATATTATTTATAACCTAATCCTCGATCTACCTCATGTTACTGAATTCAAATTTTATATATTTTAATTTAGTATCAACTAATTTGAAAACCTTTAGCGCCACTTTGACTGGAGAATAGGAGAAGAATAAGGGCGAATACGGGGAGAATAAGCTTAGTTTAGCTTTGACAAGCGGAATGGCTTATACCGGTGCAGAATAGCCTATTCGGAGAATAAGGAGAATAAGTCATCCCACCCTAGACCCAAGAATTGCTTATTCTTCTTATTCCGTCAGCGGGCCCAACGAAACTATCAAACCGAAACACCCCTTATTCTAGTATACGCTATTCGGTCTATGGGCCCCACGTAATAACTTATTCCCCAAACAAAGTGAGGCTTAGATTCCAATCCAAAGGACCTCTTCTCTGTTCCAACTTAGCATTTAAACGTTCTATATTTTCGTTAATTAAAACGTAGCATCCCCAAATAACCAAGGGACTCCACCATGTTAGTATAAAATTAATTTGGGATATTCAAATGTAGTCTAAAGTAGATACTAATTCTTTTTTACTTGAGCTATCATTTACTAACAAGTGGCAAACTAAGAAAGTATGTATTCATGAAAATGTGCTTTTCTACTGATGGGGAATACAATCTTTTGACATGCCCTTGTGCTATTTCTTTTGTGATTATTGGTAAGTTTCCATGTAACAACCTTGGTATCAGCATTAAAATGTTTTTATGATGCCTACTTGATGATGCAAAAAATCTCTTAAAAGCCTGATATCAAATAAAATGTCACTTGTAAAGCAAAACTTTGGATCATCCTTTAATACATCACATTACACACATGATGGGATGAGACTCAGCAGATATGAGTGGGAAAACTGCACAAGACAAGATGCTCAAAACACATTACAAAGGAACAATTATGTGTAGCTGTATATTTGGCAAGATGGGGGAGTAATGGTGTGGGATCTGCAATACCGTTATTTGGTACTGAGATGGATCAATCAGAAACTCTGTCATTTGATGCAGATTGTGGATAATTTCACTATAGTAAGGGTATGAATTGAGGCTCAAGAGAAAAAAAGATAATATGAAACACATCAAGGTTTGTGTAGAATGCTGGACTCAGAAACAGTGAATCGTTGTGACTACATTCCTAATTTGATGGAGACAGTCACACAATGCAAAGCACCAAAATTTGAAACACAAGATATCTATTCTCAATGCACATCCTGTTTTTGTGCAGTGGTTCCAAAATTCACGAGGAATAGCAGGATGAATTGTGTAACTTAATTTGCATTTATTTAACAAGCATGTGAGTGGATGAAGTTGCTGTTGAAAATTTAGAATTCCTTATAAAATAGAACTGAAACAAGCGCTTAACTTGAGAAGAGAAGTTTGAATGTGGAAGCAGTTCTTATATTGAGGGATCTGAATTGGACTATGGATTGAAGTTGCATCCCACCAAAAAAAAACAAGAGACCGATGGAGATTGCCACAGAAACAAAAAAAAAAAAAGGAGAGAAAAGTGAAAAAATGTTACTCAAAGATACATGGGTGAAGTCTAGGATGGCCACAATAATAATAAAGAACAACTAAAAATATTCGATATTATATGAGTTTTGCTAAGCATAAAAAAGCACGTGCACGAACTCTAATGTACACAGGCTTGCTTGGGCTGGCTGGGACTAACAAAATAGGCTGTACAAGCTGGGCATGACATACGCCCATGCATTGTTTGCCCCCAACTCCTACAAACACTACTTCCAAATCCCAAGAAGTCACATTTGGTCGACAGTCTCGAGCAATTTCCCATGTAGGAGATAAAATTGTCTAACACCTAATAGAACACTGGCGTGTACTTCAACTGATCAAGCACTGAATCATAACTTTTTTATTTACTTTTCTGTTATAAATTGCACCTTGCTTGTCACCTTCCAGGAAAAAAGAAATCCAAAGAGAGCAAACTAAGCCGTTGCAGATACCACTAGGAATCAAAATAAGAAATGATTAATACTTAGTTTGAAAGTCTCTTTTATGTAGAGCACTACCTTATTCTTTAGAAGACCTGTTGTGCAAGAGAAACCTCTCCTCTTCCTTTGGGTTGTACTGCATTTTATTATTTAATAAAATAGGTGGTCCAACCACTATCATTTTATGGGGGAAAAAGTTGAAAGATAGTCAATTTAGAACATGGAGGGCTTTTAGAGAAACATACAAAAGGCTTCCAAACTATCCAGTAAAGAAATTTATTATTGATCACTGATAGGTAGACTCCACTTTTGGCAGGCAACCATAAATTCAAAAATAAACCTTACAATTGCTAATATCTGGTCAATGCAATGATATGTTTGTAAAGAACTCCCAATAACAATGCATATACACTTTTGCCTACCAGAGGAGTTCAAAACATTCACAGCATTGAGTGCTGTACAGCAAGTTAGACTTCAAACAGATTTCCCATAATAGAGAAAGTTGCCACATCTTGGACATTATCAACGTGAAATGCACCCCGTGTCAGAAGGAAAGGGGTCCATGGATCTCCTTGTATCCTGTCAACTTACTGTTCATATTTGACAGAGGTTCAAAGGGAAAATGTTTTTCAAGATCCATGGAAACAGGTTGTAGATTTCTGGATGTGTTCCCAAAAAGTGTGGCGTATGTATGATATGGCTGACAGAGATGCATGTTAAGCATCAACATGGATAAGCATGTCAAGCATGGCAAAATCACAGAAGCAGGAGACCACTTGTTTATACACCATTTACATATTCCTATGAACTTCTGTATGCGATACAAAAATAAACTAAGATTTAATTGAGTATGAGAAGCTTAAATGGAATTTAAAAGTAATAAGCTCTAACATCGATGAAGTTCCTTTTCAAAACTTAAAGTGGAGAGTCAGCACATGTATGAAAAGCACCATGAGCACATTAGTCCGAGATGGTTTCCTTGTACAAATAGGACTGTCAATCAAGTCGCAACTACTTAGTAATGTTTCACGCAAGTATTGGATAAAGCAGCTCAAAGTTTCCAGTAGAGAGAAATGTGTCAAAGGCACATACCAATTGTGAAACCATCATATTCAATGATTGAATCATCTGGTCTCATCTTGGATTTATTCTCAAAATCCATCGTGTAAGACATGCCAGAGCAGCCACCCTGTTTAACTCCAATTCTCAAACATAAATCTTCATTTCGCTCAGCTCTCATCTTACCCAAGTGACTCAGTGCTTTATCAGACAATAGAATTGCAGGTGCAACATTCCCAGAAGTTGTTGATGCTGAAAGAAAGAAAAGCCATTGAGAAATACAATAAGAATCCATGTAAAGAAAATGGTTCTCCGAAATCACAGGTGTAGTTGCAAGGAAAATATTTAATCAGAAAAAATGTCACTGGTGTTGACTGATAACTGAAGTTAGTTCAAATGTTCATATAAATGGTAACAGGTTAGAAACATGAATTGGTAAAAGGAGACGTGATAATACACAACAAATATACAAGCAATCACCGTTCAGAAAAATATATGATTCAAGCTGAAGATTAGACAGTATTATCCGTCTTTTACCCAGATTATTAGTGTTGTGATGTCTAAGCCTTCTATGCATAACTGTCAGAACTCTTAAATATAAAAAGGTAGTGTAATTCAACAATTTAATGTGATCTAGATCTTTGACTAGCTGGCAGAAAAATCCTATAGTTGCTATCCAGCACCAAACTTGCAAATGAAACAGCACATATATGAAACATTATATGATTCTTTATAACGTTGGATACTCACTTAGATTGCAAGGGGCATCTGTATAAAATAATCCGCAAAAGGAAAACAAACTCAGGATTTTGAGCATAATAATAGTACACAGCATCACTGCCAAATAAGGAAAAAGAAGATAAATCGAGGCTGTGTTTTGGTGGACCTTTTAGTTGGGAACCCAAACCAGTTTCAGCTTCCGTTTTAAACATGAAAACCATTGGAGGCAAGTGGATTGAACTAATGTTGTGCAGTCAAGCTAGTCATCAGTTTTTTTCCCAATCTAGGAAGCTCTAACTTGGAGCTTTTGGTTGGAAGCCACAAAATGACATCCATGGTTTCCAAGGTCTAATGTCCTCTCCTCAAAATGAGCCTATGAACCATGTAGGCCCTAAAATTCTTCCAATTTGAAGATGCATAACAAATGGCATGAGATTGTGGATGTTTCATCTTTTTATTTAGGGATTTTGGCAAATAACGTCCTAAAAAAATTATATTTGCAAATAATCCTTATATGATTCGTATTTGCATATAACCCCTTCACTATCATGTTTATTTTGAATTTCATTTTCACACGGGTTAAAATATTGTTACCCTACATAGAATATGTGAAGGCTATTAAATCAGAATACTAACAATAACCTCGTTAAAATAGAAAGACCTTTTCAACAGCATGCATTTGTAAATAGAATTTTTATGCTAAATATATTCTAAAGTTCAATTACAACAGGCTTACAGCTGGATGTCTATGTGATTTTTCTAGTAAGGTGTTTGAATAGTGTTATGCATATGATAGTTAAGGAGTTGTATGCAAATATGTATCATACAGTGGGTTATCTAAGTAACAAAAAGAGTGATGAATCCAATCTTCGAACATGAGTCATGCATGCCAACCGAAAGCCTATGAACATAACCAAAGTGAAACTTTTGAACTTTCCTAAACAAAATCTATTGTTGGCAATACCACGAATGTTGAAGTTTCAAGCGATATATTTTAACCAATAAAAAACTAAGGGAGTATTTGAGAACTGTCTGGAAGTCCTTTTAAAGCTCCCACGAAGATCGCTTCTGTATTTAATGGGAGAATGGACAATCTTTCTATGTTTAGCTTCCCTCTTCTTAGAAGGAGAAAACACCCTTCACACTGAAGGAGAAAATTATCCTTCCATTTAGAGTGATTTTTCTCCTCCTCATGGAATAATGGAAAATCTTATTTACCCTTTTCAAACAAATACCATATGTGGGATTCATCTCCTGCTTGCAGCAGCCCAGCCCACACATCACCTATGTTTGTCATCCTCCCAGCCATGGTTGTCGGCATCTCGTCTGTTTTCAGTCCATCTAGCTGTGGTATATGTGAACTCCTTCTGTTTTTCTCGTGACAATGATGCTTTAAAGAGTGTCATGGATGCGTTAATCAACTGGAACTTGAATATTGCCACACCAATATTGTTCACGGTGGTCTTGTCATGGTGGTCTCACTCAGTGGCCTCCTCATGCTACACTAGTATTTCTTCTTCGTTATTATACTATCATTTTACTAAACATTATTAATTAATATGACATTATAAATTTTTATGACATGCTATAAATCCATAGCAATGCAATGACAATATTCTGGTTAAAACTTTGAGAAATGCTTCGAATTATATCACATTTTTTGTGTTCCCAAACTCCTTTCTCTTCTAAGAAAAAAAGTACATCTGTTTGGAAACACTTCAATTTGAAGTAACTTTTGTGAGAAGCGCTTCACAGAAAGTTCCCAGACCTAACCCACCCGAAGACAGTGCTCCCAGCATATCGCAAGAAAGAAATATAAATTCTTACAAAACACTGAAGTCCATAAATCGTTCCGACAATAATTAAACAGGTACAGCTTCAACAAACTTAATTCCCAATCAAAGCTCACAGAAAGGGAACAAATTAAAGAGAAACTTCAATATTATAGAAGACTTGACCAAACAAGGCGCCGCGCGATTGTTAATTTGCTATCATCAACTGAATAAAAGAAGGAAAATCTCAAGCACGAAGTATCACCGATCAATTTCGCATAAGAACAGAACAACAAAAGAGTATGTGCAGACAAGAGAACAGAACAGCAAACCCCAGCAGAAGAACAAATCAAACAAAACTCAGAAACTTACGTCCGATAAAACTTACAATCCACCGAGAGAGAGAAAGAGAGAGAGAGAGGCATCACCAGCTGCCGCGCTGCACCGGATCGAGGCTGGACGCCTTCGGCTTAGATCGGCACCCGGCCATCGGAGGGAAGTAGGTGGCCGGGCGGCTACGAGAGAAGACGAGTTCCTGTTCAGGTGGCATACGGGAAGAGAACCGGGGGAAGCGAACACCGCCATGAGAGAGAGAGAGAGAGAGAGATGATAGGGAAACCCCGACAAAAGAGAACGGAAATGGGGTTCCGGATCGTTTGGTAAGAGGGAAAATAAAAGAAAACGCGAGAGATCTCCACGAGGCGGACGCCAAACGGCACTCTGTTGTCGAGTGCGGCGGGTGGCCCTGCCCGGTCCGAGACCCCAACCACGCAACTGCAGCAGCCAGCAGGGGATACTTCCGAGGTGATGGCAGGCCCCAAACTGCAGAGGCTCATCAATCAAACGGCCAACACATGCCGAGCGACTGTTATGGGATGGCCAAAGTAAAATACACGTATGCCAGTGTGGCACGAGTATTATTCACGCGTGCATAAATTTTTGGAATTTTTGTATATATGCCCTTTAAAAAGATGATATTTTCATCTATATTTCCAATAAAAATATGATACTTTCATCTATATTTCCAACTCCCACATATTACTTTCAGTACTACTAAAATCTCTAATATGATGTCAAATCAAACCTAAACATTTTGCATACATACTCCTAAATTCACTACTATTTTATATGTATACCTCTAAATTCACTAGAATTTGAACATATGTACCCTTGATGCTATCAACATTTACAACATTTTTCTGACATATTCAAATAGAATTTATAGTATTTTGATGGAAAGGTATAACCATAATATTTTTGAAATTTTAAGGATACTGAAAATAATATGTAAGAGTTAAGAGTATAGATGCGAATATGGTATTTTTTAGGAGTATATATGCAAAATTCATAAAATTTTAAACTTTTGTGTATATGTATCCTTGCAAAGCGCTGTATTTGTATTGTACCTGTGACTTTCACATATTGTTACAAATACTCTTGAAATCTCAAAAATGTTACAGTTATACAATTCTATCAAAATATCATAAACTTCAATCACGTTAGAAAAATGCCATAAATTTTGATAAATTTAAGAGTACATATGCAAAATTTTGAAGGAGGGGTATAAATGCAACTTTTTTGAAGATTTCAAAAGTGTTTATAACAATATGTAGGAGTTAGGGGTATAAATATAAATATGATAGTTTATAGGAGTACATATACTTACCGTACTAAATTGAAAGGTAAAGAAAAATACTTGTTTACTTTGATATTATTGTTTTATTCAAATATTTGGTATTTCTCATTTGACATTTTATATTATTAAATAAAATTTATAACTACCTATTTCTCTGGTCTCATGTGTTCCAAGTTACATTTAATCAGAATTGTGCGTGTTGTTCTAAAATGTTAATTGTTAACAAATAGAATTTGAATATATTTTGCGTTAGCCTCTAGCAATCTTATTCATTTGATCAAGTTCTCATCTTCTTATTCAAAATTTAAAATTAATGAGATCCAAACTTGTACTGGCTAAATATCTTATCACATAGGAGCTTATCTTTTCATCGATCATAGTTAGTTATTTATCCATAGCGTATTTTACTAAATATGATGTCACCACCAGAGAAAATATGACAAGCATTGGAGCAGACGTTTTAAAAAATGGACCTCCGCATTGCGAACAGCGTTGCCAAATGTTAAACGAGATCGTAGGGGGTTCCTTTTCTGTGTCCTTGGTGTGCGTTCAGACACTTAGAGAGATGATGAATGAAACCATTTGATCTTAAAATGATGAAAAGATATGCCATTACCTCCTCCTTTTATGTGTCCGGAGACACGCGAACTTGGAAAAAGAAGATGTAAAAGATCCCAACAAACATGTAGCGACCATTGTATTCCAGTCAGAAACCCAGAATGGGACCACGCTTGATTCTGGACCCGGCTGGTGCTCGAACTTTTAGACCCAAAGAAGTTTTTGGATCGACCGTAGGTTCATGACCAGCCATGAGGACATACTTCCAAAGAATAATACTTACTGCAATGCTCTCAAATGAGGCGCTGCAAGATATTACAATAACTATACTTTTTTTTTTAAAAAAAATTGAAGTTGGAACCCACGTGTTCACCTTTCCATATAAACTGATCTCCTATCAGACAACTAAAGAAATTCTAAAAACTCAAAAACTAAATTCTACAGGCCGAAGCCGACAATGATTTTTTTTTAGATTTTTTTATTAGAGATCGGCTCATACAGATAGATGAGACATGTGTGAGGCCCAACCTCAAGAAAGAAAAAGGAAAAAATTCTATATCGACTGCAATGTCATGCAGTGCAGCACCGAGGAGCATGGCAGCAATTGGTACTTCTCAGACAGGTGGTTGTCAAAGGGATAAAGTCCTTATTGACCAATTTGTGCGTGTGTCAACCACTGTAAAGTTTTGCACGTAACAGATTTCCTCCCATCTTTTTCTTTTTTTTGGATGATTGAAGAGTCTAATTACGTGTTGGACACCCTTCCCAAATGATGGCACTTGTAGACTGCGACAAGTTGCAACTCAATTAATTCCAAACAAAGTTATTTATGTGATCCTTCGGGTTCCAACGGCAAGTTTTAAAATAGACTTCATATTTAGAGAAGAATCGAATTACGAGAGAAAGATTGCCTAATGTGACAGTTCAAAAGCAGTGGAATCTGTTCTTTCCCAACGTTTCCGAGGAACCACTGCTGCCACTTCCCAATCCTTGACACCGTTCAATCTTAATAGCAGGTGTGAAGGTGTCTCCTGCAGAGTCTGTTGGAATTGAATGAACAGCTAGAACTTGGAATGCCCAAGACCGTTGCCCAGCTTGCTTCAATCATTTACCAGTAATCCTTGCAAGAGCACACACCATTCTCAAAATGGTGGAAACGGCTCCTGTCCCTCACAACTATCCTCCGGTTATAAATTTTAGAGATGAGCTTTATAGATGCATGGCAATCCCCACACACCCTGAGGTTCTTCACTACCCTTAGCTCTGTCCCCGGAGCTGTACTAACCAGCCCGAATGCGATCGCGATCTTCTCGCTGTGGTACCGGAGAATGCTCTCCTTGTCTTCCTCGTCGACGTTAAGCAGGACTTGTTTGGTGTCCGGAGTGTACCCCACAGATCTCAGGTTCTCACTGATCTCCCCTAGCATGGCATAGATTTCCTCGGTTCTCCGATGGGAGTCGTCTTCTACGACAAACTCGTGGACGACTCCCTTGACTGTGATGTAACTGCAACCAGGATCTTTCTCTATGTCCAACTCTTTCATCATCAATCTCACCATTGAGACAGCCTCCCAATTGCCCAAGGAGGCATACAAGTTGGAGAGAAGCACATAGCATCCACTATCATGAGGGGCCAACTCCATGAGGCGTTTGGCCACTCGGGTTCCCATCCCAATGTTGCCATGGATCTTGCAGGCGCTGAGCAGTGCTTTGAAGATCACATCGTCGGGTCTCATCGGCATGCTGAGCACAAGCTCCTCTGCCTCTTCCAAGAGACCGGCGCGGCCGAGCATGTCGACCATGCAGCCGTAGTGCTCCATCCTTGGCTTCAACCCATACACGGTCGTCATGCGATCAAAATAAGAACGCCCCTCGTCGACCAATCCCCCATGGCTGCAGGCATTTAGAACACCGATGAAGACCACATCAGTGGGCACTACTCCCTCTCGTTCCATCCTCACAAACTGTTGGATAGCAGCCTCGGCCCGACCATGCAGAGCGAGGCCCCCGATCAACGCGCTCCAAGCGATGGGGTTCCTCTTGGGAAGTTCCTCGAACACCTGGAGGGCCTTCTCTATGTTCCCACACTTTGCGTACATGTCAACCAGTGCGGATCCGAGTACGTCGTCCACCTCGATGCGGTTCTTCTCAGCGTACATGTGAATCCACTTGCCCAATTCAAGTGCACCGAGGCGTGAAATCGCGGGGAGAATGCTCACGAGAGTAACATAGTTGGGCGTCACGCTCTCCATCTGCATCCTGTGAAACACATCGACTGCCTCCTTGAATCGGCCATTCTGCGCGTACCCGGCCACCATGGCGTTCCAAGATATCACACTTCTCTGGGCCATTTCATCGAACGTCCGCCGTGCGTCTTCGATCGCGCCACTCCTCATGTAGCCATCGATCATAACGTTCGCCAGCACCACACTGGCCTCGTCCCCCAACCGTAAAGAACACTTGTCGAACAATTGGCGGGCATCCCCCATTCGCCCACACACGGCATACACTCGAACCAAATTGCTGGCCACAAACCCATCGGAATCCAAACCCGCTTTAACGATCTGGCCCTGGACCTGCCACGCCTCTTCAAAGGCGCCGGCTTGGGCGCACGCCTTGAGTACCGAAGGGAAGGTGTACTTGTTGGGCGCGGCGGAAGCGTCACCCCGCAGCATCCGGCAGTACAGGAGGACACCCTTCAACGCCTGGCCGTCGGTCTCGGAGAATGCCCGAAGGAGGGTGTTCCAGGAGAAGACGTTGGGGAACTCCATCTGGTCGAAGACGAGGCGCGCGTAGCTGAGGTCCCGGTGCGGCGAGAGCGCGGCGGCCCTCAGCACCTCGGCGGCGACGAGGGGGTCTCTGATGCGGCCTGTCTTCATGGCCGCGGCGTGGAGGGGTTGCAGTTCCCTCATGGTTCTGCAGGCCTTGAGGTCGGCCAGGAGAGAAGGGGATGGGCATGGGGGAGGGAGGGAGGAGAGGTTGCTGGGGGAACATGGTGGGGAGTTGGAGAGCAACGTCGAAATGGGGGGCGAAAGCATCTCAAACCAACGGCGTCTGGAATGTAGTAGTTGTGCTTGTGGTGTTCAAGTTTTCACATGGTATACTAGAACAAAAAAAAAAAAAAAAAAACTTTTTCACATGGAATTGAGATCCTCTCATGGAGCTTGCTTTCCTTTCCCTTGGGCATATTTGGGAGTGTGGCTTATCATACTTTTTTAGATATATAATAAGACACATCTTTTTAACTCATTGAAAATTGTTTGATCTCTTAATTAGGTGGTTCTTATAAAAGTTACTTTTGACATAAATTTTTTTATGCAACTAATACAGTTAATAAGAATTCTTTGATCAAGAGATCGAGCAATTCTCAATAAGTATGACAAAGAAGATGGTAAAAACTATGGTACAACATTCCTCGTACAATAGGTATAACATTTTTTACAAAATTACAATTTTAGAGTCAAGAGGTTATATAATTTTAATTGTTTCTTTTGAATATAAAGTTATTTGAATATGAAGAAGCATGTTTTGATGATGCAATTCTAAAATGAATCCTCGTCTAATCTGTTGATTAGGGTGGATACTTTTTTTACATTACATGAAAATAAGGGTAAGTCATTCTAAGTACATAATCCTAACCTAGTATTATTTGGTATTGAGATAAGATTAGTGAAGTTGTGCTGACATAGAGCACGGTGGATGACTCATTTGGAATAAGTTATATTCAGATTTAAGTTCAAAAAGTGAAGATAACTTCCTTTTGCCTTAAGTGGGGATAATCTCACATCTTTAACCAACCTAACCGCATTTCTCTAAGCATATATGCAAGTTAAGAGATAACTCGGAAATATTGAAACATCCCCATACCCTTAATGCCATTCCATTTATTAACCTTTGTCACCCTTGTCATGTTGGAGTTCCATTTAAGAATACCGAATAAGCCAAAGCAATATCGATTCATTCGATATCTTAGGAAGTTTTAAATTAGGAAAAAAACTAAATGGGGTAATAGATGATCTCTATGTTGGGTTTTCGGATTTCTCCAGATTTTTCACGCAGCGAAAAATAAAAATAAAACGGAGATCCATTTCTGTTTCGAAAAAACTAGAATCCCGATAATCGGATTATCGAATCTTACCGTGTGCGGATTCAAATTCGCAACCATTTGGTTCCGTCGATGCGACACCGCAAGCCGCGCAAGCACCCGGCCTCTAGCGGAGTCTACGCAATCCTCCTTGCTGTGAATATCCTCACATTCCTCGTTCTTCGCAGTCACGAAACATCCGCCGTTCGCCACAATGATCGCCGCAACACGCGGACGATTTTCCGTCGAACGGGAGTCGGAGAAGTGGCGGAGCAGACCCGAGGATCCGGATCTGACCTAGGGCGCTAGAGAGAGAGAGGAAGAGAGGAGGGGGCGGCTAGGGTTAGCAGCAGCTTAATTTGCTCATCCCGTTCGCTACATTTTATACTAACCGCGCGGTTTTTCATAAAACCTCCGATTTATATAAAACTCACTTATTTATCCATCGCCTTGAAAATCATTTGCGTGTGACCCTTTAGACTTAATAACCAGTCCGATTAATAGCCCAATAAGTCCAGTGACTCCTCACTGACTCGATTAATCAATTAATAATTCATATTAATTAATTAATCAATCGAATTGATGTCGCACATCGAATTCAATCGGACCTTCGATCACGCTGAGTGCCAAACAACACCGCGTGAATCCGGAAGGTATCGGGATTAAGTAACCCACTTTTGGAACCTTTCTGCCGACAGTTACCGCGTAGATATAATCATTCATTCGTACAATGCTCTCGAGTCAACTCAAAGTATGGTATACTATCAAACCATAACCGGTCAACTCACTTGGAGTGAATGTTGTTGATGAATATCGGAAAACTCTTTTCTCGATATTATCGTCCGCCCTGGCCAGGGACTTTCGCGCATCTTTTTTAGAGCATTCTTTCTCACTGTACCGACAGCGAATAATTCCTTATTGACACTCAATTCCCTTCGACGGTATTCCGTTGTACCCAATCCTTGGCTGTTTAGAATCCCGTAGTTAGAGATTCATAAACTAAGGTCAAAGTACAGAAGTCCACCGACAAGATATCATTGATGTCTCAGGTCCGAAGACCATTCACTCAACTGCGACAATAGAATCAAACTGGTTGACAGTGAGGTACAGTACCATCCAGCGATTCAGTCGGATCAGTTCAGTGAACTCATTCTCTAATGAGTACCTACATATACGTTTTAGTGTCTCCACACAAGTGACTATGTGTAACGACCCGCCACCCAATAATCGAAGATCCGATTACTAAATGAGTACCAAATCATTAAATTTGGTGTCAAACCAAGATCTCGATAAGTCTGGGAAATAAATGATAAACTAAGCTAAACATACATATCACATCGAATTGTAAATGAAGTGTAGAAATTAAAAATTATTACAATTCGACTTGACTCAGCAAATAATTACTTACTCCAACTGAAAGAGAAATAATTAAACGTACAAGTCAAAAAAAAGAAATAACAACTACATCAGGGCATACTCCAGAACAGCGGTTGTTGGCACGTAACTCAAGGCAGCACTCTCATTGTTACGTCTGTCTGAAACTCTCACATGAAAACCGCAGGAGGTGAGTCTCATTGAAAAAGACTCAGTAGGGATCCTTCGATCCTCACCACCCACTCACACACCCACAAGTACAATATATAGTAACACAATTCTTAGATTTCGATATAAAACACACGCATTTATA
This sequence comes from Zantedeschia hybrid cultivar, assembly GCA_030544215.1. NCBI lineage: Eukaryota > Viridiplantae > Streptophyta > Magnoliopsida > Alismatales > Araceae > Zantedeschia > Zantedeschia hybrid cultivar. Next base: position 17,907,751 of record JARZZO010000002.1, on the reverse strand, counting down.
ACAGTAACATGTACGATTCTGAAACTACCGCGGAGTCTACAACTAGTGTCTCGACTAAACACACAAGTCACACGACCGAACGCGGAAAACACCGACCCGCTGAGACCAAACAGCAACCCCTCGGATAGCACACTGGCTACTCCGGCATGACCTGACTCAAGGTGGTTCTACTTCCCCCAACACGAGTGACACTCCGAATGTACCACTCCCACACCGGTACTAGCTATACCCTAGGGTACACCAGGTGATCCTCTCTCTAGGCGTCATCCCATCACTCCCACACTGGCGCCGTGTCACTCTCACACCGACATAGGGTGCCTAAACGCTAACAACTGTCACTCTAGGTCTATGATCGCACAAAACGCAACACGGTGCGATCTGATCTCGTAGAAATCATCGTCCTCAAGTATGTTCTCAAACATGTAATTAACCAAACTATCTATCAACGTAAACACATGTTAATTGCAGAAGTTAATGAGATTCTGTCTTGAATCGCGTCGCCCAAGACTGACGTCATTAAAGACTCATAAACTTGTTCATATGAAATCTGAGCTCGGAAGAAGGCCTAAAACACATCGTTGAAACGGGTCGCTGTTTAAAAGGCGTCGTTGTCCCTAGTCGCCTAATAACGACAGAAACAGAGACAGACTTCGGGGTGATCTGAACTTAAAAAGCGTAGTGCACGGAAGTCGCCGTTTAAAAGACGTCGTTGTCTTTGGACGCTATTCAATCCAGAGACAGAGTCTGTTATCTGGGGTTAAATGGCGTCGTGGGTAGAAGCAGCCTTTTAAATGGCGTCGCTGTCTCTAGACGCCTTTTAACCCTGACAGACAGGTTCTCCCTCCGCCTTCCCCCAAGTCACAAGGCAGGATTTCTCCCCCAAATCGTACAAAAACACCACAAAATAGATGAGGAGGATGAGAACCTAAATACCCATTAAAAACCCACAATTCTTCATTACATGTAATTAGTATTTTCACCCAAAAAATCCCCTAAACATGCTCCAAAGCGAGAAAAAACATGGTTCTAAACAAAATACAACGGGGATCGTCACCCTACCAGTTACTCGAACTCCTTCGAGCTCCAAGTTGCTAACCCGCCTCGCCACACGCCGCCGCCGGTACCGCCGTGGACGCCGTTACTCTACCGGGACGTCGGCCGCCGTCCGGAGAGAAATGCGTCGCGGAAGAAGTGGTGGTGGTAGTGGAGGAAGTTGGGAGGTTAATGGAGTGGGAGGGAGAGGAGGAATGGGGAGAGGAAAGGAAGGAGAGGGGGAAAGGGGCGCCAGAAGTTTGGAGGGAAGAGAGGAGAGAGAAGAGAAAGGAGAGAATGAGGAAAATGAGAGAGGGTTTGCGGGGTCAAACAAAAACTGGAAAAAATACGTCGTCCAAGTCCGACGTCATTCAGACGATAAGTCCGGACTGTACTCTGACTTATCAGGGTTGTATTCTAAATGACGTCGACCATGCAAGACACTATTCAGACGATATGACCGGAGCTGTACTCTCGCGGCCAAAAACCAACCCACGTGGCGCCCACGTGGCACAACCTAAAACACGTCCACCTTGCTGGACGCCGACGCGAAACAAGAACCCATGCCCCAATCCCACAAGGGTCCAAACCAAAGGGTCCGACCCCGAAACTGATCCGATAACCGGATCCGAAACCTCAATCCTGACACTAAGAGATCAGTCACCCTCATCTTATGAGCGGGAATAACCTGTACTAGTCTAACTGGATATCCGATGTCCTTCTTGGATATCCTCTGACTATGAACTATTAAGAATATGTGTGTTTAAGTGATCAGTCTCACTAATATGATCTCATCATAATCTTATCACTATCGCACATATTCGTAGACTTCATTATGAGACGATAATTAATATGATTTACACACAATGAATATTATGCCATTATATTAATAAATGAACGATATTTACATAATCAGATTGGCTTGTAGGCCACCTAAGACTAACACTCTATATGTCATATCATTCGCACGGGGACTAAAGGATTCATAACATTTATTCAAGATAGGCAAGTTTAAAATGTTTCTTCTCTAAAGTAACCAAGTACCAAGTTAAGGATGTTGTGCACAAAAGGACTCCTTCGCAAATATGACAAGATGTTTTAAGATTTATTATATCTTATAAAACCTAATCCAATTTATCAGCCCGACTTGCCCCCACAAACCCCTATAAAATGTGAATACGGGTCAAGTTGAACTGTTGGAAGTTCAAAAAAATCTGAACCAAACCCATCTTAAGTTCTAAACCCAACCCGTCGTTCTTCACTCTTGCCTGTCTCAATCTGCCTTGACCAAGGTCGGAATGAGTCGTGCACCTCCGATCTTAAGTCAAGCCAGGTTGAGTTAAGAGTCAAATATTCTTTTGTTAACCTTTATTACTAACTCAATTCTAACCCCATCTGACATTATCCATTGCCGCCTCTAATTTTTTTAATTGCTTATGAAAAATAGGATTCCAGAATGGTGAAGTCACCAAAGAGAGAAACAAACATAGATGATCTTCTGACCATAACATGTTGTTGGTATTTATACTGCAGTAGTAAAACTAAGCAAGGTATCACTAATCCATCAAGCTACTCTGGCAGTAAGCACTGAATAGGTAACAACAAAATAAAGAGAAATGAGAAAGGAAAAAGTATGGCAAGTCGACAACATTTGCCTGCCCATGCCAGTAACAATCTCATTTATCATTCATGCTATGCATTTCTCTTTGATTGAATAGCCATTAGTTCAATGTGCACAACATCTAAGAACGCTCCTAATCCGAACCATCCACTTGCTGTAGTCGATTGAAAGCAGATAAGACCGTAGACCTTCTATTTGCCATCTCTATTATTGACTCAAGAGCTGCCAAGAAGAAGCGATGAGCAGATCATACTTGAACTATAATTTATCTAATACTTATTTAATGTATTATGTGGCTATTAACCTGTCTCAAACGAAACTTGGGCGTCCCTTAGCTTTGGAGGAACCAAAGTTCCGAACATAGATAGTGACTTTGACCTTGTTTTCTGAACCTGCTTCATGGAAGCATGAATTATAGAGAGAAATGAGCCAAAAGAAAGCTATAAAGAATAAACGAAAAGGAAAACTGACAGTGTGGAAGACAAAAAGAACATGACTGACTTTGAAGAAACATCAGACCATGATTGATTGGATTTTATTTAACGGACACATCACAGGAAAGCAATACCCATGCCAAAGTCAGTGCCCAGCTTCCAGCAACATTACAAAATGTTTATAGAGAACTGCTGGACCACCCTTCAGCAAATGATTCCACTAGAATAAATAGCAATTTCTACCACTATGAGTGTTAACTTCTAGAATTCATCCTTTTCCTTTTCTTTCCACAGGTTAGAGCATCAATGGAACTAATAAGAACATATCTTGCCGTCTGGTCGTGTATATTTCTTGACAGACAGCTCAAGAACACCAACTTCTTCAATCAATGTTACATTTCTAATAGGAACATAATGACTTTCTCCCATTTTTTGAACCTTGCAGCCCTAGAAAAGATAAATTTAATAATTCTCAAATTAAACATGAGAACATAGATTGTGAAGTCCATTTGGAAGCATTTTACAAGAGATCTGCTGTCAAAAGTTTACCATTTTTCGGAAACTTAGTTCTGTAAATAATGAAAAGACGTTAAACTGTTGAAACTACTTGCACCATTTTTCATCAGTCAACTAATCTCTGTGGTGGAGAGCCCACCGTAGAGGTAAGCCACTTGCACCTCATGTATTTCACTGTTGAAACTATTAGAAATAGGATAGTCCGTTAGAAGGGACCATTTTTGGCAAGGGAATGTTTGGTTTAATGTAAAATACTGTAAAATACTGATTTTCGAACCCCATTTTTGGGTTTCAGCAGTTTTGGACTGAAACAAAACCAGTTAAAAAGACCATCACATGGGTCAACCGATCTTGAAATACGGCAACTTGCGGCATTCCAAACATATGGAAAGCACAGTAAACAATTTACAGCATTCCAAACATAAGGAAACCAACATTTTATGGCATTTTATGACATTTGACTGTATTTTATTTGGGGGCAGATTTCACAGAGAGAGAGAGAGAGAGATAGTAGAAATATACACATAACATGTGCACACAATGCAAGAACGTATATGCACATATGAGAGGGAAATGTATAGCAAGACAGAGACTATAATGACTTTCCAATAATGGGGGATTCCTAATTTGGCAATATGGTTTCTCATGATCTGTGGGAAAAGGGAAAATCTATCTTTTGGGTAATTACACTCTATTACAAGTTTCAAACTTTCAAAGGATTCATTTTATTTCTCATTTACATTCCAAAATGTTAAAGAAATAGTATCCACACAATCACAAAAGTATATCGGACAAATGATGGTGATTAAAAACCTAAGGTCCGCTTGCTTCAATCAACTAAAATATACTTCTCTTCCATCCCATTGGTGGTGGTACTAATTAGATAAAGGTTTTTTATGTTCCTTTTTTCCAGAAAGTGGTTGGTCAACAAATGTATCGAAAAAGAAATGTGATTACAGGTTTCCAGATAAAACCCTTTAGGCCCCCTAAATCTATACATACAGATGCTGCACTCCCACAAGCATAGACCCCCACCTAACAGCAAGTTATGACCACACATAGCAAGCAGAATGTGACACAGCCTCTCCATAATGGTTAATGATGAGTCCGCAGGGGTTCCTCCCCCCCCCCACCCAAAAAAAAAAAAAAGGGTTGTTGTGTTCAATGAAACACAACTTAAATTTCATAATGATGATGGGGATATTTGTCTGCCTAACATTCGTCAGGGACTGGAAACAAAATTGATAAATCTTACTTGATCATCAACCATAGTAGAGTCATCTGTTGTTTGAGATGCAACCTGCAACCCTTCACAAAGATAACAAGCATAAATCAATTAACAAATAACCAACTAAGCTTGCTTGACAAGATAAGCTACTAAAGACCACAATCACCACAACACATCAAACCCACTCCAAGAATAATAAGTTGTGAGATATTATTATACCTGAGGAATTCCGATGCCTCAACCATAAGCCAGTATTCCTTTGTAACTCCCCGTTGATGTCTCCCTCCTCGGATGAAGACTTCTGACCTTCATGAGTTGCCCATTTTGAAAGAATGAAATGTGGTTGTGATGCCGGAATTCCATCACCAGCTGTTCCTTGGGCATTCAAATATTTCAGTTCTCCATTTAATACAACTAAGAAATGTTAACTATCCCAAGAATTGCTTATCTTATGATAGATATTATGCAACATAATGCTGTGGACATACTGACAATTCAACTAACAATGTAAAATCCATTATCAGAATGGGCTTTACCAGTTGACTCGTCCACATCTACAGTAGTAGCAGCAGAATGTGGTTTTAGGTCAAATAATGCACTGGACATGCGTGAGAAACCCATAGAATGGCGAGCACCAGCCAGTTCCAACCATCCCTGTCAGGAATGAGTAAGCCATGTATGATGAGTATATGAAAGGTAAAGCAACAATATAACACACAGCATCTGGGTGAAAAAATCACATGATATCGATCCCGAGGAAAAAGAATAGATGACATGCAGAATCAAGAAACCGAGGAAAGCTGATTCTCTTGCCCAGTTCACCATGCAATGAGCCTTTATGCTATGGAACTGGGCAAACCTGTCTCTTAACCGACATAGAATCACACCCAGAAACTTGCGACGGTTGAAATTACCCTCCTACTATATGTGAACTCAATGTTACTCCTCGAGTATTAAAAATGACTGGTGAACATGCTTTCACAGTTTCCAATAATCCTATAAACGTATGACTTGGTAGATACTTCTATTTGCCTTAGAGAGCCACACGTGGGTATGGCACAACACCAAGACATGTGTGCCCAACATCTGTATTAAAATTTCAAAACAGATGCCCTCAACAGTTCTTCAAAATGCTTGTTTGAATATTAAGGTCCAATAACTTGACTACTATTTTGTTTATATTTCTTATGTTTTAGATAAAGTTTCAGTTGATCATAGTTCACTACGTACGTGCATAAGTACATGTTTATATGTTTTTCATGTCCTGTCTTGTTTCTACCATTTTGCCACGTCCAACATACATGCTTGTGACAACACAATGCCCACATCCATGTCTGAGAAATCATAACTGGAAAATATTGGCCTCCTGTGTTGAAATTAGAACTACCAGCCTATGAAGAATCAGAAGGAAAGTTGATTTTATCCCAAAGCGTTGATGAAATCAAGTGAAAAGCTGGTTTCTTGACCCACATAGGTATGGAAAAGAATATATGTTCCCACCAAAAAGTTCTGAACGATTATTATTATTATCAGACTATGCAGGCTTAGCATCTGCCATGGTGGTGTGGCACAATATGCCTTAATTTTTATCCGAATCCCCAACATCATGTCGGTATATATGCTTTACGAGGCTCCGGAACCGGCATACAACATGACAATGTCCATCTATAGATTACTACTGCAGTTCTTATAAATTGTATACATGAAAAACGAAATTTAAGCAGACTTCCCATACAGATATTTTTGGACAGAGAAGAATAAGACAAAAGAGAAGCATCCATCTAAAACTAGCAGATGCCCACTTTATTGAATCTCACAGCCCAAAGCAACAAATTATTGGATGATAGAAACTTTGACTCTTTCCCATCTCTCCTTTCTTTCACATGTAAAACGGAAATGAATCTGGTTCAGTCTCCTTTCTTTTCCTTTTTTTTTCACTCATCATGTTATTCTAGCCTATAAATCTGCTGAACAAAGGTGAGACTGCATCTTAGCTGCTGCTGCTTTGTTGCTATATGCTTTGCTCAGTGATTTTGTACTGACTTGAAATTGTTTGGGAAATTGATGAGAACTAAATAATTCATGCCAACTCTTGACTGGATTGAGACTGAGGCCTTGTTTGGGAACAATTCTACCTCAGATTCGGTGGGAATATGAAAAGTGCCAAAAAAAATTCAAATGAAAAAAAGGCAAGTAGATTCTACCAGAATTCAAATTTTATTCCATGTTGAAAAAGGGCCTCTTTTCAATTGCTAGCATATCTTTTGAAAAGGGGATAGGAGGGGAACCTGAGGATTCTAAAAAGTAACACTCCCTTTCTTTTCTTTTTTACCCTCCTAAAGTTCCTAAAATGAAGTAATATGAGATAAAATTGTCTTTTGATGTGTCTTCAAATTTGAGTTCTCATGGTCTTTCCAAATGAAGAGATGATGGCGTGGCCCTTTCTAGAATCTAAATTCCTCTAAAATTTAGAGTCTCCAAAGTGTTCCAAATGATGCATGAATAGGTAATGTATGAAGAATAAAAATGCGACACAATTTCCGAAAAAGGGTCACCTTTTTCCCTCTTTTCTCTCATCTGGATAAAACTATGTTCCAATGAAATTTACCACTTAAAAGAAAAACTATGTTCCAATGAAAAAGAATAGTTGCCCAAGAGATATAGAGTTACAACCACTTTACTATAATGCATCAAAAAACTTCAAGACCTTTCATCTGCACTTTCGTCTCTTGAATTCGGATTTTGCAACATCAGCCAATCCGATCTAAAGAATAAGTGGAACTAGAACTGCTCGCAAAAAACATGTAAACTTTTTAAACAGAGAGAAATTCAAACTGCTATTATATATGAAATTTTGCTCTCCCTTTTACCATTCAAATTGAACCCCCTATCGTTTCCTTCAAATTTTCGCCACAACATAACCCCACTTCAACGAGGCAGCTTGCACAACGTATTGCCTGCGCCATCAAAGAACCATTACCACCGAGCAAACATCCCTAGATGGCAATCCAATAATCCCCTTGACACAAAATTACGATACAGTGAGCTCGTTTCCCCACAACTGCGCTAGATCTAATAGAGCATCTCATCTCACATTCTAAAAGTTTCGGATCGATGAGATTTCCAACTCTGTCTAACGGTAACATCACCGGCAAGGGAAAAAAAGATCAAATTTGTAACATACAAATAAACATGATTGCAGCAAACGGCTCCAGGAATGCACCAAATGAAAAAGAAAAAGCAGAAAAAAGAGAAAACATTGCAAGGGTTCGGATCGTGCCTGACGAAGAGCAGAAGAGAGGGAATCCGTGAAGTCGAGGTAGCTGTCGAGAGAGTCTAGAAACTGGAGGACGAGCTCGTCTTCCTCCCCCATTACCTCTCCTCCGCCCTCCTCCGCGGTGGCTGCCATGGCAAGAGAACTGCGGTTTGCTCTCGGTCTGCCGCAGCTTTGCTTGTTTCGCGGGCTTCGGTTCTGAAGCTGTTGTGAGGTAACAGGCCCAACCATGTATTGGGCCGAACTGGTCTCAATCATATACTGGGGCAAAGAGGGCACATCTATGTACTGGTCAGTACTGGCCCACCCGGCGCTGCGAAGGTGTAGGACACCAAGAATATATTAAATATTGGTATCGAATAATATAGGATTCTTTTAATATTAAATTTTTATATAACAGTAGTTATAAATTAAAGTGCACGTGACGAACATTTATGAATTTAAAATTTGAGGGTTGGCGTGCCGGTGCCACATAAAATCCTAAACTTTGTTTGCAAAATAAGTTATTACGTGGGATCTATTGACGGAATGACTTATATCAAAATAAGAGGTGTTTCGGTTTGATAATTTTGTGGGGCCCGTTGAAGGAATAAGAAGAATAAGTAATTCTTGGGTCTAAGGTGGGATGACTTATTCTCCTCATTCTCTGAATACAGTATTCTGTACCGGTATAAGTCATTCCGCTTGTCAAAACAAAATTAAGTTTATTCTCCTCTTATTCGTCCTTATTTTTCTCTTATTCTCCAATCAAAGTGGCGCTTAGCTTTGATAAACAGTATACTTACTGCGCGGGTGCAGCAACCACAGGGTGGAGGCTATTTTTTATTTTTTAAATTTTCTAAGATTATGTCCATCATGTTTAATATGGTTGTATGATTCGATCTCTAATTCAATGACCTAAAAATTTTAAAAAATATGTGCCCCAATAAACAGTGAAAAAATGTCTTAAATATACAGAGCCCAATAAATGGGGCTCCCACATGTATGAACGTACAAATATGAATTCTCTCTCTCTCACAGACAAATCTTTGCGGCTTTATTTTTTACTGCAAAGTCAATGAAAGTTATCTGATGGAATGCATGCTAAAAAGTATTATTTTAAAATAGTAAAAAATAGTAAAAAAAATATAATTATATTAATTCTTATAGTTGATCTTACTCTTTGGAGTTTTAGTTATAATCCCGAATGAATGACACACTCTATTGGATGGTTACCGTTGAGTTTTTAAACCAGAAAGTAAAAGCAAACCTCAAAGAGAACAAGCCTAAAAAGATAGTGAATATTTTAGATTTTTTTATAATTATTTATTTTTTAACAGAGGGAAGGAGGAATTTGAGGGAGAACAGGTGAGGGATGTGGGTGAGAGAGGTTACCTCTGGATGCCTTCCCTTGCTTGCCCGCTCAGACTTACTTGCACATCTATGTAGGTGAATATTTTCCTTGTGTTCAGTGTGCCATAAATCTTCTTACAGTACTTTTTTGTTCACTGGGTACATTGTAAATTGTCATATTTTAAGATCGGTTGACCTCTAAACTTTTACTTTTACCTGACTTTGGTTTATAGTCTACAATCATCTTAAACCAAAACCAGTGATTTCAAAACCGTTGAATTTAAAATCATGAAGTTTATTTTTGCTGATTTTAAAACCGATGATTTCAAAATCAAGATTTTACAGTATTTTAGGACATAGACCTGCAATCATAGGTAGCATCATTCTTGTATCATAGTTATATGTCTATTAAGGGTATGCTTCGTGTACAGGTACTTTTCCAGGGTTAGGTCAGAAAATAGCAAAACACAAGGGAAGACAGAGAGAATTTAAGCCGCATAATTTGTCATTCATTGTAACAGAAAGAGCTAGTCCATGCTCCATAAGGAACTGATTCACATGAACTTAATGGACTAATTGATCCACTATGGCATTTGCTTGTATGTAGTAGCTTGGCATGGTAAAAGACATTAGCTGTTTCTTGTACACTACCTTTAGCTTTAGCATTCATTGCATGTTGATCAAGTATTTTGTGATTACATTTCAGCTTGTGTGAGTAAAATGGTTGCATGACTGTAAATAGGTTGGACTAATTTATTAATATTATATAGAATTGCATGACGGTAATTCAGCAGCTTCTCAATTATGAACAAATTCTACATCGGACAGAAAAAAAAAAAAAACGAGTTGATAGGTATGTCCAGTGGCAGATCCAACATTTATCCAGTGGAATCTTGAGATTCCATTGGATTTTGTCAAATTCATTGGTCCAATTTAAAACAGTCTAATTCAAGACTTCACTGACTCAGTCCAAAATTCTACTAATCCAACTCAGAACCTCATGTGATCTAACTCAAGACCCCACTAATCTAATCATACTTATGACCTAATATCTAAGTGACTCCACTAAATAAAATTTCTACATCTGCCACTAAATTTGTCGCACATATTCTTAAAAACTTATGTCTGTATACTCTTTGTAAATACAGGGTCCTCAGTGAAAATGTTAGTTCGTGCAGTGGGACTCTTAATTCTAAGACACTCAGACAAGTATTGTCATAACTCTTTAAGAAAAACACAGGATGCAATAATTTTGAGGTGTCGGAAGCAGAACAGTTTGGTGCATGGTACGTTTGAATTAATGCAAATATTTCATGGTCATTTCGTTTGAAGAAGTCAGGGACTCAACTTGCACTAGAGACTAATTTTGTGCATCGTAAAATGCCATAAGATCTCAGTTTTGAAATGAATGATTTTAAAATCAATGAAAATATTTTTTTTATTTCAAACTTACTAATTTTAAAACTAATGAAAGTAAAATTCTTAATTTTGAAATCACTGATTTTGGTTTGCGGTGACTTTGGACTGAAAATTGCAATCAATTAAAAAGAGAATTTTAGTGATCAAATGATTTTGAAATATGCAATCCATGGTACACAGATCGTACGTAAAAATAATATAAAATGATTTAAAACACTACAAATGCAAAGAAAACACAATTTTACAGCTGTTTACAATATTTTAGGGTATGTATATGCACCTCACATATGAGGACATGGCGCATAGGACTTCTTCCTACGGTAGTAGGGTTCGTATGGAATTGTCGCATGATTAGGTGAATTCTCGTATCCGGTGTGAAAATATCCCCGATGGAAGGGATATGTGTGAGATTCAAACTTCTCCCACTTACGAGGCGCTATAAATCACTGAATCACTAAGTTATTATCCAAAAAGTCTAAAAAGCATTAAGGCAACACTTTTGAGTATGAAATGGCGCCAGTGTTTAAGTGTGACCCAAACGTATTTGGTATATATTTTGACTTACTAACTACATACAAACTCGCAAATCAGACAAGGGATGGGTTCTTCAACAAATTTTTCCTTCAACTGCCATGAGGAAAACCTAAAGTGCACACCTTAAGAAACAGAGGATAGGGAAACTGGTATAGAGAGCGATTTTCTATAGCGACCATTGTTTGATGCCGGTCATCAAAGACAAAGGAAGTAAGATTGATGAAGCTTCATGATGTAAGAAGTTAAACATGATGTAAGTTCATAAAAGGTAAAATGACCTGTCCAAGTTTGGCTTTGTCATTGTTTTATAGTGTTTGATTTATAATAAAGTGCCATTAAAAGGCAATTCAAACACAATGGAGCATCACTACGTTTGAATCTTGACACGATCATTAGTGGTTTGTCTTTCAAAACAATCAGATCGTTGGTATCAGTTACGTCCTTTACTCTTACGCATGTATCTAAATTCTTGTTTGGCAAAATTGGGAATTGGAAGTCATCTTCTTTTTAACATCAAAAGTATTGAGAAAAAATAGTCGATAATTGATTTAGTGATTATAAGTCAAACATTTCTTAATAGTTCCATCTTTTACTGTTGATGGAGTAAGTCGAATAATCGAATGAGCACATATCCCAAGTCAAAAGGGGCATGGGCTTTCAGCCCAAGAGTGAAAGAAGCTACCAACGTTTTTAAGGATATGTGTTCTCATATCTATTAATAGTCTCAAAAGAAGGTTTTCTTACCTATATCTTATAAATAGAATAACGTTTACATCAGAAAAGATAACTAACATAAGTTTTCTCTTTCCTCTTAATACGTGTCATCTTTATCTTCTTTCCAATAATTAACTTGACCGTTGGAAAAGACTCTGTCGGGACCACACTCGGAACCCTCGCTGACGAAGTTTCTACTCCCTACAAGCACCCTCACGTCTTCCGGATCCCTCTCGATCTCGGACCTTCTTTTAGGTCTCGAATCCTACGTCTGAAAACCGTCTCCGATAGCCTCGACTGCATCAACTATTATCCAAAAAAATAGTCTGAAGCTTTTGAGCAAAGGGCAGAAAAAAGTACAAAACTACACAAATGACTTTTAGGAATTATGTTTCTTAAGTAATTCCAATTAAGAGCAAACTATCTTATCTATAGTGGTTTATGGGAGATGAGATCCTCTAGATTTACTCATTAGATTAAAATATGCTCTCTTTTACATGGACAAAACTAAATCAATTATTTCGCTAGAAGAACGAGTGTGAGGCTCACATTCATCTATTATTTCATACAAGTGAACATATATTTTAATCTAAAAAATGAGCTCCAGAATTTATCCCCGGAAAACTCTAACATCAATTTGCCTGTCCTTTCAATCCTTTAAATATAATCCAGTCCCGTAAACTCCACCAGGCAGTCAAGAACACGCGTCTTTGTCCTATCGGCATCAACAGTAACGCACGAGAGGAAAACTAGAAAGTGATGACGAAATTTGTTCGCAAGGCACATTAAGACACAACTTTCCCACCTGCTCATGGGCAGATCTTGCCTCTTGGTACGAGTCCGAACTTGGAAACCGTGGCCGGACCCCTCTTCTTGTTCAGGCATATCACATGTTTAGCCTGAATTTATCCTTAAAATAAGTTCTGAATATAGTTGAGGATGACTTAATACACCACGTCTCAAGCGAAAAGCTAAAAAATTAAAAAAATGAAAACTTATTTTAAAGAGATTGAGATGATCTAATTTCGTTGGCCCATTTGTTATGTAGACCGTCCCATTAGGAGGCACCTTGGCTTCTAGTTGGGGGTTTTGGTTGGGCTTTTCAATCAGTGGGTCCTCGTAACTAGGCTCCCACAGGAGACTTGAATCTAAAACAGACCTTGACGACGCTGTTGAGTTCTCGTGTTTCTTCATATCTCCCGCGCAGCGAAAATAAAAATAAAAACGGCGATATATTTTCGTTTTGAAAAATTTTAAAAATTCGATAATCGGATTATTGAATATTATCGTGTGCGGATTCGAATCAGCAACCGTTCGGTTCCGTCGGTACGACACCGCAAGTCGCGCAAGCGCCCAGCCTCTAGCGGAGTCCATGCGATCCTCCTCGCGACGGATATCCTCACGTTCCTCGTTGTTCGCAGTCTACGAATTCTCCACCATTTGCCGCAACGATCGCCGCAACACGCGGACGATTTTCCGTCGAACGGAAGTCGGAGAAGCGGCATAGTAGATCCAGGGATCCCGATTCTTCTAGGACACCAGAGAGATAGAGAAAAGAGAAGAGGGGGCGGTTATGATTAGCAGCAGCTTGGTCTATTCAGCCCGTTCGCTATATTTTATACTAACCGTGCAGTTTTTCATAAAAATTCGTGGATAACATAAAACTCACTTATTTATCCATCGCCTTAAAGATCATTTGTGTATGATTCTCTAGACCCAATAACTAGTCCGGTTAATAGTTCAATAAGTCTAGTGACTCCTGATTAATCAATTAATAACTCATATTAATTAATTAATCAATCGAATCGATGTCGCACATCAAATTCGATTGGACCTCCAATCACGTTGGGTGTCAAGCAATACTGCGTGAACTCGGAAGGTATCGGGGTTAAGTAACCCACTCTTGGAACCTTTCCACGACAGTTACCGCGTGGATATAATCCTTCATTCATACAATGTTCTCGAGTCAACTCATGGTATAACATGCTGTCAAATCCTAACCGGTCGATTCACTTGGATTGGATGCCGCTGATGAATATCGGAAAACTCATTTTCTGATATTATCGTCTGCCCTGGTCAGAAACTTTCGTTCATCCTTCTTAGAGCATTCTCTCTCATCATACCAAGAGCGAATGATTCCTTATTGACACTCAATTCTCTTCGACGGTATTCCCCTGTATCTGATCCTTGGCTGTTTAGAATCCCGTGGTTAGAAATTCATAAACCAAAGTCAAAGTACAGAAGTCCACCGACAAGGTGTCCTTGGTGTCTCAGGTCCGAGGACCATCCACGCAACTGCGACAATAGAATCAAGCTGATTGACAGTGAGGTACAGTACCATCTAGCAATTCAGTCAGATCAGTTCAGTGAACTCATTCTCTAATGAGCACTTACATATTCGCCTTAATGTCTCCACACAAGTGACTATGAGATCAGTCACCCTCATCTTATGAATGGAAGTAATCTGTACTAGTCTAACTGGATATCTGATGTCTTTCTCGGATATCCTCCGACTAGGAACTATTAAGAATATATATGTTTAAGTGATCAGTCTCACTAATATGATCTCATCATAATTTGATCACTATCGCGCATATTCACGAACTTCATTATAAGACGATAATTAATACGATTTACACACAATGAATATTTTGTCATTATATTAATAAATGAACGAGATTACAAAGTCATATTCACTTGTAGGCCACCTAAGACTAACACGGGCGCGAGAGACTTCTTGCTTAAGGAAGTCTCTTCCGAATCTATCGTCGATCTGCAGATAACGAAAATCGGCACCAAATTAGAGAAGCCAGAATCCTGTCCCGTCTAGAGATCGGATTAAGCTTCCTCTGTACGATCTCTAGTTGGACTCTACTATTACCTCAGGGCAGCCCTTATAAAAGGGACCCCCAGTACCCTCAGGAGGTATGTTCTACATCTGGTGCTCAAACTCTCCCTAACTTGGCACTCTCTGACTTAGGCATTCAAGGGTGTTCTCCTGATTCGCAGCCATCTAACATGATGTCTGTCATGCAGAGACGTGGGGAGTTTTATATGCTTTGGAAGAATCTCCACCATCTGATTTTGATCGAACAAATCTCCGAGCCAATAGAGATGAATGGTAAGAATTTTTCTTTAACAAGTCAAGGAAATTATATAACTATTTCATCAATATAAAATGTGCAACTACTTATTTAGAGATGAAATCCTCTAGATCTTATTGGTTAAAGTGTGTTCTAACTTACATAAGATACGGACAAAATCATCATTTTAACAAACAAATTAAATGCGCATAATATTTATTCTACTTTTGTCTCATGTGAATGGGGACATACTTTCACCCAAGATCTCACTAATAAATTAGAAAAGGATCCGATGCAAATAAGAGTTATCCCATGTATTCATTCTACCCATGGGATACGACTATCCCACTGACCCCTACCCACATTTATGAAACTTTACTCATCAGCTCTACCTATTTTTCTCTCTTTTTTTAGTAAAGTACGGTGAATTAAATAATCATCACTCAACTTATCCATGTGAGCTATCCGACGTGTCATCAAAGTGATTTCACTTTTTCTTTTTCAGAATAAGTTGTTCTGTCGAACCTGACTAGGGATAATCCCATTCGCTCAAACAAAGAAGGGCCAAGAGTCAATGTCGGATCCTGTGATTTTACTGGATTTTATAAAATTGTAGAGGATTTATTCTACCTGACTTATTAAAGTTATTGATCCACTAATCTCAGGCCATTAGAGTGACTCTATTGGCTACTCATTTTGGGTCAAGAAGATGACCCCACTGATTTACTATCTGAATGATCTTATTAAGCAAAATTTTTGCATCTGCGACTGCCAAGAGTCTAGAAGAAACTTTCAATTCTTATATAGGTTTAGAAAAACAATAATAAGATCTTCTTTGCGGAAAATAGGTTCCAAGTTGACAGTAAAACAGTAACAGAGGTTAACATAACTGGTCCTCAAATTTGCAGAAAAAAGGAAGCGCAGAGGCAGCAGTGAGAGAAGACGCAGACAAACCAAATAACATTCAAAATGAAAGGGACGTCAAAGGGCACGTCTTCTGCCCCAGGGGATGCAGCTCCCCTTCACATCGCTGTCACTCTCTGCTCCTATATTTTTACTGATCGAGTGAGATCTTTTACATGCCTCAAGTGCGGAAGAGAGGGCAAAAATGTTTTAATAAATGTTTCTTTCTATACCTTTTGATTTCTCAGGAGGTGCACATAAAAGGCCTATTCCTTTTTTTACCATAAGATTTAAGTGTTGTTTGATTTGACATAAATTTTAATATTTTATATTAAAAATATTACTGATCCATTAATTCCGAGTCACTATAATGACTTTACTGATCCTACATAACAAAATTTATACATCTACTACTACCAAGAGTCTACAAGAGGCTCTCACATGTAGTAACCTAATGGTTCCTATCTTTGCCTCTCAATGAGAGGTCTCAGGATTCATCCTAGTTGAAATTTAAAAACTTTCTAATTATACAGTGCTGCTGAAATCTTTAACTCCTGGCTTAAAATTCTCGTCTAATACGAATTCATCCACCAGTTCCAAATTATCTTCAATTTTGGAGGATCTCCCTAGCTATACTCAAAATGAAATCCTGAAATCCTGTCCGGGTTAAAAAAAAAAACTTCATAGGTTCTAATTCGACAGTACAGAGGTTAACATACGTAATCCTCACATTTGCGGAAAAAAGGAGGCGCCTACGCAGCAGTGAGAGAAGACGCAGACAAGCCAAATAACATTAAAAATAAAATTAAGTCAAAGGACACGTCCTCTGCCCCACGGGATGCAGCTCACCTTCACATCGTTGTCCATTGTCTTTTACCAAGTGCAGAATAGAGGGTGCGAACATTATTTGTGGAAAAAATTTCACTGCGAAATTAAAGAAAGTTCTGTATGAAGATTTTTTCACAAATGCCTCTCTCTATACTTATTGATTCCTCAGTGGAGGCACATAAAGGATCTATATCTTTTTTATTGTCCTCTGAACCAAAAGAAATATTTTTTATTTTAATATTTAAGGTATGTTTGATTTGATATAGAATATAATATTTTGTATTAAAAGATTATAAAGATTAGTTATTCCAATATAATGCTAAACTTTATAAAACTATTTCATTTTACAGTGAGTCCATCCGGAGACTCATTTCTTTCTTTCGATCTCCATAGAAGGACCACAGCTAACCAAAATTAGAATATCTATGTACATTCTCTTATTTTATCTTCATTTACATTTTACAAGTATTCAAATAAAGTATTTCCTGATTTTAAAATCGTAAAATTCACGATCAGAGAAATTAAGGATTTTCCAGCGGAACAAACACCCGTAAACATGAAATTTCGTTTTCCGCGTCCACCAAACTGGAGGAGGAGGAGGAGGAGGAGGAGAAGAAGAAAAGGCCAACCTGCCTCCATGAAAGCTACGTCTACGTGGCTGAAAGCTCCACGCACAGTCTTATCAACCACAAGAACAGTCCAGACCTCCTACCCTACCTATTATTATATGTTATAGTATTGCAAAGAACAAAAGTTAAAATTGACATGTGCGCCCAATTTGATATAAAACTATATGTAGAGACGTAGATGTATCCACTTGTCACCCCACCGCTACAACGATACGAACACAGCTCTGCGACAGCTCCGCAGGAGCAGCAATGGGGACCCGCTCGATTACAAAGAAAGATCTCTCCTTTCTTCCATTGCCGGTGATGGCTGGCATCCAGCTACTTGTTCCCATCACGACTTCACGCCAAGGATCTCCGCCAGGGAGTACCAGGTGCCGGTGACGGCTAAGAGCAGGCCCAGCGCGATGACGCCGGCGTCCAGGGCCACCCCGCCGAGGCCCATCTCGTCCCGGAACACCCTGAGGTGGAACCACGCCGGCAGCACGAAGCCCAGCACGCAGCACACGCTGCTGCCGACCAGGGAGAGGAAGTCGGCGAAGTTGGGCACGAGGATGGCCACCAGGGTGACCACCAGCACCACCGGCCATCGCAGCCACAGCGAGTAGCGGTTCCCAGCGAGCCGCCGCTCCACCACCTCGTGCACGGGGTTCATCATGAGCGGGAAGGTGAAGAAGAGGTTGACGCAGAGGCCCACCTGCACCAGCTGGGTGATGAGACCCCTGCCCAGGTTGGTGGTGATGATGTCGCGGGTGTCCTCGCCGAAGGCGAAGTAGCCCAGCATGCCGAAGAGGGCGTACATGACGGCGATGAAGGACATTGAGACCCCAAGGAGGCGCCCGAACCGCTCCTTGTTGGCAGCCTCCGACTCCAGCGGCAGCACCACCCCGACCCCCTCGAAGGCGGAGACCGCGACGCCGATGCCGTAGAACACTAGGGAGGGGGGACCGAAGGCCCGCAGCGCGAGCCGCCGCCGCAGGATCAGGGCCACGTCGCCCACCATGACCACCCCCATGGACCCGACCTCGACCACGTCGGCGAAGATGCTGAGGGGGGCGAGGTGGGTGAGGGTTCTGATGGAGTTGAGCCCCAGCTGGAAGGGGAAGATTCCCCAGATGTAGAGGCTCTTGGGTTGGATGCCCAGGAGGAGGGCGGCGGCGGAGGACGAGGAGCCGGCGTCGTCCTCGGCGGCGCCGTTGATGAGGTGGGAGAGGGTGTTGCCGACAAAAATGAGGTAGCTGGCGCAGAAGCCCGCCTGGCTGAGGACGATCATGACGTCGACGGCGAGCTTGCCGGCGGGGCCGGAGACCGTGAAGGCGAGGTCGCCGAAAGAGACGACCTTGGAGAACCCCCGGTCGAGCTCGAGCTTGCGGCGGGTGTAGACAAGCAGCATCATGCCGTGGTAGGAGAGGACGGCGACGACGACGATCATCAGGGCGCCGGCGGCCCATCCGGTGCGCTTGAAGGTGTAGGGGAGGCCGAGGACGCCGGCGCCGACGATGGCGATGAAGAGGTTGGCGAAGGTCTTGGGCTGGGAAGAGAGCGGGCGGTGGGCGGGCAGGAGCGGCGCGCTGCTCGTGGCCTCCACCGGGATGGAGAGGCCGTAGGAGGAGGAGCTCGCTTCCTTGTCGAAACCCATCGTGCCTCCCTGGCGATGGAGTAGGAACAGATATTGGATCCGCCGAACAGGCAGCAAATGTAGAGAGAGAAAGAGAGAGAGAGAGATTAGGGGAGATGAGGCTTTGGGGGCTGGGATAGGGGGCGACAAGATAGGGAGATAAAGGAGGTTGGGGAGAATCCTTGGGTTATATATATACATAACAATATATGATAAGAATTTTTATTTTCTATTTATATATTCTTTTATATTCCTTAAAAATTCTTACGATTGTTATATTTTCTTAAATTTCCATCAATCTTGGAACCATCCTTAACCGTTCCTCCTGAAGTACTTTTCAAGGTTGAGGGACTTTTTAAGAACATTGTATATAATTGTATGGAACAATGAAAAATATAAAGATTACGGACACCTATAAGTTAGATTAGAAACTATAGTGATTGAAAGGTAAAAACAATTTTATATAATATTAAAAAAAATCCAGTAGCTGATTAGCAATCATTAAATTAATAATGTCACTGGTACTCCATTGCTGACCATGCGTGCAGTGGTTGTCATCTTCTCGTCGGGTCCAATATTGTGTGCTAATTAACTCCACATGTTTGAAGCGGATCCATCATGAAGATGCTCGAGTCGTAACAGATCGGAATATTGTTTTGTTAAAAAGAAAAAAATCTCCTTTGTCTAATTGTGTCAGATCAATATAGATTTTTTTTTTTTTTGTAACACTTGAGGAATACGATATTCCACTAAAACCCATTTTTTGAGACATTCTAATTCTTTGCACTGAAAGTTGATCCAGTGTTTTGTAATTTTAAGTATATAGTTATATGAACAAAAATTGTGACTCGACTTTAGGCAATTATTAACCATGTTCAACCCCTTCTAAACTATGAGGTATCGACGTCTCCTTATGTTTAAACTCCGAATCAGGATTCCTGTCTGTGTCTCCTGATGTTCTGTTCCCTTTAACTCCATCTCAATTGGTGAAGTATGTAGCACCGGAGATTAGATTAGCTAACATCTAGGCAGGATACTTAATTCAGCAAGATTAGTCTCATCTTCTCTCTCCTCTAGATCTGTTCCTGTGAACTGAAGATTGAAAAAAAAAAACTGCAGTTTTGTATAATTTGCTGATCAGATGGCACATAGTTAAATACAATGAACCTTGAAAGCCACATTAGTCGAATCCATTGATCAAACTATAATTCCAGCTGCACATATTTGTAAGAGACCAGCTGGATCACTAGCTAAGGAACTGCCAAAGGTATCAGCTCAAGCTGTCCCTGGAATAGACAAGACACCGCAGGCCCTTTCATTCATTGGGCATGACGCACCAAAACAAAGAATCCGGCTCTCCATTGCACTTTTCGATCAAATTTGGTTAGTGCAGAGAGGAAGAAAAGGAATTTAAAAAAAAAAAAAAATCATCAGAAACAAAAAAAAAAAAGTATAGCATAAGAGAATTTTTAAGAAAAATTCTTGTGTCTTCACCGACCGAGTTTAGTCTAAACTTGCACTCAGAAGATCCCTTCTCTATACCAAAAAAGATATCTTTCGGTCAGCATCCGTTTAGTTGAGTTTAGCTGCACGTAAAACATATTCGGATGGAAAAAGTTTTCTAAGAAAATCAATTTACGAGAAAAATGAAAACATAGTTGACCATTTGACATTACTAAAAATATTTTATTTAAAATCTTTTCGTTCGTTTGTTTATCCGTAAAATTGTTTTCTGAAAATGATTTCATACATTTGTTTGTTTACAAAAAGAATTTTCACGTTACAAAATTTTTAACATAGATATGGCAAAACTAAAATACTCTTTTTCTATTTTTCTGAACTGAGAGAATAACCCAACTCGACATTTGATTGGACAATTCAAATAAAAAAGGTCATATCTTCACATCATCAATATTCGAACCGCAACATTAAATGATATTTTTTCTTTCTTTTTAATTTTCAACCTGAGATATATTTGGCCTAGTTCTACGTAAAATATATTCAACCGGACAACATTTTCTAAGAAAATTAATTTACAAAGAAAATAAAAACATAATCTATCATTTGGTACTTTTGATAATATATTTTTGAAAATATTTTTACTTATTTATTTTCTGTAAAATATTTTCTTAAAAATGCAATCAATAAAAAAGTTATGCTTCCGTGCTGACAAAGTTCAAATGGCAAGGTCAAAAGACTTTTTTATTTTTTTTAAAAAATTTGGATTGCCAAAATGCCCTATGGTTCAAATAAAAAGTATCACGTTCATACACGTTACATAATATATCTTTGGTTGTATTTAAAATATAATCAGAAGAAAAAAATATTTTTAACAATAAGTTTTTAAATTTTATTATAAAAAAATATTTTTTACAAAAAATAGTTTTATTTATTTTTTCTGTAAAAGTAGAACTTTAGTAAGTTTCAAGAGTATCATATTAATATAAGTGTAATTAGATGTTTTTTTTTACTGTGGTGATACAGCAAGTTATTATCTTTTATTAGTTAAATTGACATAGGATCATTCTTCTGCCTATACTGCCAACATTTGCGAACTTAAAATTATAACAAGTTAAATTTTAGGAGTCCAAGTGTAGATAAATTTTGTGTAAAATTATAACAAGTTAAAGTTTAAGAGTATAAATGTAAATTAATTTTTAAGGACTTATTTGTGTTTCTGCGAGGTACACACTTGACGCCAATCACCTCCGCTCTTCTCGAAAAATGGCAACCGCTGGCTGCCCTTGATGCCAAAATCCCAATTTTACTTAGTCAATACATCTATTTTTCATTGACCTACCAATTTACATGTTATCAAATAGGATGTCCGGTTGACGTTTTCAGGAAAACTGTCGCATAAGTCAATTTTTCTAGTCTCTTTCTCAAAATACACATATGAAACGATGTTTTTATATATGTCCTCCTGACCATAAAACTTTATAACCTCCATAGTATATTTTGAGATTTATCAAGCTTTTTTTTTTTACCTTAAAAGTTCCCATATCATTTAACTAGATAAGAAATAGTACAGCAAGGAGGGTCGGCCAGCTGGCCCGGGAGGACAGAGGCACATGTCCCTGCCAAGCAGTAAAGCCATTCGGCCAAGGTACAAAACAAACACGAAACCAACAACAAGGTACAAAGAGCAATCCAAGGAAGATACGTAGCTCCAGTAGACTAGAGGAAGCACAACAAGATACAATAGGTAAAGACCCTGATCAGAGAAATCTTCGAACACTGCCATCGGACGGAGGAAAAGTAGCCACTGGGGTAGCCATATGTTGGGCTCGCTTGGAGGGGAGGAGACTTCCTCGGTAGCGCCAATGGAGCAGCGCTGAACAAACTGTATCTAGCAACAGTTAAAACTAGGGGCTCAATGACGCACGTCGAAACCAGACACACGGAATACGTACAATATCTCGAGCACCACCAAAGGGGGACCAAGATCCCTGAGCTGGAATCATGCCAAAGCGAGTGAGAACGAACACAAAACACTCTGAAGACGTAACTGGATCCAAGATGTCCGACCCGCAGGTAACCTGCATGTAAGGGGATAGAACTTTGCAAAAACATGGACACACACAAGAAACAAAGAAGATAATATCAAGATAAAAGGGAAGGGAGCTGGGGGAACTATGCCGATGCCGAAGATCAAACCCGTCCAATTCCTAACGGCCAAAAAGCACAGCCAAGGAGAAAGCAAAATGGACAGATGAAAAAAATTGAAGCGCGAGAAAGAGGAAGGGTAAGAGGAGGGGGCGATGTTTCTGATGGGGCGGAGTAAGAGGAAGGCCACGAATGGGAGAGAGGAAGTTTAGTGGATGGGGAGGAGCTCGGGTGAGGTGAAGGAAGATGAAGGCCACGGAGGGGGGAGAGGAAACGCCAGTGGATGGGGTGAGGTTAGGGAGTGGTGGAGGAAGAGGGAGGCCAAGGTGGGGTCAGAGGAAGGAAGGTGGAGGGGGAGGTCAGGTGGAACGGAGGAAGAGGGAGGCCAGGGATTATCAAGAAGGAGGTCGGTGGATGGGGTTGAGGTTCATATGGGATGGAGGAATAAGAAGGCCAGGGACATAAAGGAAAGGTTGGTGGGTGGGGGTGGGGCGAAGGAAGAGGAAGACCAAAAGGGCAAAAGAGGAGATCGGTGGATGGGGTAGGCTCGAGCAGGGCGGAGGGAGAGGAAGGCCAGGAGGAGGTGAAGGAATGAAAAAGAAGAAGGAATAAAGAAGGGGGGGGGGGGGGGGGGGTGGCGACCAAGGGAGGGGAAGTCAAAAAGCCGAAAAAAGGAGTCGGAACGCCAGTAAGGACGGTTCGCCGGAGAAGACAACGGCAACAGAGACCATCCAAGCGGGCGACACTTTCACCATAGGGCAATAGAGAGGGGGGGCCTCCTCCCCCCCCCAAAAGGAGAGGGAGAGCGAAGATGATACGTCGGAGAAGACAACGACGACCGCCCAGGAGGGCGACACTTCCGCCCAAGAGGGCGACGAAACAAATTTATTCATGTTTACATGTGACTTGCATATTCTATTCAAGCTGAACTGCTTAGAAAGCCATCCGTAAAATCGTCTGACATACTAACGCGATGGGCATAGTTGCTTACAAAATCATCGTGCTTCAAATTGAAGAGCTTACGTGGGTGGGCATTTTGCATGAGAGCAAAGATAGAGCAAATGGATGATGCTCTCCATAACGCATTTTGAACTAGGATTTTTGGAAAGTGATATCCATTACAAATGATGATTGTCTTGTGAGAGAATAATACTCAGCTGCAACACTTAGGGGAGACTGCCATCTAATCATTTTGATTGAATAATAGCATCGAAGATGTAAGTTTTTATTTTAAAAAATTTCTGAACTCTTTGATCGGATGGTTGAAAAGAAATTAAGCAAAAGAATGTACCTTGTTTAGATCCGACAACTTGGACTGCATAAAAGTATGATCCAACAGATGCGTAGACGATAAAACAGTGTGTAGCAACTATTACTCTCAGTAAAAAGCATGAAAGAACAAAAAACAGATATGAGAAATAACTTTTCTTATAAAGAATAGAGATATTAGGATAAAATAATATGTCATAATTTAATAGAAATCATAAAAACACAGTGAAATGTTAAATATGATTTTTCTATGTCTAACTATTGGGATAACTAAATTACGAGAGTAATCCATAATCCACGTAAGGATGCCAACGGGTCGGATATGGGTGTGGATAGCAGATTATCCATTTTTGTATTCAAAAAATAAATTTTTTATCCATTAGTCATCCTATAACTATTAGGAAATGGTGTATCCGAAACCACTTTTTAATATCTAAATAAGAATCATTATTGGTATATTGTCAGATAGTTAACGGTCAAAATAAAAAGATATTAGAGTCAATTTTGAAATACAAATTCATTATGAATTATCTAATTAGAATAAAATATGAATACAAAAAATCACTATTCCTTAAGAGAAGCAAATTACTCAAATTGAAATTCTCTGGTTAATCATATAGCATATCAATAATAGTGCATCTAAATCGCACTAAAATAAACCTCTCCCTTAAAAAGTTCACAATATCCTTAAAAATAAATAAAATAAAAATGGTGAAATATATAACAATATGAAAATATAATA
Organism: Zantedeschia hybrid cultivar; assembly: GCA_030544215.1. Classification (NCBI taxonomy): domain Eukaryota; kingdom Viridiplantae; phylum Streptophyta; class Magnoliopsida; order Alismatales; family Araceae; genus Zantedeschia; species Zantedeschia hybrid cultivar. The sequence continues at coordinate 17,882,972 of JARZZO010000002.1, read as the reverse complement.
ATATATATTCAGGGATAGTGGCGGATATCGGTTACAAAAATGAGATTGTCTGTTTTGTATCTGTTAATAAAATGAATTAAAAATTCCTATCAATTTTCATATCCATTAAGTAATTGGGAATAAAAGGTCTATCGGCAATCCGTCCACTGAACTAATGAATAGTGCGGACAATCAGTTGCCATTGACATCTCTACAAGCATGTAGCATAAGTTGTCAACGATTCTGTATATATATATTCTAATCTTTACGATTAGAGGATGAAAATTAAAATTCAATAAGTAAAAACAATTTGGGGTGGTAATTAAATAGACTTAAGTCAAGCATACGTTTCCCCAAAAAAAAAGAATGTCTTCAAGCACACATAAATTTTATGTTAAGAAGGTAAATGTAATCTTACAAAGGATATATAGGCAATTAAAATCTTTATAATTATTTTTATGGATAAATATTTTTTTTAAAAATAATACATAAAATATGTTTCGTAAACCAATAAGGGACGACCACTTGTCTATATATATATAATTCTATGTTTCTCGCCTAAATTCTCTCTCTCTCCCTTTCCTATCAATACCTATATTGCACCTATATCTCCTATTAATTCTCTATCTCCCTCTCTTTCTCATTAATTATCTCTCTCTCAACATATATCTCCCCCTCACTCATTAATTCTCCCTCTCCCTCTCTTTCTCATTAATTATCTCTCTCTCTACATATCTCTCCTCCTTACTCTCATTAATTCTCTCACTCCATCTCTTTCTCATTAATTCTCTCTCTCTCCCCCCCCTCTCTCTCTTATTAATTATCTCTCTCCCCTCTCTCTGCTTAAGCATTATTATTATTATTATCTATCTTTCTCCTCTTACATATTTTTATCTTCTTATTAATATTTCTATTTGATACTTTTTCTATCTCTTATTATTATTATTGTTATTATTATTGCAATCTCTTAAGATAATAATAATTAAATTTAACATTATTATTATTAATATTACGATTTATGGGATAATAATGAGTAATTTTGATACTATTATTACTATTAAAAAACCAATATCAGAATAGTTGTCTCATGGGATAATGATAACTAATTTTGATATTATTATTATTATTATTATCATCTCTCTTTCTCCTCTTTCACATTTTTCTCTCTACCTATTAATATTTTTATTTTCTATCCCCTATTATTATTATTGTGGTTGTTATTGATGTTGTTGTTGTTGCAATCTCTTTAGATAATAATTACTAATTTTGACGTCATTATTATCATTATTGTTATTATTATTATTATTATTACTATTATTATTAAGATAATCTTATAAGATAATAATTAATTTTAAAAATATTATTAGTATTATTTTTAAAATTATTTTTATTATTGTTATTAATGAGATCAGTCTCTCTCACACTTTTCTCACTCATATTACTATAATTATTATTATTGTTGTTGTTGTTGTTGTTATTCTTATTAATATTGGGAGAGTCTTTTAGAATAATAATAATAAACTTTGATATTTATTATCATTATTGAGATAATTTTATGGGATAATAATAACTAAATTCATTATTATCGAGATTAGTCTCTCTCATTTTCTCTCAATCTATATTTCAACACAACATTTATTAAGATAATCTTATGGGATAATATAATAACCTTCAGTTCACTTTTTAGTTTTCTCTCTTAATCTATATTTCAATTAGATAGAATGGTTCTCAACTTTTAATGTTTACCAAACAACTAACTTAATATTCATAGAAAAAAATATTTGTATTTTTGAATATATATTCTTCTATAATTATTTTATTCATTCCTTCATAAAATATAAAATATTAACTGCATTTATATTAATTATATTTTTTTTATTCAAACATGTTAACTTGCCGTGCATAGTAAGGGATTGCAACTAGTTAATATTTAATTTGAAAATAAACAAACGTTATATGCAGCTAACAAGAAAACAAGCGGGGACAACTTTCTAATTCTTAGAAGCTTGAGGCCCCATAACCAACTAAAGTACGTACAACAAACACAACGTAGGGGGGCGGCAATTGCCCCTTGACCCACCTTGGGCCACTGTGGACAAAAAACTAGTTCCCTTGACCCACCTTTAAGGCATGAATCCCAAACATCATACGCTACGTGTTTGGCGCAGCTTCCAATGAAAATTACTTTTAAACTTTTTTAATTATTTAGTGACAATAAACTAGGTATTAGAAGGCACTTCCATAACATTTACTTCATTTTCTGACTTCCGACCAAAAGTTACTATTTCGAATTTACCTAAATAGGATAAAAAGTATGATCGTTAGAATACCTTTAAACTAAAAGTTACAGGCCTTAGAGTCTGACTCATGCCTTAAGGGCTTGTTTGATTTCAGGATAGGGAAAGGCTAACCCGGATTAGCCTAAGGGAGTCCGATCAAGATAGCCTTGATTTAATCTACTTTTGAATATTCTAAGATAAGTAGTTCATATTTTGAAGTGGAAGTTAACTTAAGATAACCCAAGTTATTCACGGGCTAACCCGCAATCAAACTTGGCCTAAAGGTGCATCATTTTCAGACTAGTCTGCTTTACCTTAGCCTTAGCCTTCTCTGTCATGAGTACAGAAGAACATGTCTCTCATTGATGACCAGGCAGTATAAGAATGGACCGAACAAGATCCCATGGACAGTGGCACAATCCGCGACCATGCAGAGGGGCCACAACCCATAACTCAGATAGGGTCCTGTGAGAGTAGTTGTGACCTCCTATAATTTATTTTTTGTCAGGGTCATATGTATATTCTACGTTTTGAGATGTATCTCACTCAAAATCTCATTAACTTTATCGTCTCACATTATTTGTGCGCCTTCCACCTCTTTGTGTCATTGTCGCAGGCGGATGTGATCAATCCTTGGCCACCAAAATGATGGTAACCACTATATAATAGATAAGAATATGAGATTGTTTGGATCTTATGTTTTTAGGTCTACGTGTATCTTCTCTGATAAGGATTGAGGGTAAACCTGACATTTCACCTTTTTCTCGGTCAAATAACTAATACGTATTAAGAAAACATACATATGATATTAGAGAATAAGGTCAAGAAAATCTCATCTCATAAATAAACATCAAAATTAAGTCAAGATTTCTTTGGTCTAAAGTAGTACTGTTGCAATGCCAATATTTTCAAACGAATCAATTGCTTAGTGCAGTTGGTTCACCTCTTTCTTTTGAATTAAAATGTCTCAAATTTCATTTTTAGTTAGAGTCTAAAAATTCTTCTAAAATATTTATCTCCAGTCCGTAATAATATTTTTTCAGATGATCAGGTGGACCCAAATTTCCAATTCTAAAAGATCTCTTAAACTTTACTTCTTGTCACTTGTAAATATTTGTACCCGGTTGGAAAAAAAATGTCAATATCCTCAAACACGTGATCCGAAACTAATGGTCGACAAAACAAGGACTGAACAATTTAAGATTTCGCACGGAGAGAAGCTTAACTTTGCATACCTATGTATCCTATAACTCTAGAAATTATTCAAAAACATCTTACGATCCGTGACGGGGGCTATGATACAACATCGATCTAATCTGCTGATTTAAAATGCACGCCAGCCCGGACAAAGTTCAAATCTTACCAAAGTAAATACTCTTCCAATTTATGGATAAATCTGTACACTGATTTTTCTGTCTATATTGACGAATTTTCTGTCTATTTGAGCAAATGTTTCGATTCTAGAATTTTTACGTATCCCTGGACCCTCAAACTTGCAACCATCCACTTGGAGTAGTCATTCTTTATCGTCCAGCATAAAAAATATTGTTTAATGTCTCTAAAATGGAGCACCCGATAAAATTGAAACAATAGCCAGAAGTTCTATCTCGGAGAAAGGCTTACTGCAATGTCCGTGTATTGTAAATCCAAGTGGTGTGAAGTGTCTCCGCAGCAGCTGCTGTTCAATCACTTTAATTAGACCAAACTGAGTCGTCTTTTTTTTTGTTTTGTAAAAAGATTATGGACGTAAAGAATCACCTCAACTCTGACATTCATATCATACGATCTTAAATTGTATAGTAAAAAATAAATAAAAAAAAAATAGAGCACATTGTATGCGATCCAAGCCGTTGGATCGCACAGGAACATGATCCGACGGCTGCGATGTGCTCTGGTCGAGGAAAGAGGACAAATTCTAGTTGTTCTCAGTCAAATGGGCTTTTGCTTGCACACCCGAATGCCAAGGGATGTCGGGTAAAGTGTTGAACCCCTTATGCAAGGCTGTTAAGATGAAACAAAGTGTGGAAGCTAAGAACTGACCTAACCTGGAGACCCATTGGGTGAAGGACGAAAGTCCTCCAAGAATCTCTCTAAGCTTAAAGTTCATTCAAAGTGGCCTCTTACTGAAGAAGAATGTTGAAGTTAATACCACCCATGAATCACCATGGTTCGTGGAACATGGACGATCACACACCTTTGGCCTTTTATTTGGAATTCTAGGAATCTATCTAATCTTCTTTTGAGTGGGAACACAAAAAATCTTAAAATAGGAAATCTCGGTTTGTTAGCAGAATAGAATCGAAATTAATCGGTATAAGGGTCTGAACCCAGTTTGGTTGACGGGATGCCTAATTCTCTCAATTCTCCTAATTCTTCAAGTTCTACCTGAAATTCTTAATTTTCCTAAGTTCACCTTTTATTATACTCTTGTTTGTCAAATCACTTGGAATAGTACAGTGTAATTCTCCTTATTCTGGATAGAATATCAACAACTTAACGAATCAGAATATCTCTTATTATGATTTAAGAAATCTTTATAACCTTATTCTGATATAAACAATTATGCAAACAAAGTGAATAAGAATGGTGGATGAAATGATGACCTCAATGGAAATATCACGCTCATGCCAGGCCATCAATACCTAACCTAGAGTTCCGGCAAAGCTTCTTGCTTGGAGGGACTTCCCTCCCTTTAGGTGTAATGTCTCTCCCAAGCTTGCTTAACAAAAACCTCGGCGTAAATTTGATTGGAGAATAGGAGAAGAATAAAGGTAAATAAGGGGAATATGCTTAATTTTACTTTGACAAACAGAATGGTTTATATCGGTGTAAAATAACGTATTCGGAGAATAATGAGAATAAGTTATCCCACCTTAGACCTAAGAATTACTTATTCTTCTTATTTCGTCGACGGGCCCCACCAAACTATCAAAGCGAAACACCCCTTATTCTAGTATAAGCCATTCCGTCAGTGAACCCTACATAATAACTTATTTTGCAAACAAAGTGGAGCCACTAGAATAAGAAATCAGCCTGTGGATTCAGTACCCCCCTCTGGGTCTTTTCCCTTGACCCCAAGAGGGAGAAGCTTCACATGGAGGCGGCTGCTGCAAGGCTACATCCCTATCAGGGATGTCAACGGGTGGAAAGTGGTGCAGACGATGGACTATTTATTAAAATTTTGTATCCATTAATTATCCTACAACTATCGGAAAAGGGAGTATTTGAAATCGCTTTTAAATACCCGGATGGGAGTGGTTATCGGTACGTTGCCGGATAGTTAATGGTCAAAATGAGAAGATATGAAAATTAAATTTAAAATATAAATTACCATATTCTCCCCATTTTGTGTCAAATGTCTTGCCCTGGAGGATACTCATAGTGTCACTCTTAGCTTTGGAAGCTGATAGCGGTGCATCCGGAAGTGAGCAACCTTGGATGCATATAGGATGTCAGATTAATGTTAATCTAGGTGAGTAAGACAAGCATATAGCTTAGAATCGGGTACAAAGAATTTGGATCGACAGGAACGACAGGCCCTTCAACCAGGGAAATGACACCGAGGAAAACCTCCTCTGGAGCATTAAGCATGAATCAGTACGACATTTAACCTGTTGATCTATGATAAAAAAGTTCAAGCAGACAGATCACCAATGGATCCTTAATGGGGTGCAATTGTCAAGCTCAGACAAACCGTGGACAAATGGATCTAATGGGGGGGGGGGGAAGGTAAAGGGCAGGTGTTTTTTTTCTTTTTTCTTTTTTCTTTTTTTGTGAGACAGGATGGGATTGCGAGAAACTCTGGCAGGGGACAGTTTCTAGACCTGACATCCAAGTATACTAAATCAAGCCGGGAAAGGCTGAGGGCAGCTCGCAGATCAGACATTTAAATATATTGGAGTAATACTTGCTACACTGAGAGTCTCAATTGTACTAACCTTCAATACAGTAGGTAAATAAAAAAATTATTTTTTAAAAAAATTAGCTGATTTCCGATGTGTTCTACATGTCTGTACAGACCGATCTTTGATCGGATGATCCAAAAAAATCAAAAAACGTTATTAGACTCAACTCGTTAAAGACATTTTTTACTATTTATTAGAACTTGATTTTTTATTTTTTATTTTTTAAAAATCAATCAATCAAAGATCGACATGTACGGACATGTAGGACACCTCATGACTCACCTAAAAAATTTTCAAAAAAATATATATTTATTTATTTATTTTATCCACTGCAATGAGAGTCAGTGCAATTAGGACCCTCAATATGTCACCCAGCCCAGCTCACAAGGGAAGATAGTCCACTAAATTACTACTCCGAAAAGGTGCAGAACTCGAACCCGCGATCTGCGGAAATTTAACATGCCGAAGGCCGATGCTGTACCAATAAACTGCTCATATTGCAAATGCCATGGCCGCTGAATGTGATTGGCAGTATGTAGTAAGACATTTTACCTACGCAAGCACCTTCTAATAAAAAGGAAAAAAAAAGACTGATCGGACTTGAGCAGACATATGCCATGCTTGCATAGTTGCGTGGTCGTCTGCACGACCATATTAATTTCCTTAATATTAGTAGAGAACCAAAAGAAAACATTAGTGTTTCACTTGGCAACAATGAAAAATTGAAAACATTACAAAGAATATACACTCCATACCTGTGAAACCAGTATCGTGTAAGTAAATGACAGGAACATCCCTGCCAACCTATAAAATTGCTAAACGCATCCATGCGTTTAATCCACATCATTACTTTGTCGTGTATCTCTCTCACAGAAGAAAGAAAGAAACGAAAAAGTTTGTTGATAGCCCTTATACCATTCTCAATCCAACAAGCACGCTAAGTAACATAATGGTAAGCTCTGGTCGAGCTTTGAGCATCTCAGTCAAAACTGTGCCCAAATTGTACCCTAGTGTTGTCATCCTGCACTGCAGACTATCACCACATAGGCCAAAGAAAAAGGGGAAGCAACTATTCACAGTCCTAACAAAGTATCGAGGGAAACAGAGCTGCAGTTGAAAGTGGGCATGGAACTGCCTAATTAATCAAAGTTGGCCTGTTCAGCTCGCCAAAGTTTCACACAATCTCATTATCCGATGAGTACCACTAGAACCATGTTAAACAACCAGATTGGATGACTAGAAAGATGAATAAGCAGTCACAGAAAATGATATATAAGTATGAGGCAAATGTTGTTGGACGGCCATACAAATTATGTTTAAAATGGAATATAAAGAGAGCTTGTCTAATGTATCCGGTGGAATATACAATTTCTCCATCTTAAAGGAAGAGTAATTTTTGGTGCAACGCCCTCCCTAACTGCAATGGGGGCATTGCAGTGGGTAAAAAGGATGTTTTTCTATATATTTTTTTCAGGTCGGAGCTGAGATCCATCCACTGCAATGCCCGATCGGACGTCCCAAAAAATCTGAAAAATGAAAAACCAACATCCATTTTACTGTCCATGTTTTTCATTTTTCAGAGTTTCTGGAAACGTCCGATTAGGCATCACAATGGATGGACCAAGAGGACACCTAAGGGCCGATCTGAAAAAAAATATCAAAAAAATTTCGTATCCACTGCAATGCTCCCATTGCAGTTGATGGATGAGTAGGACACCTCAATGCCGACCTGAAAAAAACAATTACCCACTGCAATGCTCCCATTGCACTTGGGGGGGCATTGCAGCAAGTATTGCTCTTAAAGGAATACTCATACAGGACAACCGTCCATAGTTTTGTCTCTCCACCTACACTCATTTAAAAGGAATATTCACGCATACCCATTGTCCATATGGTGCTCTCCATCTTTGCTCTTCTTGTAATCTGAATGTTCTGGGACAAAATAACTTCTGCAGAGTTTTGTTTACAACAAACTGGCAAACTTCCTTGGAGTTCTGCTTTCACATGAACGACAATGGTTTGCAAACCACAAAACACAACTTTTTGTTGCTTACTTTTCTGGTTCAGACAACGTTGCAACCTTGAATGTTGCCCTATTAAACAAAGGATAAACTAGATATTTTCCAACAAAAATAGGCAAACCGTGGGATCCTTTACCATAAGAGTAGGAATGGATAATCATAAGCCAGTTAGTCACCATGCCAACCACAAGCAGTAATCATAGAAACCACCATGACTCTTTAAAGGAGCATTTGGGCTATTCGGTGGATTAAAGTTGGAATTACCACCTTATCCCAAACTCCCATTGGAGATTTTTGTCAAAATATCCAGTATATGGTGCAAGTATTCCACAATTTCAGGCTTATCTTGTGAAATAAACCATTTAAGAAGACTTCAGAATCCATCATTCTAAATATCTTGTCCTCGGGGACCATCATAATGGGAAAGTTGGGCTTGTGTTGAATGGGGAAGAGGGAAAAGTAGCTGCCCATCTACTATGAACTTGTAGCTGCACATCATTCCAACTTTCTCTCTCTGCATATAGTACACCTCCATTCTTCCTACCCGATCTTAACAGCCCGCCTCTGAAGCAGCAGTAACAGTCCAATTGCAGAGCGGCGAGCCAATGAAAGTGACAGGAGAAGACAATCGAATTGCAACTGTGAGATGATGCAAAGGAAGATAGAAGAAAAGTGCTGCTGGCATCTTTCAATGGACAACCATTCATCCTAATGCCACTACAATGCCAAACAGACTTCCTGCTATGAGTGAGAGAAGCCTTTAGCGCCTTCACCCGAGAGATCAGGGAAAGCATATGCGCCAAGGACATTCGATTCGACTAGGCAGTGTCCAGGTCGAGTTGCCATCTCTCTTGGTCTGCCCTGTGCTGGCTGAGGCAGGGAGCTAGTCAAGGCATTTATACGCCAGTGAAGAAAAGTGCTGCTGACATATTTCAATGGACAACCATTCATCCTAATGCCACTACAATGCCAAACAGACTTCCTGCTATGAGTGAGAGAAGCGATCTCTACTTGAAACCTTTTGTTAACTAGATGCAAGATGAAGAGGGCGGCGATTTTTTAGTTTCAAGGTCATAAGCTTAACCCTATTTTTAAAATGTACAAGCTTACAACTACTATGGCTTGCCCCAATAGATTAGCTATGACCTCAAAGGAATTATCATTTTTGGAAATAGATTAGAGTCATGTGTGGCTCAGTAATGTTGTATGATCTTAGTTGCAAAGAGTGGTCATGGGGGCCGCTAATGGAAACAAGATCGGAACAGGGGATCTTCTAGTTTACCATCCAAATTTCCTGTTAAGAGCGGGCATGGTGTGCGGAAGCATTTTGGGAGCAGAAAAGATGCCAAAATGAGTGAATCCTCTTACTAAGTGTGTGACACAAATTACTCACACATGATAGATGACAAAAGAATCTAGCATTATTGGCAACATAGATTTCTAAACCTAACTTTGACCTTCTGATTTGATAAGCTCTTAGATCCATATATGCTTAAAAAAATCTGACTAGCATTCAGGTGATATGATGTCCTAGATTCATACATCCCACGGTGGAAGTGTTTCACTGAGATAACATTTACAATCAAGCAAGTCATTTTCCAAATAAACTGCAACAATTGAAGCACATAATCTTTTTGTCAAATTCACCTACAGGCCCTGCACATCGGCATGTTCCACATCCGTAGACAAATTAAGAGCAGATCCTCTCTAAAATGTTACTTATAGAAAACATATAGATCAAGCCAAAGTACAATACCAAAGTACACTTATAGAAATATCAACATATAGATCAAGCCAAAGTACAATATCAGCAAAGATAAGATAATAACAAAACAGATTATAATTTTAGTCAAGGCTTTTAAGCTGGTTTACAACCCCTTTTTATACCCTTCCACACTGTTCTTACCAAAGCCCTTATTGCATACCCAGTTATCTGGAAGATTTAGAAAGACACATTTTTTTAAAAGAAAAAGACATACATTTTGACTGGCTTTCTTCCATCTCATTCCAACTGGGCTAGAAAGCAAGGATCTAGTGCGTAATATCTCCATTTTCTTTGACACATACATTACAATTTCACATTTTACATAGAAAGCACTCATCATCTCATCAAATTTTGTTTGCCAAAGTGAAGAAGCCAAATCTAGTTAACCAAATAAGAGGAGGGGGTGACTTCAAATAGGGTCCAGATCTAAAAAATTAACTTTTTCCCCACTTCATCAACAGTTAATTGATTGGCAGCACCATCAGATAGTTATTAACATAAAAATCTTCCTGCAATGATATGAAACACTTGTGACAAGGGCAGCCTTCAATATCTGCAATTGTTGATTGTCTGATGACTAGCAATGAAAGAATCAACTCTCAAATACTTGAGAATATTGTGCTCAGTATAAAATCCATCACAACGCTTTAAGAACGTCCCGAAATTCCAATCATCAGATTTTTCCCCTTTTAGAATGTTTGCCATCTTTATAAGGCCAGCAACATGCTACACTATGTTAGAAAATATAATCAGGATGCTCTTCCTGTCCTTCCACCCTAACCACAAAACCAAACAATTTCTCCCCTGAAATTCCTAAAAGAACGTAAAACATGAGTTCTGAAGCATCCACATAATGGAAAACTGACACTGCAGTCAATTTTTGCACTTATGATTTATGAAACTTAAGCTTGCAGGAACAAGGTTGAATATTCCCAATAAGCATCGTTCACAGAACATCCTTCATGTGAAAGTTAATCAGAACCTTTTTTTTCGAGCAAGAATTTTAGGACCTAGATGAACCACATTAGCTGAAATTTCACACATTATCTGATGTTGCCTCCTTCCAAGAAGTTCAATCTCTGGAACGAGAATTACCTTCTATGCCAAACTACATAATCAGAGTCATTTTTACAACCCTCAAGATGAATTGCAGTGTCTCGAAATTTTTATAGAGAACAGGACAGAAGTTTTATCAGTAACTTTAGATAAGAGTTGAATTCAAGACAATACAAAAGATACTGACTTAAGTCAATTCATGATCATAAGACTTAAACGACCAACAAGAAGCATCAGGAAACCATAGCCAAGAACACGCAGCTATAATATTAAATATGTACGAGAATTAGATGGCTTCACAGCAATCCAGAAGAAATTAAGCAGCCCATTCGCTAATACATACATGATTTTGGAGGCAAGTTCCACACCATTCCCCAAGTTCCAAGCTTTCCAAGGAATAAGGATTATCCAAAGCCATCACAGCTTGAAGGACAATTAAAGGAAAGGAAAGGCCACACCTTGTCCTGATATATAGGTACCAGACCTTCAGGAGTTCACTGCACCGCCGCATAATAATATTAATAACAATAATAATAGATAGATATGCCACCGTAAGATTTCTAACCCCACAGATATGCTGCCATTGGAAGATTTCTAACCCCTGGCCCTAAGTTCAGCGAGGCGCCTGGAGAGGTCGTCCTCGTCGACCTTCTCCTTCTCCTTGGCGGGGATGGCGTGAGCAGCGGCCTGGGGGAGGCCGACGGAGACCTCCAGCCCGTAGTCGTCGGCGACCTGTTGCATCAGGCTGTTGACCTCGCCCTCGGGGGTGGAGAGGCTGGTGGAGCCGGCCATGGAGGACTCCATGAACTCGGCCTGCACCTCCATGTTGACGAACTGCTTCTCGAACTGGTCCATGGTCTCGGACATCTTCTGGAGGTTGCCGGTGGCGAGGGAGGAGTCCAGGGACTTGACGATAGAGCCCATGGACTTGCCGATGGCCTGCATCTTGGCCTGGGTGTCGAGGCGCGCGACGACGGCGTCCAGGCGGGAGGCCAGGCGCAGGTAGTTCATCTGCTCGTTGCGCTTGCGGATGGCGTTCTCGGCGTAGATCCGGGCGCCGTCCATGTTTCCCTTCTCGATCGCCTTCTTCACCTTCAGCTTCTCCGACTTCTCGTCCTTCTCGCACTTGCGCGCCTGCCGCTGCAGGCTTTTCGCCGTGAACTTGAGCTCCATGATCTGGTTCATCAGCTTCTCCGCGCTCCCCCCCATGGCGCCGATCGCCCTTCTGATCCCTGCAACCTCCAAGGTAGGGCGATTCGATCGACGCAGAGATCGGGAAGGGTTAGGGTTTGATCCGATCGACGCAGCAGAGATCGGGAAGGGTTAGGGTTTGGATCGCGGAGATCAGGAGAGGGAGATAAATCCAGAAACACGAAAGGGAAAGCTGAGACAGATCAAAGAAGGGGAATCGCCGAATCGGGAAAGGCGAAGGAAGCAAGAAGAGAGGGGGAAACAACTCCGCAATTGCAGAACTTTTTTGCTCTTTTCTGTGGAAAAATATAAAAAAAAGGTGATTTGGGTGTTCTGCGGACCCCACGCCAACGGCAGTTTATCCAATCCATTTATGAGACGGATTACTGTGCATAGTTTTTGGTACAGGAACCTAAGGGAAATATTTGGAGATTTTTATATGTACTGCTATAAAATACTTTATTTGCATAGGTATTCTTAATTCTCACATATTGTTTATAAACTAACTTTATTTGCGGAATAGAGCCGATATAACCGGTATAAAGGCTCTATTCTGCTTTGATTACAGAGATGCCTAATTCTCCTAATTCCCTCAACTCTCAAACTTTACTTGGAATGCCTAATTCCTCAAATTCCCTCAATTTTACTTTTTATTTTACTCTTTATTTCACTTATTTTTATTAAATTACTTGGAATAGCACAGTATAATTCTCTTTATTCTGAGTTGAATACCAATAACTTATCAAATCAAAATATCTCTTATTATGGTTTAAAAAATCCCCAAAATCTTATTATGATTTAAGTTATTCTGCAAACAAAATGAAGAGAGTTGAGGCTATCCCCTTCTAGTCAAATTCTGTGAACTCTAACCGAAGTATATCACAAACAAAAAAAAGATCATTTTGTTTATATTCTCTTAATTTCTTTATAATCCTGCATATGTACACAACCAAATTCAGGGGATCTTACTGACACTTGATTAAGTTCACAGTGTTCTGATAAAAAGATATAAATAAAATCTTTTTGAAGATGTCATAGATATTTTTAACACTATCTAAGAGTTAATAGTATATATATATAGATATGGTAGGTTACAAATATATATATATATATATACATAAATTCAATATCTTTGGTATGTTAAAAATACATCAACTGTTTAATATCTCTGCAGACGGATATATTATCATATATATGCACTATGGTGCACTTACTTATCGTTCAGTTGGAACGGACGAGGTCAACGGAGGAAAATGAGTTTTCTTTCTCATTTTATAAAAATATTTTATTTGCCTTAGAAAAGCTTTTTTTCTTATATTCTACGAACAGAAGAGAAAGAGAAATTATACCTATTCCTTCGGATGTATGAAAGCGAAGCCAAAGCGAGCCAACACGGTTTGAGAAGCTTCGGATTTCAGAGTAAGTGAAATGGTGCACGTTGCTTACTTGCTAAGCACGGATCGGTGGAGGGCTTTAGATCAAAGATCTGCGGTTGATGTCGGCCATGTGGCAATGAACTGTCGAATTCTATAATGTAAGTGTTAGAGGTGATACTTGTGCAATGCCTTTCAACTATAATTCGAGATATTATAGTGAGTAAATAGAAAAAAAAGTAACCAGGGTCAAACGTATCCTATTCATCTATACAGTGCCTGATCCGACGATTCAAAAAAAATAAAGAATAAAAAATTAAACCTAACAATATCCTTAATGGGTCAAGTCCATTAACGGTTTTTCATTTTTTAAAATTTTTTAGATCATTAGATCAGGCATTGCATGGCACGGACAGAGAGGGCATGTTGAATCCGACCTAAAAATAAAATAAAATAAAAATTATGTTTATTCACTGCAATTCCCCATTTTGTTGTGGGGCATTGCCTCAAGCATTATTCTAAGTATTATGCTGCAATGCAAGACACTGCAACAAGTTGAGGAAAATTGTTGGATAATTTAATGGGTTGACAATTTTCCTCACATGTGGGCCTGACAGGTATTAACTACGGATCATAATGTTGGGCGTGACAAATATTTATGGGCATGATAAATATTTTGTACGCTTTTTGTTATGTCCACAAAGTATATATTATGCTTAGAAAGTATTTGTCATCTCTATGTATTTATGTATAAATTTGGGACATGACAAACATTTTACAGACATGACAAATACTTTGTGAGCCTAATAAATAGCATTTGTCACGTTCATGAAGTATTTGTCACGTTTGAAAAGTATTTGTCATCCTTGTACATGTGTCTAAGATTTATAAGTATAATAAATATTTTTTAACCAAGACAAATACTTCGTAGTATTTGTCACGCCTAAAAAATATTTGTTATGTCTACATGTATTTATTATATTTAGAACTTTGCGCCCGCATTTAATGTTTGTTAGATCCACTTGTAAAATAAGCTGTTGGGATTACTCATTTCAATTTTTCAATTTGACTCAACTTTTTATAATCCTTGCATTATAGCATTAAGAGTCAGTACAGCAAATTGAATCATCTTATAATGTAAGATATCCTACTTAGATAGGGATCACATACATTAGATAGCTTTTTCCATAGGTGAGTTACACAAACGTCAAATATGAGTGCAAAATTTTAGACATGATAAATATTGTAAGTATGACAAATACCATGTGGGCGCATAACAAATATTATTTGTCATATCTACGGAGTATTTATCACACCTGAAAATATTTTTTACGTCTAAGAAGTATTTGTCACGTTAAAAAATGAGCACAAATATATAGAGATGATAATACTTTTTTAGACGGGACAAATGTTTTGTGTGCATGACAAATAGTATTTGTCACGCTCAAGTAGTATTTGCCACATACATGTATTTGTTAGGTAAGATGGAAGAGGGGAAAAGGTAAATCCGTCTCCATTAAGTTCTTTCAATTCGTAACTTTAAAGTGTTTGGCTTTTAAATAACATAAAATCTCTACATCTCTCTATCTTTAGTCAACTCCCAGAGCCTAGAGACTAAAAGGCGGCTCTACGTGGGAAGGCTCCAGATAAGAAGGCATTGGAGATGAAAGAGAATCCTCGTTCAAGGCATTAGAGATATGGCTTCCTACCAGATTCCCTAAGACATTGGAGATAAAAGAGAATCCTCATGGATAGCATTCTAAGATATTTTTATCCAGAAAGTTAGGAAAATGATAATCCAAAAAATGATTAGATTCTTATTTTTTCTTTATTTTAATGTATTTTTAACTTTTAAGAATATGAGAACCATAAGAAATCAATATATGAAGGTTTAACTAAAAAAAATGATCAAGAATTTTTTTCTTTTCATGAAATTTTACATGTTCTGTATTTTTCTTAATAAGACATCTCTTAGACGCTTTTCATAAAAAGGTTACTCATATATCCTTTCATTAGAACATTTTTAATCATATATAAAAAGCTTTATCATATTTTCTTCTATCTTAGTTTAGAAAATGCCTAAATTTGTTATCTATTCCTTAAACTTCTCTAAAAAATCACATTCTACACGAGAAACATTACCAAATTTATTTATTAAAAAATGTATTTTTATTATAATTTAATATTTATTAAGTGTTTTTAAAAATAAATTATTTTGAAATTATAATAAATATTATCATGTGACTAGAATTGGCAAATATATTATTTTAATCTTTAGACAAATTTATGTAACCTGTTGGATCAAATTTTGGCTATTCCTAAACTCTCATGCACATTAAAAAACCCTTTTATTTCTATGATATTGGTAGTTTAAAAATATTTTTTAATGTGAAATAACCACATAAAAATTATAAAAAATCAAATTTTAGTAACTTAAAGTATATTAGAGTTATATTATATTTTTTCACTTAATTATGACATTGATTACATTTATATTCTTGAATTATATAATTCCATTTTAGCACAATAAATATTTTAAAAAATAATTTTTAGTACAACAATGTAAATTTAATGTTTTTTTTAATTAGAGTACTTTTGAACATATTAAATCCCTTTTACATGTATGCACATTAAATTGTCAATATTAGAAAATGATTTAAAAACTCTATTTAGTAGTTATAATTTTAATAAAAAAGAAATAATACGAAATATGTACTTTGGCATATGACAACGAATAGTTTAGGGCTTTTCACAGTTAGGCTAACTGCTACACCCAGATGACTAGGTGGAGCCACCTCTAGATCCTACTATGACTCGAGGCAATGAGTTCTTTTGTAAAATGTTATACTGGGTTTGATACCAATAAGGTGGAAAATGTGTGATCCTCGATTCAGCGGTAATCAAGGTCGGTGTGCTTGTGTCTAAGTACATCATGTCAGTTTTGTTCGGCCTCTTTTCTGTCTGCAGTCTAATGCTAATAAGATAAGTGAAGACAATAAGGGGATGTAAATTTAGTTCAGTTAAGTATCAACTTGTTTGATTATAACATGTAGACTAAAATAATCAAGCATATGTATATTCTGATTTGTTCTGAAATATTAGATTTTGACTATTTGTTTAGTTATTTGCGAATGTTAAAATTTGAAAAAAAATCGAATATTTGATATGCATCATTACAAAATTTAATATTATTAGCACACTAAACATAATAGAATTTTGTAATACTCTAAATAAAATGTGATATGATTACTTAGAAATAACATATGACATGCTATCTTTTGTGTTTATAAGTTATATGTTAGAACATGGAAATTATAAGTCTACGCTACGAATATATATAAGAATTTTTTCTCAGTTTTATTATATGATACATCGTTGGATGGGATTTGATGCCTACTGAACTCTTTTGACTCATTTAGTTAGCTAACCATCATTTCAAGAGAGGAGAAGGTTGAAGTAAGATTAGACTTCTAAGTTTGTTGTGTGGAAACTTACATCAAGATTATTAAGTTGTTATTCTGTTTATTATTTGCTTTAACAAATATGTGCATTAGGTATTATGGCAAAGAGAAGAAAAACTTTATTCTGACATATTTGGGACTTGTCATGTAATATTTTAGTTAGACTTTCTTATAAGTATGGATATGGTGTGGGCATTTGGACTTAGATTACGAATTATGATGGTTAAGGCTTAATCTTTAATTAATGCATTGTGGACTTTCCTTACTTTTATATCTATATTCTGCTGGGTTATCCCCACTGTAATGGTCCTAGATTCGATATGTAGGAAAGTCATATCGGGTTTGGGGGCATTACGTGAACTTGAAAAGAAGGTCTCTATTCAACTTAATCACTTATGTTATTGAAAAGTCACAGTAAAGATCCAAATAGGAGCTAGTTAGTGCTCATAATATCTGCCTTCTGCCTAACTCTCCTACCTATAACCTCACTTTGTTTGAGGAATAAGTTATTATGTGGAGCTCACAAACGGAATAGCGTATACTAGAATAAGGGGTGTTTCGGTTTGATAGTTTTGTGGGGTCCGCTGACGGAATAAGAAGAATAAATAATTCTTGGATCTAAGGTGGGATGTCTTATTCTCCTTATTCTTCAAATAAACTATTCTGTACCGGTGTAAGTCATTCCGCTTGTCAAAGTTAAACTAAACTTACTCTCCCTTTATTCGCCCTTATTCGCCTCCTATTCTCCAATCAAAGTGGCGCTAAGAATTTACATAAAGACAAAGGTCATATCAAATATACATCATTCTTAAAGAAAAATCAAGCTCGGGATTACAATATTGGCACTGGATGCATTTAGAGCCAACCATAGATATTAACATTTATACTTGACTTTGATTGATGTAATTTTAGCAAATTTATATCCAACTGAGGTCATATAAGGATCGTATTAAAATATTTTACAAGAGAGAAAAAATTAGCAATCGTCATCATCTATGAGACATATAACTATGTCCTAGGCCAAGAGCATGAGAATGTCGATATTGAGAGTACTAATGAAACATTCAAATGGTAAAATAAAAAGAAAATCTTGAAATGCATGTTGGTTCTTACAACTTTTCTCGTACCACTGTTTGATTCTACCATCAAGAATATTCTCTTCAGTTTCTTGTTAGAAAAGATGAGCAAAACTTCGAACATACTACTATGCTAGAACATAAATGAGAAGAACCTATTGTTAAAAGGATAGAGTTGTGTTTCACAAAAAGGGAAAGTCACTTTTGCATGCCTCCCTAAAAGGAACAATGGTTTAGGCCGCGTTTGGCACAACTTTCATTTGGAAATATTTTTTTATTTTTATTTAATTATTTTTTATGGATGTCATTAGATCTTAGAAGTCATTTATGTGATATTTTTCTTGTGTTTTGACTTCCAACCAAAACCTACAAGGGAAGAGCTTCTAAGATTAGAGAAAAAGTGAGATTGTTATGAAAAAGTTGACTTTTATAACAAATCAAAATTAACTATAACCCCTCTCCTTCAACTCATTTTATGTAAGAAGTAGAAGTCAAAAGTAACTTTCAAATAGAAGTTTTGCTAAACACGCATTTAATATTATACCCATTTCATCTCCATTTTCTTTTCACGGCCAGCAGATACCTTGTGTTCCAAAAGAGGCGTCATACCACATGCCGCACCTAAGTCAACTTTCCAACATTAAGGCCAAATTTAAAAGAATTGAGTGACAAACAGAAGGGATGCAATTGTGCATTTGTATAGGTATGTGACTACGTTCTCTCGTAATATTAAAAAGCATATCCAATTTTCTATAGAGAAATATATATATATATAATATGGATCCTATGGCACATAAAGGAGCTATTCATGCTTTACATGTGCCCATCCCAGTTAAGTACAACTCACATTGATGTCAAAGTATGTAAAGGTAGACTAAAACGCAACACATATGCATAATATTAAACTACAAAAAAAGTAGGATAAATAACAAGTTGTTACCATCAATTGTAAGAGTTAAGTAAACCAATTCTAACCATGCCAAGTTCAAAGAGAAATAAGTGCAATGACCTCACCAAGATCATTTATTATATTCTTTTTTAGAGAACCCACTGCATGAATACTAATATTTGAAAAGGGAAAAACCTACACTTAAAATGATTGTCATCTTAGGCTCCACAAAGTAAAACTCTACTCGACGTTACCTGAAAATACTAACAAAAGAGTTAGTATTGCGCACATGGCATAATATATAAATTTGACACATGAAAATTATACAATAAAAATTATGACAAAATTCCGACACTTTAGACCTGTAAGGTTCATATGCATATCACAATGTATGCAAAGTTTTCCATAATCATAAGCTTCATTATCATAAAAGAGCTTTTTTCATCCAATTTTGGATCTCATATGACCTTAGTCATACGATTTTAAAAGTCTGGAATTTAACCAAACAGTATGTGTTGCTACCTATATACTCCTAACAATTGATGGTTTCTATTACCACAAAGACCTAAATCATAGTCCATAACCCAAAAGACTTGTATATTATTTACAAGTTTTATATCATATTGATAACCATACTTGTTCCAATCAATGAGACAATGACGTAATTCACGTATAACTTTTTAGTACATATTTGCATTCAACTCTCACATAATGTAAACATAAGTATATGTCAGAGTATCTATAACCAATGTCTTATTATCTACTGTGTATAACTAGAGAATACTCCATCCACATTACTATTATGTTGAAACCTTAGTACAAAATTTTCACATTGCCTCTAAAACATATTAGGACCTTGTCAACCAATGGGGACCTGAGTTTAATTGACTCTGGATGTCATCTAATCACATTTGAGATCTTTCTAATGAAAGCCATGTCAAAAATAATGTATAAAGGTTTGAGAACTTTTTAATAATTTAAAAATCAAATCAAATAGACATTCCTATGGGGAGTTGTCGAATTAATGGTTATAAAAAGTCCGGTGCAAGCTAGCTTTATTTGTTTGTGCTGGTTCTTCTAAATCTCAACAATCTTATTATAGAGGAACTCATTTATTAACTTAGTAGTCATTTTTTTCAACATTTTTCTGGCTAATTGAGGCACGGGTGAGGTCATAGGAGAGGGGAGCCATTGCCATGTGTAAGTAAATAGCATTACTTGATATTGTGATTCAGTATTCTAGTACATTTTGTTATATGTGTGTTGAACTAAAAATTCAGACACATATGTGTATGTATGCATGCTTGCATGCAAATAAAAGAGAGAAAACTAGGGTTTATGGACCTAATTTTTTGCATGAAAAAAATCTGCAACATGCATGAGATACAAAAAAGAAAGACAAGGAATAAAAAATACCTTGAACCAGTCCCCAATGCTGCAAAAATCCAAGAAAACCAACAGCAAGAGAACTCCAACCAACAGCAAGAGCAAAAAACCAGTAGCAAGGAGACCAACCAGCAATAAAGAGGGAACCAAAACCAGCAAAAGGGAGCACTACTAGCAGGCAGGAAGGCAGCGCTAGCAGCAGCAGGGACAACCGCAGCAAGGAGAGAGAGACAGAGAGAGGACTGGCCGGCCCTAGACCCCCCACCGGTTCCTAAAATAGACTCCCACCAGTGGTGAGAGTCCAAAAAATTAAAACAGCAAAAAAAAAGAGAAAGGGAGGGGATAAAGATGGGGAAAAAAAAAAAAAAGGAGAGAGAGAAGGGAGGGACCGGTCGGTCTCCACCTCCCAGTGGGGGGAGGGGGGGGGGGGGGGCACCGGTCCCCTCTCTCCCTCGTCTTTATCCTATCTCTCTCTCCCTCATCTCTATCCTTCCCCCATCTCTATCTCCCTCTCTCCCATCCTCATCCACATGCGCACCCCCCCTCTCCCCTGTAGACACGCTAATTTTGACGTCATTTCGAGTAAATTTCATATCATATAATAATGCCTCAGAATGGTCTGATAATTAATCATTGATTAATTTTTATTAATATTTTTGAGTGTCGGGTTTAACAGACATGTTTAAGTTAATCAATTAAATTGATTTTAATTCAAATTTCAGTTAAAATATGAAGAAGTCTAAAAGGCGTCGACCCATGTGGACGCCATTTAGAGTTTATTCCTATTTTAACGTTTAAATTTGAATTTTAATTAATTGATTTATTAGCTAACAGGCGTCTGTTAGGGTCGACGCGTTTTAGGTTTCCTAGGCTATTTTAACTTCTCTTCCGGATGTTTATCCTTATCTTAATTAGGGTAAAAGACGTCTACACACGTGGACGCGTTTTCGCTAATAAAGATAAAGATAAGTTTTCCCGGATATTTATCCTTATCTTAATTAAATCTGAAAGGCGTCATCCATGGTGGACGCGTTTTAGATAATTACAGATAAAGATGAATTAATCAGTGTTTATCTGTCGATTAAAGTGGATAAATCCTAGATTTTTCTATGTTAATCGCGAACGCCGAAAATGCCTATAAATACCTTGCATCTCAAAGAGTTAAAAAAAAGGGAATTGAATTGAGTTGAGCCACAGCGTTATAGCGATTTGAAGATCGAAGCAACCACGTCGGAACGCCGGAGCGCTGCCCTTTCCAGAAGTCGGCGTCCCTTTCAAGATCTTCATCCCTTCAAGGCTCCAACTAGGCATAAGTGTTTCATTTTTTAATTTCATTTTCACATATTCATTAGTTTCATTCTCATATTCACTTCATGCAACACACACCACCGCATCAATCTTCCAAAACTTATTTGTTTTAAAGGGGTTTCAAAGCCATTTAAACAAGTTAGTTGCTGTTTAAGCATGTTTAACATCACGATTAGTTTTGATATTACTTCTACTTAAAATTCTCATCAGTGTTTCTTCTTTATTTTTCTGTTTCTGTCTCTGCTGCATTCAACAACAACAAGAGAACAATCAAAAGGTGGAAATCAAGCACAAAGCCAAGAGAACTTCTGGACGATCCTCAACCTCAACAGCAAGAACAAAAGAACAAAGAAAGGACTCTCTTTCTTCAGCCAGCTGAAGGAGGGGAACCAAGGACTCATTCTTCCGCGTTCAAACAGGTAGGCGATCAAATCTCTTTTGAAACTTTTTAGTTAAAAGTTTCTGGCGATCACTGCACTTTAGTTGCTGTTTTTAATAGGTTAGTTTACACTAAACAACATAGTTTTTCATATTAATCACACGAGCATTTTCAGCACCTACAGCTCTTTTGGCGATCACGGTGGGACTTGGTCTCGCCGTCTTTTAGTTTCTTTTTGTTCTTGCTATTATCATATCGGGCACCCACGGTGCACCATTTGTGTCTTTCGACACGTCCTCTCCAATTGGTGAGTGTTTAGTTTAATTAATTTTCCTCGTGCACCACGTGCACACCCCAGTGGCAAGATCTTGCCTCCCCTTGATTAGTTCAAAAAAAAAGCTGTTTTTGTGATAAAAATGATGTGTGATTGAGTGATTTCCTAGTTGTTTAGTTAGTAAATCATCCTGTTTAAAATCTGAAACTAAAAATCTTTGCATGAGTCGATTGTTTACTGCATTTTACCCTGTTTGAGGAGGATTCGACCCAGAAAATCCTTCTGGAAATCTGTTTCTGCGAACTAAAAAGCGTCCAGGAACGTTGACGCGTTTCAAAACCGCGTCAGCACACCTAGACGCCTTTTAGCCTCCAGGCTTTCTCTGCTGTTTGCATATGTTTCTGCGAAATAATTAAGTTCTGTGTTGAATAGCGCCGACCACCATCGACGCGATTCAGACAGTTTTTAGTTATTTTCCAGGCTTTCTCTGCTGTTTGCATCTGTTTCTGCGAAATAATTAAGTTCTGTGTTGAATAGCGTCGACCACCATCGACGCGATTCAGACAGTTTTTAGTTATTTTTCAGATCTGTTTCTGCGAAAGAATTAAGTTCTGTTTTGAATAGCGTCGACTATAATCGACGCGATTCAGACAGTTTCTTAATTATTTTTCAGTTTCCAGATTTATGTGTTTTGAGTGCTAGCTACCCATTACTTTATTAAGCATTAGAGGCCATCCAGGTCGCAGGGCATACGCATTGAGGCGAAAACCCTCCTCTTCTTAGGAACACATTACTCGACGTCTGCAACTCTCTCTGATTGGGTCGGTCCCTTGATCAGACTAGAGAAGTTGACGTTGAGACCTCCATAAGTCCCCAAAATCAAGGTATTCCTCCTTGATCATCGGGCTGGTTGTACCAATTGAAGTCCCGACTAGATTCCGAAAGCGTTGTGAGAGAGAACCCTAGAGAATAACGGTGGAAACTGAACTGAAACTAGGATCCTTCCCTTAGCGAAATTGTGGTTTAATCCAATTCAAATAACTCAACAAGGAACCCTAAAATCACGTTAAGCATCCACTTGTTTGATTAAATCTTTGAAAAGAGAATCTAATATCATGTTGCTGCGATCAGGCAGAGACTTGAGTATGGCCCAAGACGCCATCATCAACTACGAGGGAGATGCTAATGCCCCTCGCGATTCAGACTTCAATTATGAGAACGGGAGAGATGCTGATGCCTCTCGTAATTCTGTCCCCATTCCAGTTCGACATGACGGGAATGTCCGAACTCCTCTTTTTCATCCACACGATCAATATCATGATCTTCCTCCGCATGAATATGCGATCCCTAATCCTGATCTAGAGGGGGACATGAATCAGCATGACCTCTCATCCTCCGATCCTATGGATCTTGTCAACGCCCTGGGAGTTCTTGCTTCCCGACTGGACCCTCAGCAGTTCGAGGCCATCCAGTCTATTTTGAAGGGGAAGGCACCCATGCAGCCTGCTGAGCCGAACCCTATGGCTCCCCCCGTTGTTACTCAACAACCTCCTCCTCCTCCTCCTTATATCCATCAGGCCATGGAAGGCCTTCATATTGCTTCTCGACCAACTGGGCCACAACTTTCATCATCCAGGCAACCGGCTAGACCGCAAACGCCCATTTATCAAAATGCCCTCGGGCATGGCGGAAGCTCTGCCGGACCTCATCCTTATTATCCTCCTTGTCCAACGTACTCTAGGCAGCAGGCCTATCAAGTACTTCCTCCTCCTCCTCCTCCCCAGGCAGATCTGACCACGCAAGCGTTGCTGGCCAAGATGGAGCGCATGGATGAACAATTCAACAATCTTCAGAAGATGATGGGGGTTAAAGCTGTGCCAGAAATCAATTTACCGAGCCTGCCAGTATTCCATCTGCCACCCTCTGAAATGCCAGTGTATCGAAAGTATAACGGTACTGGTAACCCCTTCACGCACCTGAAGGAGTTCATGTACGAATCCTCTTTCTGGCAGAATGACAAGAGGTCGTTGACTTTCCTGTTCAGGAGATCTCTAGAGGGACCAGCCCTCGAGTGGTTCTTTTCTTTAGAACCCTCCGAAGTAGAGGATTACGGTATCGTTTCACGCAAATTTATCCAACGATACCAGGACAGAGTTGCACCCTCCTTGTCTATCACGGACCTCATTGCAGAAAAGATGAAACCGGATAAGGAGTTTGTCAGTTTCGCTGACAGGTGGCGGGGCCTGGCTGAAAAAGTGAAAGATCACTTGTCTGAATCTGAACAAGTGAAAATGTTAATTTCTAACGCCACGCCCCAGTTCAAGCTAGTCCTCTCCTTGAACAATTTGACTAATATGGCAGAGCTCTATGAAAGAGCACGGTACTGCCAGAATGCCTTCAAAGACGCTACGTTCTCTAGCGTCTTTGATCCTCACAGACCTAGCAGGCCTCCACCTCGGAAGCCTGCAGTGCCGAATTCTCCTAGCACAGGTCCGACTACTGAGGGCACGCTCTCTCACGAGCAAGTCAGTACCATGAACAATAACTCGCCCCAGTTTGTGAGGAATCAGCAGCAGTACCAGAGGCCACCACAGCCGAGCCAACAGGAGTACAGGCAGCAGCATAACCCCCATTACCAACAGCAGTACCAGCGGCCCCAGCAGCCGAATCAGAACCAGCAACAGCTACAGCAACAGCCGCAACGGCAGCAGCAGTATCAGCAGCCACATCAGCAGCAACAGCAACAGCCACAGTACCAGCCGCGTGCACCGCCGGCGTACCACAATGTCCCTCCTCCTGGTGACTACAACCAACAAAGGAGACCTCCAGGCCCGAAAAGGGCAGAGTACCCGGCCCTCCCAGAATCCTTGGCGGATATCTTCAGCGCTTTAATGGCAGCCAATGCCTTAGTTTTGCCAAGGGAGAAGGCCGTCTGGCCTCAAAATGCCGATACGTCTAGGTATTGCTACTTCCACAGGCAACCTGGGCATACCATTGACACCTGCTTCCAATTCAGAGATTATATCCATGATCTCAATGAGCAGGACGGCATAGACTGGGAGGAGATGAAAAAGTACATAACAGCCCTGAAGGCGAGGAGACCGCAGCAGCAAGCAAGACCACCGGCACAAGCAGCAGCACCACCCAACATGGGCATAGTGCAGAATCCACTCCCGGAGCACCAGAACCAAAACCAGGTTGCTCCCATTCTGACGAACAACCAGTCTGAGGCTGGTCGTGGGCAGCAGTGGAGAATAGATGACTCTTCCTCTCTTTGTTCAACGGGTCACGTTCAAAGTACCGCAGAGCGACCACCACGCCGCACCATCCACATACCAAGGCCACAACCCGTTACTATCACCCCTATACCCACACCCACATATCACTCACCCACGCCCAATAACCCATTACCACTACCCGCTTTCCTTAGACCCATTACGCCCCGCACTCCTACGCCTCCATCATATAACCCCCCGCAAACCAATAACGCACCCCTCCTACCATCTAGGCCATTATTACGCATACCATTTCCTACTTCACCCGCTACCACCACCGCCTATCCAAATATGCCCTTACCATCTATACCGCTATTACGCGTACCATTCCCCACTTCGCCAACCACTTACACATCCACCATCCAACCCTCTAGGCCTCTAATCCGCACCGCGCCATCACCACCTAACCCTACGCCATCACCTACATACCAACCCTCTGCGCCATCCGCACTATCCAACCCTGCGGTACTTAAAGTGTCACCCGGATCCTCCACGGTTGAGGAACACGCGCTCCGGAGTGGAAGGATTTTCAACAAGGTCTTTCCTCAGTCCACAGTAAGAGACGGCCCATCACAGCCGACTGAGGAAGCCCATAATGAAGAGAGTGCACCAGGCACTCAATATGACTTGTTGAAACACCTGGATCGGACACCGGCACGGATCACTATACTCGAACTGATCAAAAGATCCAAGAGTCACCAAGAAGCTTTAATGGAATATCTGCAGAAGGTGATGGTCAATGAAGACGTGCCGGTAGAGAAGATTGCAGCACTACTAGTTCCTCAGGGGGATCAGCCCTCCATAACATTTCATACATCGGAACTAGCACCGCCAGCAGCCAGAAGCATGGCTCTGAGTATCACGGTCAACATCTGTAAGAAGGCCGTGGATGCATGCCTGGTCGACACAGGGGCTTCGATCATTGTTCTACCTCCGAAGACCCTGGAGCTGTGCGGTGTGCCCTAAGAGAAATGGCTGCCCAGCCCCATATCAGTGACAGCATATGACAATTCTACCCGTTCCCCTCTGGGAATGGTTTATTTAAAGGTGGAGCTGGGCCCTGTAAGTCATGCGGAGGTCGAATTTCACATCCTGGAAATCGACCCTTCCATAAATGCCATTTTGGGTCGTCCTTATATTAAAACTCTCGAGGCGATTCCCTCTACGAATCATCAATGCCTCAAATTTCCTTACAAAGGACGAATAATTAAAGTAACGAGCATGCCGATCCTTGCTGCTGCTCATACCTTGAACATGAAGTCTGCTGTTTCACCTGGCCGACAACCTTTTTTGTCGGTATTACAGGTCTACCGTCCAGTGGCTGATCCTCTGAAAGCCGCTACTATTTCTCCATATCCGTTAGATGCTATCAAAAGGGGGAAGTGCATGAGTACCCCAGGATGGAGGATCATGATGAAGAACGGCTACGAGCCTGGGAAAGGTCTGGGCACACAATTGCAAGGCAGGACCACTCCTGTCAGAAATTATCGAGCAGCACCTGGAAGTGGTCTGGGCTATAGGCCAATAAAACTGAAACAAGACCCAGTTCGGAAAGCAGAGATCAAAGAAGGTCCGAAAATCTGGGAGGCAATGTCTACACCACCCAAAGAAGGCCGAGATCCCCTAACATGGACCATGTGTACGCACTTTGTAAAAGGGCCCATACTTAGCTATGACAACACGGTGGTCATTACTTCCTGTTTTGACTTCCATGATATATATGGGAGGGATTTGGCCAGACATTGCTCTGAACTACTTACGTACCAATCCTTGGAGGCTCTGCGGCCTATGAAAAGGAGGAAATTCCATGACCCTGAATGTGAATGGTACAGGTGGTTCGATCTGAGAGACCTATATATTGCACTGAACAGACTATTCCTGGATCCTGCAGAACCTAAGTGGCCGCCGCAGATTGATGAGCTGATTGAAAGCCCTGGTGCCATATTTGACAAGCGGATACTGCTATCCGAAGAGACTGACGAAGGGGAGCCAGATGACCCCTATGAAGCTGGTTACACAACAGATCTGCTCTGGAGGGGGACATATCCTTCACATGTCTTCATGCTCCATACTTTATTTCGTACACTACTCTTGACCCCGACTTGGTCGCGGGTCATAATTGAAGATATTCCACGGGCTCCGCCCGTCATGATTACTTTGTCCCCTCGGGACCTTATTCAACAACCTCCTCTTGATCTAGAGAGGTTGCATAATTTGATTTGGGACATATTACTATATGATCCCCCTAATCCTTTGGCCTTGGTGCCACTTCCTCCGTCTGATTTTCCTCCCATTCGTATTTACTCCTGCTTTATGTTTAATTCTTTCATTGTCCAAAAAAAAACGCCAATTCGGCAACAAATTCTTCCCAAATCCTCATCGAGGAAACATCTTACTTGTCCGATTGCACCCCGCCGCGCGGGTCCTTCGGTCAAGATTCTCTCTTAGATTTACTCTGCCCCTCCCCTCGGGAGGATTCTCTTGTATTTCCACTTGTATCCCAGGATTTTCATCCTGCTTCGTCTTCGTTAGGCTATGATAGTGAGTTTAGTGAAGTTAGGCAGTCTAGTCAGGTTAGTAAGTCTAGGAAGCCTAAGGGTAGGCAAATTCCAGATAGATACCTCCAGGACTTAGCTGATAAGTGCTCTTCTTGTTCTTTAATCCCTCAGCTTTTAGAAAATCCAATTCATATGCCAGAAGATTGTATGAACGATGAGTTAGTTAATGATGGGTACGGGGTATATGAATTAGTACATGAAAAGGACCCCATTGTTGAAGAGGAAGATGACGAGGACGCAGCTGAGGCATATGCCAGTGGAGTGAAGAGATTTGATGAACCCTCAGCTGCCGTAGAAGAGCCCACCAAAGAAATTAATTTAGGGACTGAAGACGAACCTAAGGTTGTCCTCGTCAGTAAAAATCTTTCTTTAGAGGATGAGAAGGCAATGGTACAAGTACTAAAGGACTATAAGGACACTTTCGCCTGGAGTTATGAAGATATGCCGGGATTAGACTCATCTTTAGTTGAACACAGGCTGACATTAAAGGAAGGAGCTAGCCCGGTCAAGCAGAAATTAAGGCGATTCCACCCACAAATGGCTCTAAAGATGAAGGAAGAGGTCGATAAGTTGCATAAAGCCAAATTTATTAAAGTTGTCCTTTATCCACAGTGGGTGGCCAATATAGTCCCGGTTATGAAAAAGGACGGGAAGGTCAGAATTTGCATTGACTTCCGCGATTTGAATCGGGCGTGTCCTAAAGACGATTTTCCATTGCCTCATATTGATGTACTCATCGATAATACTGCTGGCTATGAGACGTTATCATTCATGGATGGATTTTCAGGATATAATCAGATTAAGCTGGCAGAAGAGGATCAAGAGAAAACATCATTCACTACACCTTGGAGAACATATTGTTATGTTGTCATGCCATTTGGATTAAAGAATGCTGGAGCCACTTATCAGAGGGCCATGATGGCAATATTTCATGACATGATGCACATAGATCTGGAAGTGTATGTAGATGACTTATTGGTTAAATCGAAAACAAAGGCTGAGCACGCCAAAGTTTTGGCAAGAGTATTAGAGAGATCGAGAGAATATCAGTTAAAGATAAACCCCAAGAAATGTGTATTCGGGGTATCTTCAGGAAAATTGCTTGGATTTATCGTCAGCAAACGGGGAATTGAGATCGATCCTAATAAGGCGAAGGCTATTAGAGAAATGCCCCCTCCCAAAAACTTGAAAGAGTTGAGAGGATTAATCGGGAGGTTGCAATTTATTCGCCGTTTTGTCTCCCAGCACTCACAAAGGTGTAAGCCGTTTTACGAGCTTACCAAGCCGGGAGTCAAATTCGATTGGGACGATAAGTGTCAGGAGGCATTCGATGGATTAAAGAACTATTTAGCAAGTCCTCCTGTTTTGAGACCACCATCTCCAGGCAAACCATTGATACTTTACATTTCAGTCCTGGATGATGCAGTGGGGGCTATCCTAGCACAAGAGGATGAAGAAGGAAAAGAGAGGGCAGCCTACTATCTCTCTAAACTTCTCAACCCCGCTGAACAGAGATATACAGCGATGGAGAAAACATGTGCAGCATTGGTTTGGGTTGTGCAGAAATTAAAGCATTATTTTCTGGCCCATGAAGTTCATCTCATCGCTAGGATGAATCCAATCAAATTCCTTTTGGAGAAATCTGTTCTTACTGATAGGTTAGCACGATGGCAAAGCTTTCTATCTCAATTCGATATCATTTATATTCAGCAGAAAGCGATCAAGGGCTATGCCATAGCAGAATATCTCGCTCATCATCCCCTTCCTAGATTTGATCCAGTGCGATCAGAGTTTCCGGATGAGGAACTGATGTCCCTAAATCAAATCAGAGATGATATGTGGACTCTGCATTTTGACGGAGCTCTGAATTCTCATGGAAAAGGGATCGGTATTGTTCTGTTATCACCTGAAGGTATCACCATTCCACAAGCCTTTCAGCTTGATTTTCCAGTCACAAACAATATTGCTGAATACGAGGCACTCCTTGCTGGTCTCGAGGCTGCTCATTTCCATGGTGCCACCAAACTCAGGATTGTAGGTGATAGCCAACTGATTCTTCGCCAAGTACTGACCAAGTATCGAACTCTTGATCCCAAGCTCAAGCCTTATTAAGAACTTACTTCTGCTTACTCAAAGCTTTTCACGAAATTGATCTTTGTCCATGTTCCTAGGAATCAAAATATCTTAGCTGACGCTCTAGCTTCACTTGCATCTTCTCTTGATTTTCCAATCAGCAAGCAATCCGAATCAATTATAGTTCATAGGCGTCTTTCACCCGCCGTGAAAGATCCTTCATTCCTTAGAACTAAGGAGAAGTTGCTGAAGAAAGTTAGAGACGGAGATATCATTGAAAAAAGAGAAATCATGTTGATAGAGCTGTTAGAAGAGATGGATGATGAAAAGAAGCCATGGTATTATGAAATTGCAAAATATTGTGAAGATCAATCGTATCCTGAGGAAGCCACAACTGAGGAGAAGAGAGCTATCAGGAGAGTTGCTCAACGATACACCTTAGTTGGAGGAGCATTATATAAGAGAGGTTTTGATGGAGTTCTTCTGAGATGTTTAGACGAAGATGAGCTTTGGAAGGTTATAGAAGGAGCTCATAGTGGAGTTTGTGGTGGCCATGTCAATGGACAGATGCTAGCAAAGAAGATCCTTAGACAAGGATTTTCTTGGCCAACCATGGAAGAAGACTGTGTAGGATATGTCCGTAGGTGTGCTAAGTGTCAACTTCACGCCGATAAAATTCATTCTCCTGCATCTTCACTCCATCATGTTTCTTCCCCATGGCCTTTCTCCATGTGGGCTTTCGACATTATTGGACCTCTTGGTAATCCAGATTCCGGCATCAAGCAAAAATCTTTCATTCTCACGGCAACGGAATACTTCACCAAGTGGGCAGAAGCTGAAGCGTACGTGGAGATCAAAGCATCAACCGTCTGCAAGTTCATCATGAAGAACATCATCACTCGATTTGGAATTCCAAGCACCATCGTCACCGACAACGGACCGCAGTTCGTGTCACAGGAATTGAAGGACCTCTGTAACAGGTATAAAATTGCATTGCATCATTCGTCTCCTTATTATCCGCAAGGCAATGGCCAAACAGAGGCAACAAATAAGACTTTGATAAAAATCATTAAAAAGACGTGCAAATCTAACAAGTTTGTAGATTGGCCAGAAAAATTGGTTGAGGCTCTATGGGCCTACCGAACTTCAATCCGCACACCTACTGGGCAAACTCCTTATTCCTTAACGTTTGGAATGGAGGCGGTAGTTCCATATGAGATCCTTATACCGTCATTAAGAGTACAATTGAATAATGAATTTTCTATTGATGAACATCGTTCAGCACTCCTTGCTCAATTGGAACTTTTAGACGAGAAAAGATGGTCAGCTGCTAATCATGCAAAAGTCTATCAAAACAGACTAGCACGTTTTTATCAAAAGAAAGTCATTGAACGTAAGTTCAAAGTCGGTGAAATGGTTGTTAAAAGAATTTTTATAAAACCTGGTGGTCCGCGTTCTAAGCTCCAACCCAAGTGGGAAGGACCTTATGTTGTATCGCACGCTTTTCCTGGTAATGCTTATCGTCTTGTTAATGCAGAAGGAGAAGAGCTAAAACATCCCTGGAATGGTTTACATCTTAAGAAATACTACCCTTAGGTTAAAGAGTCGATCAGTATGGTACAAAGACCAGTGGAATCAGAAAGTTTATAAACTCAAATTTCTTTATCAGTCTGAATAACTTAATTTCAAGCCCATTACTGCACACACTGATGTAGGTGCTGAAAATGCTCGTGTGATTAATGTGAAAAACTATGTTGTTTAGGGTAAATTAACCTGTTAAAAAAAATGCAACTAAGGTGCAGTGATCGCCATAAACTTTTAACTAAAAAGCTTCAAAAGAGGTTTTAATCGCCTACCTGTTTAAACGCGGAAGAATGAATCCTTGGTTCCCCTCCTTCAGCCGGCTGAAGAAAGAGAGCCATTTCTTTGTTCTTTTTGTTCTTGCTGTTGAGGTTGAAGTTGAGGATCGTCCAGAAGCTCTTCTGGCTTTGTGCTTGATTTCCCTCTTTTGATCTTTATGCCCAGTTGTTGTTGAGTGCAGCAGAGACAAAGAAGCAGAAAAATAGAGAAGAAATACTGATGAGAATCTAAATAGAAGTAATATCAAAGCTAACCATGATTATAAACATGTTTAAACAGCAACTCACTTGTTTAAATGGCTTTGAAACCCCTTTAGAACAGATGGTTTTGGAAAATTAATGATGTGGTGTGTGTTGCATGAAGTGAATAAGAGAATGAAACTAATGAATGAAGATGAAATTCAGAATGAAACACTTATGCCCAGTCCAGTTGGTTGAAGCTTTGAAGAGATGAAGATCTTGAAGAAGGATGCCGACTTCTGGAAATAGCAGCGCTCTGGCGTTCCGACGTGTTTGCTCCGATCTTCAAATTGCTATAACGCTGTGGCTCAATAATTCTCTCTCTTCTTTTTTTTTTAACTCTTGAGATGCAAGGTATTTATAGGCATTTTCTGCGTTCGCGATTAACATAGAAAAATCTCGGATTTATCTACCTTAATCGACAAATAATTACTGATTAATTCATCTTTATCTGTAATTATCTAAAACGCGTCCACATAGGCTGACGCCTTTCAGATTAATTAAGATAAGGATAAATATCCGGAAAAACTTATCTTTATCTTTATTAGCTAAAAGGCGTCCACATGTGTAGACGTCTTTTACACTAATTAAGATAAGGATAAACATCCGGAAGAGAAGTTAAAATAGCTTAGGAAACCTAAAACGCGTCAGCACTCACAGACGCCTTTTAGCTAATAAATTAATTAAAATTCAAATTTAAATGTTAAAATAGGAATAAACTCTAAACCGCGTCCACATGGGTCGACGCCTTTTAGGATTATGCATATTTTAACTGAAATTTGAGCTAAAATCAATTCAATTGATTAACTTAAACATGTCTGTTAAACCCGACACTCAAAAATATTAATAAAAATTAATTAATGATTAATTATCAGACCATTTTGAGGCATTATTATATGATATGAAATTTACTCAAAATGACGTCAAAATTAGCGTGTCTACAGCTGCCTCACCTTGGCATCGTCTTTGCAAGGGAGTGAAATGAAATGGAATGTACTGAAAAGGTGATGCCAAGGTGTGATGAGACACGCTCTTAACATCACATGATTGGAATTTTTCTCGAAATCATCAATGAAGATAGTTCAAAGAGATCAATGGAATTAATCCTGTCTGGATGAGGTAGACAAGGAAATAAAATAAGGTCGATCAACCTCCTCGGAGTGGGAAGTACCCCAGGTCGTAGACACTGTAGGTTTCATCATGGGGAGCGTTTGCCAGCCAATGTGGACGTGCTGCAGCCATGATGGATCTTAAAAGAAAACAAGAAATATTGGATAAAGAATCCAATCAAGGATAAAATTCCAATGATATCTTCAAGCGAACCTCAAAGATAATCAAGATACTCAATTCAGAATGGAATATTTCATATCATGTTGAAATTGTTTGATTTAATGGTCTGAAACTTAATCAATAATTAATTCTTATCACAATGATTTCAAAGTCCTACATGATGCATGCTGGGCTAAAAGAAAAATATAAAGTCAAATAAAATATAAATTAATCAAGGATAATATTGTTAAATTGTCATTAATGAGTCAAGATACCAATTCTTGTAATTCAGTGCTAAGCCGAAGCTCGTTTATCCACGCACCGTTTCACAAAAGTGGAACCATCGTCCTCCACTAATTAACAATCAAACGGCCTATCCGTGCGATTAAGAATCCTCTGGAATTATCACTGTTTTTGTTGTAGGGGAACTCAAATTCCAGTTTCATCAAAAACACAAGGTCCTTGATATAATCTAATAAATATTTATCATATAGTAATGCAAATGCAAATCAATTACATGAAAGAATACAGGGGTAGAAATAACCGTCTTTTTAGCCACGGTCAGGACTTCATGAACTCCCACAGTAAGATCTTCTTGATATTTTCTAGCTTTACTTAGGTTTTCTTGAATTTCTGCAATCAAAATTGTTAACAATTCCGAACAAATATTCAATTTAAACAGAATTTCGAATAAATAACAGAAAGGCTGAAACGCGTCGTGTCGCGCAGACGCCATTTAACATTGAAACGCGTCAGTTCCCCTCGACGCCTTTTACTCACAGAAACAGGTTTATGCTTGTTCTCTATTCGGATTCCAACTCTTCATGCCTTGTGTCCTGTATATAACTTGAACAAACATGTTAAGTATCTGTTTAGGCTTAGCCCCTTGCCTGGTTAAGTAAATGGTCAATCAATCTTTTTCTTCAATAAATGGTCAAGGGGCATAGCCTTTTTTAACAAAGGTAATGAGAATAATCAAACTTAAGCAAAATGCAACATGCAAGCAAACAGATGCTCACTGAAAAATTAAAGGAATGAAACACACTAAATGCAACAAGCAGATGCTAACTGAAATATTTTTTGTTGTTTTGAAATATTCATATATGCCTTTTTTTTTGACTTTTTGATGTATATGTATTTTTTTTTGAATTTTGAAACATATGTATATTTTTATTATTTTTTGACTTATGTATTTTTTTTGAATTTTTGAAATGTATGTATTTTTTTTTTTTTTGGAATTTTGACATATGTATGTTTTTTTTTTGACTTTTGACTTATGTATTTTTTTTTTATTTTTGACATATGTATTTTTTTTTTGTATTTTTGACATATGTACTTTTTTGTGTTTTTGACTAAAAGATCAGCATGGTACTTGGATCAAAAGATCATATTCATTTATTAACTTAATTTCCAAATTGTTCTTTAACAACTCAACTTAAACCCATCGTGTTTGAACTTGTGTTTCGATTCGTGATCCCATTTGATGATTTGACCCTTAGTCGATCTAAGCCATTCCTTAAGTTTGGAGTACATCTCTTTAGAAAGAAAAGATGAATAAGTTTAGAAAGCCCTTGAGAAGGTTCCGGAGACTTAAAAAGATGTTCCTTTCCTACCCTAATATCCGTTGGGGTTCGGTCATTTTCTTCCGGGGTATTTATCGACCTTGCGTTCCCTTTTGTTTCATTTCATGGCCTTGATGTAACGTTTGTAATGTAATGGCCTATTGATTTGACATTTGGCTTTTTGCCTTTTTTCCTTTCGCTATTCTTTTTCTTCTTTTCTTTGGGACGGATCTCCCCCTTTTTTTTATGACGGCCTCCTACTAAGATGGCGGGTATTCTTGGTAGTCTATTCTAAGTCTCATTCCGACATCATGGGCCGAGTATAAAACAGAATTTTTTGTTTAAAAATGAATGATTTGTACTTTACACTTTTGGTCAAGCTTCGATATTCTTTAGGACTTGGCATCCCTTGTTACTCACGAATCAAACGTGTCAGTGTGTGCAGTAATGGGCTTGAAACTAAGTTATCCAGACTAATAAGGAAATTCGAGTTTATAAATTTTCTGATTCCACTGGTCTTTGTACCATACTGATCGACTCTTTAACCTAAGGATAGTATTTCTTAAGATGTAAACCATTCCAAGGATGTTTTAGCTCTTCTCCTTCTGCATTAATAAGACGATAAGCATTACCAGGAAAAGCGTGCGATACAACATATGGTCCTTCCCAGTTTGGTTGGAGCTTAGAACGCGGACCACCAGGTTTTATAAAAATTCTTTTGACGACCATTTCACCGACTTTGAACTTACGTTCAATGACTTTCTTTTGATAAAAACGTGCTAGTCTGTTTTGATAAACTTTTGCATGATTAGCAGCTGACCATCTTTTCTCGTCTAAAAGTTCCAATTGAGCAAGGAGTGCTGAACGATGTTCATCAATGGAAAATTCCTTATTCAATTGTACTCTTAAGGACGGTATGAGGATCTCATATGGAACTACCGCCTCCATTCCAAAGGTTAAGGAATAAGGAGTTTGCCCAGTAGGCGTGCGGATTGAAGTTCGGTAGGCCCATAGAGCCTCAACCAATTTTTCTGGCCAATCTGTGAACTTGTTAGATTTGCACATTTTCTTGATGACTTTTATCAAAGTCTTGTTTGTCGCCTCTGCTTGGCCATTGCCTTGCGGATAATAAGGAGACGAATGATGCAATGCAATTTTATACCTGTTACAGAGATCCTTCAATTCTTGTGACACGAACTACGGTCCGTTGTCGGTGACGATGATGCTTGGAATTCCAAATCGGGTGATGATGTTCTCATGATGAACTTGCAGACGGTTGATGCTTTGATCTCCACGTATGCTTCAGCTTCTGCCCACTTGGTGAAGTATTCCGTTGCCGTGAGAATGAAAGATTTTTGCTTGATGCCGGAATCTGGGTTACCAAGAGGTCCAATAATGTCGAAAGCCCACATGGAGAAAGGCCATGGGGAAGAAACAGGATGGAGTGAAGATGCAGGAGAATGAATTTTGTGGGCATGAAGTTGACACTTAGCACACCTACGGACATATCCTACGCAGTCTTCTTCCATGGTTGGCCAATAAAATCCTTGTCTAAGGATCTTCTTTGCTAACATCTGTCCATTGACATGACCACCACAAACTCCACTATGAGCTCATTCCATAACCTTCCAAAGCTTATCTTCGTCTAGACATCTCAGAAGAACTCCATCAAAACCTCTCTTATACAATGCTCCTCCAACTAGGGTGTATCGTTGAGCAACTCTCCTGATAGCTCTTTTCTCCTCAGTTGTAGCTTCCTTAGGATACGATTGATCTTCACAATATTTTGCAATTTCATAATACCATGGCTTCTGTTCATCATCCATATCTTCTAATAGCTCCATCAGCATGATTTCTCTTTTCTCAATGATATCTCCATCTCTGAGTTTCTTCAGCAATTTCTCCTTAGTTCTAAGAAATGAAGGATCTTTCACGGCGGGTGAAAGACGCCTATGAACTATGATTGATTCAGATTGTTTGCTGATTGGAAAATCAAGAGAAGATGCGAGTGAAGCTAGAGCGTCAGCTAAGATGTTTTGATTCCTAGGGACATGGACAAAGATCAATTTCGTGAAAAGCTTTGAATATGCAGAAGTAAGCTCTTGGTAAGGCTTGAGTTTGGGATCGAGAGTTCAATACTTGGTCAGCACTTGGCGAAGAATCAGTTGGCTATCACCTACAATCCTGAGTTTGGTAGCACCATGAAAATGAGCAGCCTCGAGGCCAGCAAGGAGTGCCTCGTATTCAGCTATATTGTTGGTAACTGGAAAATCAAGCTGAAAGGCTTGTGGAATGGTGATACCTTCAGGTGATAACAGAACAATACCGATCCCTTTTCCATGAGAATTCAGAGCTCCGTCAAAATGCAGGGTCCACATATCATCTCTGATTTGATTTACGGACATCAGTTCCTCGTCCGGAAACTCTGATCGCACTGGATCAAATCTAGGAAGGGGATGATGAGCAAGATGTTCTGCTATGGCATAGCCCTTGATCGCTTTCTGCTGAATATAAGTGATATCGAATTGAGATAGAAAGCTTTGCCATCGTGCTAACCTATCAGTAAGAACAGATTTCTCTAGAAGGAATTTGATCGGATTCATCCTAGCGATGAGATGGACTTCATGGGCCAGAAAATAATGCTTCAATTTCTGCACAATCCAGACCAATGCTGCACATGTTTTCTCCATCGCCGTATATCTCTGTTCAGCGGGGTTGAGAAGTTTAGAGAGATAGTAGGCTGCCCTCTCTTTTCCTTCTTCATCTTCTTGTGCTAGGACAGCCCCCACAGCATCATCCAGGACTGAAATATAAAGTATCAATGGTTTGCCTGGAGATGGTGGTCTCAAAACAGGAGGACTTGCTAAATAGTTCTTTAATCCATCAAATGCCTCCTGACACTTATCGTCCCAATCGAATTTGACTCCCGGCTTGGTAAGCTCGTAAAACGGCTTACACCTTTGTGAGTGCTGGGAGACAAAACGGCGAATAAATTGTAACCTCCCGATTAATCCTCTCAACTCTTTCAAGTTTTTGGGAGGTGGCATTTCTCTAATAGCCTTCGCCTTGTTAGGATCGATCTCAATTCCCCGTTTACTGACAATGAATCCAAGCAATTTTTCTGAAGATACCCCGAATACACATTTCTTGGGGTTCATCTTTAACTGATATTCTCTCGATATCTCTAATACCCTTGCCAAAACTTTGGCGTGCTCAGCCTTTGTTTTCGATTTAACCAATAAGTCATCCACATACACTTCCAGATCTATATGCATCATGTCATGAAATATTGCCATCATAGCCCTTTGATAAGTGGTTCCAGCATTCTTTAACCCAAATGGCATGACAACATAACAGTATGTTCCCCAAGTTGTAGTGAATGACGTTTTCTCTTGATTTTCTTCTGCCAACTTAATCTGATTATATCCTGAAAATCCGTCCATGAATGATAAAGTCTCATAGCCAGCGGTATTATCGATGAGTACATCAATATGAGGCAATGGAAAATCGTCTTTAGGACACGCCCGGTTCAAATCGCGGAAGTCAATGCAAATTCTGACCTTCCCGTCCTTCTTCATAACCGGGACTATATTAGCCACCCATTGTGGATAAAGGACAACTCTAATAAATTTGGCTTTATGCAACTTATCGACCTCTTCCTTCATCTTTAAAGCGATTTGTGGGTGGAATCGCCTTAACTTCTGCTTGACAGGGCTAACTCCGTCTTTTAATGTCAACCTGTGTTCAACTAAAGACGAGTCTAACCCCGGCATATCTTCATAACTCCAGGCGAAAGTGTCCTTATAGTCCTTGAGTACTTGTACCATTGCGTTCTCATCCTCTGTAGAAAGACTTTTACTGACGAGGACAACCTTAGGTTCGTCTTCAGTCCCTAAATTAATTTCTTTGGTGGGCTCTTCTACGGCAGCTGAGGGTTCATCAAATCTCTTCACTCTACTGGCATATGCCTCGGCCGCGTCCTCGTCATCTTCTTCTTCAACAATGGGGTCATTTTCATGTACTAATTCATATACCCCGTACCCATCATTGACTGAGTCATCGTCCATACAATCTTCTGGCATCTGAATTGGATTTTCTAAAAGCTGAGGGATTAAAGAATAAGAAGAGCACTTATCAGCTAAGTCCTGGAGGTATCTATCTGGAATTCGCCTACCCTTAGGCTTCCTAGACTTCCTAACCTGACTAATCTGACTAACTTCACTATCATAACCTAACGAAGACGAAGCAGGATGAAAATCCTGGGATACAAGTGGAAATACAAGAGAATCCTCCCGAGGGGAGGGACAGAGTAAATCTAAGAAAGAGTCTTGACCGAAGGACCCGCGCGGCGGGGTGCAATCGGACAAGTAAGATGTTTCCTCAATGAGGATTTGGAAAGAATTTGTTGCCAAATTGGCGTTTTTTTTTGGAAAATGAAAGAATTAAACATAAAGCAGGAATGAATACAAATGAGAGGAGAATCAGACGGAGGAAGTGTCACCAAGGCCAGAGGATTAGGGGGATCATATAGTAATATGTCCCAGATCAAATTATACAACCTCTCTAGATCGAGAGGAGGTTGTGGTATAATGTCCCAAGGGGACAGAGTAATCATGACGGGCGGAGCCCGTGGAATATCTTCAATTATGACCCGCGACCAAGTCGGGGTGAAGACCAGTGTACGAAAAAGAGTATGGAGCGTGAAGACATGTGAAGGATATGTCCCCCTCTAGAGCAGATCTGTTGTATAACCAGCTTCATAGGGGTCATCTGGTTCCCCTTCGTCAGTTTCTTCAGATAGCAGTATCCGCTTGTCAAATATGGCACCAGGGCTTTCAATCAGTTCATCAATCTGCGGTGGCCACTTAGGTTCTGCAGGATCCAGAAATAGTCTGTTCAGTGCAATATACAGGTCTCTGAGGTCGAACCACCTGTACCATTCACATTCAGGGTCATGGAATTTCCTCCTTTTCATAGGCCGCAGAGCCTCCAAGGATTGGTACGTAAGTAGTTCAGAGCAATGTCTGGCCAAATCCCTCCCATATATATCATGGAAGTCAAAACAGGAAGTAATGACCACCGTGTTGTCATAGCTAAGTATGGGCCCTTTTACAAAGTGCGTACACAGGGTCCATGTTAGGGGATCTCGGCCTTCTTTGGGTGGTGTAGACATTGCCTCCCAGATTTTCGGACCTTCTTTGATCTCTGCTTTCCGAACCGGATCTTGCTTCAGTTTTATTGGCCTATAGCCCAGACCACTTCCAGGTGCCGCTCGATGATTTCTGACAGGAGTGGTCCTGCCTTGCAATTGTGTGCCCAGACCTTTCCCAGGCTCGTAGCCGTTCTTCATCATGATCCTC
Source organism: Zantedeschia hybrid cultivar (assembly GCA_030544215.1). Classification (NCBI taxonomy): domain Eukaryota; kingdom Viridiplantae; phylum Streptophyta; class Magnoliopsida; order Alismatales; family Araceae; genus Zantedeschia; species Zantedeschia hybrid cultivar. Next base: position 17,842,434 of record JARZZO010000002.1, on the reverse strand, counting down.
CATCCTGGGGTACTCATGCACTTCCCCCTTTTGATAGCATCTAATGGATATGGAGAAATGGTAGCGGCTTTCAGAGGATCAGCCACTGGACAGTAGACCTGTAATACCGACAGAAAAGGTTGTCGGCCAGGTGAGACAGCAGATTTAAGGTTCAAGGAATGAGCAGCAGCAAGGATCGGCATGCTTGTTACTTTAATTATTCGTCCTTTGTAAGGAAACTTAAGGCATTGATGATTCGTAGAAGGAATCGCCTCGAGAGTTTTAATATAAGGACGGCCTAAAATGGCATTTATGGAAGGGTCGATTTCCAGGATGTGAAATTCGACCTCTGCATGACTTACAGGGCCCAGCTCCACCTTTAAATAGACCATTCCGAGACGGGAACGGGTAGAATTGTCATATGCTGTCACTGAGATGGGGCTGGGCAGCCATTTCTCTTTGGGCACACCGCATAGCTCCAGGGTCTTCGGAGGTAAAACATTGATCGAAGCCCCTGTGTCGACCAGGCATGCATCCACGGCCTTCTTACAGATATTGACCGTGATACTCAGAGCCATGCTTCTGGCTGCTGGCGGTGCTAGTTCCGATGTATGAAATGTTATGGAGGGTTGATCCCCCTGAGGAACTAGTAGTGCTGCAATCTTCTCTACCGGCACGTCTTCATTGATCATCACCTTTTGCAGATATTCCATCAAAGCTTCTTGGTGACTCTTGGATCTTTTGATCAGTTCGAGTATAGTAATCCGTGCCGGTGTCCGATCCAGGTGTTTCAACAGGTCATATTGAGTGCCTGGTGCACTCTCTTCATTATGGGCTTCCTCAGTCGGCTGTGATGGGCCGTCTCTGACTATGGACTGAGGGAAGAGCTTGTTGAAAATCCTTCCACTCCGGAGCGCGTGTTCCTCAACCGTGGAGGATCCGGGTGACACCTTAAGTACCGCAGAGTTGGATGGTGCAGATGGCGTAGAGGGTTGGTATGTAGGTGATGGCGTAGGGCTAGGTGGTGATGGCGCGGTGCGGATTAAAGGCCTAGAGGGTTGGATGGTGGATGGGTAAGTAGTTGGCGAAGCGGGGAATGGTATGCGTAATAGTGGTCTAGATGGTAAAGGCATACCTGGGTAGGTGGTGGTGGTAGCGGGTGAAGTAGGAAACGGTACGCGTAATAATGGCATAGATGGTAGGAGGGGTGCGTTATTGGTTTGCGGGGGGTTATATGATGGAGGCGTAGGAGTGCGGGGTGTAATGGGTCTAAGGAAGGCAGGTAGTGGTAATGGATTATTGGGCGTGGGTGAGTGATATGTAGGTGTGGGTATAGGGGTGATGGTAACGGGTTGTGGCCTTGGTATGTGGATGGTGCGGCGTGGTGGTCGCTCTGCGGTACTTTGAACGTGACCCGTTGAACAAAGAGAGGAAGAGTCCTCTACTCTCCACTGCTGCCCACGACCAGCCTCAGACTGGCTGTTCGTCAGGATGGGAGCAACCTGGTTTTGGTTCTGATGCTCCGGGAGTGGATTCTGCACTATGCCCATGTTGGGTGGTGCTACTGCCTGTGCCGGTGGTCTTGCTTGCTGCTGCTGCTGCTGCGGTCTCCTCGCCTTCAGGGCTGTTATGTACTTCTTCATTTCCTCCCAGTCTATGCCGCCCTGCTCATTGAGATCATGGATATAATCTCTGAATTGGAAGCAGGTGTCTATGGTATGCCCAGGTTGCCTGTGGAAATAGCAATACCTGGACGTATCGGCATTTTGAGGCCAGACGGCCTTCTCCCTTGGCAAAACTAAGGCATTGGCTGCCATTAAAGCGCTGAAGATATCCGCCAAGGATTCTGGGAGGGCCGGATATTCTGCCCTCTTCGGGCCTGGAGGTCTCCTCTGCTGGTTGTAGTCACCAGGAGGAGGGACATTGTGGTACGCCGGCGGTGCACGCGGCTGGTACTGTGGCTGTTGCTGTTGCTGCTGATGTGGCTGCTGATACTGCTGTTGCCGTTGTGGCTGTTGCTGGTTCTGATTCGGCTGCTGGGGCCGCTGGTACTGCTGTTGGTAATGGGGGTTCTGCTGCTGCCTGTACCCCTGTTGGCTCGGCTGTGGTGGCCTCTGGTACTGCTGCTGATTCCTCACAAACTGGGGCGAGTTATTGTTCATGGTACTGACCTGCTCGTGAGAGAGCGTGCCCTCAGTAGTTGGACATGTGCTAGGAGAATTCGTCACTGCAGGCTTCCGAGGTGGAGGCCTGTTAGGTCTGTGAGGATCAAAGACGCTAGAGAACGTAGCGTCTTTGAAGGCATTCTGGCAGTACCGTGCTCTTTCATAGAGCTCTGCCATATTAGTTAAATTGTTCAAGGAGAGGACTAGCTTGAACTGGGGCGTGGCGTTAGAAATTAACCTTTTCACTTGTTCAGATTCGGACAAGTGATCCTTCACTTTTTCAGCCAGGCCCCGCCACCTGTCAGCAAAACTGACAAACTCCTCGTCCGGTTTCATCTTTTCTGCAATAAGGTCCGTGATAGACAAGGAGGGTGCAACTCTGTCCTGGTATCGTTGGATAAATTTGCGTGAAACGATACCGTAATCCTCTACTTCGGAGGGTTCCAAAGAAAAGAACCACTCGAGGGCTGGTCCCTCTAGGGATCTCCTGAACAAGAAAGCCAATGACCTCTTATCATTCTGCCAGAAAGAAGATTCGTACATGAACTCCTTCAGGTGCGTGAAGGGGTTACCAGTACCGTTATACTTTCGATACACTGGCATTTCAGAGGGTGGTAGATGGAACACTGGCAGGCTCGGTAAATTGATTTCCGGCACAGCTTTAACCCCCATCATCTTCTGAAGATTGTTGAACTGCTCATCCATGCGCTCCATCTTGGCCAGCAACGTCTGCGTGGTCAGATCTGCCTGGGGAGGAGGAGGAGGAGGAAGTACCTGATAGGCCTGCTGCCTAGAGTACGTTGGACAAGGAGGATAATAAGGATGAGGTCCGGCAGAGCTTCCGCCATGCCCGAGGGCATTTTGATAAATGGGCGTCTGCGGTCTAGCCGGTTGCCTGGATGACGAAAGTTGTGGCCCAGTTGGCCGAGAAGTAAGATGAAGGCCTTCCATGGCCTGATGGATATAAGGAAGAGGAGGTTGTTGAGTAACAACAGGGGGAGCCATAGGGTTCGGCTCAGCAGGCTGCATGGGTGCCTTCCCCTTCAAGATAGACTGGATCGCCTCGAACTGCTGAGGGTCCAGTCGGGAGGCAAGAACTCCCAAGGCGTTGACAAGATCCATAGGATCGGAGGGTGAGGGATCATTCTGATTCGTGTCCCCCTCAAGGTCAGGATTAGGAATCGCATATTCATGCGGAGGAAGATCATGATATTGATCGTACGGATGAAAAAGAGGAGTTCGGACATTCCCGTCATGTCGAACTGGAATGGGGACAGAATTACGAGAGGCATCAACATCTCTCCCGTTCTCGTAGTTGAAATCTGAATTGCGAGGGGCATTAGCATCTCCCTCGTAGTTGATAATGGCGTCTTGGGCCATACTCAAATCTCTGCCTGATCGCAGCAACATGATATTAGATTCTCTTTTCAAAGATTTAATCAGACAAGTTGTACAGAGATTAATCAAACAAGTGGATGCTTAACGTGATTTCAGGATTCCTTGTTGAGTTATTTGAATTGGATTAAACCACAATTTCGCTCAGGGAAGGATCCTAGTTTCAGTTCAGTTTCCACCGTTATTCTCTAAGATTTTCTCTCACAACGCTTTCGGAATCTAGCCGGGACTTCAATTGGTATAACCAGCCCGATGATCAAGGAGGAATACCTTGATTTTGGGGACTTATGGAGGTCTCAACGTCAACTTCTCTAGTCTGATCAAGGGACCAACCCAATCAGAGAGAGTTGCTGACGTCGAGTAATGTGTTCCTAAGAAAAGGAGGGTTTTAGCCTCAATGCGTATGTCCTGCGACCTGGATGGCCTCTAATGCTTAATAAAGTAATGGATACTCAACACAGAAATCTGGAAACTGAAAAATAATTAAGAAACTGTCTGAATCGCGTCGATGATAGTCGACGCTATTCAAAACAGAACTTAATTCTTTCGCAGAGAACAGATGCAAACAGCAGAGAAAGCCTGAAAAATAACTAAAAACTGTATGAATCGCGTCGATAATGGTCGACGCTATTCAACACAGAACTTAATTATTTCGCAGAAACAGATGTAAACAGCAGAGAAAACCTGGAGGCTAAAAGGCGTCTAGGAGTGCTGACGCGGTTTTGAAACGCGTCGCTGTTCCTGGACGCTTTTTAGTTCGCAGAAACAGATTTCCAGAAGGATTTTCTGGGTCGAATCCTTCTTAAACAGGGTAAAATGCAGTAAACAATGATTTTTAGTTTCAGATTTTAAACAGGATGATTTACTAACTAAACAACTAAGAAATCACGCAATCACACAGCATTTTATCACCAAAAACAGCTTTTGAACTAATCAAGGGGAGGCAAGATCTTGCCACTGGGGTGTGCACGTGGTGCACGAGGGAAATTAAACAAACTAAACACTCACCAATTGGTGAGGACGTGTCGAAAGACACAAGTGGTGCACCGTGGGTGCCCAATATGATGATAACAAGAACAAAAGAAATTAAAAGACGGCGAGACCAAGTCCCACCGTGATCGCCAAAAGAGCTGTAGGTGCTGAAAATGCTCGTGTGATTAATGTGAAAAACTATGTTGTTTAGGGTAAATTAACCTGTTAAAAAAAATGCAACTAAGGTGCAGTGATCACCAGAAACTTTTAACTAAAAAGCTTCAAAAGAGGTTTTGATCGCCTACCTGTTTAAACGCGGAAGAATGAATCCTTGGTTCCCCTCCTTCAGCCGGCTGAAGAAAGAGAGCCATTTCTTTGTTCTTTTTGTTCTTGCTGTTGAGGTTGAAGTTGAGGATCGTCCAGAAGCTCTTCTGGCTTTGTGCTTGATTTCCCTCTTTTGATCTTTATGCCCAGTTGTTGTTGAGTGCAGCAGAGACAAAGAAGCAAAAAAATAGAGAAGAAATACTGATGAGAATCTAAATAGAAGTAATATCAAAGCTAACCATGATTATAAACATGTTTAAACAGCAACTCACTTGTTTAAATGGCTTTGAAACCCCTTTAGAACAGATGGTTTTGGAAAATTAATGATGTGGTGTGTGTTGCATGAAGTGAATAAGAGAATGAAACTAATGAATGAAGATGAAATTCAGAATGAAACACTTATGCCCAGTCCAGTTGGTTGAAGCTTTGAAGAGATGAAGATCTTGAAGAAGGATGCCGACTTCTGGAAATGGCAGCGCTCTGGCGTTCCGACGTGTTTGCTCCGATCTTCAAATTGCTATAACGTTGTGGCTCAATAATTCTCTCTCTTCTTTTTTTTTTAACTCTTGAGATGCAAGGTATTTATAGGCATTTTCTGCGTTCGCGATTAACATAGAAAAATCTCGGATTTATCTACCTTAATCGACAGATAATTACTGATTAATTCATCTTTATCTGTAATTATCTAAAACGCGTCCACATAGGATGACGCCTTTCAGATTAATTAAGATAAGGATAAATTTCCGGAAAAACTTATCTTTATCTTTATTAGCTAAAACGCGTCCACATGTGTAGACGTCTTTTACACTAATTAAGATAAGGATAAACATCCGGAAGAGAAGTTAAAATAGCTTAGGAAACCTAAAACGCGTCAGCACTCACAGGCGCCTTTTAGCTAATAAATTAATTAAAATTCAAATTTAAATGTTAAAATAGGAATAAACTCTAAACCGCGTCCACATGGGTCGACGCCTTTTAGGATTATGCATATTTTAATTGAAATTTGAGCTAAAATCAATTCAATTGATTAACTTAAACATGTCTGTTAAACCCGACACTCAAAAATATTAATAAAAATTAATTAATGATTAATTATCAGACCATTTTGAGGCATTATTATATGATATGAAATTTACTCAAAATGACGTCAAAATTAGCGTGTCTACAACTGACACGTTTGATTCGTGAGTAACAAGAGATGACAAGGCCTAAAGAATATCGAAAGCTTGACCGAAAGTGCGAAGTACAAATCATTCTTTTTGAAGCAAAATTCTGTTTTATACTCGGCCCATGATGTCGGAACGAGGCTTATAATAGACTACCAAGAATACCCGCCATCTTAGTAGGAGGCCGTCATAAAAAAAAGGGGGAGATCCGTCCCGAAGAAAGAAAAAAGAAAAGAAAGAAAAGCAAAAGCAAGGCAAAAAGCCAAATGTCAAATCAAAAGGCCATTACATTACAAACGTTACATCAAGGCCATGAAATGAAATAAAAGGGAACGCAAGGTCGATAAATACCCCGGAAAGAAAATGACCGAACCCCAATGGATATTAGGGTAGGAAAGGGACATCTTTTTAAGTCTCCGGAACCTTCTCATGGGCTTTCTAAACTTATTCATCTTTTCTTTCTAAAGAGATGTATTCCAAACTTGAGGAATTGTTTACATTGACTAAGGGTCAAAACATCAAATGGGATCACGAATGGAAACACAAATTCAAACACGATGGGTTTAAGTTGAGTTGTTAAAGAATAATTTGGAAATGAAGTTAATAAATGAATATGATCTTTTGATCCAAGTACCATGCTGATCTTTTAGTAAAAAATCCAAAAAAATACATAAGTCAAAAATCCAAAATACATAAGTCAAAAATCCAAAAAAAAATACATAAGTCAAAAGTCAAAAAAAACATACATATATCAAAAATCCAAAAAAAATACATGTGTCAAAAATCCAAAAAAATACATATATCAAAAAAAAATTCAAAAAAAATACATATGTCAAAATTCAAAAAAAGTATATATTTCAAAACCCCAAACAAAAATGAATATTTCAAAACAACAAAAATATTTCAGTTAGCATCTGCTTGTTGCATTTAGTATGTTTCATTCCTTTTATTTTCAGTGAGCATCTGTTTGCTTGTATGTTGCATTTTGCTTAAGTTTGATTATTCTCATTACCTTTGTTAATAAAGGCTATGCCCCTTGACCATTTATTGAAGAAAAGATTGATTGACCATTTATTTGGTCAGGCAAGGGGCTAAGCCTAAATAGATACTTAACCTGTTTGTTAAGTGTGTACAGGATGCAAGATAAACACAAGAACACAAGATTGGAGCCAAAAGTTTCATGTATATTATCAAAAGGCATTTTTGTACATAATATATGAAGAAAAGAAAATATACATGAGCCCTCAAGGCTGGCTCTCCCCTCCGCCCTCGTCCAACTGGCTCTGGGCCTCGTCAGGCGCATCCGGTGCTGGCCCTCGGCTGGGAGGTGGAGGTGGTCTCATCGCACTCGGACCTGCATGCCCGGAAGATACAGCAGCACTGGCAGTGAAGGCACTGGTCAGACCACGCTCATGGGCACGCTGCCGAGCTCGCTGGTACCGTTCCTCCACCATCTTGCGCTCATGCTCCGCAACTGACAAGCGACCCTGCATAGCCTCCAGTCGAAGGCGGTCGCGGTCTCTCTCCTCAGTCACAACCTCCAGGCGAATCTGGAGGCGTGCAAGATCTCCAGTCGAGAGAAGGGCCACCTGCTCCTCCATAGCCCGGATCCGCTCTGCATCGGCCTCGGCACGAGCCGCTGCAGCACGGGCATGCTCTATCTCCGCTTCAGCCCTCTTAAGGGCTTCCTGAAGCTCAGCAACCTGCAAAGGAAGATTTTGTTAGTCCAAGGCAATCAAAATGATCAAGTAATGAATTCAAAAGTTGAAGAACTTACCTGAGCAGCACGATCCTCCTCCGCTAGAGAAGCCCGGTGGATGGCGGAGGCGAGCTGACTCTGAAGGTCAGCCATGGCAGCATCATGAGCAGCGGACGAGGAAGACGAAGCTCCATGGGTAGGAGGAGCCGCCTGGGTGTAGACGGCTCGCTGCACCGGAAGACAACTATCAGTGGTTAATCGCCAAAACGATTAATTAATTAAAACATGCATTCATATTCATTCATACATACCAGGTCATATAACTCCTTCTGAACTTGTTCTAGCTGGGCCTCCGCATCATGTAGGCGGGCCCGGAGGTCGACGATGACCGCATCACGCGCATCCTGCATGTCATACATACATTCATTCACAAATATAAATCAAGATATTAATAAAATTAAAGATGCATGAATTCATACTTACATCGAGTGGTCGGAGGAGCCGAAGCTGATCGGCGTAGTGGGCCCGGTACTGCTGGAGGTAGGCCTCGCTACTCTCCGCCCGTGACTCCACTCTGACACCCCGGCGATGCCAGTCTTCATATTGCTCAGGAAATTTCGCTTGCCAATCAGTGAGGGCTTGCTTGCCCCTCATGCTCCTTCCTACACCCTCCGGGACCTCCTCGTCGATCCACTCCTGGTGGAGGCCCAGGGTCCTCATCACTAGCCGGAGGCGAAGGGGCTCGATCTCATTGAGGCAATGTACCCACATCTGCCTCCCAAACCGCCTCCTGCCAGCCGTCACCCACGGCTGACCCTCCTCATTCATGCCCAGATATGGGCGCCAAATCACCTGCATATAGGTTAGATGCATTCATAAATAACTTGCATTTAATTGTATTTAATAAAATTAAACAAGTTAAAAGTTTACCAGAAGTTCTGGATAATCCAGAAACTGACGGCGAAGGGCCGTCAGCTGGTGATGCTGTGGAGCCGTGTCCACAATCGGCTGCCAACGGCAGGCAAAAGGGACGGCGTTTGGGCGAACAATCCTCGCTCTATCGAGCGGGAAGTAGTAGTAGCTCCACACCTGCATTCATGAACATATAGGTTAGAAAAAGCATCATATCATATTGCACTGCATATAACAAATAATTAAACAATTTAATACCTGAAGAAATGGTGAGAAGCCACTGATGGTAGTCTCACGGTCCGGCGTGACCGCGGATAGGTCGGCGAAGAGGTGAGCCAGAAGGGCTGCACCCCAGGCATACTCTCCTAGGCTATCTAGGTCATCTAACAAATAAAGAAATCTACAGTGGATATGGTCGCCCTTCGTACCGAAGAGCAACCTACCGAAAAAGAAAACTAAGAAGACCCTGAGCTGTCTATCTACCTCCTCTACCTGACTGGGGTCACTACAGTAGACTGAGGAAGATGACTCGGCTAGTCTAATCCTAAACTCATCCCGGGTCTCGTCAGACCGACGCCGGGGCTCATCTAATCCTAGTGCAGCCTCTACCTCTACCCTAGGGACCATCCTAGACTCTCTACCTATGCTGGATACCTCTATCCCTAACAATGCCTCAGCCAATCCCTGATAGTTGGGGTAAGTAACCCCACTAACAGGTCGACCCTCTACCCTGAGGCCAGTAATCCTGGCCACATCCTCTAGGGTGGGGACCATGTGCCCCCACGGCATCAGGAAAACACGGCTTTCCGCATGCCATCTCTCCCTCAAAATCTACAAGAGGACTAGATCAAGCCAAAATGGCTCGATGTCCAACACTTCACCGAATCCCATCTGACGCAGGCGCGCCTTTTGGAAATCCGGGAGCCCTCTATAAGCCCCTATAACAAGATCCCAACTAATCCTAGCCCTCATCACTCCCTGCAAATAAAAAACATAAAAAAAGGGTCAGTAATTAATAAAAACAGAAAAAAATCAGTTCTGTTTTGAAAGGCGTCAGCCCACATGGACGTTTTTTAAAACACGTCAACATGCCTTGACGCGATTCAAAAATTTTATTCCTATTTAAAAATCCGGAATTTATCTTGAAAGACGTCGACCAATGGTGACGCCTTTTGAATGGCGTCACCTGGTCTGGACGCCTTTCAAGCCCAGATTTCGGGTTCTTGAAAGAACCCCGTTCTTCCTCTTTTCTTCATCCAACCATGCCCATAGGAAGCTTACCGTGTGGAGGTCGCCCTCCTCTTCTTCTTCCACCGCCATAGGTGCCGGTGGAGGTAGCTCTTCCTCCAAGAACGCCGCCGCCTCGGCTAACAACGCCGGGATCTCCTCGGGAGCTTCTTCTTCTTGCCTTCGCCGCCTCTTAGCTATGATCTTAGTCTTCTTAGAACCTTCACCGCGCTCCATGGCTTGAGAAGAGGGAGATTTGAGGGAGAGGTCGCCGGTGATCGTCGCCGGAGAGAGGAGAGAAAGAGAAAGGTTTTGGGAAAAGTGAGGAAGAAAGGGGACCTTCGCGGGTCTGTTAACGAAAGGCTGAAAGGCGTCGACTCAGGATGACGCATTTTAGGGCGCAAAAGTTGAGGCGGCACGGACAGAGGTTTGAATTTGAATGAAAGACGTCCACATAGGTGGACGCGTTTCAATATTTTCGTCAGAGCCGTACAGAGGAAAATCATGAAAGGCGTCTTAGTCTGATGACGCGTTTCAGAGAATTAACCATGGAATTAATGACAGAATCCTGGAAAAAGTAGGAGAGAGAGTTTAAAAGCGTCAACATTACCAGACGCGTTTTAGGGTTTAAATCGGGTTTTTGAGGATTAAATTGAATTTCTGGAAAAGAATTACGGTTGAAAGGCGTCACAGTGTACAGACGCGTTTTAAGATTTAAATCAGGTTTTTGAGGATTAAATTGAATTTCTGGAAAAGAATTATTATTGAAAGGCGTCAGTTCCTGCAGACGCGTTTTAAGTTTTAAAATTGAATTATGATCGAAAGGCGTCTTTCTGACTGGACGCGTTTTGCATTTTTACAGAACCCGAATTGTTGAATTTCCAGGAAAAATCAAGTCTTCTCTAAAGGAAAAATCATGTGCACTTCACAGAAAGTTGAGGAAAGGTTTTGAGGCATATAAAAACTTCTTTATTCAATAAAATTTTTTATTACATCATGAATAAAAGAGAAAGGGGACGTTCAAGGAAGAATTTCATGAAGACCTTTAAGATAAGGAGCTTTCAATCCTCTATCTCTATCTTTAGAGGATTTTACACGGTAACTGAAGCCAAGATTCCATAGAGTGGTAATGATTTGTACGGCTTCATAGTCTTCGTCGGATTCCAAGTCGCGCTTCTTGATCGGGAGTGTGGGAGAGAACTCAGGGAATTCATGACGGCCCAAGCTAAGTTGAGTAAGGCACCGATGTGGATTGTACAGTACGAACTCGGTGGCTCCAATCAACTTAAGATCTGCTCCTGCTGCACGGCGCACCCACACAGGTTTTCCAACCAGAGCAAGTTGAGACGAGTCGAATATGTCGGACGTCATGAGCTTTAAATACTCTCTCCAATCGGCTCGGGTCTTGAGTTTTGGAACCTTGTTAACCATGTGCTCACTGAACTTTACAATATTAGCTATGCAATGAATTGGGCTATTCAAGTAGATTTGAGATGGATTCAGAGGCCTTTTCTTGCTGTGCTCGAACTTGAAGTGAAGTTCAACCCATAAGGCGAAGAGTAGCATACATCCGTAAGGAGGACGGCCCACAGACGCTGCAGAAAGCCCACTATAAAGATATGCTAAGAGTGCAGTGCTAATGGATTTACCTTCGAAGATTGCGCATATAGCACTAACTTGGTCATCTTCTAAGATGTTATCCTAAGAATAAGGCACCGGCTAGGCATGTAACTAAGGCTTTTGTTACATCCTCCGCTTCATCCTCTCTTAGATCATCGATTTCGTACAGCGTCCATTCGGCTAGCTTGGTAAGATTGATCCCCTTTTTAGTAAGACATCCTTTAGCTTCTGAATGATCTTTCATAATAGATGTCAACAATTGTTGACCGGTGATTCTCTCTTTCATCAAAGCTATCTTCTCTTTGTTCTCTTTGGTCTTTGGGAGACCTAAAAGAAGCTCTGCCTCCTCCAAAAGAATCGTGCACTCGAAATCTTGGAAGAAGAACGTATGAGTTTGGGGATGCCACCACTCGATCAAGGCACCCATAGCCGCCCAATCTGCGTTCGCGCTCTTGTAATGCTTGGCAAGTACTACAAGACCTTGAAGATTCCACTTGGATATGAATACTTGCATGGAAAGCTTGATGCTTTTTGCAAGTTTACGAATCCAAGGTAAGGAAGTAAACTTCCTTGGGCCAGGAAATATGGGATAGTTCTGAAAAACCAAAAGAAAAGACGAAGAACATGATGAGGAACGCAAAGAACATGATGAAGAACATGAGGAGAATTGAAAAAGAAGTCGATTGAACTTACTTGGAGATTGGGATTTCTTCCATTGAGGTGATTCTCCACATCAGAAAACTGCTCCAAAGACATCTTCATCTTCTTGCTTGAAGAATTCATACTCCCTTTTTCGGAGTTCCTCCTTCTTGAAGCTTGGAAACCTTGGAAACCTTGGAACTTTGAAGAAACCTTGAAGAAAACTCAACTTTTGATATTTGGATTGTAGTGGGATTATTTGGGAACGACCTAAGGGTGTTTATATAGACAACATTGCGATCCTAGGAAGACTTTTCCGGATTGGAAAAGGGATGTGCATTGATAGAGTTAGAATTCGAATAGAGAACAGCCAGAAACCTGTTTCTGTGAGTAAAAGACGTCGAGGATAAGCGACGCGTTTCAAAGTTAAAAGGCGTCTGCTCGACACGACGCGTTTCAGATCTTTATATGATTTATCCGAAATTCTATGGGTTTTGATGTTTAAATTGAATATTTATTGGAATTGTTAACAATTTTGGTTGCAGAAAATTCAAGAAAGCCTAAATAATGCTGGAAAATATCAAGAAGATCTCACTGTGGGAGTCAAGAAGTCCTGACCGTGGCTAAAAAGACGGTTATTTCTACCCCTGTATTATTTCCTGTAATTAGTTTGCATCATCATTACTATATGATAAATATTTATTAGAGTATATCAAGGACCTTGTGGTTTTGATGAAACTGGAATTTAAGTTCCCCTACAACAAAAACAGTGATAATTCCAGAGGATTCTTAATCGCACGGATAGGCCGTTGGGTTGTTAATTAGTGGGGACGATGGTTCCACTTTTGTGAAACGGTGCGTGGATAAACGAGCTTCGGCTTAGCACTGGATTACAAGAATTGGTATCTTGACTCATTAATGACAATTTGACAATATTATCCTTGATTAATTTATATTTTATTTGACTTTATTTTTTTCTTTTAGCCCAACATGCATCATGTAGGACTTTGAAATCATTGTAATAAGGATTAATCATTGATTAAGTTTCAGACCATTAAATAAATAATCAAAACATGATATGAAATATTCCATTCTGAATTGAGTATCTTGATTATCTTTGAGGTTCGCTTGAAGATATCCTTGGAATTCTATCCTTTCTTGGATTCTTTATCCAATATTTCTTGTTTTCTTTTTAAGATCCATCATGGCTGCAGCACGTCCACATTGGCTGGCAAACGCTCCCCATGATGAAACCTACAGTGTCTACGACCTGGGGTACTTCCCACTCCGAGGAGGTTGATCGACCTTATTTTATTTCCTTGTCTACCTCATCCAGACAGGATTAATTCCATTGATCTCTTTGAACTATCTTCATTGATGATTTCGAGAAAAAATCCAATCTTGTGATGTTAAGAGCGTGTCTCATCACACCTTGGCATCACCTTTTCAGTACATTCCATTTCATTTCACTCCCTTGCAAAGACAATGCCAAGGTGAGGCAGCTGTAGACACGCTAATTTTGACGTCATTTCGAGTAAATTTCATATCATATAATAATGCCTCAGAATGGTCTGATAATTAATCATTGATTAATTTTTATTAATATTTTTGAGTGTCGGGTTTAACAGACATGTTTAAGTTAATCAATTAAATTGATTTTAATTCAAATTTCAGTTAAAATATGAAGAAGTCTAAAAGGCGTCGACCCATGTGGACGCCATTTAGAGTTTATTCCTATTTTAACGTTTAAATTTGAATTTTAATTAATTGATTTATTAGCTAACAGGCGTCTGTTAGGGTCGACGCGTTTTAGGTTTCCTAGGCTATTTTAACTTCTCTTCCGGATGTTTATCCTTATCTTAATTAGGGTAAAAGACGTCTACACACGTGGACGCGTTTTCGCTAATAAAGATAAAGATAAGTTTTCCCGGATATTTATCCTTATCTTAATTAAATCTGAAAGGCGTCATCCATGGTGGACGCGTTTTAGATAATTACAGATAAAGATGAATTAATCAGTATTTATCTGTCGATTAAAGTGGATAAATCCTAGATTTTTCTATGTTAATCGCGAACGCAGAAAATGCCTATAAATACCTTGCATCTCAAAGAGTTAAAAAAAAGGGAATTGAATTGAGTTGAGCCACAGCGTTATAGCGATTTGAAGATCGAAGCAACCACGTCGGAACGCCGGAACGCTGCCCTTTCCAGAAGTCGGCGTCCCTTTCAAGATCTTCATCCCTTCAAGGCTCCAACTGGGCATAAGTGTTTCATTTTTGAATTTCATTTTCACATATTCATTAGTTTCATTCTCATATTCACTTCATGCAACACACACCACCGCATCAATCTTCCAAAACTTATTTGTTTTAAAGGGGTTTCAAAGCCATTTAAACAAGTGAGTTGCTGTTTAAGCATGTTTAACATCACGATTAGTTTTGATATTACTTCTACTTAAAATTATCATCAGTGTTTCTTCTTTATTTTTCTGTTTCTGTCTCTGCTGCATTCAACAACAACAAGAGAACAATCAAAAGGGGGAAATCAAGCACAAAGCCAGGAGAACTTCTGGACGATCCTCAACCTCAACAGCAAGAACAAAAGAACAAAGAAAGGGCTCTCTTTCTTCAGCCGGCTGAAGGAGGGGAACCAAGGACTCATTCTTCCGCGTTCAAACAGGTAGGCGATCAAATCTCTTTTGAAACTTTTTAGTTAAAAGTTTCTGGCGATCACTGCACTTTAGTTGCTGTTTTTAATAGGTTAGTTTACACTAAACAACATAGTTTTTCATATTAATCACACGAGCATTTTCAGCACCTACACCCCCCCAACCGGCGGCTAGGTGGCACTGGTGGGGGGTGTTAGAATTGGGTGGACTCAAAGTCAATCATTGTACATTCTAGTTCAGATTATTAATAAAGGCAATTATTTCTTTATTTAATAGTTCTCGCAAACGACTATCGTAATGAAGGTCCATAGACAAATGTATGAGATATTGAATCATGATGAGATCATGATAGTGAGATCAATATCCTAAGGCAATTGTCTTAAATAGTTCTCGATCATAGGATATTTGAGATGGACATTAAATATCCGATAAGATCGACACAAGTTATGTCTGCTCATATGATGAGGGTGAATGATCTCACACTCACTCGTGTGGTGACACTAAGACAAACAAGTGGGTGCTCATTAGAGAATGAGTTCACTGAACATACCCAAATAAGAATTCCTGGATGGTAATTATACCTATTAGTCAACCAGGGAATTCAATCGTTGCAGTAGCACAGTTGGTCATTTGACCTGAGTCACCAATGATACCTTGTTTGTGGACCATTGTATCTTGATTCTCTGACTCATGGACTTTAACCATTAAGTCCACCATAATCGGTCTTTCAGATACAGTGGAAAGCTTGCGAAGGTAATTGAGTGAACAACAAGGGATCACTCACTCTTGGTATAAGACTGGAGAGAGAATGTCCTATGGATGTGTACACAGAAATCCCTGGCCAGGGTCAAATGAAAGAGATGTCTTTCTAGATATTAACTGTGTACTAGAATCCATCTGGATAATGCGATAGAGGGTTTGACTATAAAACCATACCCTTGCGTTATTGGGACATTGCATGAATGAAGGATTATATCTGTGCGGCATCTGCAGACGGAAAAGTTCAATTGAAGGGAACAGTGTCCCTTATATCTTCTGGGATCATGAGGTAGTGTTTGGTGCTGTTCATGATCAGAAGGCCAAGTGATTTGATCATCAGATGATAATTCACTTGTTTATTAAATTAATCATTTAACATATGATGTTTAAATGTTAATTAATAAATATTAAACTCAAGAAACAGTTCTAAGTTTAATGGGCCTGCAACCGGACTGATATATGGGCCTAGAGGGTCACACACATAAGAGTTCTCGTCAGACGGTGAGAGATGTTAAATTTCATGCTTATCTGGGTTTTTCTGAAAAGCTGCAGGATAAACATGAAGATTTAATGGAGAATTATCCAAGGCCAAACTCTTGGATAATCATGAGGATTAACTCTTGTGCTTATCCTTATTTCTATATAAGGAGGGCCAAGGGGGAGGGATAAAAAGATGGTTGAACGAATTTTACTCCCCAGATTCTCTCTCTCCTCTCTCTCTCTCCTTCTCTCTCTCTTGGAGTGGATCTGTCTCTCTCCGCGCATGGTGGATTTGAGATCTGGTCGGAGCACTCAAGTCGAGGAGGAAATCGCGTCTGCTGCGGGAACTCGTGTGGATACCTCTAGAGATCGTGCGCGTGCGCGATTACCGAGTCGGCATCATCTACGGGAGATTCGAAACCCCGCAAAGGTGAAGAACTGTTCTTCCCGCTTAGATTTTAATGTCCGTTTTACGACCCCAGCAACCGATACAATGGAATCATTTTTATTTCCGCTGCGTTCATGGCGATTCCTTACAGGGGGTGCCACCGGCCGGCCTCCATGCCCCCACCGGTGGCCCATCTGCTGGCCTATAGAGAGAGGAAAAAAAAAAATCAAAGAGGGGAAGCTCTGCTCAGATTTCTGCAGAAAAAGAAGAATAAGAAGCTCTCAAAGAAGGACTTTGTGCATGAGGGAGATTAAAAGGACAAGGAGAGGCCAATGATTTAATCTAAAAAACTGCCTTTATATATATGCACATTGTGCGGTATTATAGATTGTTTGAAAGGCATCATTCAGACGGTTAATCAAGGGTTGTCGAACTGTTGCTTGATGTAATTAACACTGACTAAGGTCAGTGGAGAGAAGTTATATACTTAGATCTTCGTATGATCCGAAGTCACGGACTCCCTGAGGACTAATCCCAAACTCTTATAGTTTAAGAAACAAAATAATTAAAAGCGACTTATATATTTATTCAAATAAAATACCGAAGCGAAAACGAAATAAAAAAATATATTCTAGGAGAGACTCTAGGTGCAGATCCAAACAGACACATAGGAGGACATCTCATCTTTTAGAAGGGGACACCTGACTCCTTTCCACAAGCTTCCAAGAGACACCTCACAAGACACCTATTGCCATTATTAAGGGGACATCTCACCACCTCCTCTCTTCCTTATACTCTCCCTTTTCCTTCTATAAATAAGGGGGAGCTCCTTAGTTTTCATCATTCCACTAAGGGTTAAGAGGTCTACCATCTTAGGAGGAGTTGGAGTTGCGGCTGAGGCTCGCCAGTGGTGATTTGGTGGCGGCTTGAGGTTGGTCTAGCAATGGACTCTTTCTAAGTAGGGTGATACTTTCCTACCTTCCCTCAACTTGTAGTTCAAAATTTGTTTAGACACTTAGATTCATTTAATTGAAGATTCTAATATCATTTTGTGGGAGGTGTGAGGGAGATCGAACCCTTGAGCTATAAAACTTTTAATTGTCTTTGTCTTTAGATTGTTTAAATAGACTTTGAGAACTCGGATTGAGTCATCAAAAAGTCTTGCATGTTGGATCAAGTGTATGGATCCATTGACTTCGACCTCTCCCCACTAACGATCAAATGATCGACTACCCTTACTTAATTGTTGTATGATGATGCGCTTTAAATGAAATCGCACACTATCACAATGCGAAGCACAATTTTAAATCAATTGGTTGGACCGTGGCTTATTATGGAAGGAAGTATGACATAACTCATTTATGTCCTTTTAGGTGCCTTTGCATCCTTAAAGGATATGTTAACATAACGAGTCTGTTAAGTTCTTTTTGTAACCCTTAAAGGATAATCTTTCAAAGTGTCAAACAATCATTGATGTGAGCATGGCCCCCTACCAAATAAGTATCCTTTAGGATATGACCTTTTAATAGGTCCTAATGAACCATGCCAATATTCTATTAAATATTCTTTTACTTAAAAGATATTAGTTGGCCTATTTAGGAGCCATTAAGGGCCCTTTAGATCTAATAAGTTTTGTTTAGGAGAACGTCTCTTAATAGTCCTAATGAAGTATACCAATAATCCTTAAAGTATCTTTTAACCCAAAGGATATTAGTAAGTTCAATTAGGATCCATTAAGGACCAAAGATAATATGACCATTAGGTCAAACCGTCCTGGTAAATGTCCTTTGATATAATTCCTTGATGGTTCTAAGCAAAATAAACTTGTGGCCCATTAAGTATCTTCCAGTCTAATGTGTTTTCAATAGGTTCACTTAGGACCTATTAAGGATCCAAAAATAATCTATTAAAGGTCCATTTTAATTGGATAAGTTCAAACAAGACTCAATGTGCTTTATTAAAGAAGCCCAGTATGCATTCTCATTCAAGATCCAGTATGATTCAATGAGTCATTAAAGAAGGTCTAATTAAATGTCTTTTTAGTAATTTCAATGAATTCATAATGCCCAATTAGACAAAACTTGGACAAATACGACTTACTTAAATGAACTTTAATAAAGTGCGTCATTAATTTGATTAGTGGAACATGTTAACTACTTAATCAAAATTATGACATGTAAGACTCAAGAAAGTCCGAGTCATTACATAAGATGCTAAGCTCGAGAAAGTATGAGCTTGCACAAAAGATAATTCAAGAAAGCATGAGTGTATCTTCTTAGATCTAAAAATGTTCATCAAGCTTAAGAAAGCATGAGCTTGATCTTGCCTTTGAAGAAAGCTTCTTCTTCTTCTCTTTGGGGCAGCACTTCGTTATCTTTCCAAAAGGTTCCTCCCTGCCGCAACCCCTCTTTTGAGGCATTTATAGGGTCTAGGAAGAGCCAACCGGTTTTCTTCCCCCCCCCCCCCCCCCCCCCCCGAACCAAAAAAAAAAAAACGGTGGCTTTTCTCTCCTATTTTTTTTGAATTTCTTTGTATAGAGAGAGATGAATGTGAGAGAGAACAAAAGAGAGAAATTAAATATGAGAGAGCTCGCTCCCCTCTTTGCTGCCTAGGTGGGCGGAGAGGAGGAGCTGGTGGGATCCCCACCCATTCTCTCTCATCCTTCTTTCTTTTTCTTCTTCTTTATTTCTCTCTCTCCTCTCTTTCTTATCTTCCACACAAAACACCCCCCATCTACCGATGGGGGGTCCAAGTGGAACCAGTTGCTTATGCTGCTTCTTTTGTTGTTGATGCCCAGCTGCTCTTGTTGAGGGTGTTGATGGCAGGTAATCCTTTCCCTTGCTCTTATTTTCTTTGTTCTTGTTCTTCCTCTTGTTTACCATTATATATATTTTTTCCTACCACATTCTTAAAGAAGAGACTCTGTCAAATCGGTTTTTCAAAAAGAAACAATTCTTAAGGAAAAATTTTGTCTAAGATTTTCTTACAAAATTGATAGAGAGACTCAATCAAATGTTTTCTTAAAGAAACTGCTTTCATTGAAGAGATTTTGACTCATGTTTTATCCTAAAGTCGATTTCGTTTTATAGTAGAAAAATAGAAAGATTTCATATATTAAAATAACATATGTGTTCTTAACTCTTGAAATATCAAAGAATAGAAATAAACACGAGCAATGATAAAATTGTATTACGCTTTAGTTATATAAAAAAATGAATCTTTTCATAAAGTTATTGTACACATGGCGACTGCAAAAGATGATATAAAATTTGACTTAGGATCCGCCTAAAATTAGAATCATGATTTCAACTATTTTTAAGGATTAGCATCTTATATGGGATACATTATTTTTAAAATTTACATATACGGTAAAGAAGTAACATCGTTATGTTGAGGGGACTATGATCTTATTGACCACAAGGTTTGGATATCTTAGAATGATTATAAATTCTGACGTTGAGATGATAATCGATACTTCTATAAATATTCTTATACTCTATGACGATTCTTGCAATGATTTGTGCATGATTCAATTAAACTTTGCACTTGTTTATAAGCTTATTTGATCATTTCACATTCTTCTACTTAAAATCGTTATGAAAGGACTTTAATCTTTAAGATTAGATTAATTAATGGAGAGAAAATGACTATTGAGTTTTTGTATGGAACTCATAAAAGTTAATTAAATATTTTTCAGAAGAGAGTTATCAACCACAGTCAGACTGTGATTCCAAATTCACCTGTTGCGGCAGTGCTAGTACAGTCTTAGTATATTTTGCATCTTTTATCCGTGGTTATGTAATGTTATACTTTTGTGTCCTTGTCAGTGTATTCAAGGACATGCGTATAAGTGGGAACACCAATAATAATAATATCTTTTAGTTTGTGACTTCCATTATTATACTTATTTGTACTTTTTTTCCATCAACCCTAATTGATTATAGTTTCGACAAACCTTGGTTCGGGTGATGGATCCATTCTTGTGTATATTTGAGAATATAAATTCACAAGGGTGGTACTGTTACAGATTGCCTTGTTGGTCACCTTGGTGGGTGACTGTTAAAAGGTTTACTAGGCCAAAAGGCCGTGATCTATACCATTGGGAAATGGATTTTGCAAGATTTATGATCTTTAAATTCTTATGGTAAATGGGGTTTGAACCTCGGGTTAATGCTGCACATCTTGTCAACATGTGCGTAACTGAATTTGGGGGATGCCCCTATTCTGTGCTTTCTAGGGTCAGTTCCAACTTTTGGTTGCTGGTAAGCTGTGTTTGATCATGTATTTGGTTGTTTGCTCCTCTCATGTGCTTTCTAGGGTCAGTTCCAACTTTTGGTTGCTGGTAAGCTGTGTTTGATCATGTATTTGGTTGTTTGCTCCTCTCATGTGCTTTCTAGGGTCAGTTCCAACTTTTGGTTGCTGGTAAGCTGTGTTTGCTCATGTGTTTGGTTGTTTGTTCCTCTCCTCTCAATATTTCGTCCATAGGAAATTGCTTTATCTTCATTATCATTTTATCTTATTTGTTATGATGAGTTAAGGATCCTCACACTAGGAGTTGTGTCCATGACGACTTATTTCAAAGTCAACATATGTACCTTCTAGAATTCCCACTGAACTTCTGTACGGGAGACCTATCTGCGGGCATGCTCCTCAAAACAAATACATGGGACTGGGGACGATTCTGCCCATACCGTTGGTGGTTCTTGTCTCTTTTTATACCTTTGGCTAGTTCAACTTTTCTATACCTAATTGACAAGAATTGAGTTGCAAAATTGATATTTTGCATTGTTCAGGTTGCTATACCACAGGAAATGATCAAAGAAAGGACGAAAATTAGCGAGCAAGACTAGTTGCCCTCTGATGTATGTCATGGGAAAAAATATTGGGGTGCTGCCTATGGCCTGGCTGCGATCATGCACGTCCTGATGGATGTATAACTGACCCCAAAGGAGCAAGAATATATAAGAGGTACCCTCCGGTACATGACACAAAATTGCTTCCAGAATGGAAGCTACCTATCAAGCAAAGGCTCTGAATTTGATAGAGCTCACCGGGGCCATGGGGCACCTGGTTTTGCTCTCACTCTCGCAAAAGCTTCTTAGATAGTGCGTGGTTTACCAAGTATGTTGGTCTTTCATCATGAGTTACTGGAGAAAGGAGAAACAATTCATCCAACATCAGCCTTTTTCTGTGTTATTTTATTATTTTCACAAACACAACCAATATAATTAGCAGGCATTCTGCATTGTGCAATTTTTGTATACAGCGACGCTTTAGAGGTGGTTTGGAGTCGATGTTTCTTAAAGCATGTGGGGATATGCTATGGTGTGAGTTTGAATGCTTGTGTACTTTTTCACTCTACCAGATTGGTAAGTTGGTAGATGTACGACGCTAATGCATTGCCCTCCCCCCCCCCCTTCCCTTGACAAGGCCAAGAAGCTAATAGGAGATAGAGATGACCGATGGTGTTTAGGTCTCAGCTTTAGCCTTACGTGGCACATTTGGAAGGCTCGCTGCAATTTTGTCTTCGATGGCAAGAGATCCAATTCTGAAATTACAGTCAAGATGGCAGTTGCAGGGGGTTTCAGCAGTTAAGTCCCCTACTTTGGATAGCAATGCTCACCCTGATCCGGCTTCCTGGATCCCTCCTGTTCGAGGCTCACTTAAACTTAACTTCGACGGTGCTATTTCTGCCAACTCGGGGGCCCTCTCAGGATCCGTATTTTGTTGAAGCCATGGCTCTTCTGGAAGCTTTGAATATATCGCATCCACTAATTCGTGCATTTCTACTATTGAAGGCGATGCTATGGTGCTGATCGACGCTGTGGTTAAGAACAAACCCCCTCCTTGGATCGTCTCCAGCATCATCAAAGATTGCCGTGCTCTTTTTAGTCGTTTAAATTGTGCGCTTGTTTTTGTTCCTAGATCAGGGAACTCTTTAGCAAACGATCTAGCCAGATCTGCTGTCAAAACCAGATCCTTTCTGACCTGGTCTTCTTCTTCCTTTGCTTCGTCTACTTTCGTATTTCATTCAAACTCTGCTCCCGTTTTACTACTTTGAATAGAGATCTACTTCCTGTTCAAAAAAAAAAATGCACATTACACTCTCTTTGAAGGGGAGGGTGCATGGGTTACCTTCTGGCCTATGAAAACCTTCGCGAACATGTATGGACGACCTGTTCACTGCCAGTCCTACTTGTATAGCCAAAGGTATAACCAAAGCTTTTCTCTCTCTCTCTCTCTCTCTCTCTCTCTCTCTCTCTCTCTCTCTCTCTCTCTCTCTCTCTCTCTCTCTACTGACATTCCTGCTGGTCTGGGTGTTTTCTGTACAGTTTGGGAACAGCATTTACTTTGTGAAGAGCCAAAATCTTTCGGCTGTTTTTTTTTTTCAGGCATAGATTATTCCTGCAATTTGCAAGGCATGACATTTGTATTGATGGCTTCATCTTTCAATTATGAGTTTGGTGATGGTAGTGACCTGTGTGATAAATATTTCTGTCTTTCTGCCATATGGTGTTATTGTAATGCATATTTCCATGGGTTACTATATGCAGGATTCTGAATTTTAATCTAGGAGCCTCCCAGAAAAAAACTCAACTTTTTTACACGGGTGGCTTCTTTTTTGAATGTTAATGTTGATGCATCGTTAGAATAAAGGATACTTAGTTTTGATAATTCTGTGGGACCCACTAGCGGAATAAGAAAGATAAACAATTCTTGGGTCTAAGGTCGAATTGCTTATTCTCTCCACTTTGATTGGAGAATAGGAGAAGAATAAGGGAGAATAAGAGGAGAATAAACTTAATTTTGCTTTGACAAGCAGAATGGCTTATACCGGTGCAGAATAGCGTATTCGGAGAATAAGGAGAATAAGCCATCCCACCCTAGACCCAAGAATTACTTATTCTTCTTATTCCATTAGCGGGCCCCACAAAACTATCAAACCGAAACATCTCTTATTCTGGTATACGCCATTCCGTCAGTGGGCCCCACGTAATAACTTATTCTGCAAACAAAGTGAGGCTTTATTCTCCGAATAGGTAGCTTCAATTTGATTGCAGAATAGGTTAATCCGGAATTACTTATCCGGAATAGCGTATACTAGAATAAGAGGTGCTTAGCTTTGATAATTTTGTGGGATCTACTGGTGGAATAAGAAGGATAAGCAATTCTTGGGTCTAAGGTCGAATTGTCTATTCTCCTTATTCTCCGAATAGACTATTCTGCACCGGTATAAGTCATTCCGCTTGTCAAAGTTAAATTAAGTTTATTCTCCCTTTATTTTTCTTTATTCTTCTCCTATTCTCCAATCAAAGTGGCCCCGGTATAAGTCATTCCGCTTGTCAAAGTTAAATTAAGCTTATTCTCCTTTTATTCTTCCTTATTCTTCTCCTATTCTCCGATCAAAATGGCCAAGGTTTGGTAATTAAGGAAACTTTTTCCTATTTTCTGTCCAGCGTGCGTAGAAGTATCATAGAATTGCGTATCATATGGTCGTTATGATTTTTCGTTCTTTCTTTTTCCAGGCGTTTTTTAAATTAACCATCCTTTACTTTTTGATACAAGAGATCCGTATTCTCAAGTCAATAAAAAATCAGATTCTTTAATTTGAGAGGTCTCATATAGTGAAAAATATCATCCAAGACTGTAATTTTAATTTGAGAGCGACACTGCACTCTTCATGGGCATTAATGGGCATTAATGCCCTTTCTCATCCCGTCCATTTCAAAAGTTCTTAGTACAAGATTAAAACCGTTTTACCAGGTCTTTAATGCTTAGAAGATTTCAAAACACGGTTTAACCGGATCTTTAATGCCTTTATTGGTTGAAATGGACGGCGATGGTTACGCTTTTGTCGTTATTTGCGTTGCTAATATTAGTGTTGTTAAATTTTTTAATTAAATGTGTGGAAGTAATATGGTCGTCCAATTAGTGGTAGGCATCAAAATTTTGTCCAGTAAAGTCATTCAGACATTAGGTCATAAGCATAATTGGATAAGTGGGGTCTTGGACTAAGTCATATGAGATTTTGGATTGGACCAGTGAAATCCTAAGTTGACTCAATGAGTCTCGGGCTATACTGCTTGAACTGGGCCAGTGGACTTGGTAAAATAGTAGGATCTTAAGATCCCACTGAGTTAACGGTGGATCCACAACCGTGTCCAACTATAGTATTGGATTTGTCATATTCTCATTTTCACTCTGAAGTTTGCAAACATTGTGACAATCCAACAAGTTTCTAACTAGTTAAGAGCCAGGAATTATCCACCTTTTTTTAGTGACGAGTGAGTTAGTCACTTAGAGTTGTTTGTGGCTCAAAATTGTGTATGCAGTTCCCTTTTTAGTGTGGATTTGTCTGTATGCAGTTACAGTGATTTAGTTTTTGATCTCTATTATATTTTGTTTTGTTATGAACATTCTTTAGGAGATTAGTGGTCATTAAGCTGGCATTTTAGCGATTGTGTGTCTTAATGTAAGAGGTTGAAATTTAAGTAAAATGTTTCAGTTTGCAGTATTTTTTGATGTTTGATTCAATATGAAACAATGCAAAAAAAATTGTCGAGCCATTGTCAACCTGCCTGGAAATTCATTCTTTTGTTTTAGCTTTCACAAAAGGGCCATCATAATATAAAATCGAAAGATTTGGATATTCCCTTATTTTTATTTTCCTCTGCTACATGAATCTAAACAAAGTGTTAATAAATAAAAAAAATCATGCGCCAATGAATTCTACATTTGTTTCTTACATACGTAAGATACTTTTAGTTGTTCTCGCTAAAAGCTTGAACACTTTTCCTTTGGATATTGGATACGGTCTTGGTCACACGCAAAAGAATATAGCACAACATGTTCGATAGTTGTGTAGTCTCTGTCATAGCCTTTAACATTATGGAATCACGTGCCAGCTACAGTGAAAGAGAGGGAGGAAGCATACCATGTCTCTATAGATGATTATTATTATGCATCTTCCTTCACTATAAAGGACAAGGTGGTGGGTCGTTTGAATCAAAGTGCTTGCTTCCTGTTGTATAATTGTACATAGGGCTGTCAATGGGCCGGGCCCAGCCCGACCCAAGGTGAGCCCAGCCCAGCCTGTGCTTCTGGCTGGCCCGGCCCAACCCAGTCCGCATCCCTACTAGAAGGCCCGCGGGTACCCATGGAAGCCTGCGGCACATCCCTTTCTCCTTCTATCGCTCCCACAGCCGTGCCAACGCCGGAATCGTGGACATGCCGAGTATCCACACCGATGCTACCATCTCCATCGGAGGAGGAGAAGGGAGATAAGGACATCCCCAGTTGTTGAATTCTCCACCTGACCTGCGCAACGACAAAACACCTTCTTCTTTGGCCTCTCAAAACACCCGCACACCCCACCACCGCCAAAAAGACCCCATCTTTAGACGTAATTCTGCAAGAACTAGAACAATACCAAGAAGAAGAACCCACCTCCCCTCTTCCCCCCGTTTCCGATTCTACTTGGCGAGACTATGCGGTGGATCCTCCTATTGCTGGGGATCTCCCTGGTCTCCTCCGGCGCAGCCGCGCCGGCGGACTCTCCCACGGACTACGAGGTGTTGGAACAGTACGGATTCTCGAGGGGGATCCTATCGGAGGGGGTGAAGTCGTACCTGCTCCAGAAGGATGGCACTTCAACACCTACCGGGCGCCTATGGCGACTGGGACTTCGTGGTGGCGACTGGCGAGGGGGGGGGGGGCATCTGCTACCGGAGGAAGATCATGGGGTGGCTGGACGGGGTTGCCAGCACGATTAGGGAGCTGCGGGGGGTCAACGTGAGGATGTTGGGAAGGCTTCTGGTGCAGGTTGGCGGGCTGGCCCGTTAGCCCGTTTTTAGGTCCGACTTTGGCCCGTGGGTTTAAATATTAGCCCGAAACTCGGTCCGCCTCTGGCCCAGCCCATTGTACACATACACAGGCACACATCTCCCTCTCTCTCTCTTTCGCATATTGTCTCACATATGCACACATACATCGACACACGTCTCTCTCTCTCTCATCCAATGGTCCCCCCATCCACCACGTATCCAGGTTTACCCATCACTTAGAAATAAAACTTTGCCTATGATGTTTTTACGCATGTCGCATTATTTTAGTAAAATTACTTTAAATACTCATTTAAATATATTTTGTGATATAAACAGGATAGAGAGGAAGATTATTTTCATGTGGATTAGATGTCTTGTTAGAAAAGAAATTCTTATTCAAAATTCAAGTCTTAATTTAACTTGAAACAAAATTGACTTATTTTTACTATCTTGAGAATGACGGATGATGAAGATAAATTATATTAAATTGAAAATTTTACTGAACAATAATATTGTTTATATTTTAAATTTATTATACGAGTGTTTTTTATATTAGTAGTTTTATTGAGGTTATTTAAAATACTAATATGGCATAGTAATTTCATTAATAGTATTATGTTTGAATTAATATATATTTTAGATTTTATATTAAGATTAAATTATTCAAATTAATATGATATTTTTTTAAACAAATTCAAACAAATGCCGTGAGGATTTGAAACTAGTATACATATATTATGTGACTAGCGCGCTTCTTCTACGAGTTCGGATCGTCTCAGTACCAAGTTGCACTGGACTTCAGCAGTAACCAATCACAGGACGTCATGTGTAAAGTAGGTACACCGTTTGAGACGCATCCCATCGAACTTGACAAATTTTTCCTTGTTTCAGGTTGAACATGTTTCAAATACTATGCAAAGTATTTAAATACTATTAAGAGCACAGAATTACCACCATAATTTAAAATACACCTAAATGTGCACTTGATCGTACAACCTAAATTATTATACGAATATTACATTAGAGTGTATTTTGAATTATAATTGTAATGTTGTACTATTGATAGTATTTAAGTGTTCGGAATGTTTTAAATTATGGTTGCATTTGAAATTTGTTGAACCGGGAATAAGGAAAGAGTTGCCAAGTTCTTGAGATGCATCTCGAACGATGAATTTATTTTACATATGACACCTTGAGATTAGTTACCGTTGGAGTCTAATCCAACTTAATATTAAGAGGATCCAGACTCTTCTTATACTCGTGCGCGTTTAGATTACGTGACGTTGCCCTCGTATCAACTTGATATTGTTTTCTGTGAGGAGATCGATCAGAATGTAAAAAGATGTTTGGGTGTATAGGCTTGTACTTTGCACGCCTTGTAATACGCGTAAGAGTGAAGACTACGGCGGGCGTTTGTTTGGGTATATGTGTAAAACGCGCGTGTAATACGCGTATGAGTGAAGGATAAGCTGGGCTGTTTGGGGGTATATCCTATATGTGTAAAACACGCGTGTTATGCACGTACGCTGTGCAATTTTTCGGGTATATGTGCAAAACGCGCGTGTAATACGCGTACGCGTGAAGACTACGCCGTCTACTCGGAACCCTTTAAATAGAGGGCCTCCATGTAGGCTTCGACCCGTTGTGACTGCCGCTTTCTACTTTCCTCTCAGAGAGGTACTTCTTCTATCCTCCTCTTCTGTTTCTGAGGTATGCATCCCGGCCTCTCTTCCTTATCAACTCGTATTCTGCTGTTAATTTTCCTGCAAAAATTCTACACGTCACATCGACTCGTTTCCTGCTGTTAATTTTCTTACGAGCTGATTAATCGTTCTGCATGAAGGTTTTCGAGATCTTGCACAAGATCTATCGATTTGCATAACCTAGGGATCATCTAATGTACATAGTTCCGTTTCTTGGGTATGCATTCCAACGTCAAATTTTCCTCCGCTTGTTTCTGGGGTATGCATCCCAACGTTGGTCTGTCCCTTCCATGGCGGGCTCTAGGGTTTCTATTCTCAGCCCACTTCTTGCAACGTTTCCTACCTACTGTTAATTTCTTGCCAAAGTTCTGTTTTCTGCGAACTCAGATGCAGATCTTCCATGGCTCATACTCGTTTCCTGCAATTAATTTCGTGCAAAAATTCTACATTCCCATCTGGTTTCTTACGAGATTATCGATCGTTTTGTTTGATGATTTTCCTTTAACCCAGGGTTTGTGTATTATGTAATTTTGCTTTCTGCGAACTCAAATGCAGATCTTCGTCCAACCCATCGCCCGTCTTGTAGCAGATCTCCTCTAGCAAGCAACTGAAGGACGGCCGGATATGCATCTTCGTGAGGACGCTTACCGGCAAACCGCCGAGTTGGAGGTTGAATCCCCTGAAGCCATGGAGAATGTTAAACCCAAGATCCAGGACAAGGAGGGTATCCCACCCAACCAGAAGAGGCTGATCTTTGCCGGCAAGTACCAGTGGAGGACGATGGCACCTTAGCAGCAGATTTTACAACAACGTCCAAAGGAAGGATTCTTCCTTCCACCTGGTGCGCTCCTGTCTCGGGGGTGGGGGGGGGTGGGGAGGTTATTAGCGGCGGCGTAGACTTTGTCAAGACCGTCGCCGGGAAGACTATCACTATGGAGGATGGCATCCGCTGATTCCATCGACAGTGTGAAGGGCAAGGTCCAGGACAAGGAAGGATCCCTTCGGACCAGAGGAAGCTCTCTGCCGGCAAGCAGCTGGAGGGTGGCCCCACCTCCGCAGATTACAACATCCAGGAGTCCTTTCAATGCTTATTTGTCTTCCCGGCTCCTTCTGTCTGATGATACTATGGTTCCTTGCTCTTTTCTTCTGTCCAGTTGTGCTTTCAATGCAGAGGAGCCCTTCTGTGATTGATGATTTATTATTGTGTTGCGTGTGTCCTTTATATTCGGATCCAATGTACCTGCGTAGTTCTGCACTTGTAGTCTTGTTCTTAAGGATTCCCAACGCATATATTAAAATATAAATTTATCAGTATTATAAATTCTTATCCTTTATATTCTCCTGTTTCCTAAAGATCGTATTTTTCCCCCATGTGGGAGAAAAAGGAGAAAAAGAGAAATTTTAGTTTACAATTTTTACAAGGTCTCTTATCAGCTTACATTGTTGGTTATTTTGCCATGTACACCTTTGAATTTATTATTTCATCAAATTGGCTCACACCAGTGGAATATATTTTTACCTCATTATGTTACTGTCATGATCTGTCTAAGTTAATTGCAGTTGAGTGAACACGAGTCAACTACGAAATGACAACTGTCCATATATAATATGAGGGAAAGTGGAGAAAAAGAATGAATTTTCTTTTTCAATTTTCAAAAGAATAAAATCATTGTTAGAGAGTATCGATTTAATCTCCTCTATTCCTCTTGTGTACCAAGTGGCTGTTGCCTCAAAGCTTTTCATTTAGTTTTATCTAATTGTCAGGGGTATCCAACCGATGTGATGATTTTGGGTGTGTGTATAGGCAAAAATTCTGTAACACGTTGCATTCACATTTGGAGAACTACTTTTTCCTGCTTCAGATCATGTTGCTTAGAAGGACAGCAAAAAGGAAAAAATGCTTGACATTATCATTTGTGCTGCTCAGGTTGTGTGACGTCCTTCTAAAAATGGTTTCCATTTGTTGCTTATGTTTTCTACTCATCACCACTCTCTATCAGATGGAATTTGGAAAAACTCTCGGACCCAATGAATGCAATCTTTCCCATATGACTATGGGTCTAATCTGGCATGGAGTGTTTTATTTCACTCTGTACTGGGCATTGTTTGCTTGTTGAAATCCTACCTCTCCATCAGATCTCTTGGAAGATACTCCAATGAGTTGGACCCTAGCTTGCCAGATAAGACTACGGACCCTAAGCAAAGGCAAGTCTTTGAGACCCAGAATTTGTTGTAGTCATTAGTTTTTTAGTGTGACATAGATGGATGTTTGTTTAAATTTGCATCACATTGATCCATTATTTTTTGATTATTTTATTGTCTATGATTGTGGTGTTAGGATCTTCTAGACACTGAGACTTGTGCTTGTGGGTGAAGAGTAAAACGCTCCTTTGTGCCCAAAGGGAATTGTATAATCTAGTGTTCCACCTCCACTCACGGTGAGCTTAGGTGACATGCTGGATTATTTTTGTAAGTATGAGCTTGCTGCATTTTGGTTCTTTCACCGGCTTGTATGTTTTAGAGTGGACACATTTTTGTTTCATTTATGACTTTTATTATTGTTTTCTTGTTTACCTGTCCAAGGAAGAGATGAAGGGTTACATTTAAACCCAAGATTCAGTACTACATGCACACGTATATTAGATGTTGATTCTTATTCGCCTCCAGTTTAATTCCCTTCTAGGTCAGTTTGTGTGTCAAAATTTTGCTAGTGAATTTGAAAAACTTTTCACCAGTACTTTAGCAGCATTATCTATACCCATGGGCATCAACGTCAGAAGCACGATCGTGGAGAGCCAAAGCATATAAATTTTTGTGTGTGGTTCAATTGCTCATTCCACTGATCCTTTTTGGACCACTTTTGTAGTAGTATTTCACATGTTTCCCTCTTATGTTGTTTGCAATCTTTATGACCATAACTGCCAAAATATTTTCCTAATATATTTTTTACTTGTGCAGCTGTGGCGAGGAATGAAGTACAAGGTGGGAAATGGGGAAAACCTCTCTTGGTGGGTAAGTGGTCAGAATCACATTTATTAGGAGATGAGTTCCCTACTATATACTCTTCTCCTGTTAGCGTCGGATAAGTGGGTTACAGTCAAAGATTGCTACAACAGCAAGGGTTCTCAGGGGCATTGGATAATTACTCTATGGAGGGAGTTGAAAGATGAAGAAGTTGATGTACTTGGAGATATGGCTGTGTAAATTTCTCAGTTTTATAAAATTTTACATTTTTATATTCTCCTGTTTCCTCAGGTTTGTTTGGTATCCTTTTTATTGTTGTCCTCTTTACAAAGTTTCCCCCCCTCTCTCTCTCTTTCTCTCTCTCTCTCTCATACACACATACACACACACACACAAATCTGGGTATGCATGGTGGCACAAAATCATAAAACCATATGTAGAATCAGATACTTTGAAAGGCCTTGTTTGCATGTTTATTTGCTTGCATTTAATTGATGACATTTCTAGGGCTCAATCTGATATTCTTTTTGAGTTCTTGACATCCTATGGATGTCCACTTTCAGGCTTTCTGCAAAGAAATGTTTTGTTATTTGTCATAACTTTATGTATGAGATTTTGCCATTTGTTGCTGTGGATCCAAGTTGAATTCTTATTTCTACGTTTCTTTTTATGCTAATCTATGCATTTTGTTATAGATTTGGCTTTTGCAATCATCAATGCTTTAGCTCTTATTTTGTTATAGATATTTACTTTCAAGCTTTTTGCAAAGAAATGTTATAGTTGTTTTGTTGTTTGCCATAAGTTTATGTATAGATTTTGCCATTTGTCACTGTCAATCCAAGTTGAATTCTCAATTCTATTGCTAATCTGTGCATTTTGTGATTTTGCTTTTGCAACCATGAATACTTTAGCTCTTATTTCTCCCTAGGTATGGTTAAAAAGTGGCTTTCCTTCATTTTGGGAGTTTGAAAGTGTCCACTTGCTATCAAATTCTGTGGTCAACTTGCTGGTTGTATGCGTATTTGTAATGGTAGGTATGCATCATAAAAGGATGCCATTTTTTTCCTTGCTAATAGAAGTGGATTTGTTATTGAAACCGTAGACATTGTTTCTCTGCTAGCAAAAGCTAGATATTTATAGTTCAAATTGCTTAAGGAAGTTTTGCATTAGCCATGATGTTGGTGGTGATTTCCAAGGGAATTTTGCTTTCAGTATAAGACTCTTGTTTGATATATTTTTGAGAAATGCTTCCCCTTCTTACTACATTTGTCAATATTTTTTTTCCTGTTCAGCCCTCCCTCCGTTACATCTTTCGAAGAGCCTTTTAACCCATGATGGGATACAATCGCTTTATGCATGATAGAGTAAGAATTGCTGATACTGGAGATGTAAGGGTACGCTAGGTTGCCTGCTCTATGTGCTGCTATGCGCTCATATATGGGAGTATTCTTTGTCAAGATTTTCTGTTTCTTTTTTCAGCTTTCATGTCCTAGAGAGCAGACACTTGTCTTTTTGTCTCGTATGTGTCTCATGGGACAAGCCTTCATGCTGGAAATTTGGCAACCAGTGGAGCTCCTTTTTGGCGTATCAAAGGGAGCTATGTGCTAGGTGCCTCCCGTCGAGGGTGCTGCTATGAGCTGATATATGAGAGTTTTTTTTTTTGTCAGTTTGTTTCTTTTTCTTTTCTTTTTCTTTTCAGGTTTCATGTACAGCTGACACTTTTTCTTTGGGTTTTGTGTGTCATAGGACACGGCTTGACAATTCAAGTGGCATGGGAGTATTCTATGTCAAGATTTTCTGTTTCTTTTTTCAGCTTTCATGTCCTAGAGAGCAGACACTTGTCTTTTTGTCTTGTATGTGTCTCATGGGACAAGCCTTGATCATGCTGGAAATTTGGCAACCAGTGGAGCTCCTTTATGGCATATCAAAGGGAGCTATGTGCTAGGTGCCTCCCGTTGAGGGTGCTGCTATCAGCTGATATATGAGAGTTTTTTTTTTTGTCAGTTTGTTTATTTTTCTTTTCTTTTTGTTTTCAGGTTTCATGTACAGCTGACACTTTCTTTGGGTTTTGTGTGTCATAGGACACGGCTTGACAATTCAAGTGGCATGGGAAGCAGCCTGGCCCCTTTGGTGGCCAAAGGGGAACTATATGCTGAGTTGCTTCCTGTGCAGGCTGATATATGAGAGTATTCTTTATCAGTGTAATTCTGGTCCTCTTTTCAGGTTCCATGTCATAGAGCAGAGTTTTTTTTTGTTTTTTGGGTTCTCACGTGTGACTTTTCTTTGTTTTTCATTTCTTAACCAGAAAAAGATGTTAAGTTACATTTGAAAACCGAGAGTATGCATGTTAACTGCACAGCTACATTCCTCTCCTTCCACGTGGCATAGTCCAGGTGACTTTATCATTAGTGCTGTTGTAGTGGTCCTCCCAAATAGTAGAGATCAGGTGAAGGAGAGAATGAGACTGAACCTCCTTAATCCAAGGTATGGTGTTCCAAATTGATGAGATGATGCTGCAATGCCAAAAATAAGTGGTCAGCTGTTTCGGAGAACATACAGTATTTGTCCTCGATGCTAGGTTCAGATCTTTTTAACATGAGCCAGAGTGGGTAAACTCTGTTTAATCAATTTTCCACGTGAATATTCTGATTTTAGTTGGCAACTCAGTCTCTTTCATATGAATTTGACCCAGGGGGATTCATGACCTAGAAGGCAATAGGAGATGTCGAGATGCACCGTGCACCTGTACTCTCTTTGAAGGGAAGCGCGGCTTATCTCTTTCCAGATATATTGAAAGAAGCCCATGAGTTGAGGTTTCCAGCTGAACATGTATGAACAAGTTGTTCACTGTCAAGCCTGCTGTGTAGCGAAAATCTCTCTCTCTCTCTCTCTCTAGCATGTGTCATGTGTACTGGTATTCCTCCCGCTCTGGGTGCTTGCTTTGTAGTTTATGACAAATCAAGAAGGCCTTTCAGTTGGCTTTGCTTCGGGGATGGATTATCCCTGCAATTTACAAGGCTTGATCCATTGTGCTTATTCTAAATCATTTCTGGGCTTTTTCTACTCCAGATCTTAAGTTGACTTAGGATTTGATGTATGCGTTTTGTAACGGTGATGCGGATGGTGATGGTTTTTATCTTTCAGAAATATTTCTGTCCTTGTAGTGCCATCTGGTGTTATTGCAGTGCATATTTCCTTTGGTTGAAAAACTTGGGGTTCTTGATTTTAATCCGGGGTATGAAGAGTGATGACACAGACAACTTATCATACAACTAAAGGTTCTCTATGCACATCTGCTGATTTCTGTCACTATTGTTTTTTTTCTCAAACACACTGGAAAAGCAGGGTGGTGGGAGGTTTAATAATTGAGATAACTTGGAGGACTTAATGTAATCTCCAGTGTTGCTGCTAGTTTCTATTTGACAATGGAGGTGAGCATGTTTGTTTAACCCATGCTATGATCAAGATTGCTTCAGTAAATTGGGGCAGCAATGATTCATATAAGTTTGTTTAGGATTTTTAGTCAAGTCTTGAGTTTTCAAAGATGCTTGGAACGAGAAAAGATGTAGTGCAAACTAGGTTGTGCATTGTAACCAAAGAAGAAAAATCATGAAACCATATGTAGAATCAGATATTTGATGAAAGGCCTTGTTTGCATGCTTACCTTGCATTCAATTGATAACATTTCTGGGGTTTCTGTCTGATATTCTTTTTGAGTTCTTGACATGTTATGGATATCCATTTGCAGTCTTTCTGCAAAGAAATCTTATAGTTATTTTGTTATTTGTCATTACTTTATGCATATCCATTTGTCCCTGTTGATCCAAGTTGAATTAGAATGTCTGAATTATGGGTTTATTGGTTATTATTTTTTTATTTTACTTATCTTTTTACGGTAATCTGTGCATTTTGTTAGATTGTGCTGTTGCGGTCATCAATGTTATCTTATCGTACCCCTCATACATAGATGGTTAAAAATGGATTTCCTCCATTTTGGGAGTTCTGAAGTTAGATTTTCAGAGCATATTTCTTCTCTTGAAAAATGTTGTAAGATTATGGAGAATGCCATATTTCTCGGTAAAGATAACCAGGTAATGCAAAATGATTCCCCAGCCTCACTTTCAGGTCTTTGCATGGCATATTTCTACCTCAAATTCATTTGACAGGATCATTTACTTGGAACGAGAACAAAGGTAGACAAGGAAGGGTTGTCACTTTCCTTTGTTGGGTTAGTGATGAGTGCAGCCATTTTTTTCTCTAGCATAGAAATTTATGTTTTAAAGTGCTCATGTGTTTGATGCTAAATTATGTCCCTTTTTTTTTTTTCTGTTTGTTGGTACTGTTGCAATCTGGATTCTTTAGCAGACCTTTCTTTGCATCAAACTTATCCCTGCATTTCTACAAAGAAGCCAAGTTGTCTCTCGAAAGGTGTCTGAATTTACTCTGAACTATGTCAGCCTTCCGATTTCATCCTAAAATAAGGCGCAAACTTACTAGGATCTGTGATTTTATACAAGACTTTGCTGCTCATCTTTCCAGTATAGAAATTTTTGCCTCTCCACTTATAATTTGACATAAAAGCATGAAAAGAAACATTTGGGCACTGTAATCTTTGGAAGTAATTTATTTTAATGTCATCCAATATCTAGTGGAGTGGATTGGATTTGTATTATTGAGTTGTGCATCTTAACTGTGTTATATGGTCTAGCTACATAAATATGTTAGCACTATGCAACCCTTGTTTCTGTAAATAGGAATTGGCTGCTGTGGACCCCTCTCTTCTTTAAACATCATCCCTTTTGAAAATCTGCGGATGACAGTAACTGCACTTCATCAGCTGACTCAGGTGGGCATTGTGGCACTGAAGATCATCTTAACACAGAGAGATCCGATTCATGTCAAAAGCGTCGACGATTGTCTGCTACAGAATTAGAAAGTCCTTGTGCGTATTCTGGAGATTTGTATGGTCAACTCTAAATACACTGTAACTCATAGTTGTTTCAGTTATTTTCCACAATTTCTCACCAAATGAGGGAATCTGCTCTATGGTCCTCCCAAACAATGTTGAGTTTTTTTTTTTTTTTTTTTGTCTTGTAAGTTCTATTTTCCTTCACTGACTGAGCATGCTCACTTGGTACTGGGTTGGGTGGGTGGGTTTGCATAGGAATCGTTCTTCAATCCTGCTCTGTACAAGGACATCACTCTTTCTTTACATGGATTTATTTCCGTTCACGCTTTAAATCATGATAGTTGCTTAAAAATGACTGTTTAGGCATAATAAAGATCTTTCATGATTCTGCCCAATATGTGGAATCAACTTCAGCTGCTTTCTATTTCTTGGCTCAGTTGATTGCATTTTCTTTATTTTATATGTCGATTTATGTGATGTTGTGCACACTTTCTTGTTGTTCAGGCATTTCATGTATCATTAAACATGATATCACTGGAAACCCATTTGGTTGTCAGTGAAGTTATTGGATTTGTAAATGTTCTCAGAGAAGGAAGAGGCCTAGTACAGTTTTTGGCCTCTTGTGTAGGTACACCAGCATATATGTATAGGTATTGTAGAACTTAATTGTATCAAAGAGGTGTTGACGTTGAATTACACGTGAGGTTTATCATACTCTATGGTCATTATGAAATTTCTCTCTTCTTTTTAAGGTGCTTACTTCTGATATAATTGACCCTTACAGCACACTAAATTCAATATGAAAGCAAGAACTAAATGCCATT
Source organism: Zantedeschia hybrid cultivar (assembly GCA_030544215.1). NCBI lineage: Eukaryota > Viridiplantae > Streptophyta > Magnoliopsida > Alismatales > Araceae > Zantedeschia > Zantedeschia hybrid cultivar. The sequence goes on along the minus strand of JARZZO010000002.1, from coordinate 17,805,817 downwards.
GGTTGTGTGCCTTCTATTTGTATTTGATGTACTTGTCCTAACATGCCCAAGCTGTACTTGTTGCTGAATAGAGCCTTTTGTGGGTAAAGCATAGTTGTCGATCCCGTCCCGTCCTAGCCGAAATTGGCCGGGACGTCTCGTCCCAATGAGAAAATGGGATGGAACAGTTTCTTGTCTGTCCCAGTTAGTGACCCGGTCTTTCCCTACCCATCCTGGCTTGTCTCGATATTGGCCCAGCCTTTTCCAGCCAGAATTATATTTTAGCTTGAGATTCCAAATTCTTTAAGCTACTTTGTAAGCCTATTTTAGGAGTTTCACTTGATAAATATTCCTTTATAAACCCATAAAGCCATCCTAAACAATTCAGTTGCATTAATTTGGTGTTATTTCTATGTGATATGTTTATTTTGCTATTAATTAGTATACATATGTTCTTTATTTATTGGAATATGTATGAGATAAATTCCGGGATGGGACACCGGAATTGTCCGGGACACTGGGATGTCCTGTCCTAGTAGAAAAAATGGGATGGGAATCGGGAGGTCCGAGACGGGATTGACAACTATGTGGTAAAGTTCTTCTACAGAAAATGTGGATGAAAGCAAGCACTGCTTGCATATACTTGTTTGCATATCCATTATGTTGATTTATCAACCATATACGTTGGGTTTTTGTCTCACATTCTTGGTGTATCTGATTCTTTGGGTGTCTATAGTAGGACATAGATTGCAATCTTTGGGGGCGCTAATCTCAATTAGTGAAAAGCTTTTGTATGCTGGTGGCATGGTGAGAATGGTCCGCAGCGTTGGGAAGCTCTCCGGTGAGAGTTGGACCAGTTGGGAGATGGGAAAATAACGTTGCACACATAGAGGAAATGAAAGAGGAAAGGGAGAGGGGAGGAGAGGGGGATGGTAAACCAATTGAAGCTGCTAGCCGAGCTCCAACGGGATCCCTCTGGGGTCCCCAGAGGACAAAGACCATGGGAAAATAACATTGCACACATAGAAGAAATAAAAGAGGAAAGGGAGATGGGAGGAGCGGGGGACGGCAGACCAACTGAAGCTGCTAGCCGAGCCCCAATGGGATCCTTCTAGCATGGAATGTAGAATCGGTCGATCCGGATCCGGATCGGAAGGTCCCAATCCGGCCTACCCCAGTCGATTCCGGCCGATCCGATCTCGATTCTAATCGGGATCGGCGGGTCCCGATTTGGGGACTCGATTCGACCCGGAATTCCTAGACCTGGCCGATCTGATCTCGATTCAGATTGGGATCGGCGGGTCCCGATTTGGGGACTCGATCCGACCTGGAATTCCTGGCCCTCTAGGGTCCCCAGATGACAAAGACCACCCTGAGGAAAACATGGATGAATAAATCTCGCACAAGGGGAGATCAAAATCTGGTAAGATGAAAACCTCATCTGAACAAAAACCAAATGAAGTTGCTAGCCGAGCTCCAATGGGATCCCTCTAGGGTCCCCAGAGGACAAAGACCATGGGAAAATAACATTGCACACATAGAGGAAATGAAAGAGGAAAGGGAGAGGGGAGGAGCGGGGGACGGTAGACCAACTGAAGCTGCTAGCCGAGCCCCAATGGGATCCCTCTAGCATGGAATGTAGGATCGGCTGATTCGGATCGGGATCGGAAGGTCCCAATCCGGCCGATCCCAGCCTATCTGATCTCGATTCTGATCGAGATCGGCGAAGGTCCCGATTCGGGGACTCGATCCGACTCGGAATTCCTGGCCCCGGCCGCTCCAAGCCGATTCCGGCCTATCCGATCTCGATTCAGATTGGGATCGGCGGGTCCCGATTCGAAGACTCGATCCGACCCGGAATTCTTGGCCCTCTAGGGTCCCCAGAGGACAAAGACCACCCTGAGGAAAACATGGATGAAAAAAATCTCCCACAAGAGGAGATCAAATCTGGTAAGATGAAAACCTCATCTGAACAAAAACCTCCCTAAAAGGAAAAAGAACACCACCCCTCTCCCCAAGCTGAAGGAGAAGGAACGGACCTGGCGGGCTTCCGGAGATGCTTTCTCCCCAAGCTCCTCCTTTGCTTAATGATTTTGCCTGAATATTACTGTGTAATTTTATGTAAACTTCTGGTACACAAATTACATTTTTTCCTAACTGCCCTGATGGTCTTTGTTGCACAGTTTTTTTCGTTGTTTATGTGACATGTTGCACGATATAATTCTCATGCTTTGTATTTGATATGATTCTCATGCTTTTCTTCTTGCTTTTCAGATAGACTAGACAAATGGAAGACAAAAGGGGTAGAAAAGCGTATTATTTGTCATTTTTTTTTCACTATTCCTGTGGGGTGAGCTTCTCCTTGGCAATTGGTCAAATTCATTCATAACTGGGCTGCTTTGCAGTGGCTCGACATTCCCCCATACCTGAAACATTTATCTTGTATTTTTTTTTTTCAGTCAGTACTTTATCCCATAGAATGTTCACTTGCCATAAATTCTGTTGGTCAACTCGCTGTTGTATATGTGTTTTTAAGGGTAGCTAGACCTCATAAAATGTCTACTTGTCATTTTTCCAGTCCATACTTTATCCCATAAAATGTCCATTTGCCATTTTTTTCCCTTGCTACTAAAAGTGGATTCTTTATTGGAACCATAGACATTCTGCTAACAGATCCTAGATATTTATAGCTGAAATTGCTTAATGAAGTTTTGCATTAGCCATTTGGTTGTTTGTTTTGTGACTTGGAAAGTTTTTTTTTTCTTTTCAATTTTATAGTCTTGCCCTCTATGTTTCCTTGGGATTGTCTGGTATGCATTTGGATTTTTACTTTTCAGTCCCTATAATCTTCCAACATTCCTTATTAGTCTTTGTAATCTTGATATTCCTTAGACCCCAGCGCCCCCCCCCCCCCCCCCCCCCCCAACACACACACACAAAAAAAAAGAGAAAAAAATCTATGAATCCTTAAAAGGTCCCTTCAGAGAGGCTGTTTAGGGAAGGTTGAGGGGTTTTGTTTGGATTTTTAAACAATTATAGGGACTAATAAAGAATAAAAAGCATGGACTTATAAGGAATATGGGTAGATTATTGACTAAAAGGTAAAAATCCTTTTTGAGAAATAATTGTTCTTCATACTACATTTGTCATTTATATCTCTTGAAGACCCTTTAACCTACGACGGGAGACAATCGCTTTGTGCATGGCAGAATAATACGTGTTGACACAGGAGATATGGGCAAGTAGTGAGGCTCCTATATGGTGGTCAAAAGGAGCTAGATTGCCCGCTATGCGGGCTGCTAGGTTACCTGCTATTTTTTTTCTGGTTCTTTTTGGAGTTTTCATATCCTAGAACTGATGCTTGTCTTTTCATCTCGTGTCTCATGTGACGAGCATTGATGATACTGGAAAATAGGAGAGAGTAAGCAGTGGGGCTCGTTTGTGGTGGTCAAATGGATATATGCTATGTTGCTTTCTGTGCAGGGTGCTGCAAGCACATTCATGGTATTCTTTGTTAGTGCATTTCTGGTTCCTTTTTCATATTTCATATGCTAAACCTGACACTTGTTTTTTGTCACATGTGTCTAATAAGACAAGGTTTGCTGATTCATGAGACATGAGTAAGCAACATGACTCCTTTATGGTGGCCAAAAGGAACTATATGCTGAGTTGCCCCCCTGTACGGGCTGCTATGAGCTGATATGTGGAAGTATTATTTATCAGCTTGTTCTTCAAATTTCACGTTGTAGTACTACTGACAGTTGTTTTTTGCCTCATGGACGACTTTTATTTTTTTTCATTTCTCAACTGCAAAAGTGGTGAAGCTGCATTTAATAACCAAGAGTGTATATGCTAGTTGCACAAGTAAGAATAGTTGTTGATTCCTTAAATTTATTTTGCTTCACAAATGAGAACAGTTGTTGATTCTAATACCCCTTAAATTTATTTTGCTTCTTAGGGGCAGTTTGTAGATCACAATTCTGTATCCTGACATTAAAGCGTAACAGTCCCTATTTTATGAAAATGTCTTCTAGTGCTCGAGCATGAAACAACATTATAATATGTCAATGAATGGAAAATGGGGAAGAGTAAGTACGTATGTTAACATGCACAATATGTACTTGCTGGTGAATAGATCTTGTTGCAGGTAAAGTTCTGCTACACAATAGTCGTTGATCACACACACACACTGCTTGCTTCTTTTTGTTTATCTCATCTTCTTGGTGCATCTGATTCTCTCTGTAGCGGGACATGGATTGCACAATTCTCTGAGGGGGCCCGCTAATCTTAATTATTGTTGACAATCTTTTGTCTATCATCTCTTAATGCCGTTCCTGTAATTAGTGGGATAAGGAAAAGAGTGAGCATCTACGAGTTTTTTTACCCTATTTGGTGTTTTCCTTTTCCCCTGGTTTGGGTTTTAATGGCCTGTGTGAACCATGGGTGGCATCACAAAATTATCTTCTAAATAGAAATGGCCTTCATAACCGATCTCTTTGCAGGCAGCGTTCGAAGTTTTGTGCTGCACTTGGTCCTGCAGAAGCTTAAATAGTCTTTCATCTTGTGTAGGGTAAGATTACAACCTATTCTAGGTTGTCTTTCTTATATTCTATGTCTTTACTTGCCATTTACAGGATCAACTCACAGCCCATTCCTGCCATGGTGGAAACCAACTCGTCCTCTTTCATGAGATTTTTGTTGGACATGGCTGTTCATTGTACTTATCTTCTCTGCTAGTGCAATCGGTGAGGACTGCATCTACGTGGCGACCTTCCTCCGCAAAAACTGCAACCAATGATAGCTGTGGGATTCTTGATTTTAACTGGTGGCAACCAATAAGGGGTACAAGAAGTTACCACAAAGAAAGCCTACTTTTTTTTAGACTGGTGGCATGTTTTTTGGAGGTTGACATCAATATGTCAGAACAGTGATTGCGCCGAATCCTAACATATACGTACATCAAAGTATCATAATCCATGATTGTTATGAATTTTCTCTTCGCATTCTTAGTTGTTAGGAGCGCTTGATAGACAAATTATCTGTCATTTGATCATCATTGTGCTTTTGCATGCACATTTGGAGAAGTTCTTTTTCCTGTTTCAGTTCATTTGCTGTACAACCAAAAAAATTGCTTGACATTGATGTGGTTATCTTTACATGAATTCTTATCGTTTGTGCTGCTCAGGTTGTGTTTTGATGTCTTTCTAAAAATGATTTCTATTTGTTGCTTATGTGTACTCATCCCCACTCTCCATCAGATCTCTTGGCATTTGGAAGAACTCTCAGACTTGTGGCAACTTTCCTATGTGAATATTGGTCTAGTATGGCATGAAGTGCATTTCACTCTGTACTGGGTGTTGTCCGCTTGCCGAAATCCTACCTTTCCATCAGATCTCTTGGAAAACACTCCATTGTGTTGGACCCTAGCTTTGCAGATAAGACTATTGACTAAGCAAAGGCAAGCCTTTGAGACCTGAAATTCGCTTCAGTCATTATTTTTTAGTGTGTCATAAATGTTTGTTTAACTCTGCATAGCACTAATCCATTATTTTTTATTATTTTATTGTTTATGATTCTGGTACTAGGATTTTTTTAGACACTGAGGCTTATGCTTGTGGGTGAACAGTAAAAGCTCCTTGGTGCTGGCCAAAGGGAATTGCACAATCTTGTGCTTCCAGTTCCACTCACTATGAGCTCAGCTGACATATATACAAGATTATTTTTGTAAGCGTGTGTAGCTTGTTGCATTTTGGTTCTTTTACCAACTTTTATGTTCAAGAGCTGACACTTGTGCTTGTGTGTATGAATTTATTATTGTTTCCTCTTGTTTCTCTGTCCGAGGAAGAGGTGAAGGATTACATTTAAACCCAACCGTGAGTACTACATGCCCAAGTTATATTAGATGTTGATTCTAATTTGCCTCTAGTTTAATTCCTTTCAAGGTCAGTTTCTGTGTTAAAATTTTTGATAGTGAATTTGAACAACTTTTCACTAGTACTTAAGCATTAATTATACTCAGGGGCATCAACATCGTAAGCACAATCGTGGAAAGTTGAGGTATAGTAATTTGTGTACATGGTTCAATTGCTCGTTCCATGCATCCTTTTTTGGAACACTTTTATAGCAGTATGTCGCATGATTCCTTCATGCTGTTACCATCTTTGTGTAAGTACCAAAACATTTTCCTAATATGTTTCATTTTTTTTCTTTGTGCAATTGGGAAAGGGTAGAGTACGAGGTGGGAAATGGGGAAGACATCCTTCTTGGAGGGATAAGTGGTCAGGATCACATTTAGGATATAAGTTCCCTACTATCTTCCTGCTACCGACAGATAAGTGGTTTAGAGTAATCATCTTTGTGTAACTACCGAAACATTTTCCTAGAATATTTCATTTTTTTTGTTTGTGCAGTTGGGAAGGGTACAGTACGAGGTGGGAAATGGGGAAGACATCCTCTCTTGGAGGGATAAGTGGTCAGGATCACATTTAGGATATAAAGTTCCATACTATCCTCCTGTTAGCGACAGATAAATGGTTTACAGTCGGAGATTGCTACAACAGCAAGTGTTCGCACGTCATTGGATTAGGGAGTTGAAAAATGAAGAAGTTGATGAGTACTTGGTATATTATATTCTCTCTCTCTACAATGTAGCTATGAATGGTGGAAAAAAAATCATAAAACCATATGTAGAGTCATGTATTTGATGAAAGGCCTTGTTTTCATTCTTGTTTGCTTCCATTTGATTGATGACATTCCTAGGGTTCTTTCTGATATTCTTTTTTGAGTTCTTGACATCTTATGGATATTCTCAGCAAAGCAAAGAGATGTGCTGTTTTGTTATTTGTCATGAACTTTATTATAGGTTTCACCATTTGTCGCCGTTGATCCAAATTGAATTCATGAAATTCTGTGGTCAATTTGCTGTTGTATGTGTATTTCAATAGTGGGTATACGTCATAAAAGGATGTCATTTTTTTCCCTTGCTAGCAAACCCTAGATATTTATAGTTGAAATTGCTTAAGTTTTACATTAGCCATTATATTGGTGGTGATCTTCAAGGGGAATTTTTTTTCAGTTTTAATTACTCTTACCCTTTGTGTTTCCTTGGGCTCGTTTGGTATATTTTTTGAGAAATGATTCCCCTTCTTACTACATTTGTCAATATTTTTTCCTGCGCATTACATCTCTTGAAGACCCTTTAACCCATGATGGGGTGTAATTGCTTTATGCATGATAGAATACGGATTGCTGATACTAGAGATATAGGCAAGCATTGAGGCTCCTTTATGGTGGTCAAAAGGTGCTGTACAGTAGGTTGCCTGCTATGTGGGCTGGCGTGAGCTGATATATAGAACTGTTAACAGAGAGTTCTTCTGTGGTACAGTGTACAAACCCTAGAGGGCAGAGAAAGGATAATCCCCAACAATGATATTCATATCTTGGAATGTCAGAGGTCTTAATAATGAAACCAAAAGCAGTTAATGAAATTATGAAAAGAATTGGAGCTGATATTATTTGTTTATTGGAAATAAGATGGAGAAGTTTGAAGCAAATATGCCAAGGTGGTGACCGGGCTTATGAAGGTGGACTTTGTATTTAGAAGTGCAATCGGAACCTCGGGGGGAACGTAGCATGAAATTCTGATATCTGGACTGGGCATCTCTTAAAGATTGGTGAGTTTTTCTCTTACGGTTAAGCTCCGTCATAATGATTATAAAAATGGATGGATACTTGTTGAACCATGTTTTTTTAAAGAACATACACAAGGTCTTTTAATAAGCCTATGTGTATGATTGCATCTAAATATATGCATGCATATCAAATACATGTATTGCATATAGATCTAAACAAAATATATGCATGCATATAGATCTAGTTCTAAAAAAAATATATGCATGCATATCAAATACATGTATTGCATATAGATCTAGTTCTAATTCTTGCAAAAAATATATATGTACATGCGTATACTTATGTGACCTGCATGTAAGCACACATAAATGTGTATGTGTATGCAAAAAAAAAGAGAAAGAAGAGATGTATGCAGATTTTTAAGATGCATACAAGGTCATCACAGCAAATAAAAAAGGAAGGAAGAATACAAACCCTTCAAATCTGCTCCAACCTCCAGCAAATCTGCAGCTGCAAGCGTCCAAAGCAGCCTCCGATGCAGCCAAATGAAGCCTTCAGCAGCAACAACTACAAGAGGAGCAAGGCACGAACAACAGCTTCAAAATCTGCAACCAGAACTCCAAACGAAATCTCCGACTACAGCCTCCCAAAGCACCAAAGACAGCCTTCAATGCTGCTCCAAAAGCTTCCACCAACAGCAGCCTTCAAAACCTGCAACAAGATGCACACCTCAAACCTGCAACAAGAAGCCCTTTGCAAGCTTCCAGGCAACCTCCAGCAGCATCAACTTTGACCTCCAACAGCAGCAAAGAAGGCAGCCTTCAAGGGCAGCCAATCCGCAGCAGAACGAGCCTCCAAAAGCTGCACTCCAAGCTCCCTCCAACAACAGCAAATCAGCACCAAACCGCAGCAATAGGTGGCTCGGCCAGGAGGAGAGAGAGAGGAAGAATCGCAGGGAGAGAAAGAGGGAGCCGCAGGGTGAGAGAGAGAGGGAATCGCATGGGGGGGGATATGTAAAAAAAAAAAAGGGAGGAAGAGAGGACCGAGCGGTCTCTCCTTGAGGACCGCCGGCCTCATCCTCCTCATCCCCTCTCCATCTCTAACTCCTTCTCATCCTCATCCTCATCCCCTTCTCATCCTCATCCTCTCTCATCTCTATCCTCACTCTCCCTCTCATCTTTATCTCCCAACCTGCACGCACATATCCGCCCCCCACTGGCGCCTACTTGGCACCGGTAGGGGGTGCTACCGGTTCCCCTCTGCCCGGCCTCCACGTAAAAGGCCCCCACTTAAGCTCCAAGTCCCTGGGTTGCAAGGTGCGAAGAAGCCCCAAGGCTGCCTCCGGAATCCCAGCGCAGAATAGGCTCTCCCAGGCCGGTCTCCAAGCTCCAGCCCGCAGCTTCCCTGCTCCAAGCTCCAGCCCACAGCCTTCTCTAAGTCTTGCACAAGCAAAGAAGGGAAAAAGAAGAGTGAGGCCTATATTTTAGGCTTGTACTTTTATTTTAGAGAAATAAAGTTCATATTTAGTTATGTAGATCAATCTCCATGTGTAAAACTAAAATAGATGGTTCTACCATATCGGTTGGTCGGTCATCAAAAATAAACAAAAAGATAATAGAAAATCTTGGTTCTATCATATCGGTTGGTCGGCCATTAAATAAAAAATATATCTAATAATAAAAAAATTAAAATGGTTCTACCATATTAGTTGGTTGGCCATTAAGTAAGAAAATAAATAAATAAATAAAATGATAACATTAAAGTAATTCTTAAATGAAATAAAAAACAGAAAATAAAAAGATAATAAAACTAGTGATTCTTAAATAAAAAAAACAGAAATTAAAAAGATAATAATAATAAAAAATTAATGGTTCTTCCATATTGGTTGGTTGGTCATTCAAATATAAAATTAAATATAAAAACAGAAAATAATAAGTTAAATTAATGGTTCTTCTATATTGGGTGGTTGGCCATTCAATAATAAATTAATTTAAAATAGAAAATAAATAAATTAAATAAGATGGTCCTTCCATATTGGTTGGTTGTCCATTCAATAATAAATTAAATTAAAAATATGAATTAAATAAGATGGTTTTTCCATATTGGTTGGTTGGCCACATTAATAAAAAAAAGCAAGTTAAATAAAAAGAAGTAAAAAATAATAAAAATGGTTCTCTCATAATATTTGGTAAACCAAAAATCTGTTAATCAGTCAATCAAGTTAATCCAACTAATTAAATCAACAAATCTGTTAATCAATTAATTAAATTAATCAATTAAGTTAATTAATTCAACCAAACAATTAATTTAACTAATCAAGTTAACAAACTTAGTCTACCAATTAATTCAATCAATCAAATCAACAAATTTGTTAATTAACAAATTAATTTAACTAATTAAGTTAATTCATCACGCAATCAATCAATTAAGTTGATAAAATTTGTTAATCAATCGGTTAATTTAACTAATTAAGTTAACTTGTCAAATTACTAATCAATCAACTAATGTAACAAGTTTATTAACCAATCAATCAACTAGTCAAATTAAGTTGTTAATCAATCAATTAAGTTAAGTTGTCAATCAATTAACTAATTAAATCAATAAAATTTGTTAATTAATCAATCAATTGACAAATTTGTTAACTAACTTAATCAATTAAGTTAAGTTATTAATCAATCAATTGATAAAACAACCACTTAAGTCAATTAAGTTGACAAAACTTATTAATCTACCAAGTAATTCAACCAATTAAAATAAAATCTATTAATTAATTATTCAATCAATTAAATCAACAAGATTTTAATTAATTAAGTTAAATTGTTACTTAATCAATCAATTAAGTTAACAAAAATATGTTAATTAATCATTCAATCAATTAACAAGATTTCAACTAATTAAGTTAAATTGTCAGTTAATCAATCCATTAATTCAACCAATCAAGTTAATCAGTCAACAAGTCAAATTAACAAATTTGTTAATCAACTAATTAAATCAATTTGGTCCTTCCATATCGATTGGATAACTAAGGTCTTTCTTTTCAAATAAAAAGATAATAATAAAAAAAAAAATCAGGTTCATTTATACTGGTTAAATGACCTAAATTTAGTGGTTCTACCTTATTGGTGGACTGACCACTTAATTAATGACTCACTCTTATTGGTAGGGTGACCAAAGGTTATGATTATCGATTCATCCTTATCAATAGGTGTAATCAGTGCCTTTTATGGTTCTGTCGTAACTGGGGGTCAGGCTATGAAGTCGTGATTATCCTATTAATAGATGGACCAATAAGAATATTTTTTTTTCATTTATATCGATAGCGTGGCTATTAATTAAAGTGGTTATTTCATACTAATGGATTAATCATTAAGTTCTGGTTCATTTATATTAGTTAAATGACCTAAAATAATTTTGTGGTTCCTTTATATTAGTTGAAGGACCATTAAAGAATATTCTTAATTATGTGGCGGCCTTCATATCTCATCAATTAAGGATATCTTTTAAGTAGTCTGTCTTTTTAAAAGATCTCAAATGAGAGGACATGCTGCCCAAATAATCCTTCATCCTTTTAAAGGATACTTAAAGGATAATTTTCAAGAATCTTCCTCAAACTATTCACTCCTTCGTGAGAACTTCAAAATCCTTTAAGTATCATTTAAAGGATATTTATGGAATCCTCTTCATAAAAAGGAACAAAAAAAAAATGACTTGTATACTGCATTCGACTCCTACTTGTTTTCTGTTTATTTCAAGCATTATCTGGATGATTAATCAAGGATTACCAATCATTGATTGATGTAATTAACACTGACCAAGGTCAGTGGGAAGAGGTCAAGAACACGGATCCACGGTCGATCCAAAAGTCATTTAGACTTTAAGGACTAATTCTAAAAGTCTACCTAAAAGAGAAGAGAGCATGTTTTCAAAACTTAAAATTCTCTTTTCAAATCAAGATTTCCATCAAGATTTTCAAATCCAACATAGATTTCTTTTAAAACCAAAGGATTTTTCAAAATTGAAAATGGGAGTCTCACAATGCTTTCAATAGTATTTCTGCTGACAAACATTAAAAAACAAACAATTATTCTGGGCAGAGCTGACAGTGGAAACAATCTTGTGGAACAAAATGGTGCATAATTGGAGAATTTAACAAAGTTCGCAAGCCTTCAGATAGAAGCAGAAGAGGTAGAATCACAAAGGGTTTGAAGATCTTTAACAATTGGATTGATGCACATGATATAATTGAAATCCCTATCTTTCTAGTCAGAATTACACTTAGAGCAACTTAAGGGATGATCCATATTTGTCAAAGTTAGATGGAGTAATGGTAGATGGCGATTATGAATCCTTGTTTCCTTGGCAAAAGTGACAGCACAACCATGTATTGGATCATAGTGCTATACTTTTGGATACTTGCTGAGGACGCAAGAGTACAGGAAAATGCCACTTTTCTCAGTAAAGGTAGCCAGGTAATGCAAAATGATTTACCATTAGATGCTGGTTACATGTAGTTTGAGTTCAGCCTCAGTTTCAGCTCTTTGCATGACCGTCTCAAATTCATTTGACAGGTTCTTAGAGTGAGGAGAACAAAGGGTTGCCTCTTTCCTTTGTCAAGTTGGTCATAAGTGCAATCATTGTTTTTTTAGGTAATTGAACCATGAAATTTATGTTTTGAAGTTCTCATTTTTTATGCTAAAATTTCTCTGGTTTCTTTCTGTTAGTTCGTGTTGTTCCTGAGGAGATCTTTCTTTGCATCAAACTTATCCAGCAAAGTTCTCTCTCAAAAGCTACATCCGAACTATGCCAGCGTTCTGACTTCATCCTAAAATAAGGTGCAAATTACTAGGATCTGTGATTTTATACAATACCTCTCTGCTCATGTTTCTGTTGTAGAATTTTTTGCCTCTTCACTTAGAATTTGATGTTAAATAATGAAAATAAACATTCAGGCACCATAACCTTCGGAAGTAATTTATTCTAATATCATCCAATTATCTAGTGGATTGGATTTGAATTATCGAGTTGTGCATCTTACTGTGTTGTATGGCCTAAGTACATAAATACATTAGCACTATGCTACCCCTTTTCTGTCAATAGGAATTGGCGGCTATGGACCCCTCTCTTCTTGAACATTATTCTTGTTGAAAGTTTGCAGATGACTGTCACTGTATTTCATCAGCTGACTCAGGTTGGCATCATGACACTGAAAGCTCATCTTACACAGACAGATCAGATTCTTGTCAAAAGTGTTCAAGATTGTCTGCTACAGAATTTGAAGTTTCTATTGCAGATTAAAAAACAACTGTGGTATATGTTCCTTATGTTTCCAGCTCAAAGGCAAAAACCGATCCTCATCTATCCACTAATATTTTGTAATAGGAAATAAGTTGGCTCAAGGGGGGACTTATGAATGCTAAAGTTCCAAATGTCAAATCTACAAGAGGTTCAAATGGGTGGATATCCATAAAGATTAGTAAATCAAAAGTTTACCAATTTTACTACAGATTGGTAATGAGTTAAAAGGGACTTTTTTAATGGGTTAAGTGGTGTTTTTTCTGTGAGCTGTAGTGGTTGTAAGGTTAGTTCTGTCATTTGAGCAAGATGCATCTCGCTACCATGAAACCTAAGGATGAATGCATGGGAAGCACCTGTGATCCATCATATTTGATAAGGTTGATGGTAATGATCCAATGTCAAATTCTGCCACCCAGAAGAGACTTAATATTTCAGAAGAAACAAGGGGAAATACACTAATTGCCCATGACCATTTGACAACGAGCTGTTGGGGGGCTCTTAAAGTAAGAGACATCAGCAATGAAGGAAGGAACATCGGAAAAGAGTCAGTGTGGTTCTTGACTGCAATTGGAAAATGGACCGGAGCTCATTCTTTGTAGCAATCCTGAATCAACTAAGGAAGAAAACAAAAATTCTGATAATTTATACCCATGTGTGGCTGAAGAAGATCCCAATCTTTTAGAAGACTGTCTCCTGACTGCAGTCAAGATAAGTCCTACTTCACGACTGCAGGCATCAGAAATTTATGGCTTTATCTGATGTTATGGACACATGTTTTTACTTTCATCGGTGTATCATCTCTCACTTTGGTTAGTGCGTCATCTCTCACCTTGGTGATTATCCCAAGTAGTCAGTGACTGTTGTATGCTCGAGTAGTCGAGTGGCATGGGCTTTTGAGCAACCATAACTGTGTTGCTTGGACAAATATCTAACTGATCCTAGACAGCATGTAAGCATGCTAATCAGTGGAGATATCTGTACTCCCTTGCTACAATTCTCATATTTAGGGTTCTTGCTGCGGGTTGTCTTTTCCTTGGGTGGCCGTCTTATGATTGGGAGCAAGTGCTTTTGAGCTGTCTTTCTCTTTAACCTGTTCCTTTCAACCTTATTCTGCTGCACAAGTCTCTCTATCATAGCCTTGTCATTGGGGGAAGAATGAATGCATCATAGGTATCTGTTTGCGCGAAGATTTTTCTAACCTTCGTCGGTGACCTGACCTAGACGTATCCCTCCTCCTATGTCGGATTATTCAGAAATCCATTTTTTTGTTTATCTAGAGGAATTAAGGTCGGCTATATATTTTTTATCGGATTATGAGAGCTTGGGATTAACCCTCAGGGAATCCGGGACTTCGAATCAAGCGAAGATTCGAGTATATGACCTCTCTCCACTGACCTCAGTCAGTGTTAATTACGCTGAGCGACTGCTCGGCAACCCTTGATTAACCGTCCGTATGATGCCCTTAATCATGCAAAGCTACCACTATAGAAAGCGCATGCATATGCAGATGAAAGTACATATTAAGTTGGATCCTTAACCTCACCCTGGTTCGGAGACAATTTTTTATGTGATTTGGGATTGACTCCCGGTTATTAAGATTGGTTCCAATTTCGGGGGATTAATTCCAACTTGTGCAGATTGATTCCTGATTTTTAGCCTTACAGGGACTCTTTTGTAATTTTACACCTTGGGGGTCTTTTATGTAATTATGGGCGCCTTGCGAGAGCATGACAATTTGTGAGTATATATAGGGTGGACTTTAAAAGGTTCCATACTCTATGGGGGCTATGAGATTAGTTTTAAAGGTATAAGGGTTTTTTTGTATTTTCCCTTAAACGGGGTTATCAAGTTTTAAGGTTTGGTATTGAGGATATTGGTGAGAGATTTCACTCATAATCTGATTTTTAGAGCTTTCGGGGTTATATATGTAAATATTACACCTAGGGGTATTTTGGTAATTTTATATTCATATATTGTGTTCCTCACGAACAGTTTATGTTCTTTCAGATTTTTACTTTCTGATTTCTTACTGTTTTTTACTGATTTTTGTTCATTTTTATGATTTATTTAATTAATTTAATTAATTAATTAATTAATTATTCATATGAGGTCATTATAATTTTTCACAGATTTCTACTGTTTTCACAGATTTTTACTTTCTGATACTGATTTTTGTTCATTTTTATGATTTATTTAATTAATTTAATTAATTAATTAATTAATTATTCATATGAGGTTATCTAGATTTATTATAATTTTCTTCAGATTTTTACTGTTTTCTTATGGGTTTTCCTGATTTTTAATGGTTTTTTCCTGATTTTTTAATTGATTTCCTGAATTTTTATTAATTAATTAATTATTAATTATAAATTATCTTTTGGGTTTAGTTATAATTTTTTATGCAGTTTTCTGAACTCACATTTTATTTGTTTAGGGGGGTGAAGTTAGGAGTTAGGTTGAAAGTGCATTCAAAATTTTTAGCTTTAGAAAACTATGTGTGTATGTATATTATTTAAAAATATATGATAATTATAAAATTTAAATGATACACACATGGGTGCAGAAATCCAAATTTAATTTCGGCAGAAATTCGCCTTATAATAGGGCATTTTACAAATAAAGTTCGGCAGAGCTTCCCCTTAGGATAGAACCTTAGGAGAGAGCCCTCTGGGACGAAAAGAACTCCCCAAAAACGCAGCAAATTCGGGTTAGAAAACCCGAATTTGGTCTTCAAGCAGCACCCTCTCTCACAAATTTCACACTTAAATTTTGAGGCTAAGTGTGAATGCCTTGTTGTGCATATGTGTATATGCCTCTGCGTGTGTGTGTTTGGGGACCCTTGGGGTCCTATTTATAGGCCCAATTTTAGGCCCGGTGGGGGGAGCCACCGGATGGAGCAAGGTGGGGGGAGCCACCGGTTGGAGCCTCTTTCTTCCCTATTTTCATTTTTTTATTCCCCATTGGCCAATAGATGGCAAGAGAGGGTGAGAGAGAGCAAGCAAAAGAGGGAGAAGGGGAAAGGTGGGCACCCCCCACCGGTCCCAGCCGATGGGGGGGATGGCCACCGGCCATGGCCCCTTCCCCCCCCCCACCGGTTGGGAACCGGTGGGGGGATCTCCCCACCGGTTTCCCACAACCGGTGGGGGGGTGTTCCCCTCCCCACTTCCTTCTCTTTGCTGCCTTTTTGGGGCACATTTAATGGGGTTTTGATTTCAGATTTTGGGGGTTTGGGTTTGGGCCAATGTGAAAGGGGTTTAACCCCATTAAATTCATGCTTGGGCTAGGTGTGAAAGGGGTTTAGGAGGGTTCTTGTATGGGATTCTTAACCCATGTGAATGGGGTTAAGATCCCTCATTTAAACTCCTCATTAAACACACCCCCTCCCCCCCATTTTTTGAATTCTTAAAGGAGAAAAGAGGGAGGGAAAGCCCTCTCCCCCCCCACCGGTTTTCCCTCTTGGAACCGGTGGGGGGGGTTCCCAACCGGTGGGGGCTCCCCCCACCGGTTCCCTCTCTCTCTCCTTCCCCTTCTTAGCCTATTTAAATAAGGGGGATGGGAGAGAGGGGTCCACCTCCTCTTCTTTTGCCATTTTGGGAATTCTGGGATTTCTTCCCCCCCTTTTGGCAGATTTAGGCCCTCTTTGTGAGCTGGTTTTGGGCCCACTCAAGCTCTTTATTGGGCTTTTTATTGGGCCACCCATTGGACCATCTATTGGGCCTCTTTCCCTTGCCATTGAGTCCTCATTTGGGACTATTTTAGGCAGGTTTGGGAGGTCATTTTTCCCCATTTCGGGACTGGTTTTGGCCTATCCCGGGCCAGATTTAGGCCTATTAGAGGTGCCTATTGGGCCTCGTTTTGGGCCTCTCCCTTGGGCCATTTATTGGGCCTAACTTTCCCGACATCGGGCCTCCGTTCCGGGACTGATTTGGGTAAGTTCCCAAACTGATTTTCTTTATTCCGGGACAGATTCCAGCCCACCTTTGGGACTGAACTTGGGCCCATTTGGGGGCTTATTGGGCCTATCTCCCCCACTATTGGGCCTCCATTTCGGGGCCATTTTGGGGGAGTTTTAGGACTGATTTTCCCTCATTTCGGGACAGATTTTGGTCCATTTTGGGACTAATTTTGACCCTTGTTTCGCAGCGTTCGGGATTCCATCCATCGCTGCATTTGGGGTCTCCTATCGGGTCCCATTATCGAGCATTGCAAGGGGGGTTCGGGAGCTGATTTCGGGAGCCGAAGCAAGCGACTTGGGGCTGCCTCAGGCTCCTAAAAAAAAAAATCTGACTAAGGCCTTCGTGGCCTAGGTATGTCTTTTGCCCTGCTGCCCTCGTAATGCGAGCCCGTGTTTCCTTATGGATTTCTAGTATTCACCTATATCGTAGGCGTGCGTTTTATTTGACATGACATGGTCCTTCATGGACATATCGTCATGCTCATGCATGTGTATTCTCCCATGGGAGTTTTTTTTGCATCGACGCGAGCACGCGTCATATATGCATGCTCATATAATGCAAATCTGCATATCTGTATATGAAATTTTTTTGGGTTCAACAGTATCCGTCTTTGTAAATAAGGCAAAAGTAGTATTGTCATGAATATTGAATTTGATTCTGTTATCATTCTCAGGTCAGGTCACAGTCCTAGTGCATTGGCCTGTGAACCTCCTACCCAGATACACACTGGGTGTGGAGGGTGGGTGTTGAACACACAACCTTGATACCTGAGGTGAGCGTCGTGTTCTCATTAAAGTTTTCCTCTGCAAGCATGTAATTTGAATCTTTAGGATACCTTTTTTTTTATCACTCTGCTTCGATTACCTCTTTTTTCCTCTTTGCTTTTGAGCATAACGTAGAAGTTGGATACATTCTTATTCTTTCCGCTTAATGTGCTAGTGTTGTTCTCATTACATCAGTATGAACGGACTATTATAATGGAGTCAGATGGATAAACCTTGCCATCTCAAAGTTCATTGGCAGGTCACGGCTTGCATATGCAAGTGTTTCAATGGCTTATTCAGGAAGGCAAGAAGATAGAGGTAGTCGCTGGGATATAATATCATTATCGTGCAACATTTTTCTGGCTAATCGAGGCATTGGTGAGGTCATAGGAGAGGGGAGCCATTGCCATGTGTAAGTAAATAGCATTACTTGATATTGTCATTCAGTATTCTAATACATTTTGTTATATGTGCCATCTTGACGTAAAGAGATTGTCATAGGCAGATAGAGGTAGTCGCTGGGATATAATATCATTATCGTGCAACATTTTTCTGCCTAATCGAGGCACCGGTGAGGTCTTAGCAGAGGGGAGCCATTGCCATGTGTAAGTAAATAGCATTACTTGATATTGTGATTCAGTATTCTAATACATTTTGTTATATGTGCCATCTTGACATAAAGAGATTGTCAGTGTGATTCAGTATTCTTATACATTTTGTTATATGTGCCATCTTGACGTAAAGAGATTGTCTGTCATAGGCAGTTAGTTGGATATTAGATCTAATATAGCTGCACAGCAGATTAACATGAAAAAGAATTGTGTTTTATGTATAGTTGAGGCTTGAATAATTACATGCGTCATCTTGTCTAAACTCAGACGCCGATCTTTGTCGAATAGTAGACCATCTGTTTTGTTGTGCTTCGCCTGCGGGGAATTAAGCAAATCTTTGTTGGGACACTCACTGGCAGAACCATCGGGTTGGACATTGAATCCTCCGACACCATTGACAATGTCAAAGCCGAGGTTGAGGACAAGGAGGGGATCCCATCCGACCCGCAGAGGCTTATCTTTTCCGCAAGTAGCCTGGAGGATGACAGTCGCATGTCATCTTAGCCTGGAGGACAAGGAGGGGATCCCATCCGACCCACAGAGGCTTATCGTTGCCGCACGTAGCCTGGAGGATGACAGTCGCACGTCATCTTAGCAATCACAGTTTCATCGTGGAAGACCACGTTAGCTACTTGTGTCCCTTTTGTGTCCTTGATTGACTAGCAAATAGCATTAGTTTTCCTTTTGTGTCCTTGATTGACTAGCAAATAGCATTAGTTTTATAATACAGTCCAAATCGTAACAATTCTGCAACTGTGTTAAACAGGATGATGAAGCTGTCTTGTTACAAGGGGACAGAGAAGCTGAAATGATGATAATTGAAGCACATGCTTTGTTGCTTGCATTTCTTTCCACAGAAATGTTCTTGTACCCTTCATGTCTCCCCTCATTGATTGATATTCAGATATGGTCCCCTAAATGTTTATTTTCATCGGTAATAGGGGGCAGGGAGCGATTGCTAGTTGCCTTCCAGATCACAACTTTGAAGTCCTTGTGTTTATTCTGGAGATATTCATGGCAGGTAATTTCAAATGGTGTAGTGGTTGTCTCGGTTATTTTCCGGAATTTATGTATTCCCCGCCTCCCAACAGGGAACAATTAAGTCTTTTTAAAATTATGATTACGCAGTTAAGGGAATCTGCTTTTATGGTCCCCCTGGAGTGGTGTTGGCTTTTTTTTTTGTTGCAAGTCTTATTTTCCTTCCCGGACGGATGCTCACTTGGTACCGCGTTCGGTGTGTGGGTGTGTGGGTTTGCACAGGACTGGGTGGGGTTGATTTTTTCTGGTTAAATTTGAACTCTGCTCTGCCACTGTGGCAGATATGTAAAAAATGGTTTCATTTTCCTTACTCGTTAATCCTTGTATGTTTTGGGACATCATTCTGTTTGCGTGGATTGCATTCACACTTTAAGTCGTGATTAGAAGTGACTGTTTATGCATAATAAAAATATTCTGGACTCCCTCAAATACGTGGAATCTACTTCAGCTGCTCTTTATTTGTTTTGCTCAGTTGAATGCATCATATTTACTTCTTGTAGCCATGTCTGTGACATTGTGCACACTTCCTTCTTGTTCAGGCATTTCATGTGTTAAACATGGTATCATAGGAGACCTATGCGGTTGTCAGTGAAGTTATTTTGTATCTTGTAAAGGTTCTCAGAGCATGAAGAGGCCCTGTATGGTGTTTGGCTCTTCTGTAGGTACCTTCAGCATACGCATAGGTACCGTAGAGTTTAGCGTATCAAAGAAGTGCCTAACCTTGAAGATCAAATGTAAGGTTTATATCATAATCCATGGTTGTTAAGAATTCTCTTATTTTTTTGGGTGTGTTTTGTTCATTGATCATCGCTTATAATTGATCCTCACTTTCAATTCAATGACAATATCTTTAAATCGAGACGTGAAACCAGGATATCTAAATACAGATGTCTCATACGTTGAGAAAATTTCCTTATTAAGTCTATTACTTTTATTTTCAGTGCAGCACCGCTCTCTGCATTGCAGCTATTTTCCCCCCATCTGCAGCATACATCATCTAAAATGTATACCAACCGACTAAAACTTGGAGTATCCCAAAATTGTGTAAAAGAGCAAGCATGACCGTTATGCCGCATTGGGAGACAAATGAGGAGTTCATCTTCTATCTACTTCGGTACCATGTGCATTGTAATTAGTTGCTTGATGGAACCTTCATATGCTCTTGAACGGCCAATGTGCTTTTTGCAACTGTCATAATTATGAATGGTTTGTCCTACTTGTTCTCACATTAATTAATTGGACATTTTTAGTTTTTTTGGCTCCATAATGTATTTAATTTAGGTATTTAATAAAAATGCATGTAATCTCATTTGTATTTTAAAAACACCCCAGAAATTCAAAAAAAACCTCTCTGAATGTTTTGGAATATACTGAATTACTTTTGAAAACATGCACTTGAAAGTGCATTCATTAGTAACTGTTATTAACTGGAGTTATACTAAAGACGTGAAAATATGTTTATATAATAATTTACAAAAGAATCTTTTGGAGCATATATGAAAAAGGTCTTTGTACGCATCTTATGCGCGGTGCATATGCAGAGTGGTTTGCATGTGGATTACGTGCGCGGTGCGTATTCTATAAATAGAGACCCCCCGGGGCCTCCTGTTCGATTCCTAGGTTTTTGTGGATGTAGAAATATTAGAATAGATAGACTGTGGACTTACTAGGGTTGCTTCTGTCCTTTTGGGTTCTCAGTCGGACCTGTGCGCTTCTTAATTTTAGGGTTCTATCTTCTGCAGATCTTCGGGAAACCATCCGACCTGTAGCATCCCTCGGCGGCGGCGATGACATCACGATCTCGTCTGGAAGGGATCGTGTGCTCCGTTGTGGCCGGTAAGCAACTCGAGGACGGCTGCAGCTCGCACTTCGTCTGCAGGGAGATACCGAGATCTGGGTTAAGACGCTCCCACCGGCAAGATCTCTTTATCACCGCGTTGGTGTCGAATCCTCCAACGACATTGACAATGTCAAAGCTAAGATCCAGGTCCAGGTCAAGGGGGGGGGTGGGGATCCCACCACCGGACGGACCAGCAGAGGTTGATCATCTTTGCTGGCAAATAGTTGGAGGGTGGTCGTCTCTCACCTTTGGCAGACTTTTACGGCAACAACATCCGGCTGAGGGAGTCCGCCTTCCACCTGGTGCGCACTGTGTTCGTGGGGCATACAATTCTTAGTCAAGACCCGTCACACCTGGAGGTAGCCTCTGTGGGCTCCGTTTAGGGTACCATTTTCTACAGTTATTGGGGAAGCCCATCCATTCTGTTGCAGCTTCTCCAGCAAGCAGGGCCAGGACTGCCACACCTCGTGCTTCGCCTGTGGGGAGATGTGCAGATCGTCATTAAGACGCTCCCACCAGCAAACCCCTCACGTCGGAGGTTGAATCCTCTAACACCATCGACAATGTCAAAGCCAACATCCAGCAAGACATGGATCCCACCCGACCTGCAGAGGCTGATCTTTACTGGCAAGTCGATGGAGAACGGTCGCACTTTGGCAAATTTTGCAACAACATCCTGAAGGTATCCTCCTTTTACCGGGATATGGCGTCTTCTGATTGCATTGACAGTGTGAAGGCCCAGATCCAGGACAAGGAAGGGACCCTCTCTGGAAGAGGCTACATCTTTGCCACAAACACACCTTGGCAGATTACACCAACATTCAGGAGTCCTTCCGATGCTTATTGGTCTTCCCGAGTCTTTGTGTCACATGATTCTGTGGCTCCTTGTCCGTTTCTTCTGTCCACTCTGCTCTTGTGCTTTGAATGCAGAGGGGCCATTCTGTGATTGATGATGGGAAATGTTTGTAATGTCCTAGTTCTTGTTGTTGTTGCGTGTGTCTTTTATGTTTGGATCCAATGTACTATTTGAACCTGAGCAGTTCTGCACTTGTTCTTAAGAGTTCCCAAACCATCGAGATATGGTTACGTATAGTACATATTAAAATATAGATTTTGACTTTTATAAGTTCTTACCTTTTTTTATACTCCTATTTCCTCATGATCATTTGGTATCTTTTATGACTGCCCTTCTTACAACATGTCATGTTATTTCTCTGTGTTCACCCTCGCCTTTATATCTCCTAAGGACTCTTTCTTACCTATGATGGAATATGAGGTCATCATATATGATAGGGCAATACTTGTTGATACAGGGAGATACGAATAAGCAGCGTCAATCTTTTACGATGGCCAGAGGGAGTTTATATACTAGGTTTTCTCCTGTGCAGGCTGCTGTGAGCGATATATGGTGTATTCTTTGCCATTGTGCTTCTAGTTCTTTTTTCAGATTTCATGTCCTACAGCTGACATTTGTTTTGTGTCTTGTGTATTTCACAGGACAAAGCTTGATGATACCAGAGAATCTGGGTCAACAGCGTGGCTCCTTTATGGGGGATTTATGCATATCTTCAATGTTGCATCAAAGTTGCTATTTGACAATAGAGGGAGCATGTTTGTTTAACCCATGCTACTGTGCTATGTGATCAAGATTGCTTCAATAAATTGAGGCAACAAACTTTCTTAAGTTTTAAGTTTGCTTAGTTCTTTTAGCAAAGTCCTTAGTTTTCAAAATGCTTGGAACAAGAAAAGATGTACTGCAAACTAGGTTGTCCGTGGTGGCAAAAAAAAAAAAAAGAAGTCATAAAACCATATGTAGAATAAGCTATTTGATGAAAGGCCTTTTTTGCATGCTTATTTACTTGCATTCGATTGATGACATTTCTAAGGTTCTCTCTGATATTCTTTTTGAGTTCTTGACATCCAACAGATGTTCACTTGCGGGCTTTTTGCAAAGAAATCTTATAGTTATTTTGTTATTTGTCATATCTTTATGTATGTAATTTTGCCACTTTCCCTTGTCGATCCAAGTTGAATTAGAATTTCTGAATTATAGGTTTATTGGTTATCATTTTTTAATTCTATTTTTCTTCTTATGCTAATCTGTGCATTTTGTTATAGATTGTGCTTTTGCAGTCATCAGTGTTATAGCTCTAATTTTTTATAGGTTTTGCTTTTATAATGCTGAATGATAAGTTGCTTTCACCTCTTTTCGTAGCAACTGTTACTCAGAAAGGATGCCTTGTTAAAGCTGTTTAATCCACTAGGTCATGAGGAATTTCTTGATGATTTGTATGACATTATTTCTTAAAAACATGTGTGGTAGTCACAATGAAAAAGTCAACGTGGCAAGCCAACTCTGCTTCTATCTCTTACTGATGTAAAAACAACCGTGTCATGCAATGTACCACTCTATCTATGACTTTTAGATGTCAAAATTGAATGGTTATATAGTTTTCACATTATGGATAGCTTTGATGGGTGTAGAAGTCTAGAGTTCCAGTAGACTATTGTTGAAACAGATACCTTCTCTATAAAATAGAACATTTATTATATATAATATAAATAAATTAAAATTATATAAATACATAAATTAAAACTTAAATGTAGAGTATTTATTTGTATGTATTATATTAATATTACATTTAATATTTATCTTGTCACTTGTCAGTAAATTGTGCATGTGGGAGGGCTTGACACCTTGGCTTCCTTAATTCCTAGCCACTTCCCTTCGTTTGACTTCCTCCAACCTGTCCATAATCAGTTGGATGAGCATATCTCGGTCTCTGATGATGCATGGCCTCTAAATAACAAATATCTTAGTGATTACAAGTTACATTTCCTTGTGGCTATCTTCGGATTGTTAGTGAATTCGGTGGAGAAGGACACTATCCTAGGATTGCTAGTGAATTTGGCGGAGGACATCCGAAACAAGATACCTTGTTTTTCCTGTTCTCTACTAGTACTACTGTGATGGTTATGATTTCATTTCTTATTCTGACGTGATCTCCAGATGTTAGTTAAAAAGCATAATAGAATGCTGATTGATAAACTGATTTTCTTGGCATGCTCTTCATAGAAAATTCATTGAATTTTGGTGTATGTTTTTGATGCTTTCACCATAGTGAAAATGTTGGAGAATGTTCACGCCCACAAGCAATCCTTCATCCTTTTATTCATTTTTTTTGAAGTTAAAAAAAATGCCCCACCTGCGTGACAAGATGTTGCCCTCTCTGGAAGGACCAACAGTTAGGGTGATCAAGAAACACCTCAAATGGTGCACCAAACTAGGTAGGATAGGATCCATGTACATTGGCCTGTGAACCACAGATGGGATAGACACTAGATTTTGGAGGGTGGGAGTTGAACACACAACCTTGCCTCCTAAGGTGAGCTTTGTGGTGCCAACCAAGCCACCCACCTTTTTTTTTCTTTGGTTTGTTATTAAAGTTTACCTCTTTTTCCACTTTGCTTTTTTCAGTAAAAGGTCATGGGAAGCTATTGCTAGTTGTCTTCTAGATGACAACTTGGAAGTCCTTGTGCCAGTTCTGAAGAGATTTGTGGTAGGCCATTCCAAATGGTAGAATGTAACACAGTCAGAATTTATGTATTCAACCCGCCTTCCAATAGGGACCAATTAGATGTCTTTTCATGGTTGACATTTCAACTTTTTGATTTGTCACCTATTGAGGGAATCTGCTTTACAATTCTCCCAAAAAGTGTTGAGTTTTTTTTTGTAAGTTTTATGTTCCTTCAGTGACTGAGCATGCCCACTTAGTAGCGAGATTGGGTTGGTGGGTTTGCACAAGACTGGGTGCGGTTGGGTGTTTCTGGTATATCTGCGTTTGACATTGTGGAAGATACGTAAACAGAAGTTTTATTTTCCTCTCTCCAATCCTTTTGTGGACATCATTCTTTTTCTTTGCGTTGATTTCCATTCACGCTTTAAATCATAATAGCTGCTTAAGAAGTGACTATTTGGGCATAATGAAAGATCCTTCATGACTGTGCCAAATATGTGGAATCTACTTCAGCTACTTTCTATTTGTTTTCTCAGTTGATTGCATGATCACTGTGCTAAATATGTGGAATCTACTTTAGCTGCTTTGTATTTGTTTGCTCAGTTGAATGAATGATTTTTACTTCATTTCTCCATTTATGCGATGTGCACACATTCTTGTTGTTCAGGCATTTCATGTATCATTTCTCCGTTTATGTGACGTGCACCGATTTGATTGTCACTGAAGTAATTGGATCTTGTAAATGTTAACACAAAAGGAAGAGGTCCTGTACAATTTTTGGCCTCTTCTGTAGGTACACCACCGTTCTTATAGGTAATGTATCGAAAAAGTGCTATCATTGAAGAACAATGTAAGGTTGTTTGGCATATTTTTAAGATAAATGAAACCTCATTTGTGCATGCACATCATGAAAAGTGCACCAATTAAGACTAGGGTCTACCATACACGAAAGAAACAAAAATGTACACAATGGTGCATGCTAATTAAGTCCAAGTCCAAGTTTAGAATTATAGCTTGGTGGAGAGCCTTCATGCAAGGCCGATGAAGTCCTGAGACAATGATGACAAGAAGCTGTGATGGAAGCCAAAGGACGGCCCAAAAATAGCACAAGACAGCTCCGAAAGTGGCCCGACAACGGCCTAAAAACAGTCCCAAAAATAGGCCCAAGATCCACCAGTGTGTGTGTCTGTGGGGGGGGGGGTCCCATTTTTTTTTTAAAAAAAAGAGAAAGAGAAGAGAGAGGAGAAAAAAGAAAGAGGAGAGAGGGAACCAGTGTGTGGGGTTTACCGGCCCCCTTCCCCAGTCTCATTCTCACTTACACCCTCTCTCACACCTCTCTCGATGATTGGCCATTTATTGCCGTTAAATGGTGCTACCGGTGCCATTAATCCCCAACAGTGAAGGCCTCTCCATCCCCATAAATAGCCCCCAAAGGCTGGTTCAACAAAAAACGGGTCATGAGGAGGAGGGGATACGAAAGGCCACAAGGGTGGTTAGAGGAGATTCTGCTGCAAGGCTTCAGAAATTCTTAGGCAAGTTTATGGTTTACTGATGCGGGACAGCTAACAGACTCACTGGCGTTGATAGAATTTCAGCAATAAGCATTTAAAAGTTAGACAACTGTAGTCTAATCGCACAATAGTCCAGTTAGATAACCACGCCTATAAGTAGAAATAGCTGAAAAGCCGTCCTCGCGAAGAGGAAGCGTGGGACCGTTTGGTAGTTGAGAAACTACCACAAGTCTAGGGATTAGGACCACCCAAAGTTCTGTCGGAACTCGGGATCGGTATAGCGCACTCACAGCCAACAGTGATGTAGAATCACGGGCTAGGACCTATCTCTCGATTCGGCGGCAGATAAAAGCACATACGAGACAAGCAAATCGAGAAGAGAAGGTTAGCACGTACCTCCACGCTAGTGCGTGGGAGAAGATCACCCGGTGCTTGTGTACCACCCACCAAATACAATAGAATAATTGCCCACTCCTCGCAGGGAGGTAAAAGGCTACATTAAACACAAATAAATCGATCCGGGGTGGTAATCACAGCAGCTGACGGGACAGCAACGGCGTGAAAGTTGCTGGAAGAATGCCTCGGGAAGCGTGCAGCAATATCAGCTCTCCGTAATATCGGCACGCAAATCGAGGCGGCTTGTGTGGACCTTAGAAAGCACGATCGGAGTCCTCGGTATGCGTGCAGAAATGGCACGCAAAACGAGGCAAAACCTGGGACGCAGTATGCTGGATCAGAGTCGGCGCCGTCGAGACGAATCCAACGCCGCAGACGGTACGCGAATCGGAGTCCAGACGAGTTCTATGTGAGGGAGGTGCGAATACGTTGCAATTGCACCACTCGACTAACCGCCTCGGATCGGGTTCGGACCAGGTTGCACCCTGGCTCGGACCAAGTGACACCCTGGCTCGAACCAGGGTTGAATCAGGTGGCTCGGACCACCTGGAAACGGGTCCGGACCTAACCCCAAACCCACCTGGTTGGACCAGGTTCAAATACTGAAGAGGAGGGAGGTTAGACCGGACCGGACCGGACCGGTTAGGTCCGGTTCAGTTAAATAGGGGTTCGACCCCTCCTTCTTCCACTCGTCTTCTTCTTCTTCTCCTGCACGAACCGAGAGCGGGCTAGGGCTTGGAGCGCAGCCCCTGGCGGCGGGCGGCGAGGCTAGCGGCGGCAAGCGGCGGGGCGACGGCGGCGGTCGAGGCGGCAGCGGCAGGCGACGGCGGCGACAGGCGACGCCAGCGACTGCGTGGGGCGGCGACAGCGACTGCGTTGGAGGGGCCAGGCGACGATGGCTCCGGCGATGGCGGGGCAAGGCGGTGATGGCGGGGCGTGCGGAGCAAGCGGCGACGGCGGCGATGGCGGTGGCAAGCGACGTCGGCGGCAACTGGAGCAGACGACGGTGGCGGGCGAGTCCGCGACGGTGTGGAGCGGCACTGGTAGTGGAGGCAGGTGGTGGAGCCTGCGGTGACTGCGGGGAGTGATGGCGAGGGCGATGGAGAGGGTGGGGCAAGGCGGTGAGGGTGGGGCTTGTCCGGCGTCACACCGGAGTGGGGATTACTCCTCGGCGTCGCACCGAGGTGGTTCTCCGGCGTCGCACCGGAGCTAGGAGGGGGTCTCTCTCACAGAGCCTAATCGCACACAGGTATTTTTTTTTTTCAATTTCATTCATCATCTTATTTCTAAATGAAAGCAGCATACATATAGGGGGGAATTACGTAACGTCTGCCCCTTCCCCTCCTACCGTTATACATCGTAGATCTCTAAAAAAACAGAAAAGATACATAACGGACCATAAATGGCCCTAATAACAGCAAATAAAGAGGTTTTCAAACCTCACATGGGCTCCAACTCGTCCCCAAGCCACAAGGACGTCGGATGGATCCTCCGACGGCGGTAGACGAGGTCCGGGCGGAACCGGACCGAGGCTCGGGTGTCCTCACCAATCCTCCCCTGCTGGGAGGAACTCGACCCTGTCGAGTAAGGACCGCTGCTGCTCTGGTAGTGCTCCAGGAGGTCGGGGTCGATCCTCTGTAACTCTGCTCGAGTGATCCAAGTGTCATCTGAAGGCGGTCGTCCTCTCCAACGAACCAGATATCGGTGATGTGCACCCTCTCGAGATGTAATAACCTGCTCATCCAGTATATGCTCAATCTGCTCACGCCGAGTAGGTGGTGGGGCTGCAGGTGGACACTCTGGTGTGGGGTCACTCTCAAAGGGAGGAGAAGGCTCAAATGGATCACTGGGAATCACTGTTGGGTCCCGATATGGTACCAGATCAGAGACATTGAATGTGGAACTAATGCCATAGTCTGGTGGTAACTCAACAACATACGCATTGGACCCTACTCGCTTCAAGATCTTGAAAGGACCGGCTCCTCTAGCTTGTAACTTCTTAACGGTCCCAGATGGAAACCGCTCAGGTCTGACCCTGATCATGACGTAGTCACCCTCCTGAAACTCTTGTGGACGTCGGTGTGCATCTGCCAAACTTTTATAATGCTTATTGCTGATTTCTATATGACGACGGACAGTGTCATGCAAACTCCTAATATGCTCAGCTAACGACTCGGCAGACTCTGACACACGGGCCTGAATGGGCAAAGGAACTAGATCCAAGGGTCTTCTAGGTCTATGGCCAGTGACAATCTCAAAGGGACTCATACCTGTAGACCTATTGACCGAATCATTATACGCGAACTCAGCATGAGATAGGATCAAGTCCCAACTACGCGCATGCTCTCCCACTAGACAACGCAACAGATCCCCCAGACTCCTATTAACTACTTCAGTTTGCCCATCAGTCTGAGGGTGATAAGCTGTGGAGAACTTGAGCTTAGTGCCCAACATATGCCATAAGGTCTTCCAAAAATAGCTCGTAAAACGGACATCCCTGTCCGTGACTATGGTCTTTGGTAGCCCATGCAAACGGATAACCCCATCAAAGAACAAACGGGCTACTCTAGACGCATCAGAAGTCTTGGAACATGGCATAAAATGAGCCATCTTTGAAAACCTATCGACAACCACCAAGATGGAATCGTGCTTTCTGACCGTTCGTGGCAGCCCTAAAACAAAGTCCATACTAACATCCTGCCACGGACTATCAGGCACGGGGAGCGGAGTGTACAATCCGGTATTCTGCTTCTTCTGCTTAGCCATAGCGCAAGTGCGGCACTGGGCCACAATGCGTGCCACGTCGCGCTTCAGACTAGGCCAATAGAACCGGTGCTCCACCAACTCGATGGTCTTATTGCGGCCGAAATGACCGGCTAGACCACCTGCATGGATCTCCCAAACTAAGAAATCACGGATTGAAGTCCGCGGGATACACAGCCTATCTCCACGAAATAGAAATCCCTCCTGAAGAATATAATCACTAAACTCTCTGGAGGGTCCAGAATGAAGTGTCGTGTGGATCGGACCGAAATCAGGACAAGCTAGGTACTCCTCACATAGTCTCTTGAACCCTGTGACCTCTGCGCTGACAACAGATAAAAGATACGCTCGACGACTCAGCGCGTCGGCCACACGATTCTCCACGCCCGCACAATGTTTGAGGACAAATGTGTATGCCTGGAGAAACTCTACCCAACGGCTGTGCCTTGAGTTGAGCTTCTTTTGGGCATGGAGAAATCTGAGAGCCTCGTGATCAGAGTAGAGAACAAACTCCAGAGGCAAGAGATAGTGCCTCCAATAACGCAGAGCCTGGACTACCGCATAAAATTCCTTGTCATAAGTGGAATACCTCAGCTTAGCATCATTCAATTTCTCGCTGAAATAAGCAACAGGGTGACCCTCCTGGCTCAATACTCCACCTATGCCAACACCAGAAGCATCACAAGACACCTCAAACACCTTAGAAAAATCTGGTAATCGAAGAACAGGTGCTTGAGTCATCCGCTTCTTGATGTCATGAAAGGCTAATGCGGCAGCCTTGGTCCAGACAAAGGCTCCTTTCTTGATGCAATCAGTGATTGGAGCCATAATCGTGCTGAACCCACGTATAAAACGACGGTAGAATGTAGCCAAGCCATGGAAACTACGAACATCGTGGATATTCTGGGGCTCGGGCCACTCTACTATCGCTCTAACCTTCTCAGGGTCTGCAGAAACACCTTCATTGGATACAATGAACCCCAAGAAGACTATCCTGTCAGTCATGAATGCACACTTCTTGAGGTTGCCATACAACTGCTCATTTCGAAGGACGGCACAAATCTGGTGCAAATGGTCCACATGATCTTCCCTAGTCCGGCTATAGACGAGAATATCATCAAAATATACGACCACAAATGTCCCAATAAAGGGTCGAAGAACCTGGGTCATTAGCCGCATGAAGGTACCAGGGGCGTTGGATAGCCCAAAGGGCATTACCAACCACTCAAAAAGACCATCCTTCGTTTTGAAGGCCGTCTTCCACTCATCACCTGGACGGATCCTGACCTGGTGATAACCACTTTTAAGATCAACTTTGGAAAATATAGTGGCTCCCGCCATCATATCTAACATGTCATCCAAGCGGGGAATAGGAAAACGGTATTTGACAGTGATTCGATTGATAGCACGACTATCCACGCACATTCTCCAAGTACCATCTTTCTTTGGAGCTAATAGTGCGGGAACAGCACAAGGACTCATACTCTCTCGAATCGAACCTCTCCTCAGGAGCTCCTCAACCTGCCTCCGCAACTCAGCATGCTCAGTGGGGTTGAGCCTATAATGGGGCAGGTTGGGCAAAGTGGACCCTGGAACGAGATCAATAGCGTGCTGGATGTCACGCATAGGAGGTAAACCGTCTGGCAAATCCTCTGGGAATACATCCTGGAACTCCTGAAGGACAGCAGCAACTTCAGGTGGATGCTCAATCGAGGTCTCCTCCTCCATAGTCTCCCTGACTGTAAGGGCATAGATCGTATCACTCTCGATACACTCTCGTTCAAATTCCCTTGCATTGATCAATTGAAGAGTCTTAGATGGGGGCTCTCCAAGAAGAGAATCCCTACGCGTGGGAATATTGCCCGAACGAGTCGAGCTAGGAGTAGCAGAAGCTTTGGATTTGATAGGACTAGGTGTAACAGATGAGGCTCCAGAAGTAGTACTAGGAGAAGAAGTGCTAGGCTGAGTAGACTCCTGCTGAGCAGATGTTTGAGGCCGGGAGGGGTTCAAAGTGATGCGGCGAGTGCCAAACTGAAACACGCAAGTGTTGGATCGACCGTAAAGAACGGCGTCCATATCATAAATCCAGGGCCTGCCTAAGATAATGCTCCCAACCTCCATAGGCAAGACATCACACCAGATGAGATCATCATAAGGAGGAAAATGAATAGGGACCAAACATCTCATCCGAATAGGAATGGACGTCGAGTCCACCCAGGACACACGATATGGACTCGGATGGTCCACAGGGGTCAAGCCTAGGTGTGCAACTGTATTCGTGGAGATTGCGTTGATGCAACTTCCACTATCAATGATCACTTTACACACCTTGCCATCATGTTTAAAATAGGTATGAAAGATCGCGGTCCTACGCCAGTCATCACTGACTTTGGGCTGGGTCAAGATGCAACGGACCACGCCCAATCTACCTCTCTCTGGAGAGTACACGATACCCTCCACAAGGTGGTACTCTCCCTGAATACAGCCAACTATAGGATCGTCTATTTGAAACTCATTGGCCATATCCTGATCTGCCTCATACTGGACCTCCTCAGTGACTAACGGGTGCTCTTCAGACTCAATGCCACCTAAAGTCAAGGTACGGGTAGGACAATGAGATGCATAGTGACCATATCCATGGCATCGGAAGCACTCGGTATGTGGACCAGCAGTAGAGGACTCTCCAGTCATGGGAGCCTTCCCTCTATCCTCCCGTCGGAATGGTGGGGCTGCTGCCTGGGGGCGAGCGGGAGGGGTAGGAAGTGATAACGGCTGCTCTCGGATAGGAATACGGGGCCTGGGAGCAGAAACCTCCTGACGAGACGGATCCTGGGGTCGGATCATCGAACCTCTCTGTGGGTAAGCAGGTGCACCTCGAGTGTCAAGAGGGCGCTGAAAAGGGGGCCTCGGGCGCTGTAAGGGCTCACTCTCAATCTCTAATTGCTCGGCCTCGAGCGCCACCTGATAGGCATACTCTAAAGTGGACACATCCCTCCTGAATAACTCGCGCTGAAAAGCGGGTCGTAAACCCTTCCGAAAGCGTGAAAGGGTCATCGCACCCTCCTCTCGAACACTACATCTCAGAAGATAGGTATCAAACTCAGAGATGTACTCAGCCACGGTACGGTTCCCTTGGGTGAGATTCTGCCATTTATCAATAAGACGATGACGGTATGTGGCAGGAAGGTACTTCTCCCGAAGTTTCACCTTCATCTCATCCCATGTCTCTACGGGCTCCTGATATCGCTGCCTAAGAAGGGCTTCTACATTAGACCAGAAGGTCTTAGCTTGGCCCATAAGTTTCATTTTGGCAAATCGGACCCGTCGACTATCAGACATCTCGTACCAATCAAAGTAGTGATCCATACCAGCCTCCCAATCCATGTAGATCTGGGGATCCAGGGATCCGTCAAAGGTAGGCGCATCCACTCTGACATTTTTGATGGCCTGATAATCTAAATCCCCATGATCATGATAGGGCCTACGCTCGTACTCAAAGTCTTGGGCTCGCCTAAAATCAGGGTGAGGACCTCTCCGTGCAGGCGGAATTCGATGAAATCCGTCATCAACTGCCTCAAATGGATCGTCCTCATAACATGGGTGGCGACCTCTTCTATCATCATATCGAGCGGGGCGAACAGCCGGGGGAGGTGGGAGTGGCTGACGCTCAACCCTCACGGGTCCTTGATTCGGGATTCTCACATGATCCGGTGGTCCACGAGGAACTCCTTCTAATGCAGTGACTCGGTCAGCTAAAGCCTGAAGGGAATGATCAGTTTGAGTCACCCTATCATGAATTATTTTGAGTGATCCTTCCATATGATCAAAGCGTTGACCTAAAGTATTGTGGAATTCACGGACCATACCTGATAAGTCAAGAGTAGACTGGACTCTAGATTCAGTTTGAGTTTCTTCAGGAGATTCATTGGGTGACCTAGACATGGTTGCAAATGGATGGTACTCAGTACCACTACGCGTGGGCATGCAAACCACTATGACCCAATCAAGACTCTCAACTGACTCCCTAGACAAGTTGAACCTGGCTCTGATACCAAAAATTGATGCGGGACAGCTAACAGACTCACTGGCGTTGATAGAATTTCAGCAATAAGCATTTAAAAGTTAGACAACTGTAGTCTAATCGCACAATAGTCCAGTTAGATAACCACGCCTATAAGTAGAAATAGCTGAAAAGCCGTCCTCGCGAAGAGGAAGCGTGGGACCGTTTGGTAGTTGAGAAACTACCACAAGTCTAGGGATTAGGACCACCCAAAGTTCTGTCGGAACTCGGGATCGGTATAGCGCACTCACAGCCAACAGTGATGTAGAATCACGGGCTAGGACCTATCTCTCGATTCGGCGGCAGATAAAAGCACATACGAGACAAGCAAATCGAGAAGAGAAGGTTAGCACGTACCTCCACGCTAGTGCGTGGGAGAAGATCACCCGGTGCTTGTGTACCACCCACCAAATACAATAGAATAATTGCCCACTCCTCGCAGGGAGGTAAAAGGCTACATTAAACACAAATAAATCGATCCGGGGTGGTAATCACAGCAGCTGACGGGACAGCAACGGCGTGAAAGTTGCTGGAAGAATGCCTCGGGAAGCGTGCAGCAATATCAGCTCTCCGTAATATCGGCACGCAAATCGAGGCGGCTTGTGTGGACCTTAGAAAGCACGATCGGAGTCCTCGGTATGCGTGCAGAAATGGCACGCAAAACGAGGCAAAACCTGGGACGCAGTATGCTGGATCAGAGTCGGCGCCGTCGAGACGAATCCAACGCCGCAGACGGTACGCGAATCGGAGTCCAGACGAGTTCTATGTGAGGGAGGTGCGAATACGTTGCAATTGCACCACTCGACTAACCGCCTCGGATCGGGTTCGGACCAGGTTGCACCCTGGCTCGGACCAAGTGACACCCTGGCTCGAACCAGGGTTGAATCAGGTGGCTCGGACCACCTGGAAACGGGTCCGGACCTAACCCCAAACCCACCTGGTTGGACCAGGTTCAAATACTGAAGAGGAGGGAGGTTAGACCGGACCGGACCGGACCGGTTAGGTCCGGTTCAGTTAAATAGGGGTTCGACCCCTCCTTCTTCCACTCGTCTTCTTCTTCTTCTCCTGCACGAACCGAGAGCGGGCTAGGGCTTGGAGCGCAGCCCCTGGCGGCGGGCGGCGAGGCTAGCGGCGGCAAGCGGCGGGGCGACGGCGGCGGTCGAGGCGGCAGCGGCAGGCGACGGCGGCGACAGGCGACGCCAGCGACTGCGTGGGGCGGCGACAGCGACTGCGTTGGAGGGGCCAGGCGACGATGGCTCCGGCGATGGCGGGGCAAGGCGGTGATGGCGGGGCGTGCGGAGCAAGCGGCGACGGCGGCGATGGCGGTGGCAAGCGACGTCGGCGGCAACTGGAGCAGACGACGGTGGCGGGCGAGTCCGCGACGGTGTGGAGCGGCACTGGTAGTGGAGGCAGGTGGTGGAGCCTGCGGTGACTGCGGGGAGTGATGGCGAGGGCGATGGAGAGGGTGGGGCAAGGCGGTGAGGGTGGGGCTTGTCCGGCGTCACACCGGAGTGGGGATTACTCCTCGGCGTCGCACCGAGGTGGTTCTCCGGCGTCGCACCGGAGCTAGGAGGGGGTCTCTCTCACAGAGCCTAATCGCACACAGGTATTTTTTTTTTTCAATTTCATTCATCATCTTATTTCTAAATGAAAGCAGCATACATATAGGGGGGAATTACGTAACGTCTGCCCCTTCCCCTCCTACCGTTATACATCGTAGATCTCTAAAAAAACAGAAAAGATACATAACGGACCGTAAATGGCCCTAATAACAGCAAATAAAGAGGTTTTCAAACCTCACATGGGCTCCAACTCGTCCCCAAGCCACAAGGACGTCGGATGGATCCTCCGACGGCGGTAGACGAGGTCCGGGCGGAACCGGACCGAGGCTCGGGTGTCCTCACCATTTACTCATATAGTTTGAGTGACTAAAGTTATGTAATGAGTGTTCTACCATATCATTTAGATGATCAATTTTGATGTGCATGCTACTTTGATTAAGTGCCCTTTGTGTCTTAATGAAAGGCCCTTGCACAATGTTCATTAGCATGGTTTACTTATGAAATTTGATTATTGATGTAAGAAGGTTGCTTATTGTTTATTAGAGCACAGTTCATTTTAATTAATGGTCGTTCAATAACTCTGCCCTAAAAGATACTTAATGGATATATGGGGATTTTTATGAGGTCTTCATGACATCTTTGTGTCCTCCACCAATGCCCATTAAGGTTATCCTTTAGTGGGGTTAGTTGAATTTCAATAAATTCATCATGCTTTGTGTAACGACTCGTCACCTTATAACTAGAGATCCGATTACTAAATGGGTACGAATCATTAAAATTAGAAACCGAACAAAGATCTCAAATAAGTCTGGGAAATAAATGATAAATAAGCTAAACAATTTACACAATATCAAATTGTAAAGAAAGTGTAGGAATTAAAAATTATTATAATTTGACTCGACTCAGCAAATAATTACATAATCCAACTGAAATGAAATAATTATGCATACATGCCTAAAAGTTAAAAGAACAATTACATCGGGGCATATCCCGGAACAATGGCTGCTGACGTGCAACCCGAGACGAAAGTCTCCACGCTACGCCTGTTTAGAACCCTCACCTGAAAATTGCATGGGTGAGTCTCATCGAAATAGACCCAGTAAGGATCATACGATCCCTACCACACACTCACGCACCCACAAGTGTAACAACAAGAAATATAGACAATTAAATAAGTAAAGCAGTAAATACAGTTCTCAAATTCCAATATGAAACACATGCATTCGAAGATGTAACATGCATAACTCTAAAACCACTCGACTCAACATCGGAGTCCACAACTAGCGTTCCTGCGAAACACACAAATTACGCAGCTGAACGTGGGAAAACACCGACCCGCTGAGACGGAGCAACAACTCCTCGGATAGCACACTGGCTACTCCGGCCTGTCTAGTTCTAAGTAATTCTGCCTCTTCCTAGCTACGAATGACACTCTGCTGTATCACTCCCACACCGGTACTAGCTATACCTCGTAATAAACTAGGTGACTTTTCTCACTAGGCGTTACTCCACCACTCCCACACCGGCATTGTGTTATTCCCACACTGACACAGGGTGTCAAGCGCTAACAACTGTCACTCTAGGTCCACGATCAGACAAAATACAATACAGTGCGATTCGGTCAAGTGGAAATTCTTGTCCTCGAAGTACGGTTTTGAACATGCATTTAACCGAGTTATCTAATAATATATACATATGTTAATTATATGAATTAATGAGATTATGTCTTGAATTGCGTCGTCCGTGACCGACATCATTCAAGACTCCTAAACTGGTTCAGTTTTCGCAAAATCACTGGGACCATGGATACTGGCTTGAATCACATTGTCCATTGCCGACGTCGTTCATCCCTCTATCTCGCGTTGGCCTCGGGAACCGAGATAATGGGCCGTTGAATCACGTCGGCCATGGTCGACGTACCATTCTAAGTGGCGTCATCTGATCTCAACGCCATTCAAGGTCAGAAACTGCATTCCATCGAGCCAAACCGAGGGTCCCTCTTCTCTCCCAAAACACGTAAAAACGCAAAGGAGATAAGGGGAGAATTCCAATAATTGATTTATCACCTAAAATTCTATTTCATAAAAATGCCTATTTTTATTAGAAACTTCATAAAACATGCTTTCTATCAAAAAATGTCCACACACATTGCATACTTCAAAGCGGGAAAAACATGGTTTTAAACAAAATACAACGATGATCGTCATCTTACTGGTTACTTGAACTCTTTCTAGTTCTAAGCCGTCGCTACACTGTAAGCCGTCGCCGTTACTACCGTGGACATCGTTACTCTACCGGGACGTCGGCCGCCGTCTGGAGAGTGAAGTGCTGCGGAGGAGATGGTGGTGGTAGTGGTGAGAGGTAGGAGGGGTTTGAAGTGGTGGAAGAGGTAGAAGAGGGGAAGGGGACGGATGGATCGGAGAGAGGGAAGAGAGAGAGAGTGAGAAGGAGAGAAATGAGAGAAAGGAAGGTTCAGATGTCAAACCAAAACAGGTTAAATCGTGTCGTTCTCAGACAATGCCATTCAGACGACAGGACGGGGTCGTATACTGGTAGATCTCTGAATGACGTCGGTCATGTAAGTGCCTTTCAGACGATCAGACCGGGGCTGTACACTTGCACCCCAACGTTCGCTCATGTGACACTCCTGTATGGCTCCTAAATGACGTCCTCTTAGGCCGATGTCGTTCAAAATCATAAAGAATCCATGCCATAGGCTCACAAGGGCCCAAACCAAAGGGTCCGATGCAAAAAATCGACCCAATAACTGAACTTGAAACCTCAGTCCTTACACTTTGTATATGCGGCTGCAATGTTTTAATGTCTAATGAACTGACCCATGGCTTTGGAGTTTGTCCTATTGCTGTCCGAATGACCCAAATGCCTTTGGAAATTCACATAAGTCGTAAAATACCCTTAATCTTGAACAAACAACTAGCTAATAAAACTGAAAACATATCATCATTAACCATGGCTTAAATAACACACTCCTAATGTATTTAAAAAACACAAATGCCCTCACAATCCTTAATAGCCCACTCAATATAGAATCAAGTAAAAATGACTAAAATACTCCTCCATTTATAAAAATCTGTAAAAATAATAGAAAATCTTAAAGAATGTAAAAATCATTCAACATATCTTAAATACTCTCAAAACCTTAAAAATGACCTTAAATGCCCTCAGAACCTTAAAAATGACTAAAATACTCCTCAGTTTATAAAAAATCTGTAAAAATCGTATAAAATTCTTAAAAATGTAAAAACTATACAACGTATCTTTAAAAAATGATCAAAATACCCCTAATGCACAAAAAATCATTAAATTCTCAAAAAAATCATAAAAATGTTAGATCACTCAAGATATGTCAAATATTCTCTTACTTATTTCACCGTCGAGAAACAAAAGAAGACTTCTATATCGAAGCTTTGCTTAGACGTAGCTCACTTCTTTTTAGGTATGAAGCAGTGTCAAACCAAAATACCCAACAAGCATTAGCTCTCCCTGAAAAGGAGGTGATCCAGCTGCACCTTCCAGTACGGCTACCTTGTTACGACTTCACTCTAATCACTAGCCAAGCCTTCGGTGGAACCCAAAACTTTCCTAAAATGACCAAAATACCCTTTGACCCAGAACAATCCGAAAACACATCCTAGGGTTTTAAAACCTTCTCAACCCATTGGAAATAAGCATGGAAATGCCCATAATACCACTATACCGGACATCATTCGACGTAATCAAAGGTTGTTGATTAGTTGATCGACGTAATTAATACTGACCAAGGTTAGTGGTGTGAGGTCGAGTTTTCAGATCCTCACACGATTCGAAGTCTTGACTCCCTGAGGGCTCATCCTAAGTCCTCAAAGTCTACTAAAAATAAATAATGAACCAAGAGCGCGGGTTCTCCCGCGTCCAAACAAAGGTCTATCTTTATATGGTCGTTTTGAATTTCTCTCTTCTTTTTATGGTGTGTTTTCTTCATCAATCATCATTTACTTCTGATACAATTGATCCTCATGCTCAATTCAATGTGAAAGCATGATGTACTAAATGCCATTTGGTTGTGCATCGTCTATTTCTATCTAATGTATTTATCTTAACATTGCCCAAGCTTTTGCGGGTAAAGTTCTTCTATGGAAAATTTGTGAATAAAACAAACACTGTTTGCATGTACTTTTTTGCATATCGATTGTGTTGATTTACCAACCATATTCTGAACCTTGGAGCATTTGTTTCATATTCTTGGTGGATCTAATTCTCTAGTTGTCTGTAGTAGGACATGGGTTACAATTCTTTGGGGACTGCTAATCTCAATTAGTGTTGAAAAGCTTTTGTATGCCATCTCTCATGGTAGTTCTTGTCATTAGTGGGGAGAACAAAAGAATGAGTATCTATTACACTTTTGCATAGATAGAAATCCTAGTACACTTTTGCATGCACATTTTGAGAAGTACTCTTTCCTGCTTCAATTCATGTTACTTAAAGTATAGCAAACAAAATTGTTGATGTGATCTCCTTTGTGTTGCTCAGGTTGTGTCTTGATGTCTTTCTGAAAATGATTTCTATTTGTTGCTTATGTTTTCTCCTCCTCACCATTCCATCAAATCTCTTGGAATTTGGAAGGAATCTCTGACGCATGGTGTGCTAAATTTCCCATATGACTATGTTAGTATGACATGAAGTATTTTTTTTACACTCTGTTATGTATGATCTACTTCCTGCAATTCTACCTCTCCATTAGATCTCTTGGAAGACACTCTCTAATGTGTTGGACCCTAGCTTGTCGAATAAGACTATTGACCCTGAGCAGAGTCAATCTTTAAGACCTAAAATTTGCCGGCAACCTTTGTTTGTTTGTCTTTTTGTTTTTTTGTTTTAATTTATTGTGACATGGAGGATTGTTTAACTTTGATAGCATTACATTTTTTTTTCATCCTGTTATTATTTTTGATGTGTTTTATTGTTTATGATTGTGATATTATGATTTGACGGACTTCTGAGACTTAGGCTTGTGGGTGCACGGTTCAGCTCCTTTGTGGCGGTCAGAAATTTTTTTACAATCCAGTTCTTCCAGTTCCACTTGCAGTGATTTCCTTTGTGGTTTGCACTCTAACTTTCTTTATCATATTGTTTATGCATATCATTTTTCTAGATCCACCAATGGTCATTTCAATGCGTAATGGACTTTCATGCATGTTCAAAATCAAATTTGGTTGAATATGAGATTTTGCCTGAATATTACTTTGTAATTTCACGTACACTTAGCTGCACCAACTACCACTTTCTTCCTTATTGCCTTGTTGTCTTTGTCATCCAGTTTGTTTTGTTGTTTATGTGACATGTTGTATGGTAAGCTTTGTACTTTATATGATTCTCACACTTTTCTTGTTGCTTTTTAGAGAGACTAGACAAAGGGAAGACAAAAAGGGTAGAAAAGCATATTACCTGTCATGTTTGTTTTTTACTATCTCTATGGGTGAGGTTCTTCTTAACAGTTGGTCAGATCTACTCAGAACATGGCTGCTTTGCAGTGGCTTGACAAACCCCCCACCCTCCCAACCTAAAACAATTACTGTAAATTTTTTTTTTTCAGTCCATACTTTATCCTTTAAAATGTCCACTTCCCCTCAAAGTCTGTCGGTTAACTTGCTGCTGTATATGTATTTCTAATGGTAGATATACTTCATAAACTGTCTACTTGTCATTTCTTCAGTCAATACTTTAACCCCATAAAGTATCCGTTTGTCATTTTTCCCTTGCTATTAGAAGTGGATTCCTTATTGGAACCAAAGACGTTGTTCCTCTGCTAGCAGACCCTAGATATTTATAGTTGAAGTTGCTTAAAGAAGTTTTGCATTAGCTATTATGTTGTTGGTGACCAAATACGTTGCAGCATTGCCTTCTGTGCAGGGTGTTATGAGCTGATATATGGGAGTATTCTTTGTCAGTGTATTTCTGGTTATTTTTTCATATTTCATACCCTAAAGTTAACACTTGTTTCTTTGTTTCACGTGTCTCATAGGGCAAGGCTTGCTGATTCAGAAGATATGAGTAAGTAACATGGCTCCTTTATGGTGGCCGAAAGGAGCTATATGCTGAGTTGCCTCCTTTACAGGCTGCTATGAACTGATATATGGAAGTATTCTTTATTAGTGTGTTTTTGGTTCTCTTTTCAAGTTTTGCGTCGTAGAATTGACATTTGGTTTTTGCCTCATGCATGACTTTTATTTGTTTTCCTTTCTCAATTAGAAAAAGAGGTGAAGTTGCATTTAAAAACCAAGAGCGCATATGCTTGTTGCACGAGTAAGAATAGTTGTTGATTCTAATACCCGTGAAGTTTATTTTGCTTCTTAGGGGCCATTTGTACAGTACAATTCTGCATCCAGACATTAAAGGTGTAATGTTCCCTATTTTATGAAATAATTACAGTATCTTCCACTTCAATATTTCATCCTTGAGGCTTTTGGATTCTATTTGTTTGAGATAGTGTTAAATTGTTCTTATTTTATGGAGTTTAATTTCATTTTGTTTAACAAGGTCAGCAAATTATTCTGGAAGGATGCAGTAAAAATATAAATGACCATCATTGCGCTTTTGCTTCAGCTTCTTGGATGTTGAAATCTAGCTCTGCCTCTGCCAAGGGTTAGAGAACAGCTGTTCGGTTCTCTAGAAAGATAGTAGTTTTTTCGCGCTCTTTTTGTAGATTTAGAAGTGAGGTTACTCTAATCCATCATATATGTGGTTTTGCTATGCTGGAAATGTGATCTGGGAAAGTGGATGCCATCAGATTAGGTTAAATTCTAAGTAGCACAATCTGTACTGCGGGCAACTCTCTGTCTGAACTACTTTGGTTTAACTATTTGCAGTTGCATAACCTGTTGGTATTTTGCATCCATTGGAATTGCCAACATCGTAAAGATTTGTTATCTCCAGGCCGTTGGAATCAAAAGAGTAAAGAGTGAACTTGCAAGGGGTTGGCATGTGTGTTCCACTAAATCTGCTACGCGCACAATATGTTTGTGTTGTTTCTTGATTCAAGTCATGAAGGAGACGTGGATTGGCTGTGGCCAATGCGTGAGAGGTTTCACACTATGTGGTGTGCACTTGGGATGGCATTCCTTCTTCAAATTATGCTCCAAGATCCTCATTTGTCAGAGTTTGCGATGCTGCCTCTCAAGGATCAAAGTTGTTGGACTTCATTTTTGTCTTCTTTTTATTCATTTTTATTGAATGTTTTTTTTTTAATAATTCTAATGTCAATACTTTCTTTTCCTTCTTTTGTTTTCCTATTTTTGCTCCCATCTGCTTGCAGTAGGTACATACATTTTATTTGTGGGTGGGTTGGTGTCTGTGCTATTGGGGGCTGTACCTGCCAAGTATGCTGGGGATGGCAAATTGCTAAACCACCGCATGAGCTCATTTAAAGAGGTAATCCGTGGAAACCATGGCACCATGGTGTTTTATACTTACATGATTATCTTATAACCGTACGTAGAGGTTAGATTGAAAATTTAAAACTAATAAAAATATAACTATTGGCTGTGCCTCTTTGGTTCCAATGCACGGTCCCGATAAGATAATCGCTCTCATCCCCCTTACCATCATTTACTTAGAACCTACTGGGACGACAACACATTGGGATCCTCATTCTCAGCATCCCCACTCCAATTCTGTCCTTGGGACATCTTCATGCCTCCTCTGGCTTGCTTGCCTTGTATGAGACTTCAAATTTGACAACACTTTTCTGCAGTTAGGAGGTGGTTATGAATCTTACTACAGATTCTCTGTTGATATCTTGGATTTTGTCAAGAGTCTGGAGGCTGGAAATGATTGGGACATCGCTGACCCCAGATTGGGGGGGCGGGGTAGTTGGGGTTCTAGCCCGGATGGAGATCAGTAAGGGAAGATTAATTTATTGGAACTTAGAACATGAGGGTTTGAAGTGGAAAACCCCTCAACCATGTGATGTGCGTTCTTATTATCTTCGACTCCCTTCGGTTTAATATATGATCTGTAAGTTTCTTTACTAGTGCATGGCAAAATAATTGTTAATGTTTCTCCCCAATATTGTTAACGTTTTGTATGTTTCTTTATTGGTGCATAGCAAAACACATGATTGCTAATATTGCTCTGCAATCTGTTTTGATGAATAACTTGCATGTTTCTTCACTGGTGCATGGCAAGTATTGAGACCTGAATTTTGTAGTCATTTTTTTTGCTTTGTTTGCATAGCATTAGTCCATTATCATTTTCCATTTTTTAACTTTTTGATGTATTTTATTGTTTATGATTGTGATATTAGGATCTGAGAGACTTTTGAGACTTGGACTACAGTAATGCTGCTTTATTTTGGCCAAGGAGAATTTACAACCTAGTGCTTCTAGTTCCACTCCCTCTGAGCTCTGCTGCCATATGCGATTATTTTTGTAAATGATAGTAGCTTGTGACATTTTCGTTCTTTAACCATGTTTTATGTTCTAGAGCTGACACTTGTTCTTCTTTCATTCTTGTTTGCTCTTATTTCTCAGTTGAACGAAGAGATGAAAAGTGGCATTTAAACCCAAGAGTGAGTGCTACATGCAAAAGTTATACTAGATGTTGATTCTAATTTGCCTTCAGCTTTCTTATGGTTTCTGCGATAAAATTATGGTTGTGAATTTGGGAAAACTTTCACTAGCACTTTAACATCATCTATACATGGTTTTATCATGCTCAGAAGCACGATCATGGAAACTGGAGGTATATTAATTTTTGAATGTGGTTCATTTGCTGAAGTTCATTCCATGCGTCTTCTTTTGAACCACTTTTATACTTGTATTTCACATCCATCCTTATGTTGTTTATGATCTTTGTGACTGTAGCAACCAAAATATTTCCTAGCATATTATGTTTTTTTTCTGTGTGCAATTGGGATGCTCTTTTTTTAATTTATCATACTCCAACGAAGTGAAAAAGGAAATCGAGAGTTCTCCACTTAGTAACATGCTGCCGTTTTATATAAACTAGAAATGAGCTACTATACGTGTGGCTAAGATTATTTGATGGAATTATCATCTAGGGGGTTTGTGTAGAATTGGTGCATAGGAAATGACATATTAGGTGTTGTTTACAAGCAATGACTGCAAAATATGAGGTATAATAATTTTGTCAGGGGGTTTAAGTTGCTGAGGTTTGCTCCACACATCCTATTTTGGAGCCTTTTAATATGTTCTTTGTCTTGTATATGTCACATAGGACAAGATTAAGTTAAATAGAGATGTTTGTAAATAATATGGCTCCTTATGTTGGCCAAAAGGAAATATACATGTGTAGGCTACTATGAGCTGATAGGAAAGTGTTCTTTGTGAATGCACGTGTGGTTCTTTTTTTTGTTTTTTCAGATTACATATAAAGAGGATATATTTGCAAAAAAACTTATGATAAAAGTATCATTATTACTTTGTTGCTTCTAAAGTCTTTCGCTTGATAAGGGTTCGGAAACACTTGGAGTGAGTGTAGCTGGATTTATGAATTTCTATTACGTGCTATTAGAATTCGGCATTGTACGAGGGCACAATATCGACATACAAGTCGTAGGATAAAGGTGAAATCAAGAGAACTTGAATTCTTTTGTCAAACTCAAAAGCATTGGGCTAAGGGTTGTCTAGTGTAATATGTAAACGAGTTTAAGTTTATTGTCATTTTTCAACGTAGTGTTAGTCTAGATGGTAAAGAAAGATGTTTGTGTTTATCCTAAATTCGAAGCCTCTCCGCATAAACATATTCTCTTCATAAACCTAATTGAACAAAGAACACTAATAACCAAATAGATGGCTAAAACATCAATAAATCTGGCACCTTGTCAATCAGTATTCAAAGAATGCAGCAGATTTTACCTAACGGACTCTAAATCATGTTAACTTTTTGGGGATTTTTCTCATCTATTCAGGAAATGTATCACTATAATCTTGCTTGATCAACCTCTAACATTGTACAAG
This sequence comes from Zantedeschia hybrid cultivar, assembly GCA_030544215.1. Classification (NCBI taxonomy): domain Eukaryota; kingdom Viridiplantae; phylum Streptophyta; class Magnoliopsida; order Alismatales; family Araceae; genus Zantedeschia; species Zantedeschia hybrid cultivar. The sequence continues at coordinate 17,760,915 of JARZZO010000002.1, read as the reverse complement.
CCTAAATTTTAGTGTTGGAATGAGATTTTTAGTAGTTAAAAATGTTACGAAAATAACAACACATGCAAATGGCACTAAAAATTATACTGTTAAAAGGTTATTAAATTAGCATGTTAAGTACTTATTATTCGGGGTTGTTAGGGAAATTGCGCTGTGTCCTCCCATATGTGGGATTGCGTATTTGAAAAGAATTGATAATATTAAAGGGCAAGAGTAAGATTTATCATAGTCCATGTTCGTTATGATTTTTTCTGTTCTTTTAAAAGTTTTTTTTTCCATTGGTTGTTACTTACTTTCGATGCAATAGAACCTTCTTAATTCAATAAGAAAGTAGGATATTTAAATTTCAAGTAGCAACTAACATTGTGTTGATAATATATCCATTAAAAAAATTGAAACGTTTCAATTCAATTCCTCTTTCTATAGATATGCCTCGAAGGACAATTGGTTTCATTCAAAGTAACGGTGGAAAGGTTGCACCAAGGGTTATTGTACCTCTATTTTCGTGTAATGGTCAATTATGTGGATGGTTACATATATACCTCAGAACTCGTGCTTTCATATGCTCTGTCATACTAATTGTATTCTTCTAATAAACTGGATATCTTCGTTTATACTATTGTTTATCATTTGTTTAGTTTATCCGAATTAAGTGAGTAAAAGGCTAACTTGCTTATGTTTAGATTAATATCTCACAAAATTAAAAGGATTCTATATGTTTTCTTAAATCTTTTATGCTTGATAATATATGCTCTTGAGAAACGTTAAATAAATTAGACACCTCAACTACATCGTTAATAAAATCTGCCTTAGTAGTTGTACTCAAGTAGAAAAGATTAGGTAGACATTATTCATTATGAGGATAAACACCGTAATATGGGGAATAAGAGGATATACTAGAATTTAAATGATTTGGAAGATGCACATAATATATTTGAATGAAGAAACTTTTTGGGTACAGATGTAATTAACCAAAATTATATTATGTACTGTTACACATGTCATGATAATATATGCAAAAAAGTTACAACTTTTAAAGATATCAGAAATACTTAATTATAGCATTATATGAGAATCAGAAATATATATACACATAAGATATTTGAATGCAGAAGCTGGGTATAGATGTAAGTCACGATAAGATATATGAAAAAATGTAATTACAACTTTTAAAGATATCATAAATGCTTAATTATAGCATTTGAGAATTAGAAATATATATACACATACATGTAAAACTTAAATATATATTAATATATATATGAATATATATTTATATATATATACAAAAATCTTTGAGATATGTATTTGAAGAAATCCGCTTCTAATACGCGTCTTGTACGCGTGTTATTCGCGTTTGCATTACGCGGAGTCGCCGCTGCTACCTGTGCCATCAATAAATAGAGGGCCAGGGCTTTAGATGGCGTAAAGTGACCATTGTTTTGCCGGGGGGGGAAGCTCCCCTTCCTCAATCCCAATCGTGACCCTTGGTCTTCTTTCTTTTTCTCTCTCTCTCTCTTTCACGTCGGCGGCTCGCCGGCCAGGGAAGTGCGAAGGCCCTCTCCGCTTTCTCTTGGTTGAGGGGGCGGGGCCCATGGCGGGGGTGCAGTATCTGGAGTCGCAGAGGAATGCCCAGCCGGAGCTGGCGGACTGGTACAGCACCCTCGCCGACCTCTGCCAGCGGAAGCTTTGGCACCAGCTCACCCTCAAGCTCGAACAGTTCGTCGCACGCATTCCGCACCTTCCAGATAGATAGATCTACAGAGATGAAAACCCTCGCTGCAAGCTACGTCGGAATCCTCGGCTGCTGCCGCTGTTCTCGTGGGCGGGGGTGAGCATTCTTCCCCACCTTCCAGATCTACAGATACAGAACCCTACAAGCTACATCCGAATCCTCGGCTTCTAGACCTACGAAGATCAAGACAAGCATGTCAGCTGCTATGTCGGAATCCTCGATCGGCTGCCTCTGCTCCCGTGGATGGGCATTCCCCACCATCCAGATATCCAGACCGTGCAAGCTAGGCCTCGATCCTTCCAGATCTACGGAGATCAAGAGCGTGCTGCGAGAAGTTTGTTTTGGGTAAAATTACGAAATTGAGGTATCTGGCTTCTATAGCCGTTTTCTGCTTTTAGCAGCGTTTAATCTTGGCGGGCAAGCAACTCGTCGACGGCTTCACGTACCTCGTGATCCGCCTGCGGGGAGGTATGCAAATCTTCGTCAGGCTGCTGACCGGTTAGAGCATCAGGGTGGGGGTTGAATCCTCCGACACCATCGACAGTGGTAAACCCAAGATCCGGATCTAGGACAAGGAGGGGATCCCACCGGACGGACCAGCAGGGGCTGATCTTTGCCGACAAGTAGTAGGAGGAGGACGGTCTCACTTTGACAGACCAACAACATACAGAAGGAGTCCACCTTCCACCTGGTGCAAACCTAACCGTCTTCGTGGGCCATGCAGATCTTCCTGAAGACCTTCATCGGGAAGACCGTCACCCTGGCGGTGGCGTCCTGTGAGATAGCATCAGCAATGTGAAGGCCAAGATCCAAGGAAGGGTCCGTCCGGATCATCGGAGATCCCCGTTTCTTCTGTCCACTCAGCTCTTGTGTGTTCAATGCACAAGGGGCCTTCTGTGGTCATTGGAAAACTAGGATATATACTGAATGTTGTTTGTTATGCACTTCTATTTGGATTCAATGTACTTTACCTTTATGTGCGTAAATGTGTACTTGTAGTGAATAAATCCTGTTGTAGCTAAATTTCGGTGCGACAAATTTTGTGGATCAAAGAAACAAATATTTTGCATGTTGCTGCTGGCCTTCTAAACTTGCTGATGTGGCTTCTGTGATTGTCCTGTTTGCGTTTTAGCTGTCCCGCTTATAAAGAATACAACAACGATGTTGCTCCATGTATGGAATGTGTGGGAAGCACGGTTATGTGAAAGCTTTGGATTGACCCCCACCCCCGGATAAGGGGGTAGCTTTATATATTTTGGTGCTCAAACTTTTTTGTTCCACACCATCTTGATAATTCTTGAGTGTGCACAATGCGGCATTCCATTTCTTCTCTCGCACGCATGTTGGGCGTTGGGCTGTAAACGGGTAGGATACGGATGCGGAAACAGGTGTTTCTATTTTTCGATTTTGATAACCTCTTTTCGTTTTCGATTCTGATAAGATTGGAAAATGTATTTTTCGTTTTCGTTTCCGATAAAATTGGAAAGTCTATTTTTTGCTTCCGATTCCGATATCGGCATCAGATATTATTTTTGATAATTACTGAAAATTGTTAATTTCTTGATTTATTTGTTTAAAACATATAGAATGAGACCTAAATATAACCAATACGTCTTTAGAGATAATGATCAATAAGATTAAAAGACAATGAATGTGACCATGTATCTATAAAGTTATATTTAAAAACCTTTAACAATAATCAGAATAAAAAATTGGAAAGTGGATACGGAAACAGGTTTTTCCGTTTTCGATTCCGATAGCTTATCGGAAATATCCATTTCTGATTTTGATAACTATCAAGCGGATATTGTTTATCGAAATTGGATTTTTTTTTTTTTCCAGTAACAGATCGAAAAATTGGATAATCAGGTTTCCGTTGACAGTCCGACACGCATGTATTCAAAATATGCCTGTCAGGAAGGTTGTGCTTTTACTTTTTGACTCTCGCATATATGCTGGGTGAGGCATAAAGGGATGTTTGCAAGTAAACAATTGCATGTATGCAGTAAGCCCTTCTATAATTCCCCTACATATGAAAACACCCCCAAGGATCTCCTCTTTTACCATGAAAACATTAAGGGACAAACACCTGTCTAGAAAGAAGAATATTGATCTGTGTGAGACTCTGTTACATAGTTTACTTACTGCTATGTAAAAGAGGAATATATTCCATTTGTTCATATGATGTATCTTGTAATCTTATCAGTAACATCCAAATTTACCTTTTTATATTGTGTAATCATGATTTCCTCTGCCGTTAATACTTTGTTTTGGTTCTTAATTCAAATTGGATGTGTGACTGCCATGTTAACCATGGACGTTATTGCCTTACAGACATCAGTGCAATTCCAACCGCTCTTAATACACTTGTTGCTATTTCCTGTCAATTTGCTGGAATGAGTTAGTTGTTGAAGAACACAGCACATGTTATTGGTATATAAGCCACAAACACTATTGCTTGCAGTTGTTACTAGAATATTAAGCATTCTTAACTCGTACAATCTTGCTATTTCTTGTCAAAAAAAGTTTTAAGAGAAGAAACTAATAAATCATACATCTTTCAGGCCTAGCTGCTGCTTCTTAATTCAAAGTATTACATTTTTCTGGAAGTGTAAATGATTCTCCTTCTCACCAAGGTCCTGAGGGAGATCTCGATAGCTCAACTAGTGTGCAAATTATCTATTTTTCCATCTCACTTGTTTTACCTTGGATTCTTCTTAGTACTGTTATATAGTTCTTGATGATTCTGTTTGGGTTGCTTGCCTCGTATGAGACTTTAAATTTGACAGCATATTCTTGCAGTAAGGAGGTGGTTATGAATCTTCGTCAAGATTCTCTGTTCATGGCTTGGAGTCTGTCAAGAGCGTCCTGGAGGGTGGAAATGATTGGGAGATTGCTGGCCCCACAAAGGGGGGGGGGGTGTCTAGGCTGGATGGAGATTAGTAAGTAAGGGAAGGTTAACTTACTGGATCTTAGAATATAGGGGCCTTGGTGTGCTATTTTTCTTTGATCTCCTTTGGTTTAATGTATGATCTGCAAGTTTCTCTACTGGTGCATAGCAAAATGATCATTAATATTTCTCGACAGTGATTTTTAATGTGATTTGGAGCTCGGTTTCTTTACCGGTTCATGGCAAAATGTATGATTGCTAATATTGCTCTACAATCTGTTTTAATGTATGACTTGCATGTTTCTTTGCTGGCGCATGACAAAATGGTTGTTATTTTCTCCCTCCACTCTTTTATCATATGCAATGCCCTCTAGGTTGGTGAATTATCTTGACATTAGCTATTAGTCTAACAGTAGAATATCCAGATTAGCAAACATGCAACAAACAGCTGCCAATTGATACTCTTGGAAATGCATTAAGCCCTAGCATGCAAGATAAGACTATCGACTCTAGGGAGAGGCATACCTTTGTGACCTGAAATTTGCTTTAGTCATTTCTTTTTTTACTGTGACATAGAGGTTTATTTAACTTTGAACAGCATTAGTTCATTATTTTTTTCATCTTTTAATTTTTTGATGTATATTATTATTTATGATTGTGATATTAGGGTTTTAGAGACTTTGAGACTTGGGCTTGAATGTTTTGCCCAAAAAGAATTTGCAATCCAGAGCCTCCACTCACTCTGATAGCTGACATACGTGATTATTTTTGTAAATGTGTCCCCAATAATATCTTGTCACATTTTCGTTCTTTTACCAAGTTGTTTGTTCTAGATCTTTCACCTGTTGTTGTTTCATCTATGGCTTGTACTCGTATTTCTTGGATGGAGGAAGAGATGAAAAGTTACATTTAAACACAAGAGTGAGTGGTTCATGGACAGGTTATGTTAGATGTTGGTTCTAATTTGCCTTCAGCTAAATTCCCTATATGTCAGTTTGTGCGTTAAAAGTCTGGTTGTGAATATTGATTTATATATTATATAAAATATCCTATTAATATTTATAAGATATTCCATCCAATAGTATAATATTATGTATTATTACATTTCATATTATTTATTACTTACACAGAGTTCAGTGTCCTTGGGTAGAGAGGTTGCATGTGTCGTTCTGCGTAGGTGACTAATTTTTTGCTTAGTCTTTCATATCCCGCTTTAGCATTTTTCTAGTCATAATCGTTAGTAAATTGATAGGTCTAATTATGTATCCAGTTTCCAAGGATTCCTTTAGCTTCAGTTCCCTTGGGAAACATGGGGGACATGCTATTAAAGTCGGTGAATGCTTTGAACCCATTGCATTGTGGAGTTCATTTGTGTATAAATCATAAATGACACTTATTTAATATGTTTTGAATTTGTCTTGTGATAGATCATGTGATCATAATACTTTTTGCAGGTTCTGATAGATTTAACAAATGATAACCCTGTCTACTGTCACCAGATTGTGTCATGTGGAGGAGCCTGACACCTTGGCTTCCTTAATTACAGGCCACTTCCCATCATTCAATGAGAGGGTCTCAGTCTCTGAGTCACGTGCTATGCAGGGCCTCTGAAGAAAAAAATATCTTAGTCATTACAAGTTAGATTTACTTACGGGTATCTTGGACTTCCCATCATTCGACTTCCTCCACCCTGTTCTTAATAAGTTGGATGAGAATATCTCAGTGTCTTAGTCAAGTGCTGATGTAGGGCCCCTGAAGAACAAATATCTTAGCGATCACAAGTTTGATTTCCTTGTGGATATCTTGGACTTCCCAGTGAATTTGGTGGAGAAGGACATTCGAAACAGGCTTGTTGTTCCTGCTCTACTACCTATGGTGTCTTGTTGTTTGTGTTCTCTACTACCTGTGGTTGTTATGATTTCTTATTATGATGTTATTATATTTCCTTGTGAATATCTGGACCTCCCGGTGAATTTGGTGGAGAAGGACATTCGAAACAGGTCATCTTGTTGTTCCTGTTCTGTACTACGTGTGGTCGTTATGATTTCTTATTATGATGTTATCTTCATTTTTTTTTTCTTTTGAAAGTGGAAGGTACCCCTGTGTTGTATTAAATGGAAAAAAGATGTACAAGTAAGTTGGCAAAAATCTCTCAAACTTCACTCTACAAAGTGCCAGGATGGTGATTTTCACAGTGTATCACACAAAAGAACACAAGAGGAGGAAGAATCCATAAGATCTTTGCAACAACTTCTCGTCCAATCCCTCATGCACCTTGCTGGAAATGAAGACAAAATTCTACCATGAGAAGCTGCCTCCCTTATAAAGATCCAATTATTCCTCTCAATCCAAATAGCCCAAAGTGTGGTGTGGAGGATGAGCCACCATATAATGTAATCTCCCTTAAGAGTCAGGGTAAGTAAGCCCAGGACCGAATCAAGTCTTCTGCCTTGTCATCTCCAGATTATTAGTTAACAAAGCATGGATATATATTGTTGCCTGATATTAAATATGGTTGATTGATAAGTATGTTTCTGAGTTGACTGATAAACATGTTTCCGATTTTCTTGCCATGTTATTCATAAAGAATTCCTTGAATTTGGTGTATGGTGATGGTTCTCCCTCCATGGTGAAAATGTCAGAGAATGTTCATGAGCTCAAGCAATCATTCATCTTTTTATTTCATTGTTTTTTGAGAGTCTGACAGTAAGACCCAAGCATTCATTCATACAGGATTTGCCTACCGGGTGTTGTCTTTGTGGTGAGGCTGACAAGTCCATGCATCATTTGTTCACCACATGTTCCTTTGCAATAGAGGTTTGGCACCTTCTGTGTTCTCAACTCAAAGTGAGACATTGGACTCTTAAGCAAGATCGATGTCTGCGATGGCTGATCTTTTATGCTAGTGTATGGGCCTTGTGGACTGAATAGAACAATAAGATCTTTAGGAGGGAGGCATCGACGGCTCACAAAGTTTTCTCTTTCGTTTGTGGTCATATCAACTTACGGGCAAGGATCCTTGTATGTACTTTGGATGTTGGTAACCCTCTTTATTTTGTCTTTTGGAGGAGAGATAGAGTTAGGGGGTCGGCCAACCACCTTGCTGTTTTGTATAGGGGGCTTTTGTTGTTGGCCCTTATTACTTGTGCATGTTGCTCTTCTTTTTCCTTTTACGATACAAATGGTGGTCTACATTAAAAAAAAAAGGACCCAATGCCCCACCCAGGCAACAGCCTCATCCAATCTCGAGGGGCCAACAGTGAGGGTGGTCAAGAAACCCCTCAAATGATGCACCAAACTAGGCCAGGGCAGAGTCCAACTGCAGGACAGAGTCCAAGTGCATTGTGGAGGGGGTGGGAATTGAATACACAACCTTGCTTTCTGGGGTGAGCTTTGTGTGCCAGCCAAGCCACCCACCTTTTCTTGGCATTAAAGTTTCCTGTGCAAGCTTTTAATTTGAATCCTTGGATACCTTTTTGGTTACTTTGATTCAATTACCTCTTTTTTTCTCTCTTCTTTTGAGCATAACGTAGAAGTTGGATACATTATTATTCTTTGCACTAAAATGTGCTAGTGGACTTATTGATACAAGAGGGTAAGCAGTGTAGATCCTTTGTAATGGCCAGATGGAGCTATACGTTAGGTTTCCTCCTGTGCAGCTGCTGTGAGCTGATATGTGGAGTATTCCTTGCCTTTGTGCTTTAGGTTCTTTATTCAGGTTTCTGTCATAGAGTTGACATGTGTTTTTCCCCCTTTTGACTCATGTGTCTTGTAGGACATAGGTTGATGATACCAGACCAGATATATGCTTCAGCAGCATGGCTTCTTTACGGTGGCCAAGGGAACTATATGCTAGGTTGCCTGTGCAGGCTACTATGAGCTGATATATGGGAGTATTCCTTGTTAGTGTGTTTGTAGTTATTTTTTTAGGTTTCGCGCCCTAGAAGCTTAGTTTTTTTTTGGTCTCATGTGTCTCATAGGGTAAGGCTTGATGATTCAAGAAGCATGGGTAAGCAGTGTGTCCTCGTTATGGTGGTATGCTGAGTTGCCTCCTGTGCAGGCCGCTGTGAGCTGGTGTATGGGAAAATTCTTTATCAATGTGTTTCTGGATCCCTTATCAGGATTCATGTCATAGAACTGAGTCGTGTTTTTGTCTCATGTGTGACTTTTGTTTATTTCTCAACTGGAAAAATGGGTGATGCTACATTTTAAAACCAAGAGTATACATGCTAATCGCACAAGTAAGAATAGTTGTTGACTCTAATATCCCTTCAGTTTAATTTGCTTCTTGGGCATTGTACATTACAATTTTGCATTATGACTTTGTCATGCTGTTAATTTTGCAGAGGAAACAGCATCCGCAGCTCACACCAAAGCTGGAGGAATTGTTTTTGTCAGAGGAGAATGATTAGTATTATTCTTGTGCGCATCATGTAGTTTGTTCTTTTTCCATGTGATGATATTCTCCACTTTGTTATGCAATTTGCATTGCCTGTCTGATCTTCACAATTTCTCCTTCCACTCGTTAAAGCAAGCTTTAACTTTCTTGGTTTATGTTTTCAGGAGAAAAAGGGAATGAGGAAACGTTTTGAACTGCCCCAATGAGTAAACATTCTGAACTGCTCCTTTGTTACCCCTTTTTGTGAAGGTAAGAATGAGCTGATGTGCTGATGCATGCACTTGAAGGCACCATTTTGGTTGATGTAAAATGAATGCAATAAGCTTTGGTTATAGTTGCTATTTTGTATTTTTAGTGTGCTGTCCTTGAAGAGGCAGGTTTCAATTGACCCTTTGTCCATCTGGTGAAGATAAGAGGTAGCTGGATATTTGTACGTATACTTGTTTGTACCTCTTTTCTGAATATAAGGTGAAGGCAATATCCTTTGGTCATATTTCTCGTTTGTATTTTAGTGAACCATGTTGTGAAGTGATAAGTTCCACATGTTCATATCTTTTCAATTTCAATTATGCATATTTTGAAAGGTTTATTGCCTTATTTTGAAGATAAGACACATGAAACTTTCAGAAAAGAATACATGACAAATATGTTGTTCATAATAAATTAACTCATTTTGAAGATATTAAACATATGATTCATGTATAGCTTCAATGTAGTCAAGTTGCTTATTTAGTTTCATCTGCTGTTCAACCAGATGAATTGCGATCTTCAAATATCTGAAGCTTGTGTACGTACTTAAGACTGTGGAAGTCCATCACGTGCACTGAACCCATGCACTGCTTTGTTTGTTTTTTTTTATCATCTTTTACAGGTGATAGTTATGGGTAATCTGCTGATAGTTATGGGTAATCTGCTGTCTGATAACTTTAATGATAAGAGGCAGCAGTCTTTGTGCAAGAATGCAGCTGATATTTTCTCTCAACAAAATTAATGATTTTATGACTGATCCTCCATCCCTCTCTGCCAACAAAAAAGGATTCTTTTTTAACATGTTGATTTGAGTAAGCTTTTTCCCTTGGGAATGCAAGGGGGCAGATTAGAGAATACTTATAGTTGAGGAGGTAATTCCTAATTGAGTAGCAATACTTTCAAGGACTCATAGGTGTCCATTATATTTTCCATCGTGTTTGGATATGATCCCATAGAGATCATACCTTCTTATCAAAGGTGTCTTTCTCTCATGGTTTAGCTTCTTTTGGAGGTCTAGGGGAAATTTTGTTGTTTTTTCCACCACTAATGGTATCATGGAACTTCTGACTGATTCTTTCATGGATTGATGTTGGGCAGGGAAACTGGACCGAACACCTTGCAAAATATTTGGATCATTCATCGATTCTAGCTGAACTTAGGTTGATGTGACGAAACTTATTATAATGGCTGTGATCATAGTTAAGCTATAAGATTGTCCTTTGAATTTCTCTTACTTTTTTTTTTCTTTCCACATGTTTGCAGGAGGTGGGTATCTGGTCCTATGCTTGCTTCATCGTGGAACTACTGACTCTTAAGATCCATTATGGGGGGACTCCCAGAATCTGAAATCCAGCAAGAGGGTACAAATACCTGGGTACATTTTTGCTGTTACTTACTTGTAATTATCCTGAGAACTTGTATCTCTGTACTCATTTTGTTCGATTGTCCGATATCTAGTAATTTGGTCCCTCCCCTATTCATGATGATTATCTGCTTGCAGATTGTTGATTTGGGTAGTGTGTGTGTGTGTACTGTGTAGCTATTTTTGTGTGGAATATCAGTTAAAATGAGGTTTATATGTGTCCTTTACATCCTTGACAACAGTAAAGCTTCAACAGTATATATTTGCTCAATCATAATGTGAACTTGATGAATTCAGAACCTGAATTATTATCTCACATCCCTTAAACCCTTTTACACGTTCCTTTGTGATGGAATTACTTCATTAAGATTTGTTAGTCTGACTATGAATTGTGTTATGGCAGCATACTGAGGCAATGACATCTTAATTTTGCAGAGGAAACAGAGGACCTTTGCCATCTGGTGAAGGTAAGACTGTAAGAGTGATCTGGTAGGCAATATATGTTCTTGTTTGTACAATACAATGTGAAGGCAATAGGTTATAGTTTGTATTTTTAGTATACCGTATTATGAAGTGATAAGTTTCACATGTCCATATCCTTTCAATTATGCATCTTTTGAAGTTTTATTGCCTTCTTTTGGAGATAGGAAACATATGTACTTTTGGAAAAGAAAACATCACACATATGTTGCACATAATAAAGTAACTCATTTTGAAGATATGACACATGATTCATGTATATAGTTATGGACATAGAAAAGTTGCTTATTTAAAGTTTGATCTGCTGTTGTTTTTGAAGTTGTCAGTCACATTTCGTTTAGAAAAGAAAGATCCAAAGTCGGCCAAAGGCCAAAGGGAAAGAAAAGGCCCAAAGGCCAACCCAAAAGTAGGACTCCAATATGGTTCTAGAAAGGGACCAAACCCTATGCTACTCTTTTTTATTCAGGAAATAAAATACATAAAAGACATAAAACAACAACGTACTGGACTCCTTAGCAAATGAAGTCCTTCCATTTACCTGCCCTGGAGATTAAATCTCCCTCCCTCAGCCATGGAATGCAAAATCAGCCAAGGATCGGCCGATTCGGATCATGATATATTAAATATTGTTGGTTGTGTCTTTTCTATTTGGATCTAATGTACTTATCTGAATGTGCACAGTTCTTTACCTATTGATGAGTAGAACCTATTGCAGGTAACACAAATTTTGTGGATCAAACAAATACTTTCATGTTGCTTCTGGCCCTCTAAGTTGCTGATAAACCTTGCAAACTTCCTGTCATGTGTGCATGTGTTTGGTTCTTCAGTTAACCGCATGATCGCTGTCGGTGCATTCACCATCTCATTTTTCATTGACCTTTTTTGTCCATGTTCTCCCTCCCTTCCTCCCATCTCATTTCCTTTTTCATCTTGCTGGTGTCCTTCCAATACTTACCTTAACATGCACAGTCTGTACTGGCTGGTGAATAGATCTTCTTGTAAATTATTCTACACAAAAGTTGCGGATCAAACAAACAATGGTTGTTTGTTTTTGTTTGTATATCCGTTATATGATTCTCTGGTTATTTATAGTGGGATACGAATTGCAGTTCTTTAAGGAGGCTGCAAATCTCAATTGTTGTTGACCATCTTCTATATGCCATCTCTCATGGTAGTTCTTGTAATTAGTAGTATAAAGAAGAGTGAGCATCGGCCTTTTTTTAACTCTGTTTGTTGTTTGCTTTTTGTAATGACCCAATCACGAGCTAGGTAAGAGGAGAGGGTTGTCTATATGAAAGGGCTACCTGCAAGTGAAGCGGTGTGGAACCGCTACGATGTAGAGCCGCCATGGTGTGGAGCTACTATTGCATTTGTGGGCTGTGGCGGGAATGAATCGGTTAGTCCTGTATTGGAAAATGAAAAAAAGTTATTGGGCTATATATGTGGAATTTATATCTATAACTTGTGAGGCGCCTTTTGGGGACACCACCGTATGGGTTTTTTTTAGCCCAAAATAGATTACACGTCACAAGAGTTAGATCGGACTATTACATAATAGTATCAGCGCAGGACCCGTGTAGTGCGATACATGCTAGTTCGGGGACGAGCTACGTAAAAGTTGATGGGCCTATAATGATCTAATCACGAGTTAGGTAAGAGGAGAGGGCTGCTCATAGGAAAGGGCTATCCGTAGGTAGGGACTACTTGCAAGTGAAGTGGTGTGGAGCCGCCATGGTGTGGAGCTACACCTGCATCTAGGGGCTGGGGCGGGCATGAACTGGATTAGTAGTCATGTATCAGAAAACAAAAAAAAAGTTATTGGGCTATATATGTGGGATTTGTATCTATCACTTGTGAAGCGCTTTTTGGTGACGAAACCATGCGGCTTGGCCTAAAGCAGACAATACAAGGGTTTGATCGGACCATTACACTTTTCCCCCAGGTTTGGGTTCTAGGTCTCCTGTGGGCAGCATCACAAAAATTATCCTGCAAACTAGAACATGTTGTTATAACTTTTATCTTTGCAGTCAATGTTTGAAGTTTTCTGCTGCACTTGTTCCTGCAGAAACTTAAGTAATCTTCCATCTTCTGTAGGGTAAAATTACAACGCATTTACCCAAGGTTGTCTTTCCTATGTTATGTCTCTTTTATTTGCAATTACTGGAACGACGAGGAATCAGTACCATTGGCTTTTCTGTTTATATATGGGATGTACCCGAGAAAGAGACAAAACAGCTGAGATCAAAATGAGTAGCATTGGTCAGACTCAAAAAATGTAAGATTCCATTGATCGGTTAATTGGATCCGTAAACCCAACGAGCCTACTGCTAGATAACCATTGAAACTGGGTTTTAAGTTTCATCGAGTGTGGTCCGCAGGTCCTAATACTTACGTTGTGCCTGGAAAGGACACTAAGGAGTAGGAAGGCCTAAGGGCAAGCGTAAAGAAAAGCTGAGCATACACACATATTCTTCTATGAAAAAAAGGACCATTTCTACTGGATAAGCTATATGAGTTTTATTTTTAAAAGTTGTCATTAGCACGTTATTCCTTTTCAATCTTAATTCAATGGACATCCATCTTCGTTGTTCATTTACCAAGTCCATAGAATCCACATGGAATAGTAATTCGATTACTCACTGGTTCAGAGGTGCATGTATGTGCTTGTTGTTTATTCACAAATTTGGTGGCTCTCACGAAGACAATTGGGGAACATTGTCAAAAGGGGTTGATGATTTCTCTCAAGCAAAAGAGCTTGTTCCTTGATTTTTATATATTTTTATTTTGCCAAAAAATACTGCAAAGATATGAAACTACCCAAGAACATTTAAGAAAAAATTATGTCTACAAATTTCCCTGACAAAGTTGAAAGGAAACAGTAACTTACAAAGTAAAACACACAAAAAGAAAAAAGACGGGGACAATAATGAAGAAAAGGAATTAGGACATGTAGGTGTTAAAATTTCTACGTCATCTGGCAGCGTGAAATCAACGGCATGCATTTTGTTTGAAGTGTAAATTTTGTACTTGAGGATGCAATCTTTGCTGGGGATTTTAATTTCTCCTACACTCTATTTTTGTATGATGTTTGTTGTCTCATATAGTGTCTTTGTAGTTTTATTTTGAAGTTCTTGTACATTTGTGGTAGAGGAATCTCTCCTCTTTCGCATCATTGTATTTCCTCCATCTATTTTAATAAAGTTGGTGTGGTACAGTCCACTTTCTTTCACAAAGGGAAACAAAAACTTTTGGAGAGAGCAACTGATAACATTTTCACATTACTTTTATCCCTACTTCTCAACAATTACTTTTTTCTTTTGTTAAGTCAACTGTAAATAAGTTTGCTATCCACTTTGAAAAATTTGTAAATAAGTTTGACTTATTGCTCATGAAAGAATATAATCATTAATCAAGGATATTGTACCGGATGAAGCCTTCTTCTCCTTCAGAAGCGGCCCCTGTGAAGAATCTGTTTCCAGATGCTATTGATGTAGTGGAGGGTCTCCAGGAGATTTCCACAGTTGAGGCTCTTGCGATCCAAGTACCGGAGGCAATTGACGAAGGTCAGGTGAGTTCCGGCCCGGATGCTGCCAGAGCCATTGTACCATATTACCCCAGCTCTGCGGTGGAATTTGAACAGTGGGGGGAGGACTTATTGGAATTTGGCAGGAAGATTGGTGTTTCCTTTCAAGGTAAAGAAGATGTTGTTATCAGTTTTATTAAGAAGTTGAGAAGAACTGAGGCGTTGAATTGCTCTCTTAAGAGGAAAGGAGCTGGAGGAAGGGTGAAAATTGGGAAGAGGGAAGTCAGTTTCCTTAACAAAAATGTAATTGTTGACTCTCTTAGATCAAAGAGACAGGGGGGGTTGAGAACGGTTTAATGCTGATATGCTCATGGAATATAAGAGGTCTTAATGGGGAATTTAAGAGAAGGGATGTCAGTAATCTTGTTAGGTCTAACAAACTGGATTGTATTTGCTTGCAAGAGACGAAGATGGAAGATGTGGATGGACAGATCATCAGGAAAATTGGTGGTGCACTGTTAACAGATTGGGTTTCTTTCCCAGCATAAGGAACGAGCGGGGGTCAACTTCTCATCTGGAATGGCAATAAATTTCAGGGGAGAATCTGTGATAAGGGCCTTTTTAGTATTTCCGTTAGCTTTTGTACACAGTCTGATGCATAACCTTGGATTCTCACCTCGGTCTATGGCCCTAACTCTCAGCAGGCAAGGAGTGAGTTTTGGCAAGAGCTGGATAGGCTTGCTTCGCTTTGTCAAGGAATATGGTGTATACTAGGAGATTTTAATTGCGTCAGATATCCTTGGGAAAGAACTGGAAGTCAGAATTGGAGTTCGGACATGGAGACTTTTGGAGATTGGATATCCAACAATGGAATGGTGGATCTTGATATTCCTAATAGAAAATTCACCTGGTCTAATCTACAATTGCAAAGCATTCAGTCAAGGTTGGATAGGGTGATGGTTTCAACAGGTTGGATTCAAAAATTTTCGGGTACTCATATTTTAGGTCTTAACAGGCTGGTTTCAGATCACATTCCCTTATTACTTAGATCCAGAGATGAGAGTAGAAAGCCTAGATTATTCAAGTACGAGTTAGCTTGGCATACACATGAAGAGTTCAAGGGGCTGGTTACTCAGTGTTGGGTGGAGGAGGAATCTCTGAATAAGGCTGCTGCATCCTTTTCTAACTAACTGAACAAGGTAAAGTCAGTTATTAAAGCATGGTGTGCAAGGACCTTTGGAGCAAGTTTGTTCAGTAGGCTTCAGATTTTTCAGAATATTGAGAGATTCGAGATCAAAGCTGATATGGAAGGTCTTTCTGAAGAAGAAATCAAGGAGCTGGCTGAAAATAAAAAGGCATACAATTTGTGGTTGCAAAGAGAAGAGATTAAGTGGAAACAGAGGTTGAAGGAGTTGTGGCTGCGTGAAGGGGACAAAAATACAAAATATTTCCATGCAATTGCTACCGCTAAGAAGAGGTCTACGAGAATTGATCAAGTGAAAGTTGATGACATTATGGTAGAATATGAGGAAGAGACTAAGAAGACATGTATATCCTTTTATGAGAATCTGTTCAAAGAGGATGAGTGGTGGAGACCTCATCTTCAGGAGGGGATTTTACCAAAAATTAAAGAGTCTCAGGCTATTGAGCTGTGTGCAGCTTTTTCAGAGGAGGAAGTTAAAGCTGCAGTTTTTACAATGGAAGCTAACAAATCACCGGGACCGGATGGGTTTTCTATGGGTTTTTATCAGTTCGTCTGGGACATTATCAAAGAAGATTTTATGAAGGTGATGAGAGAGTTCCATGATAGACCTCTGTGTATCAAAAGGCTCAACTCTACCTTCATAGTTCTTATTCCTAAAAAGGAAGGGGCTGATTCTGTGGCTGATTTTAGACCTATAAGTCTTTTGAATGGATGCTACAAAATTATCACTAAGGTGCTAGCTAACCGGCTGAAGACTGTGTTAAAGGAGGTGATTAGTACTAATCAGGTAGCATTCCTTAGGGACAGGTACATCTTGGACAATTTTTTGTCTGCACACGAAGCCATTGTAGCTCAGAAGAATAGTAAAAAAGAGGGTGTGTTAGTTAAACTGGATTTTGAAAAGGCGTATGATCGGGTCAGCTAGTTGTGCATTCATAAAACACTTGGTGCTATGGGATTTAGTCACAAATGGGTTGGTTGGATAATGAGCTGCATATCCACAGCTAAATTCTCCATATTGCTAAATGGACAACCTTGTGGTTTCTTCAATAGTTCAAGAGGTCTGAGGCAAGGGGATCCTATGTCCCCACTGATTTTCATTCTTGTTGGGCAGATCCTTAGTTCTCTTTGGGATAGAGCAGCATCACAAGGATTGGTAGATGGATTTTCTGTGGGGAGAGATGGATTTCTACTGTCACATCTTCAGTTTGCTGATGATACGCTGTTGTTTTCCTCTGGCAATCATGTGATGATTAATAATATGAAGAGATTCTTGATTCTAATCGAAGCAATCACAGGTTTGGCCATCAATTTTCGAAAATCAGAGGTGATAGGTATTAATTTGGGCGCGGACAGAACTGGGGAAATTGCTCATTCATTTTCCTGTAAGGTGTCATCCTTCCCAATTTCTTATCTAGGACTTCCCCTGTCAGATGTCCAATGTAAAATCAGGGACTGGGATGATCTTATTATCAGATTTGAGAAGAGATTGGAAGGGTGGAAGGCCAGGTTCTTGTCAGTTGGAGGTAGATGGGTACTCTCTAAATTTGTCCTCTCCTCTTTGGCTACTTATTATCTCTCCATTTTTAGAATCCCAAAAAAGGTGGAAAGAATTTTAGAAGCGAAGAGGAGTTCTTTTTTCTGGGAAGGTGGGAAGAGAGAGTCTAAAGCCTTGCATGTTGTTGCATGGGATATAGTATGCAGAAGAAAGGATCAAGGGGGGACTGGTTTGGTTAAGGTTGGCATTTTTAACCAAGCTTTATTGACAAAATGGCTGTGGAGATTGGGAGAGGAGGATGATGCTTTGTGGAGTAGTATTATTAGGAGGAAGTATTACAATGGTACCTCTAGATGGAATGTGTATCCTTCCTCCTCTTCTAAGTTGTCCCCAATTTGGAGGAATATAATTAAGATGGTTGATCTATTTGCTCCGGCTATTTCTTATCAAGTGGGGGATGGATGTTTAGTTAAATTCTGGGAAGATAGGTGGGTTTTTCATCGGCCTCTGGCAATGGAGTTTACATAATTGTATCTTATTTCTGAGGACAAACAGAAATATGTGACTTAATTGTATTCACATGGGCATTCCAATCCGTGGAATTTGACATTTAGAAGGGACTTAACAGATCAAGAATTTCAACAGTTGGTGGCTGTATTGAACATCATTCATAAGGCTGGGGTGCTTAGTAACTGTGAAGATACAAGACTGTGGGCTTGGAATTCCAAAGGAACTTTCTCGGTGAATGGTTTGTTGAGAATCATTAATGACAGTGGGACCAGAGTCCCGTGGTTTTCTACTGTGTGGTCTAGAAATTTACCTTGTAAGATCAACTTATTTCTTTGGAAGTTGGCTTTGGGTAGGCTGCCAATGATGGACAGGTTGAGTGGATTCCTATCCTTACAAAAGCTTGATTGTTTTTTCTGTGGCAGATTTACAGAGGGTGTGAACCACTTGTTTTGCCATTGCGGTATTGTCCACACTTGGTGGCTGTCTTGCTGTAGGTGCCTCAACAGTACTTGGGTGGAACCGCAATCTGTGATTGACATGTTGGAAGGATGGGCTAACTTATGTCCCTGTCCATCCGAGAGGGAGCTATGGTCTATTATTCTTCCTGCATTTCTGTGGGGTGTTTAGACTGAAAGGAACTTCAGAAGGTTCAGAGATGAGTTTCAAAGCTTCTACAGATTCAGGCTCAAGGTCATTAGATGGGTTTCAGAGTGGGGAAGAGCTGCATCTGTTGTGGTGGATCCGAATGGTTCCGCTGTCATGTTTCGTTTGATGCAGTGGCGGACATGTTATGGCTGATGTTGCAGGGATGTAATTAGTATTTCATTTTTCTGGTTTTTATTACTTGATAACACCTCGGGAGGGGTGGTTTCGTGGGAGGGGCCTTATTTTTCTTTTTTAGTATTGGGCTTCTGTGGCATTTCAGAGTTTCTTTGGACTCTGGTGTATGGTTTGTAAATAATTTTTCTTCAATGAAACTGTGATCCTTTTGATCACCTTAAAAAAAAAAAAGATATTGTTTCATGTATGGTATTTGTGGGAAGCACACAGTGGTGTGAACTATGAAGGCTTTGAATTGACATGTTCCTATGTCACCCCCTCTGACAAGTGGTAGCTTATGTTTTTTGGTGCTCATACATCTTTGTCCCACACCATAGTGATAATTACTGTGTGCGCAAGGCGGCAGTAACTTTTTCCATTTCTTTTCTCCGACGCATGTTTTCAGTATTTTGTCAGAAAGGTTTTATTTCCCTTTTTGACTCTTGCTGCTGGGTGAGGCAATCTTTTTGACGTCCAAGTAAAGGGATTTTTGCAAATAATCCCTAAACGATTGCATATATACAGTAAACCCTTCTATATTCCTCTACATATGAAAATACGCGTAAGGATCTCTCTTCTTGTATGACGAAACCTTTAGGCGGTTTTTTTTTCCCTTTTTTTTGGGGGGGGGTGTTCAAACACCTGTCCAGACAGAAGAATATTCTGTTTGAGACTCGGTTACCCAGTTTACTTACTACCATGCAAAAGAAGAATATGAAATGAGTAATACTTGGTGCACGCATGGGGTGCGGCACAAAAGCTAATATTTTTTTTTGAATTGTGTTAGGCCGGCCGCATCATGCCCTACATGTCCATACAATCCGATCGGACAACCTAAAAAATTCAAAACTGAAAAGCCGAGCCCAATGAACAGTGAATTTTTATTGTTCCTTGGGCTCAGGTTTTGTTTTTTTTTTTTTTAAATTTTTATGTTGTCCGATCAGAGAGCAGATTGTATGGACGTATCGAGCATGGTGGGGCCGACCTTAAAAAAATTCGAAAATAAAAAAAATAGCTGCTGCTGCAGCTGTCCGATCCAATAGATCGGACAGCTTCCCACGTGCGGTGCGGGCTGCACCGCACCGCACCGCACGCAGTGCTGCAAGTATTACTCTTATGGAATATATTCCATATATTCTACTGTCCTTGAGACTTCCCTGCAAGTATTACTCTTATGGAATATATTCCATATATTCTTCTGTCCTTGATACTTCCACTTTAGGTTTTGTAACCCTAACAGAATCATCCAGATTTACTCCTTTTATATTGTGTAATTAAGGATTCCTTCTGTAATTAACATTTTATTATGGTTCTTAATTCAAATTATGTCACACGTGTTACTGCCATGTTATGATGTTAACCATAGACATTATTGCCTCACAGTCATCACTGCAATACCAATCGCTCTTAATACACTTCTTGATATTTCTTGTCAGTTTGAGAGAATGAGTTTATTATCGTTAAAGAACAGAGCACATGTTTTCAATCAGCCACATACATTATTGCTTGTCACATGTTTATAGACTATTAAGCATTCTTAACTTGTACACTTTTTACTATTTCTTGTAAAAAAAAATCTAGAGAAGAAACAATTATATGATACATCTTTCAGGTCTAGCTGCATCTTCCTAATCAAAGTATTGCATTTTTTTTCTGGACGCATCCCCTTCCTCACTAAGGTCCCGCTGAGGGACATCTCGATAGTCCAACTAGGGTGCAGATTATCTATTTTTCCATCTCACTTATTTTCCTTGGATTCTTCTTACTACTGTTATATAATTTTTAGTGACTCTTTTGCTTGCAAATTTGACAACATACTCTTGCAGTACAAAGGTGGTTCTGAATCGTAGTGCAGATTCTCTGTTGATGGCTTGGAGTCTGAGAAGAGAATTCTGGAGGCTGGAAATGATTCAGAGATCGCTGATCCCAGGAAGGGCCGGATGGAGATCAGCAAGGGAAAGTTCTGCTTACTGGATCTTGGAATATAGGGGTTTGGTGTGCAAAACCCCTCAAACATATGGTTTCTTTACTGGTACATGGTAAAATGTATCATTAATATTCTCTACAATGATTTTTAATGTGTTTTGTGGGTTTCTTTACTGGTACGTGGGAAAATGCACGACTGGTAATCCACAATCTGTTTTAATGTATACCTGCTTGTTTCTTCACCGGTGCATGGCAAAATGATTGTTATTTTTTTTCATCCACTCTTTTATCTTATGCAATGCCCTCTGGGTTGGTGAATATCTAACATGTTCTAACAACAGAATATCCAGAACGGCAACATCCAACAAACCACTGCCAAGATACCCTTGGAAGACACTTTGTAATATGCATAAAACCGTAGCTCGCTAGGTAAGACTATTGACCCTGGGGAGAGACTAGTCTTTGAGACCTGAAATTTACTGTAGTCATTATTATTATTATTCTATTTTGCAGTGACATAGAGGCTTATTTAACTTTGCATAGCATTAGTGTATTGTTTACTTGTTGATGTCTTTCTGAAAATGAGTTCTATTTCTTGCTTATATTTTCTCCTCCTTGCCACTCTCCATCAGATCTCTTGGAATTCGGAAGAACTCTCTGACCCAGTGTTTGCCAAGACTCTTGGTGTAATATGACATGCAATATTTTTTCTTTCACTGTATTGGGTGTTGTTTGCTTCCTGCAATCCTCCCTCTCCATCAGATCTCTTGGAAGACACTCTCTAATGCACTATACCCTTGCTTGCTGGATAAAACTATTCACCCTAAGTAGAGGCAAGCCCTTTCTAACCTGAGCTTTGCTGTGATCATTTTTTTTTACAGTGAGACGTAAAGGTTTATTTAACTTTGCATTGCTTTACACTATTTTTGTTTCCATGTTTTACCTTTTTGATGTATTTTTTGTTTATGATTCTAATATTAGGATGTGAGAGACCTTGAGACTTGGGCTTGAGGGGTAAAGCTATTTTGTTGTGGCCAAAGAGAATTTACAATCCAGTGCTTCCGATTCCATGCACTCTGAGCTCAGCTGACATGTGTGATTGTTTTTGTAAATGTAGTTCCAATTGTATCTTGTAACATTTTGGTTTTTTACCAAGTTTTATGTTCTACGACTGACACTTGTTTTTGTTTCATCTTTTGGCTTTTATTTTTATCTGCTCCTATTTGTTGGTCAGAGGAAGAGGTGAAAAGTTGCGTTTGAACCGCTAGAGTGCATGCTACATGCACACGTTGTATTACATGTTGATTATAATTTGCCTTCAGCTTAATTCTCTTTAGGTCAGTTTGTGCGTTGAAATTCTGGTTATGAATTTGGGAACTTTCACTAAATACTTTAATAACATTATCTATACCCAGGGTTTTCATTCAAAGAAGCACGATGGTGGAAAGCTGAGGTACATGAGTTTTTGTATGGTCCAGTTGCAGAAGTTTGTTCCATGCATCCTTTTTTGGACCACTTTTATACTTGTATTTCACGTGCTTCCCTCTTATGCTGTTTATAATCTTTGTGATTATAGCCACCACTTTTTTTCTTTCTTTCTGCCTTTGGGATGCTCTTATTTATCTATCTGTTCCTGCAAAGTGAAAACAGAAAATATAAGTTGTCTGCTTGGTGACGTGCTGCTGTTTTATATAACCAGAAAATGAGCTACTTTGTGTGGTTAAGATTATTTTTTATGGAATTATCATCTCGGAGGTTCATGTAGAATTGGTGCATAGGAAATGATTTATTGACAATCATTTACAAGTGAGCCTGTGAAAAGTTAAGGTATAATATTTTTTTTGGGGTTTAAGTTGCGAAGGTTTGTTCTGCACATCCTATTTGGACCCTTTTATTGTATAGTAAGTATGCCACTTAATTCTCTTATATTCTTTGCAATCTTTGTGACTATGGCTACCATAAAAATTTCAAAGTGTGTACTTTTTTTTATTAACTCCTTTTTCATGTACTAGTATATTAGCTAACAAAGTTCCTCACATTTTTATGTCTATTTTGTGAGCTTCCTGCTTCGCTTCATCTTCTTCAAAAGAAACTAGCTGGAATGTTGGTTAACATTGATGTGGTTTCTAAGAATTCCCAAACCATAGAGATATGACTATTGATATTGCATATTGGAATATAATTTTCTCAATGTTATAAATTCTTATAGTGATCAAAAGGAGCTATATGCTAGGTTGCCTGCTATGCAGGCTGCTACGAGCTGATATATGGGGAGCATTCTTTGTCATCGTTTCTCTGGTTCCTTTTTGATATTTCATGTCCAATGGCTGACACTTGTCTTTTTGACTAGTGTCTTATGGATGGGACAAGCCTTGATGATATTGTAAATACGGGAAGCAGTGGGGCTAGGTTGCCCCCCTTTCAGGGTGATATGAGCTAATATATGGGAGTATTATTTGGTAGTGTTTTATTTTTTTAAAGGTGTCATGTAGGTGACACTTGTCTCTTGTCACATGTGTGTCCCATAGGACAAGGCTTGATGATTCAAGAGGCATGGGTGAGCAGCCTGGCTCCTTTGGTGGCCAAAGGGATCTATATGTGCTGAGTTGCTTCCTGCTGAGCTGATATATGGGAGTATTCTTTATCAGTGTATGTTTGGTACTCCTTTCAGGTTTCATGTCATAGAATTGACAGTTGTTCTTTGTCTCATGTGTGACTTTTTGTTTGTTTTGATTTCTCAGACTTAAATGACTTCATGTTCTTTAGTATTGGCTGTCAGCCTCAGCACCCAAAATTTCATCTTCAATGGTGATGGTTAGTCAATTTTCTCTTGCATATTAACCCTACGGCCCTATTGAATCGGGAGATAGGATTAATCTGTTCCTTTTTTGTAGAGTGAGTTGTCTCAAATTTGATAGTGTGTATCTTTGACAGTGAGCGGATCAATGGATCAGAACAATTTAGAATCATAGATTTCATCTCTCCAGTCAACCTAAAGATTATAAGTTACCCTTATTTATATTGAGCTATAACTTTCAAAGGAAAACAAAAAATACATGTGTGCTAGGCTGTAGCTCCTGGGTATTCCAAATCAAGCGATTACCAATAGACAGCTCATTGCCCTACTCAGTTTAGAGTAAATACCTGCCTTAATGTGTGCACAATTGTTGGATTGTGTGGGGACATGATTTGTTCTTTTAAGAACTGTTGGATCTTTAGAAGCTGAATTCAGATGGTCTCTGAACCTGTCCCTGTTCTGCCTTCCAACGTTGCAATTCGCATTGGGTTACAGCGTCGTGTAACATTGCAGTGAGCATTACACATTATTCTTATAGAATAAGAACCCTGGGAAATGCTATTGTGGCACAGCTACACCGCATTTGATAATTGCTTATCCTACAATCAGATTGTGGTCCAAATAATTGCATGAGACTCTGCTACTTAAATATGTTGTCCTGGAGGCTTCTGGATTCTGTTTGAGTGGGATATAGGATTAAATTTTTCTTACTTTATGGAATGAGTTACATTATGTTTAACTTCGGTTTTTTTTAAATAGTCGACAAGTTAGTCTGGAAGGATAAATTAAAACATGAATGGTCATCATTGCCGTTTCATTCTAGGTTGTTGGAAGTTGGAACTAAGCTTGGGCTCTGCTGAGGGTTGGAGTCGTTGGACAACAGCTGTTCGATTCTCCAAAAAAAAAAAAAGTAGTTTTTGTTTTTCTATTTGTAGATTTAGAGTCAGCAGACTCTAATTTCATCGGTATGCGTGTTTTTTTTTTTTTTTTCTGTGCTGGGAATGTGATTTTGGATTAGTTGGTGCCAGCGGATTAGGCTGGATTCTAATAGCATAATAATCTGTTCTGCAGGCAAATATGTGGCCTCGACTACTCAGTTTAACTGTTTGCCAGGCTGTTGGCATCAATACTTTAAAGAATGAACTTGTAAGGGATTGGTGCATGTATTACTCTCCACTGATCTCTATGATCAAATGGGTTTGTGTTGTTTCTTGATTCTGGTCCCAAAGGAGAAAGGGATTGGCTGTGACCAGAGTGTGAGAGATTTCACACTCTACATCGGCACACTAGGAATGGCATTGCTTTGTCTCAAGGTGAATTAAGTAGCAAACAATAGAAATGATCAGAAATTGTTCTTTGAGATCTTCAAAGCTGGTGATTTCTGCTTTTCAAGGATCAAAGTTGCTGAACTACATTCGGGTGTCGGGCCTGGGAGCTACCCCAAACCCCAGCTGGGGTTTCCCACGAGTCTCTGCTCAAAAAAGGTTGCTGAACTACATTTTTTTCTTCTTCTTTTAATTCATTTGTCTTGGGTATTTGTTTTTAGTGATTGTAATGCCATGACTTTCTTTTCCCTTTTTTGTTTACCTGTTTTCGCCTGCATGTGTCTGCATGTATGTGGCATTTAGTTGTAAGCGGGCTGGTGTCTGCACTATTGGGGCTGTAGCTGACCATGTCACCCTGACGTTTGTCTTATTCAATTCTTTTCCAGGGTAGTTGGGAAACTAGGGAAGCCTATCATGAAATGAAGTTAGTTTTCCTGCCCTTTGATTTGGATGAATTTTGAAAAGCAGTTGTCCTGTGATTTGCATGAATTTTGATGTACTAATTCTGTCAACTTCTTAACCAAATTAGTATAAATAAAGCCACTGGCTTTGAGACGCGATAGGCTAGTTATGGGGCCTCTTCCTATTTCTTATGGAGCTCACCGTGTTCGACCAACTGCAGGGTGAATTTTCCTGCAAGCTGAAACCTCACACTAACTCTGTACATCCTGTCAACACGTGCATAACCAAATTTAGGAGTCACTTAAATTCAATGTACTTTCTAGCAGGAGTTCCAACTTTTGGCTGCTAGTAAGCTGCATTTGATCATGTATTTGATTGCTTGCTCCTCTCCTCTCAAGTTTTCAGTCATAGGAAACCACTTTTATCCTCTTTATCTTCATCATTTGATCCTGTTTGTGATGAGGAGTTAAGGAGGGATCCTCACACTGTGTTCTGTCTATGATGACCGACTCTTTCAAGTCAGATATTTTCACCTTATGAAATTCCTAGTGAACTTGAACTTCTGTATGGGAGAGTGGGATATCCATGGGCATACTCCTCCTCAAACAAACATATAGGAGGGGGGGACTTCCTTCCATCTATACAGTGAGCAGGTTCTTATCTCTTATATCCCTTTGCCAAGATCTGGTTTTCTACATCTCATTAAAAAGAATTGACTTACGAAACGATGCTTAGCAAGCACTGTTCAGGAAACGATTGCAGATTAGCCTGCAAGCACAATTGTCCTCTGATGCATGAGTGCATTGGGGAAAAACATTTATGTGCTCCCCATGGCCTCACTGGATCATGCGTATCCCGCTGGATGTAGAACTGACCCTAGTGATGCATGAATATGGAAAAAGTGTCCTTGGATACATGATACAAAATTGCTTCTGATGGTCTGGTGCACTGGTGCCACAGTGCATGTGGTGTTGCTCCAGCTTCTGCAAGAGCTTCTCCGGTAGTGTGAGTTAGCAAGTATATTATTCTTTCATCAAAAAGGTTCAGACAATTCACCCAGCATCGGTCTTTTTCTATGTTTCTTTATTGATTAGGTAGAACTGACCCTAGAGGGGAAACCATATATAAAAGTTATCCTTGGATACATAATACAAAATTGCTTTTGGACTTTGGAGTGGAAATATACCATAAAGTGAAGGCTCAGAGTCTCATAGTCTGGAGCACCTAGTGTTGCTTCAGCTTTTGCAGAAGGTCTTCAGGTAGTATGAGTTGTCAAGTATATACTATTGTTTCATCATAAAGTGTTGGGACAATTCACCTGATGCGGGACAGCAGATGGGGTAGACCGGAAGTAGAGAGAAGAGAGGGGTTGGGGGAGAAGAAGATTAGGGTTCCCGTCCCGTCTCGGGAGAAAACACGCAGCGGCGGCTCTTCATTTCAAAATTCTTCTTCAATGCTTTCCCACGAAGGGATACAAGACAATATATAGACTCTTCAAAGAAACCCTAATGGGAAAATTACTAAACTACCCCTAGGACTCCGAAAATAACTAAAAAACATGAAAAAATTACATATATATTAAAAGACTCCAAATGGGCCCCTAATGGGCCAAATAAACTGCACATTGGGCCTTTGACTCCATTCCAGCCGTTCCTGGATCCCCATCATTCTCCCCTGGTTCGAAAAAATTCGTCCTCGAATTTTAAAATGAGTTAATATCCATAGGGGAATGATGGCAGCATGCTCGGAAAACAACACCGATGACCCATGAATCATCACGCACATGAATGCTCCAACCTGAGGAGAAAATTGTGCCTCGACGTCGCTCCATATGTGGTCAAAATCATACAAATTGATGACATCTTTAACGACCTTCGGCTGATCGACTACATTTTCCAGTAGCGGTTCTGTCTTCGGCCCATTCTCTTTAGTGGGGAAGAGGTCATTATCTGCTATAGGCGTCACTGATTCAACTTCCCCCAAATATTCATCTTCTAGGGCTGGATCGGCCACATCGTGCACCTCCTTCATTTGATTTTCATACTCCTCGCTCATCGTTGGGTCGGCCTCATAGATAACATCTTTTGGCTTGGTCAGCTTGGCAAGCATGGCAGAAATCTTCTGAAGTTCACTTCTCATCTGTGACTTCTCACGCTCCCAATCATCTGCTTGTTGAAACCTCTCTCGATCATGGTAAGTGGCATTGAGAATAAGAAAGGGAGCCTGGTATTCCTCAGGTTGTATTAGACAATCTCGTCCAGTATGATCAATCACAACTTGCCGCTCGTCTATCCATTCTCTACCCAAACTGATATACGAGCCATTAGGTATAATCTTGCACCATGCATCATCATAATACCTGACGGCTCGGGAAGTACTGCTGCTCCTTAAGAGATGGAAAAATGGCACATATACTCGATTTCCAGAGACCCTTACGTAGTCCGTGTGGGAGATAGAATCCACAATAGATTGTGAAATAACGTTGTCAAACGACGTTGCCTCAAGATACACCCGAGTTTTTACGGAATCGGGTAGCTCTACCTCAAAACTAAAATCCATGATGATAAAAGGTACCACTGGCCAAAGAAATGATGGACGAGGTCCGCCTCACTGCAAGGATGCCAACGATACGATCGGCACAAGAATCGGAGCTCAAATCATCATCCTCGATATGCGTGCAAAAGTGGCACGCAAAACAAGGTAAGCGGGCACTAGCTGTGAAATCTGTACGCTGGGATGCTGGCACGCAAATCGAGGCAACTTGGGTTGGCCTCGGGATGCACGTTCGGGGTCCTCGGTATGCGTGCAGAGGTGGCGCGCAAAACGAGGCAAATTTGAGAACAACACACTGGATCCGAGTTGGCCTCGTCGAGACGGATCCGACGGCGCGAACGGTGCGCGAATCGGAGTCCGGAGAGACCTTGAACGGCGTGCCTGAGTGTCCTCGTAAAGTGTGCAAGTGTGGCACACAAAACGAGACGCTGCTGTCAGGCTGGACATACAGCGAGGTCGGCCTCGCCAATACGATCCCAACGGCGCTAGCGGCTCGCAAATCGGAGAACCGATGAGTCTGTGGCACTGGCGGTGCGATAAGAGCCCCTAGTGCACCCCCCTGGGCACTGTAGCAGACCAGGTTGAGGTCTGGCTCAAGCCTGACCGGACCCTAGCTCGGAACTGCCGGACCTCGGTTCGAACCGGGGCTGGACCCGGGGTGAACCGGCTTGTGTAGTGGGCTTGGGCCTTTCTTGATCGAACCGTGCTCCGTTAGACCCGGTTTGACCGGCCGGGTCCAACTCAAAGGGCACGGGCCCGTCTTCTTCGGCTCGCCCTTCCCCAAATCCTAACAGGGAGCAGGGTGAGAGAGAGCACGAGGGAGGGAAAGGCCGCAGCTGCCGAGCGCGGCGATGGCGCCGGCGGCCAGCGAGCGCGGCGGCGACGTTGGCGCGGCGGGGCGGCGACTGCGACAGCGCCGGTTGCGACGGCGCTGGTGGTGGGAGACGGCGATGCCTCCGGCAGCGTGGCGGCGGCGGGAGCAAGCAGGTGCTCTGGCGACTCTCCCCTCCTCTTCTTTGTCTCCAACCCTAACAAAGCCAGATGGGGAGCGGCGGCTAAGGGTGCAGGGAGGAGGGGCTTCTCCTACCCCGAGCCCTCGCGAGAACGCTGAAACCCTAGGAGGGCGTGGGAGGCCGAAGGCTCCAGGCCCACAAGGATCGAGGAGGAGGTGGAGCGAGAGAAGCCGGCGGCGACAACGGCCATGGATTCCGACCGTGCAAGCTGTTCATCGGGGGATCTCGCGGGAGACGACGGAGGAGAAGCTACTTCGGCAAGTACGGGGAGGTCGTGCAGGCGGTGATCATGCGCGACAAGGTCTCGGGGCGCCCCCGTGGCTTCGTCGTCTTCGCTGATCCGGCGCTCGTGGACCGAGTCCTCCAGGACAAGCACACCATCGACGGGCACGATTGACAGGGAGGAGGGGCTTCGGCGGTGCCGGGCTGTGACGACGCCGGCAGTGGTGGCAGGGCGGGGTGGTGACAGCATTGGCCACGACACCGGTTGGTGGGAGGGGATGTGTCGGACGGCAACACCGGCTTAGACGGCAGCGACTGGCGCGGATGAAGACGGTGATGACTGTGGTGCGGCGGCGCGATGGGAGAGGCGGCGACCACGGTGGCTCCGGGGGAGCCAGGCGACAGCGACAACGACCCCTAGGTAAGTCACTGCCCTCCGTTTCTCCTTCTTCTTCTGCTGTGAACCGAACCAAGGTGGAGAGGGAGAAGGAAGGGGATGGAGATCGAGCAGCAGCTGCGTGGCTTCGGGGTGCAGAACTTGGATCGTGAGAACGATCCAAAAAACCGGGCTCTGATACCAAATTGATGCGGGACAGCAGAGGGGGTAGACCGGAAGTAAAGAGAAGAGAGGGGTTGGGGGAGAAGAAGATTAGGGTTCATGTCCCGTCTCGGGAGAAAACACGCAGCGGCGGCTCTTCATTTCAAAATTCTTCTTCAATGCTTTCCCACGAAGGGATACATGACAATATATAGACTCTTCAAAGAAACCCTAATGGGAAAATTACTAAACTACCCCTAGGACTCCGAAAATAACTAAAAAACATGGGAAAATTACATATATATTAAAAGACTCCAAATGGGCCCCTAATGGGCCAAATAAACTGCACATTGGGCCTTTGACTCCATTCCTGCCGTTCCTGGATCCCCATCATCACCCAGCATTGGCCTTTTATCTATGTGACTTTATTGATTGTTTCCACATAAACAACTAATAAAATTATCTGATATTCGGTGATGAGGAATTTTCTGCATGCTGCCAAGGATGCTGCAGAGGTGGTTTGGAGCCAAGGTCTCTTAAAGCATGTGGGAATATGCCATGGTGCAAGTGGGAACCCTCGTGTATTTCTTTCACTATGTTGACTGAGTGGTAAGGTGGAGTACCGAGGCTAAAGCCTTTGCTAGTTGTCCTTTAGACTAGGTCAAAGAGGTAATTGCAGATGCGGAGATGCACAGAGACGATCGCCCCTACTCTCCCTTTGAAGGGAAGGGTGGCATGGCTTTTCTCTTTCTGGACATGTTGACGCCCCATGGGTCGAGGTTTCCTGCCTATGGCTTTTCTCTTTCTGGCATTCTTTGAGATAACATAGGCAATGTGAAGGCCAAGATCCAGGACAAATAAGGGTGCCTATCGAACAAGCGGAGCTGGTCTGTGCCAGCAAGCATCCAGAGGATGGCCACAGCTTAATGTGCATGATCTGTACTTCTTGGTGAATAAATCCTGTTATAGGTAAATTTCTGCTACACAAGTTGTGGATCAAACAAATACTTGGATGTTGATACTGGCCTTCTAAGTTGCTGATTCTATAATTGCCCTGTTTGTTGTGTTACAGCTGTCGTGGATCAAGCATTACCTTACAGTATATCCATGGTTTTGATTCGTGAACCAAGATCCATCAAAACCTTCAACCTTTGAATTGCCCATCACATGTTCATGGTGTGGTTGGTTCTTTGGTTACCTGAAGCATGGATTAAGGCATTTGTTACATCACCATCTTATCCCATTCACTTAGTTGGTCCATGTTGTCCCCCCTTCTCCATCCCAAGGTTTTGTTTTGTACAACTCCTGGTCAACCATAGCCAGATTCAAAACCAATTAAACCAGTTTTTTTTAATGCCAAGTAGAAAACACCTTTTACTAACCTCTTGTTGACCCAAAAAATTTTCATGCAAAAGAATATTATTTGAGCATGCATATGCACATGATTGTGTAAAAAAAATACTACATGGCATATGCTCACATTAATGTGAACTCATGATATGGAAAATATGCATAGCACATGTTCATATTCGTATGAGACTATGTTATGCAAAACAAAGATACGCCTATGATATGAAGGTTAATGTTAAATGAAGACCCTCTTATATGCATGGGAAAACATAGAACTATATGCACATATTAGGAGGGTAATGGGGCAAGAAACATACCTAGGCCAAGAAGCCTTGATCGAGGCTCTTGCAAAGGCCTAAAACAGCCCCGAATCGCCCCTATATGTTGTCCAAGATCAGCTCCTAAACCTCCTTGATGAGCCTTGATGGTGAGACCCAAAGAAGGGCCCTAAAACGCAGTAATAAAAATGCTCCAAACGCTGCGAAATAGGGGCCCAAAACAGTTCCGAAATGGGCCTAAATCTGTCCCGGAATGGGCCTAAGACAGCCCCAAAATGAGCCCAAAATAGCCTCAAATGAAGGCCCAATAGCAAGGGAGATAGGCCCAATAAAGGGACCTAATATGAGGCCCAATAGAGAGACCAAATGGGCCCAAAAATCAGTCCCCAGGGCACCAAAACCTACAGCCCAAGAAGGGAAAATCTGCAAACTCCCAAAGTAGAAAAATTGCCTAAAATGGAAAGTGGACCTCTTCTCCCACTTCCCCTTCTATTTAAATAGGCAAGGAGGAGGGACGAGAGAGAGAGACCGGTGGGGGGACCCCCCACCGGTTGGGAACCCCCCCACCGGTTCCAAGAGAGAAACCGGTGGGGGGGGAGGAGGATTCCCCTCCCTCTTCTCTCTTTTGAAATTCAAATGGGGGGGGGGGGGGGGGGGGTTAATTAAAAGGAGGGGGGAGTTAATGGGTTCTTTAACCCCATTCACACTTGTTTAAGAATCCCATGCAAGACCCTCATTTAAACCCCCATCTTAACCCCTTTTCACACTTGGCCAAATCAGGAAATTAATGGGCAAAGGCTCATTAAGAGCCAAAAAGTCAAAAAGACAAAAGAAGAGGGGGAAGAGGAGCACCCTCCACCGGTTTCCCAAAACCGGTGGGGGGGCCAAGGCCGGTGGCCACCCCCACCGGTTGGAACCGGTGGGGGTGTCCACCGGATCCCCCCCTCCTCTCAAGTCTTTCTCTCACTCCCTTCTCTCACCCCTATTTGAATAAAAAATAAATAAAAAGAGAAGGAGAGAGGGCTCATCCGGTGGCACCCCCCACGTGGGCTCATCCGGTGGCACCCCCCACCGGGCCCAATTTGGGGCCTATAAATAGGACCCCATGGTCCCCAATTCAAAGACACACACAACAACCCATACATACAAGGGCATACCCACTCCATATACTTAAAGAGTGGAGAATTTTCAAAGAAGAGGTTCTGCTGCGTTCAAGACCAAACTCGGTGTTTCTCACCTGAGTTTGCTGCGCTTTGGAGGATCTTTTCGTCCCGGAGAGCTCTCTTCCTAAGGTTTATTCCTAAGGGGAAGCTCTGCCGAATAATCTCTTGTAAACACCTTCTTCATAAGGCAAAGTTCTGCTGAAATAAAATTGGCTATTTTTATGTCAGAGTGTGTGCTTGTGTGTCATCAAATTAAATTATTAATACCATGTTTTAATACTTTAATATATATATTTTTAATTTTCTAAAGTACTCTAAAAAATGAATTAAAAATCTGTGCATACTCTTAACCCAATCTCGGCCTCACCCTATACATAAATAAGCATAAAAATAATACACTTAAATTAAAAAATGACTTAAATACCCCTCATGATTAATTAATTAATAAAAAACTATAAAAATTATTAAAATGAACTTAAACATCAGAAAATACCTGCAAAAATCAGTAAAAATCAGAAAACCCAATCTGAAAATCATATAAAACTAAATATAATTTAAATACCCTTCATATATTTAATTAATTAATAAAAATCAGTAAAATTAATAATAAAAAAATCAGTAAAAATCATTAAAAAACAGTAAAAATAAAAAAGCCAAACCTGAAAATATATAAATAACCCCTAGAGCTTAAAAAAATTACAAGAATACCTTCACCCACAATAAAAATCTGTAAAAATTACAGAAAATTTTTAAAAAATATCAAAATATCTCTTATGCCTAAAATACCCTCCAAACCTTAATAAGATGGGTAAAAATTACCAAAATACTCTCAATGTGATAAAAATAAATAAAAATCTCAGAAAAATATAAAAATAGACTCTAAGTCTAATAAACCGGATTTAAGGTAAAATTACCTAGATACCCTTACAACCCAAATACGCTTAAAATAACTCTAAAAAAAAATCTCATAAGGTTTTGAAACCATCCTAAATCATTAAAGCTCATTTCATACACTAAAATAACCATAATACCCCTATACCTTCCAACTTGGCATAATTACAGAAATACCCTCATGGGTCTAAAATATTTGGAATCAATCCAGATAACTTGGAATCAATCCAAAACCATATAAATCTATCTTGAACTTGGGTGAGGCCAAGAGCTTAACCTAAAATATATCTTCATATGCATGTGCTGCCTGTAGTAGTAGTGTTGCATGTTATAAGGGCATCAACGGACGGTTAATCAAGGGTTGTCGAGCGGTTGCTTGACGTAATTAATACTGACCGAGGTCAGTGGAAAGAGGTCATATACTCGGATCTTCGCCTGATCCGAAGTCCCGGACTCCCTAAGGGCTAATCCCAAGCTCTCATAGGCCAAAAATAAAATACATAAAACCGACCTATATTTCTCCAGATAAAAACAAAAAACCTTAAAATACGACCGGATCCCTCAAATCCGATAGGAGAGAGACATGCTAGGTCAGGTTCCAAACACCTCTCTATGGACGAAGCTACACATTAAATGCATGCCAATATTTTCAATGCAGTGCTCATTGTCGGAGAAGCTTGACGCACATGTAGAGGGATAATTGCAACACTTTGGGGTTTTGGGGGTATTATATATAACATGTGGGAGTTGAGGGTACATGTTTCCGGGAGTATATAGATGAAAAGCCCTTCATTTTTTGTTGTTTTGTCTTTTCCCTTCCGATACTTTGTTTCTTTTCCCTTCCGATACTTTGTTTCTTTTTCCTCTTTTCTATTGACAAAGATCACGATACCAGTTATAATTTTATTATCCCCCACTGTCTTTTGTTTTGTGTTAATTAATGACTTTTGGTGCATCTGCTACATCCTTTTTTTTATTGTGTGTGTGTGTGTGTGTGTTTGGGGGGGGGGGGGGGGACATTTGTTATCTTGCACAGCAGAAAAGCTGTGGTGTTATTTTTAGTTAAATTGGATCAAACAGGTTGTGATGATGTTTTTTTCCCCCTTTTGGTGGAGAGTATTGATTTCGTGCAGAAAATGCTGATTCCGTTGTACTTGATGCTCAGTTTCTTGGAATTGATCTTTACAGGTCCTAAGTTGATTATTAATTTCACTAGCATTTTAACAACATTATCTACACTTGGGGGTGTCATCGTCTGAATGATGATTGTGAAAAGTAGAGGTATATGTCTAAGTTTTTGTATGTTGCTCTGTTCTTGAAGTTCATTCCATGAATCCGTTTTAGGTCCACATTTGCAGTTCTGCTTACAGTCTTTGTTGCCGTAGCTACAAAAAAGGATTTTCCAAAAATATAGTCTTTTTTCTTTGGATTTAATTTTTAATCATATTTAAATATTTAATGATATTTTAAAAATATTTACACAAATAGTCATTTGACACTACAAACCTCTGCCAGCGTGACACATGTTTACTGGGCACGTGATAGGCACAAGGGTCGGGGGTAATGTTCGGAGTTAGGGATGCTGGCTTTAGGTTGGAGTTAGCAACACCGACTTACAATCGGCATTGTTAATGCCGAACTCCATCCAGCCCCCATCCCACGCAGAACAGGTTTTGGCTGCCCGCTTCTCTCCCTAGCAGGAGGAGCCACACGCCCCGCCAAGCCCACAGGGGCACTCCAGGCCTGCTTCTATGTTTATCCTCTTATATGTTAATCTAATTATTTTATTCTCCACTTTCAAAAGTAATTATATTTACATTTGATTTTGTTCTGAAATCATTCAAACATTTGGAGTGATATTGAATCATGCCGCTGCATACATATGGCTAACCAGGCTTATCAGAGGTGCTGGTCTAAGCCATATCATGGTCTTAGTATCTAGTTAAATTTATTTTTATTTGAAATAACAAATGGGCTAGCGTTCCGAGTCTTTTTTTTAGAAGTGGATAGAACCACATTCTATAAAATTAAAAAGTGACATATACACTTGGAGACACCCATATAGTTGCTCTGTGCCCCCGTCTCAGAAGAAACCAAAACAATACCCTACATAATACCCAGAGGAAACCTGATCCCATAAACCAAAATCCTCAAGAAAAAATTCCCTATAAAGCCCTAGAGAGCAACTCTGAACCCAGAAGTCCAAAACAAAATGTTACAAACCCTCGACAAGCCTCCCTCTCAAACCCTCAAAAGGGTCCCTGGAAACCCCTTTGGAGCAAGAAGCACTCTCAGAACCCTTCTCTTCTCCTTATTGGCTGCGATTAACACGGTCCAATATATGTTGAACACATGACCCTGTCAAAGAAGCCACAGAAATTTCCACAGCATTAGCGATCGACCGGACATCTGCCGCGAAGAAAATCAGAAAGGGGGCTTCATCATGCTGCCGACTCACGGCCCTCATCTCCTTCTTCAGCTGCACGATTGTCAGAATCAGATCCCCGTCGGATAAGCGGGAACTCCCACCTCCAAGATCGTCGCTAGGACCAACTGCCTGGCCGTCGTTGAAGAGAGCACCCAGGTTGGCTGCCCACTCCTTGTCCAATATACTATGAATCCAGAGGAACCCAAAACAATGTTACAAACCCTTGACAAGCCTCCTTCTCAAACCCTCCAGAGGGTCCCTATAAACCCTCTAGAGCTAGAATCACTCTGGGAACCCTTCTCTCTTCCTTATTGGCTGCGATTAACCCATTCCAATATCCGCTGAACACGACCCTGTCAAAGAAGCCACGAAAATTCCTACAGCATCAGCGACCAATTGGACATCTGCTGCCGAGAAAATCGGAAGGGGGCTTCATTGTGCTGCCTACTCACGGCCCTCTTATCCTTCTTCAGTTGTGCGATTGTCAGACTCAGGTCCCCGTCGGGTAGGTGGGAACTCCCGCCTCTAAGATCGTCATGAGAACCAATTGCCTGGCCGTCGTTGAAGAGAGCACCCAGGTCAGCCGCCCACACCTCCTCAAGATCCTCGCTGGCAACAAGAGGTGAAGAAAAGCACTCACCTGGAGATCACCCAGCTTCCGCGCTCCCACCAACCTATCAGCAACAGGATCGCAGGACCAAGGTCGCCATCACCCGGCCCCTTCAGTGCTTCCTCCTCGCACCTTCGCTCATCAAAGTTTCCTGAAGAAGCCTCTAGCATTCTGAGTCTTGCTGACATGAGAGAGGGAAGGCAGCTTATGCTGCAGTGGGCCTCCAAGTGTTGCTGAGGGGTGGGCTTGGTGGTGGGGCGCATGGCTCCTCCTGCAAGGGAGAAGGGGGCATCCAAAACCTGTTCTGTATGGGGCTTGGGGACTAGATGGAGTTCGGCATTAACAACGCCGACTAAAGTTGGCATCTCTAACTCCGAATATTACCCCCCGACCCTTGTGCCTATCACAAGCCCAAGTAAACATGTGTTACACCCCCGAACATTAACCTTGTTCTGCCTATTACATATTAAAGTTTATTCAAATATGATTAAATTAATAAAAAACCCTTTTTTCTTTTATGCATTTGGGTCCTGGGATGCATTTTTTCTATCATACTCCAACAAAGTGAAAGATAAAAACCAAAGCTGCCACTTAGCAATACATTGCTGTTTATATAACCTGAAATGGGCCACTGCCCACTGGATATGGATAAGGTACTTTGGAATTGCCATCTAAGGGGATCACATAGAATTGATGCTCAGGAAGTGATTTATCGGACCATCATCCATGGAACAATGACTGTGAAGTGTTTGCAATGGCTGTAAAAAGGTATGGTATAATGCTTTGTGGGTGTTTAAATTGCTGAGGTTCATTCCATGCATCCTCTTTAGGACCCTTTGATGATTGTATGCCACATGATTCCCTTGTGTTATATACAATCTTTCTGACTATAGCTACAAGAACATTTTTGTTTTCTCATTTTCATCTTTTAAAGCCTAATATCCTTTTATTATAGTGCTTTCACAGCATTACCTATATATATCCAGGGGTGTTGTCCTCAGGATCATGACTAATGTGATTTAGATGCTGGCATTCATTCCATAGTTCCATTTTTGGGACCACTTTTACGGTAGTGATTCATATGATTCCACATTGTTTACAATCTTTGTGACTACAGCTACCAAAACATTTTTCTAATAACATTGTCTTTTTTGTTTTGCACGGTTGGGCTGCACATATTTGTCATGCTCGAGAAAAGTTTAAAAAAAAAAAAAACACTAAAGCTGCCTAGTTCTTGACATGCTTCTGTTTTATACATGGCAACTTGATCTGCTTTAAGGTACTTTGATGGAATATGTAGAATTGATGCATAGGAGTTAATTTGGTGGACTGTCTTCTGCTGACCAATGGCTGTCAAGGTATAATGTTTTTGTGGGGTTCAAGTTGTTGAGGTTTGGTCCACATGTGATTCCCTAATATTCCTTAGTTTTTGTGTCTTTGTGATGATGGCTACCAGAACTTGGCGCACATTTTTATCTGCTATCGTCCAACAAAGTGGATAAGAAATAAATTCTACACTTAGTAATGTGCTGCTTGTTCATATCATCAGAAACATGTTATTCCTAGTGGTCAAGGTAATCATTATTGTTTTTTTATAAATTTATATCTGTTGTCATGTCATCCATTTGAGATCAGAATGATCGTATGGTTCAGCTTTCTTCCCGTTTCCCTTGTTAGCTTTCAGTGTACAATGTATGCTTCTTCTTTTTTTCACCCATTAATGAACTCCTATTACACACTCTCTCTCTATGCCTCCCTCCCTCATATTGCATTAGGGTCTTACAAGGTACACACTCTGTATTGGGTGGTGTTTGCTTGCTATAATCCTCTCTCCATCAGATCTCTTGGAAGACACTCTCTAATGCATTAAACAGTCCTAGCTTGGCAGATAAGAATATTCACCCTAGGGAGAGGCAAGTCTTTGAGACCTAAAATTTTCTGTAGTCGTTTTCTATACACTGACAAAGTTTTCTTTAACTTTGCATAACATTACTCCATTGTTTTTTTTTCATCTTTTTATTCTTTTAATTATTAGGATTTGAGAGACTTTTAGACTTGGGCTTGACGGTGTATAGTAAAGATCCTTTGTTGTGATCAAATAGAATTTACAAACTAATAAATCCAGTTCTCTTCCAGTTCCACTCGCTGCTGACTTAATGTGATTATTTTTGTAATAGGTTTCCATAGGTAGCTTGTGACATTTTGTTCTTTTATCAAGTTTTATGTTCTAGAGCTGACACTAGTTTTTTCATTTCATCTTTCGCTTTTATTCTTGTTTGCTCTTATTTGTCAGTCAGCAGAAGTGGTGAAAAGTTACATTTAAACCCAAGAGTTGTGTACTACATACATGCTCACGTTGTATTAGATGTTGATTCTAATTTGCCTTAAGCTTAATTCCCTACAGGTCGGTTTGTGTGTTAAAATTCTGCTAGCGAATTTGGGAAACTTTCACTAGTAGTTTAAAAGCATTATCTATATTCAGGGTTAACATCCTTAGAAGCATGGAGTTGTGTGCAAGTTGGAAATTGTGTTGAAGGGGCTCTGCATCCGTGTCCAAGGAACAGCATGTTGTTGAACCAAGGTACAATGTTTTCATTGGGGGTTAATGTTGCTAAGCTTTGTTCCACACATCCTGTTTTGGTCCTTTGTACAGTAGTATGCCACATAGCATAATTCCCTTATATTCTATGCAATCTTTGTGACTATGGCTACTGTAAATTTTTCCTACTATATTGCTTTCATTAACCCCTATTGTGTTTACTGGTATATTAGCTGACAAAGTTTCTCACATTTTTATATCTATATTGTGAGCTTCTCCTCTGTTCTGCTTCACTTCATCTTTCTCAAAAGGAACCAGCTAGAACATTGCTTAACGTTGGTGCGGTTCTTAAGGAATCTCAATCCATGGAGATAGAGATATGATTGCAAATATTACATATTAAAATATAAATTTCTCAATTTTATAAATTCTTACCTATGTGCTTCCCCATGATTCTTTGGTATGTTTTTTTAAGAAATGACTGTGCTCATTACAACATTTTGATATGTTTTTCTTAAGAAATTATTGTGCTTCTTACATTCCATTTATATTTCTTCCTGCTTAAGCCTCTCGATTATATCTCTTAAGGACTCTTTCTAATCCATGATGGAAAACAATCACATAATGTATGATAGTGCAAGACCTGATGATACATGAGATATGGGTAAGCAGTGCTGATCCTTTGTGATGGCCAGAGGGAGCTGACATGTGCTTTTGGTTCTTTTGGGTCCCCTTTTCAGGTTTCATGTCCTAGAGCTGACCCTTTTTTTTTTTGACTCGTGTCTTGTAGGACATAGCTTGGTTGCCTGTACAAGGGATATGGGTCAGTGGCGTGACTCATTTACGGTGGCCAAAGGGAAATATATGCTTGTTTGCCTGTACAGGCTGCTATGATTCAAGAGACATGGGTAAGCAGTGTGGCTCCTTTATGATGGCCAAAGGGAACTATATGCTGAGTTGCATCCTGTGCAGGCTGCTGTGAGCTGGTGTATGGGAGTATTCTTTATCCATGTGTTTTTGAATCCCTTTTCAGATTTTATGTCATAGAACTGACACTTGTGTTTTTTTTCTTATGTGTGACTTCTGTTTCTTTTCGTTCTCAACTGGAAAAGGAATGATGCTACATTTAAAAACCAAGAGTATACATGTGCACAAGTAAGAACATGTGTTGACTCTAATATCCCTTCAATTTAATTTGCTCCTTATGGAATATTTTTCCAATGCAATTTTGCATTTATTTCAGTTATGGGGACTCCATTGCTGGATAAGTATCAACGTGTTCTAAAGGAATGGACTAATGTAATGTCTGTGTTTGAATTGCACTTTACTTTTCTGTGAAGCTGTTCTAAAAGAATGACATTATCTGTTAGGTCTCAGTCAGTCTGCGAGAAGCGTAAAAGTTTTCTAGTTTGAAAGGCGTGCAAGATCAGTTGATCATGATCCGGATTGGCTGATAGTGAGAGAGTCTGATTCCACAACCCTTGTCACTCTAGAGATGGCATCTGTGAAGCTCTGATACATCAACAGTGTGAAGGCCAAGATCTAGGACAAGGGTCCCTCCAGACTAGCAGTATCTCATCTTCCACCAGCAAGTAGCTGGAGGCCGCACCTTGGCAGATACAAGTCATACAACATCTAGATGGAGTCCACACTTCACTTGGTGCTTCATGTCAATAATGTTGGTGGCCTCTAAGGTCCTCTGTTATTATAAATAGTGGTTTCCTGCTTCTCTAGTAGTCCCGAATCTTCCTATGTCTGATGATGCTGCGCCTCTTTCTCTGTTCCTTCTGTTCACTCTGCTCTTGTGCGCTCGATGCAGAAGGGGCCTTCATGGTCATGGGAAACGTCGATTATACTACCCGGGCGACATTGTTTTTTTGAGAGCTAAAACCCAATGCCCCACCCGGGTGACTGGATCTTGCCCTATCTGCAAGGACAATACTGAGGGCGGTCAAGAAACCCTCTAAATGATGCACCAAACTACTCCAGGACAGAGTCCAGGTGCATTGGCCTGTGAATACTTATCCAGATACCCACTGGATTTTGGAGGGTGGGAGTTGAACACAATAACTTGCCTCCTGAGGCTTCATGTGCCAACAAAGCCACCCGCTCCTTATGGTTTATTATTAAGGTTTTCCTATGTAAGCATTTAATTTGAATCTCTGGATACCATTTTTTTTTTCTTCTGTCGCCCTGCCTCGATCACCTCTTTTTTCCACTTTGCTTTTGATCATAGACGTTGGATACTCCTTATTCTTTCCACTTAATGTGCTAGTGCTGTTCTCATTACATTATATGAACTATAATGGAGTCAAATGGATAAAGCTTACCATCTCTAAGTTCATTGGCAGGTCACGGCTTGCATCTGCAAGTGTTTCAATGGCTCATTTAGGGAGGCCAGAAGATAGAGGTAGTTGTAGGGATGTAATATCATTGTTGTGCTGCATTTTTCTAGC
Source organism: Zantedeschia hybrid cultivar (assembly GCA_030544215.1). NCBI lineage: Eukaryota > Viridiplantae > Streptophyta > Magnoliopsida > Alismatales > Araceae > Zantedeschia > Zantedeschia hybrid cultivar. The sequence continues at coordinate 17,719,754 of JARZZO010000002.1, read as the reverse complement.
TAATAGAGGCACTGGTGAAGGTCTGGAGCCTGTTGTCATGTGTAAGTGAATAGCATTACTTGACATTGTGATTCAGTATTCTACTAAATTTTGTTGTCTGTGCCATCTGGACGTAAAAGCATTACCAGTCATAGGCAGTTCTATATTAGATCTAAGCATCACTCTGACAATATAGCTGCATGGCACATTAACATGAAAAAGAATTGTGTTTTGCATATGCTTGAGGCTTGTAAATTCAGAATATAGGCATTTTCTTGTCTGGATTCAGTTAAATTCTTTATTAGCTTAACTGTTGACTTTTGGACCTACAGTCACAGTTTCATATATTGGCTAGCAAGTAGTGTTGATTTTACACTCCAAATCGTTACAAAACTGCAACAGTGTTAAACAGGATGATGAAGCTGCCTTGTTACAACTTACAAAGGGGAGAGAGAAGCTGAAATGAGAATTGATGCTTGTGCAGTTTTGTTGCTTGCACTTCTTTCTACAGAAATGCTTGTGTGCTCTTCATGTCTCACTTCTTATTGATATTCAGATATGGTTCCCTAACTGTTTACTTTCGTCGGTAAGATGAACAAGTGGAGCTATTGCTAGTTGCCTTCCAGATCACAACTTGGAAGTCCTTGTGACTGTTCTGAAGGGATTTGTGGTAGGTCATTCCAAATGGTATGATGTAACTCCTAGTTGTCTCAGTTATTTCCCAGAATTTATGTATTCCAATCTGCTTCCCAGGAAGAAACAATTAGATGTCTTTTCATGGTTAACACTTGAAAATTCTGATTTCTCACAATATTGAGGGAATCTGTTTCATGGTCCTCACGAACACTGTAGAGTTTTTTTTGGCTTGTAAGTTTTATTTTCCCTCACTGACAGAGCATGCTTACTTGGTATGGAGGTTGGGTGGGTTGGTTTGCATAGGACTGGGAGGTGGTTGTATGTGGTTTATTGACCGTGGAATACACGTAAAAGAAAGTTTTATTTTTCTTCCTCTCCGATCTTTCTATGTCCAGGAACATCACTCTTTTTCTTTGCATGATCTCCACTTCTGCTTTAAATTGTGATAACTGCTTAAAAGTGACTGTTTAGGCATACTAAAAGATTCTTCATGACTGTACTATGCGTAATCTACTTCACCTGTGTTCTATTTGTTTTCTCAGTTGAATGCATGATCCTTGCTTCATTTGTTTGTTTCTGTGACATGAACACTTTCTTGTTGTTCAGGCATTTCATTTAGTGCTTTTTCGATATCAGTCCCAATAAGCATAGTGAATTTGAAATGAATCCTTATATCTTGCACATTTTGATTTAGCCTGTACAAACTTAATATAATTTAGTAATAAATCATTCCAATTAAGAAAAAAAAAGGCCGTATCATGAGGCTCCCACCATTTGTGGGGTCTGGGGAAGGGACGATTTATGCAGCCTTACCCTTGCTAAAAGTGGCTATTTCCTTGGTTTGAACCTGTAACCTCTAGGTCACAAACGGGGCAACTTAATCGTTGCTCCAGGCCTGCCCTTCAAATCATTCCAATTAAGAATCATTTTAAAAAAGCAAATACTCGTGGACATTCTTCAAATCAATATCAAAACCGACGAAAATATTTGAAATGACTCTAAAAAATTAAAAAGATAAGCCCCAATTGAATAGTAAAAAATGACTTTAGTGGGTCAAGCCTAGCAATATTTTTTTATTTTTTACATGTTTTTGTGTCGTCAAATCGGAGATCATAGACACGTGGGGCATGTTTGGGGTCACCTAAAAAATTTTATTCTTATATATTTTGGCTGTATTGGCAGTCAGTGCAGCACTGGCTGCCGGTGCAGCAAGTAAAACTCAAAATTAAACCAGGATATAAATGACTTTTTAAGAATGAGTTAAACTGAAATTCATGTTTAACTATGATAGAGTTAAGAAAAACTGACGGAAGCGAACAATAGGGATTGAAAACTAAGAGTATAAATATATAAGGATTAATATCAAAATATGCAAGATACAAGGATTTGTTTCGAATTCACTATGTTTACAAGGATCGACATGAAAAAACCTTTTCATTTATCATTAAATGTGATGTCACTGGCAGTGGAGTAATTGGATCTTGTAAATGTTTTGAGAGAAGGAAGAAGCCCTGTACAGTTTTTTGGCTTCTTCTGTAGGTACGCCAACATATGTATAGGTATTGTATAATTTCGTGTATCAAAAAAGTGCTAACATTGGAGAACAAATGTAAGGTCTATCATAATATATGCTTGTTATGAGTTTTCTCTCTTCTTTTTAAGGTGTGTTTTCTTCATGGATCATCATTTACTTCTGATATAATCGACCCTCACACTCAATTCAATATGAAGCAGGATCTACTAAATGTCATTGGTCGTGCACTTCCTATTGTATAGGTATTGTATAGGTACGCCAGCATACGTATAGGTATTTTATAATTTAATGTATACAAAAAGTGCTAATATTGGAGAATAAATGTAAGATCTATCGTAATATATGCTTGTTATGAGTTTTCTCTCTTCTTTTTAAGGTGTGTTTTCTTCATGGATCATCATTTACTTCTGATATAATCGACCCTCACACTCAATTCAATATGAAAGTAGGATGTACTAAATGCCATTGGTCGTGCACTTCCTATTTGTATCTGACATGCCCAAGCTGTACTTGTTGCTGAATAGATCCTTTTGTGGGTAAAGTTCTTCTACACAAAATTTGCGGATCAAACAAACACTGCTTGCATATCCATTATGTTGATTTATTCACCATATTCTGAACCTTGGGATATTTGTCTCACATTCTTTGCGTATCTGATTCTCTGGGTATCTGTAGCAGGACAGTTTTTGCTCTATGAAAAAGTGGACTGTACCACTAATTTTATTTAGAAATAAATAGAGGATTTGTGGGAGGACATGCATTGCAATTCTTTGGGGGCTGCTAAGCTCAATTAGTGTTGAAAAGCTTTTATATGCCTTCTCTCATGGTAGTTGTCATTTTTTTTTTTTTTAAATTTATTTGGGGGGGGGGGGGGGGGGGGGGGGGGGGTTTACAAAAGAATGATTACCCATCTTTCTTTCCATTGTTTGGTGTTTCCTTTTTTCCTGGTTTTGGTTTTATATCTCCTGGGAACCATGGATATCATCACAAAAGTTGTTAACTATTAATGGCCTTTGTAACCAATTTCTTTGTATGGAATGTTGAAGTTTTGTGCTACACTTGATTCTGCAGAAGCTTTTGTAGTTTTCCATCTCATGCCATCTCTCATGGTAAAAAACATCCAACATATCTTGAATACCCTCAAAACCTTAAAAATGACCTTAAATGCACTCAGAACCTTAAAAATGTATAAAATACTCCTCCATTTATAAAAAATTGTAAAAATCATAGAAAATTCTTAAAAAATTTAGATCACTCAAGCATGTCAAATATTATTGGAACCCAAAACTTTCCTTAAATGACCAAAATACCCTTTGACCCTAAAACAATCCGAAAACACAGCCTAGGGTTTTAAAACCTTCTTAACCCATTGGAGCACATCATAAGCATGGATGCCCATAATACCACTATACCCTTCAACTTGGTATAATTACGAAAATACCCTATTGGGTTTAAAACACTTAGGATCAATCTAAAATCCTTTTAAACCATCTCAAACCTATGCTAAGCTAGGGTGAAGCTTTGGGCTTAATCTAAATTGTGTTTTCAGTGGTTGAACTGTATGACCTAGTGCTTGATTTCTTAAAGGGCATCATTAGACGTAATCAAAGGTTGTCGATCAGTTGATCAACGTGATTAACATTGACCAAGGTTAGTGGGGAGAGGTCGAGTTTTCAAATCGTCATCTGATTCGAAGTCTCTACTCCCTAAGGGCTCATCCCTAGTCCTCAAACTCTACTCCGCATCCAAGCAAAGGTCTACCTTTATATGGTCATTTTGAATTTTCTCTCTTCTTTTTATGGTGTGTTTTCTTTATCAATCATCATTTACTTCTGATACAATTGACCCTCATGCTCAATTCAATGTAAAAGCATGATGTACTAAATGCCATTTGGTTGTGCATCGTCTATTTGTATCTAATGTATTTATCTTAACGTGCCCAAGCTTTTGTGGGTAAAGTTCTTCTTTGGAAAATTTGTGAATAAAACAAACACTGCTTGCATGTACTTTTTTTCATATCGTTTGTGTTGATTTATCAACCATATTCTGAACCTTGGAGCATTTGTTTCATATTCTTGGTGGATCCAATTCTCTAGTTGTCTGTAGTAGGACATGGATTACAATTCTTTGGGGGCTGCTAATCTCAATTAGTGTTGAAAAGCTTTTGTATGCCATCTCTCATGGTAGTTCTTGTCATTAGTGGGGAGAACAAAAGAATGAGTATCTATTACACTTTTGCACAGATAGAAATCCTAATACACTTTTGCATGCACACTTTGAGAAGTACTCCTTCCTGCTTCAATTCATGTTACTTAAAGTATAGCAAACAAAATTGTTGATGTGATTTCCTTTGTGTTTCTCAGATTGTGTCTTGATGTCTTTCCGAAAATGATTTCTATTTGTTGCTCATGTTTTCTCCTCCTCACCATTCCGTCAAATCTCTTGGAATTTGGAAGGAATCTTTGACCCATGGTGTGCTAAATTTCCCATATGACTACGTTAGTATGACATTAAGTATTTTTGTACACTCTGTGTTACGAATGATCTACTTCCTGCAATTCTACCTCTCCATTAGATCTCTTGGAAGACACTCTCTAATGTGTTGGACCCTAGATTGTCAAATAAGACTATTGACCCTGAGCAGAGTCAATCCTTGAGACCTAAAATTTGCCGGCGACCTTTGTTTGTTTGTTTTTTTTGGTTTTTTGGTTTTAATTTATTGTGACATGGAGGATTGTTTAACTTTGATAGCATTACTCCATTTTTTTCATCCTGTAAGTTTTTTGATGTGTTTTATTGTTTATGATTGTGATATTATGCTTTGACGGACTTTCAACACTTAGGCTTGTGGGTGCACAATAATGCTCCTTTGTGGCAGTCAGAAAAAAGTTTACAATCCAGTTCTTCCTGTTCCACTTGCAGTGATTTCCTTTGTGGTATGCACTCTAACTTTCTTTATCATATTGTTTATGCACATCATTTTTGAAGATCAACCAATAGTCAATGCGTAATGGACTTTCATGCATGTTCAAAATCAAATTTGGTTGAATATGAGATTTTGCCTGAATATTACTTTGTAATTTCACGTACACTTAGCTACACCAACTACCACTTTCTTCCTTATTGCCTTGTTGTCTTTGTCGTCCAGTTTGTTTTGTTGTTTATGTGACATGTTGTATGATAAGCTTTGTACTTTATATGATTCTCACACTTTTCTTGTTGCTTTTCAGAGAGACTAGACGAAGGGAAGACAAAAAGGGTAGAAAAGCATAATACCTGTCATGTTTGCTTTTCACTATCTCTATGGGTGAGGTTCTTCTTAGCAGTTGGTCAGATCTACTCAGAACAGGGCTGCTTTGCAGTGGCTTGACAAACCCCCCACCCTCTCAACCTGAAACAATTATTGTAATTTTTTTTCAGTGAATACTTTATCCTTTAAAATGTCCACTTCCCCTCAAAGTCTGTCGGTTAACTTGCTGCTGTATATATATTTATAATGGTAGATATACTTCATAAACTGTCTACTCGTCATTTCTTCAGTCAATACTTTATAAAATATCCGTTTGTCATTTTTCCCTTGCTGTTAGAAGTGGATTCCTTATTGGAACCAAAGACATTGTTCTTCTGCTAGCAGACCCTAGATATTTATAGTTGAAGTTGCTTAAAGAAGTTTTGCATTAGCTATTTTGTTGTTGGTGACCAAATATGTTGCGGCATTGCCTTCTGCACAGGGTGTTATGAGCTGATATACGGGAGTATTCTTTTTCAGTGTATTTCTGGTTCTTTTTTCATATTTCATACCCTAAAGATAACACTTGTTTCTTTGTTTCACGTGTCTCATAGGGCAAGGCTTGCTGATTCACACTCTGTTGTCAAGGCGCCCGCCTAGGCGCCCAGGCGCTTTTCTAGCACCAAGGCGCTGGGGCGCCTTTCCAACAGGTGAAAAGGCGTCCAAGGCGCCCGCTAAGGCGCCCAAGGCACCCAGATTGCTGAAACCCAAGGTTCCTGCCCCTCTCTTTGTATATATACATATATGTATATATATACACATATAATTATATAAATACATACTAATACATATATATATATATACATATTGCATACATATATTTAGCTTTATATATACAAACATGTATATATATGTATATGTATACATCTAAATATATGTATCATGTATGTAATATGTGTATGCATATATATATATATATATATATATATATATATATATATATATATATATATATACATATACATATTACACACATACATTTAGATATATATGTGTATATATATATGTATGTATAATATTATATAGTTAGACATATACACATATTACATACATACATTTATACATTGATATATATATGTATGTATGTATATATATATGTATGTGTAAATCTAAATGTGTGTATATATATATATATATACACACATTTAGATTTACACACATATATATATATATACATACATACATATATATCAATGTATAAAGATTTGTTATCTCCAGGCCGTTAGAATCAAAAGAGTAAAGAGTGAACTTGCAAGGGGTTGGCATGTGTGTTCCACTAAATCTTCTATGCACACAATATGTTTGTGTTGTTTCTTGATTCAAGTCATGAAGGGGACGTGGATTGGCTGTGGCCAATGCATGAGAGGTTTCACGCTCTATGTGGGGTGCACTAGGGACGGCATTCCTTCTTCAAATTATGCTCCAAGATCATCATTTGTCAGAGTTTGCGATGCTGCCTCTCAAGGATCAAAGTTGTTGAACTACATTTTTGTCTTCTTTTTATTCATTTTTATTGAATGTGTTTCTTAATAATTCTAATGTCAATACTTTCTTATCCTTCTTTTGTTTTCCTATTTTTGCTCCCATCTGCTTGCAGCAGGTACATACATTGTATTTGTGGGTGGCTTGGTGTCTGTGCTATTGGGGGCTGTACCTGCCAAGTATGCTGGGGATGGCAAATTGCTAAACCACCGCTTGAGCTAATTTAAAGAGGTAATCCCTGGAAACCATGGCACCATGGTGTTGAGCCTATTCCTTTTTTTTTTCCCCATTGTAGTTGGGAAACTAGGGGTGTTCACCACTAAGTAAGCTTTCCTGAGCAGTTGTTGTTAACTTTGGAAATGAAGATTTTGAATTTTGATGTACTAATTCTGTCAATGATAACCAAATAAGTAAAAACAAAAAGGCATAGGTTTTGAGATGTGATAGACAACTTTTTCAGTCTACTTATCTCTTATGATGGATTGTCTCATACTTTTCTTATTGAGTTCAATAAACCGCAGGATTAGTTACCTTGTTGCTCAACTTGTGAGTGACTGCTGAGAGGTTTAGTAGGCCAAAAGGTCATGATTTATACCATTAGCAATGCAAAATCAGCCGATCCCGATTCGGATTGGCTGATTTGGATTGGGATCAGTCATAGCCGATCCGATTCTTGGGGGGGGGGGGTGTTCTGGCTGATTTTGGTGGCCAATTCTGGCTGATCCGGATCGGATCGGGATCACTGCAATCCGATTCGGACCACCACCCCAATCAAGAATTCCATGATGGAGTTTGAACCTCGGGTTAATGTTGCACATCCTGTCAACATGTGCATAACTAAATTTGGAGGATACCTCAATTTCATGTGCTTTATAGGATTAGTTCCAACCTGTGATTGCTAGTTGCTAGTATCATGTATTTGGTTGCTTGTTCCTCTCCTCTCAATATTTTGGTCAATAGGAAATCACTTTAATCTTCATTTACGTTTTATCCCCATTTGTTATGATGCGTTAAGGATCCTCACACCAAGAGTTCTGTCCATCATGACTTATTTCAAAGTCAAACATATTTGTCTTCTGAAATTCCCAATGAACTTCTGTACAGGAGAGCTATCCATGGGCATGCTTCTCCACAAACACATCGGAGAGGGGACAATTCCTTTTGCCCATGCAATGAGTGGGTTCCTGTCTCTTTATACTTTTGCCTAGTTCAGTTTTTGTATACCTAATTGACAATAATTGAGTTAAAAACTTGATACTTTGCATTGTTCAGGTTGGACAAGGGAAATGATTGCGGATGGAAGAAAATTAGCCAGCAAGAACAGTTGCCTTGTGGTGTACGTGGCATGGGAAAAAAATATGGTGCTGTCCATGCCGTGGCTGGGATCATGTGTCATAATGGATGTAGAACTGACCCCAGAGGAGCAAGAATATATAAAAGGTACCCTTCGATACGTGGTACAAATCACTCCCAAAGTGGAAACTACCCATCAAGCAAAGGCTCTGACTCTGATAGTCCGGTTCACTGGTACCATGGTGCCCCTGGTTTTGCTCTAAACTCTCACAAAAGCTTCTCTAGTAGTGTGGTTTACAACAGTATATTGTTATTTAATCATGAATTATTGAAGAAAGTATAAATAATGCACCATGCATTGGCCTCTTTTGTGTATTATTTTGTTCTTTTCACATAAAATGACCAATATACTTGTCATCTATCCGACAATGTGCAATTTTTGTATGTGGTGATGCTTTAGAGGTGGTTTGGAATCAAAGTTTCTTAAAGCATGTGGGAATATGCCATGTTGTGTGTAGGATGCTCATGTCTTTTTTTTTTTTTTTTAAACTCTATCTACTTACTCTATCTCTCTGGCCTATGAATTATGAGCACCTTCGTGAACATGTATGGAAGACATATTCACTGCCTGTCCTGCTTGTGTAGCCAAAGGTTTAGCTAAACCCCCCCTCTCTCTCTCTCTCTCTCCTTTTTACAGAGATTCCTCCTAGACTGGATGTTTTCTATATATATAGTTCGTGAAGAGCCAAGATCTTTCAGTTTTTTTTTTTCAGGCATAGATTATTCCTGCAATTTGCAAGCAATGGCCCTTTCTCTTGTAATTATAAGTACACTCTTCATAAATAATTATGTCCCTGTGCATCTCATATTATTATATTGCGTATTTTCATCCGTTAATATATGCAGGATTCTTAATTTTAATCTAGGATACTAAGAGTAACCTCCTAGAATAACCCATCTTTGCTAGACTGATGGCCTTTTTTTTTAATGTAAATGCAATACAGAGCTTGTGGTATGAGTCCGAACTCCGAACATATGCAATATTCCTAATGTTGTGGAAAACAAGAAATAGGGAGTATTACCTATGGGTTTTAGCTACGGTTTTGTAATATATAAAGAAATAAATTGTATACAAATAGTTAACTCTACTGTAGCTGTTATGTACTCGTACTTTTTTAAGAAATGTGACAGTAGAAAACTTATACCTACACTTTTTAAAACAGTTATTAAAAGTTAGGCATTTGATATGATTATCTATAACTGTAGGTAGAGGTTAGATTGAAAATTTAAAACTAATAAAAATATAACTATTGGTCGTGTCTCTTTGGTTCCAATGAATGGTCCCGATAAGATAATAGCTCTCATCCCCCTTACCATCATTTACTTAGAACCCACTGGGACAACAACACATTGGGATCCTCACTCTCATCATCCCCCCTCCAATTCTTCTGTCCTTGGGACATCTTCATGCCTCCTCTGGCTTGCTTGCCTTGTATGAGACTTCAAATTTGACAACGCTCTTCTGCAGTTCGGAGGTGGTTATGAATCTTACTACAGATTCTCTGTTGATATCTTGGATTTTGTCGAGAGTCTGGAGGCTGGAAATGATTGGGACATCGCTGGCCCCACATGGAGGGGGGAGGGTAGTTGGGATTCTAGGCCGGATGGAGATCAGTATGGGAAGATTAGTTTATTGGAACTTAGAACATGAGGGCTTTGAAGTGGAAAACCCCTCAACCATGTGCTTTCTTTTTATCTTCGACTCTCTTCGGTTTAATATATGATCTGTAAGTATCTTTACTAGTGCATGGCAAAATAATTGTTAATGTTTCTCCCCAATATTGTTAACGTTTTGTATGTTTCTTTACTGGTGCACAGCGAAACACATGATTGCTAATATTGCTCTGCAACCTGTTTTGATGAATAACCTGCATGTTTCTTCACTGGTGCATGGCAACTATTGAGACCTGAATTTTGTAGTCATTTTTTTTGCTTTGTTTGCGTAGTCCATTATCATTTTCCATTTTTTAACTTTTTGATGTATTTTATTGTTTATGATTGTGATATTAGGATCTGAGAGACTTTTGAGACTTGGACTACTGTGATGCTCCTTTATTTTGGCCAAGGAGAATTTACAACCTAGTGCTTCTAGTTCCACTCCCTCTGAGCTTTGCTGCCATATGCGATTATTTTTGTAAATGATAGTAGCTTGTGACATTTTCGTTCTTTAACCATGTTTTATGTTCTAGAACTGACACTTGTTCTTCTTTCATTCTTGTTTGCTCTTATTTCTCAGTCGAACGAGGAGATGAAAAGTGGCATTTAAACCCCAGAGTGAGTGCTACATGCAAAAGTTATACTAGATGTTGATTCTAATTTGCCTTCAGCTTTCTTAACGTTTCTGCGATAAAATTATGGTTGTGAATTTAGGAAAACTTTCACTAGCACTTTAACAATATCATCTATACATAGTTTTATCATGCTCAGAAGCACAATCATGGAAACTGGAGGTATATTAATTTTTGAATGTGGTTCATTTGCTGAAGTTCATTCCATGCGTCTTCTTTTGAACCACTTTTATACTTGTATTTCACATCCATCCTTATGTTGTTTATGTTCTTTGTGACTGTAGCAACCAAAATATTTCCTAGCATATTATGGTTTTTTTTCCTCTGTGTGCAATTGGGATGCTCTTTTTTTAATTTATCATACTCCAACAAAGTGAAAAAGGAAATCGAGAGCTCCAATTAGTAACATGCTGCTGTTTTATATAACTAAAAATGAGCTACTCTACGTGTGGCTAAGATTATTTGATGGAAACATCATCTAGGGGGTTTGTGTAGAATTGATGCATAGGAAATGACATATTAGGTGTTGTTTACAAGCAATGACTGCAAAATATGGGGTATAATAATTTTGTCAGGGGGTTTAAGATGCTGAGGTTTGCTCCCCACATCCTATTTTGGAGCCTTTTAATATGTTCTTTGTCTTGTATATGTCACATAGGACAAGGTTAAGTTAAATAGAGATGTTAGTAAATAGTATGGCTCATTATGTTGGCCAAAGGGAATTATACATGTGTAGGCTGCTATGAGCTGATAGAAAAGTGTTCTTTGTGAATGTACTTGTGGTTCTTTTTTTTTGTTTTTTCAGATTACATATAAAGAGGATATATTTGCAAAAAAACTTATGATAAAAGTATCATTATTGCTTTGTTGCTTCTAAAGTCTTTCGCTTGATAAGGGTTCGGAAACACTTGGAGTGAGTGTAGCTGGAGTTATGAATTTCTATTACGTGCCATTATAATTCGGCATTGTACGAGGGCACAATGTCGACATACAAGTCATAGGATAAAGGTGAAATCAAGAGAACTTGAATTCTTTTGTCAAACTCAAAAGCATTGGACTAAGGGTTGTCTAGTGTAATATGTAAACGAGTTTAAGTTTATTGTCATTTTTCAACATAATGTTAGTCTAGATGGTAAAGAAAGATGTTTGTGTTTATCCTAAATTCAAAGCCTCCGCATAAACATATTCTATTCATAAACCTAATTGAACGAAGAACACTAATAAACAAATAGATGGCTAAAACATCAATAAATTTGGCACCTTGTGAATCAGTTTGTCTTTTTGACGAATACCATATTGTATTTTTCTATCACTGGGGAATTCATATCTAAGATCACTTCTGGATAATCTAGTGGGTCTAGGTATTTTACTAGTTAGTCCTGGTAAAGCTCCCGGACGGCGTATTCTTTTGAAACGAGGTCCTCGGTAACGAGACATAAAAACTTCTTTATTTTATTTTATTTTTTAAATTTGCAGAAAAATCTAATATTCAAAGAATGCAGCAGATTTTACCCAACGGACCCCAAGTCATGTTAACTTTTTTGGGACTTTTCTCATCCATTGAGGAAATGTATCACTATAATCTTACTTGATCAACCACTACATTTTACGGGCCTAAATTTTAGTGTTGGAATGAGCTTTTTAGTAGTTAAAGATGTTACGAAAATAACAACACATACAAATGGCACTAAAAGTTATATTGTTAAAAGGTTATTAAATTAGCATGTTAAGTACTTATTATTCAGGGTTGTTACAGAGATTGAGTTTTGTCCTCCCATATGTTGGATTGCATATTTGAAAGATTTGATAATATTAAAAGACAAGAGTAAGATTTATCATAGTCCATGTTCGTTATGAATTTTTTCTGTTGTTTTAAAAGTTTTTTTTTCATTGGTCGTTATTTACTTTCGATGTAATAGAAGCTTCTTGATTCAATAAGAAAGTAGGATATTTAAATTGCAAGTAGCAACTAACATTGTGTTGATAATATATCCTCCTACGGTGCAAGGGATCCGTAATTAAACAATTTGACACGTTTCAAGTCAATTCCTCTTTCTATAGATATACCTTGAGGGACAATTGGTTTCAAGGTAATGGTGGAAAGTAGAGGTTGCACCGAGGGTTATCGTACCTCTATTTTCATGTAATGGTCAATTATGTGGATGGTTACATATATACGTTAGAACTCAATGCTTCGATATGCTGTGTCATGTTAATTGTATTCTTCTAATAAACTGGATGTCTTCATTTATACTATTGTTTATCATTTGTTTAGTTTATCCGAATTAAGAGAGTAAAAGGCTAACTTGCTTATGTTTAGATTAATATCTCACAAAATCAAAAGGATTCTATATGTTCTTAAATCTTTTATGCTTGATAATATATGCTCTTAAGATACGTTAACTAAATTAGACACCTCGACTAGATCGTTAATAAAATCTGCCTTAGTGGTTGTACTCAAGTAGACAAGATTAAGTAGACATTATTCATTATGAGGATATACACCATAATATGGGGAATAAGAGGATATACTAGAATTTAAATGATTTGGAACATGCACATAATATATTTGAATGCATAAACTTTTTGAGTATAGATGTAAGTCACGATAAGATATATACAAAAATGTATTTACAACTTTTAAAGGTATCAGAAATGCTTAATTGTAGCATTATATGCGAATCAGAAATATATATACACATACATGTAAAATTTAAATATAGTATAGATGTAAGTCACGATAAGATATATACAAAAATGTAATTACAACTTTTAAAGGTATCAGAAATGCTTAATTGTAGCATTATATGCGAATCAGAAATATATATACACATACATGTAAAATTTAAATATATATATATATATGAATATATATTTATATATATACAAAAATCTTTTAAGATATATATTTGAAGAAATCCGTTTCTAATATGCGTCTTGTACGCGTGTTATTCGCGTTTCCATTACGCGGAGTCGCCGCTGCTACGGTTCCATCAATAAATAGAGGCCAGGGCTTTAGATGCCGTAACCTAACCATTGTTTCGTCGGAGGAGAAGTTCCCCTTCCTCAATCTCAATCGTGACCCTCGGTCTTCTTTCCTTTTCTCTCTCTTTCACGTCGGCGGCTCGCCAGCCAGGGAAACGCGAAGGCCCTCTCCGCTTTCTCTCTGTTCTCCGCGGGCGTATCTAACTCCAAACTTGGTTTAGGGGGCGGGGCCGATGGCGGGGGTGCTGCAGTATCTGAGTCGCAGAGGAACCCCCAGCCTGAGCAGGCGGACTACTGGTAGAGCACCCTCGCCGACCTCTGCCAGCGGAAGCTTTGGCACCAGCTCACCCTCAAGCTCGAACAGTTCGTCGCACGCATTCCGCACCTTCCAGATAGATAGGTCTACAGAGATGAAGACCCTCGCTGCAAGCTACGTCGGAATGCTCGGCTGCTGCCGCTGTTCTTGTGGGTGCGTGTGAGCATTCTTCCCTACCTTCCAGATCTACAGATACGGAACCCTACAAGCTACATCCGAATCCTCGGCTTCTAGACCTACGACGATCAAGACAACCACGTCAGCTGCTATGTCGGAATCCTCGATCGGCTGCCTCTGCTCCCGTGGATGGGCATTCCCCACCATCCAGATATCCAGACCGTGCAAGCTAGGCCTCGATCGGTGACCTATGCTCTTGTGGGTTTAAATTCCCCACCTTCCAGATCTACGGAGATCAAGAGCGTGCTGCGAGAAGTTTGTTTTGGGTAAAATTACGAAATTGAGGTCTCTGGCTTCTATAGCCGTTTTCTGCTTTTAGCAGCGTTTAATCTTCGCGGGCAAGCAACTCGTCGACGGCTTCACGTACCTCGTGATCCGCCTGCGGGGAGGTATGCAAATCTTCGTCAGGCTGCTGACCGGTTAGAGCATCAGGGTGGGGGTTGAATCCTCCGACACCATCGACAGTGGTAAACCCAAGATCCGGATCTAGGACAAGGAGGGGATCCCACCGGACGGACCAGCAGGGGCTGATCTTTGCCGACAAGTAGTAGGAGGAGGACGGTCTCACTTTGACAGACCAACAACATACAGAAGGAGTCCACCTTCCACCTGGTGCAAACCTAACCGTCTTCGTGGGCCATGCAGATCTTCCTGAAGACCCTCATCGGGGAGACCATCACCCTGGCGGTGGCGTCCTGTGAGATAGCATGGGCAATGTGAAGGCCAAGATCCAAGGAAGGGTCCGTCCGGATCAGCGGAGATCCCCGTTTCTTCTGTCCACTCAGCTCTTGTGTGTTCAATGCACAAGGGGCCTTCTGTGGTCATTGGAAAACTAGGATATATACTGAATGTTGTTTGTTGGTGATGCACTTCTATTTGGATGCAATGTACTTTACCTTTATGTGCGTAAATGTGTACTTGTAGTGAATAAATCCTGTTGTAGCTAAATTTCGGTGCGACAAATTTTGTGGATCAAAGAAACAAATATTTTGCATGTTGCTGCTGGCCTTCTAAACTTGCTGATGTGGCTTCTGTGATTGTCCTGTTTGCGTTTTAGCTGTCCCGCTTATAAAGAATACAACAAGGATGTTGCTCCATGTATGGTATGTGTAGGAAGCACGGTCATGTGAAAGCTTTGGATTGACCTGTGCCTATGTCGCCCGCCCCTCAGATAAGGGGGTAGCTTTATATGTTTTGGTGCCCACACTTTTTTGTTCCACACCATCTTGATAATTCTTGAGTGTGCACAATGCGGCATTCCATTTCTTCTCTTGCGCTCATGTATTCATAATTATGCTTGTCAGGAAGGTTTTGCTTTTACTTTTTGACTCTCGCATATATGCTGGGTGAGGCATAAAGGGATGTTTGCAAGTAAACAATTGCATGTATGCAGTAAGCCCTTATATAATTCCTCTACATATGAAAACACCCCCAAGGATCTCCTCTTTTACCACGAAAACATTAAAGGACAAACACTTGTTCTAGAAAGAAGAATTTTGATCTGTGTGAGACTCTGTTACATAGTTTACTTACTGCTATGTAAAAGAGGAATATATTCCATATGTTCATATGATGTATCTTGTAATCTTATCAGTAACATCCAAATTTACCTTTTTATATTGTGTAATCATGATTTCCTCTGCCGTTAACACTTTGTTATGGTTCTTAATTCAAATTGGATGTGTGACTGCCATGTTAACCATGGATGTTATTGCCTTACAGACATTAGTGCAATTCCAACCGCTCTTAATACACTTGTTGCTATTTCTTTGTCAATTTGATGGAATGATTAGTTGTTGAAGAACACAGCACATGTTACTGGTATATAAGCCGCATACACTATTGCTTGTGGATGTTACTAGAATATTAAGCATTAACTCGTACAATCTTGCTATTTATTGTCAAAAAAAGTTTTAAGAGAAGAAACTAATAAATCATACATCTTTCAGGCCTAGCTGCTGCTTCTTAATTCAAAGTATTACATTTTTCTGGAAGCATCAATGATTCTCCTTCTCAATAAGGTCCTGAGGGAGATCTCCATAGCTCAACTAGTGTGCAAATTATCTATTTTTCCATCTCACTTCTTTTACCTTGGATTCTTCTTAGTACTGTTATATAGTTCTTGATGATTCTGTTTGGCTTGCTTGCCTCGTATGAGACTTCAAATTTGACAACATATTATTGCAGTAAGGAGGTGGTTATGAATCTTGGTCAAGATTCTCTGTTCATGGCTTGGAGTCTGACAGTCTGTCAAGAGCGTCCTGGAGGGTGGAAATGATTGGGAGATTGCTGGCCCCACAAAGGGGGGGGGGGTGTCTAGGCTGGATGGAGATTAGTAAGTAAGGGAAGGTTAACTTACTGGATCTTAGAATATAGGGGCCTTGGTGTGCTATTTTTCTTTGATCTCCTTTGGTTTAATGTATGATCTGCAAGTTTCTCTACTGGTGCATAGCAAAATGATCATTAATATTTCTCGACAGTGATTTTTAATGTGATTTGGAGCTCGGTTTCTTTACCGGTTCATGGCAAAATGTATGATTGCTAATATTGCTCTACAATCTGTTTTAGTGTATGACTTGCATGTTTCTTTGCTGGCTCATGACATAATGGTCCTTATTTTCCCCCTCTACTCTTTTATCATATGCATTGCCCTCTAGGTTGGTGAATTATCTTGACATTAGCTATTAGTCTAACAGTAGAATATCCAGATTAGCAAACATGCAACAAACAGCTGCCAATTGATACTCTTGGAAGACACTCTAATGCATTAAGCCCTAGCATGAGAGATAAGACTATTGACTCTAGGGAGAGGTATACCTTTGTGACCTGAAATTTGCTGTAGTCCTTTTTTTTACTGTGACATAGAGGCTTATTTAACTTTGAACAGCATTAGTTCATTATTTTTTTTCATCCTTTAATCTTTTGATGTATATTATTATTTATGATTGTGATATTAGGGTTTTAGAGACTTCGAGACTTGGGCTTGAATGTTTTGCCCAAAAAGAATTTACAATCCAGAGCTTCCACTCACTCTGAGCTCAGCTGACATACGTGATTATTTTTGTAAATGTGTCTCCAATAGTATCTTGTCACATTTTCGTTCTTTTACCAAGTTTTTTGTTCTAGATCTTTCACCTGTTGTTGTTTCATCTATGGCTTGTACTCTTATTTCTTGGATGGAGGAAGAAATGAAAAGTTACATTTTTTAGAAGGTGACAAAAGTCACAATTCCATAGATATATGTGAAAGAGGTACAGAAAAGCCCATGAGGGCACACTCTTGGATAGGACAGTCCCCCATCCAAGTCACAAAGATTTAAAGGAGTTAGCAAAAAGCTGTTTTATCCAGAAGATAAAACAGGATTACATCGAAGATTAACTAAGCGATCAGCTGCCTCCACAGTCTGGTTTTGTCAGAAATAACAGAGCTGCCATCATTCAGGGTACCAGCTGCACGTCCCCACTCTTCCACCCATCTAAAAGTCTTCTTCAAGAGTTCATTCGCACTGTTGAATTGGTCACTAAATTTCCTTCTATTTCTTTCACACCATATAGTCCACAACATGGCCGGGCAAAAAAGGAACCATACATGTGTGAGATCCTTTGACGGAGAAGCAGCAGTCCACCATTTCAGCAGATTCAACACAGAAATGTGCTCCACCCAACCAATTCCAAGTACCCTACACATACTCTTCCATTGGATGGAAATAATGCCACATTTGCAGAATAAATGGAGTTGGTCTTCCTCAAAGTGTGCACAGAACATGCATAAGGAGCTTCCGGGAAGTTTAAGTCTCTTCGCCCTCATTCCCGTGAGACTTCTATTCCAGGCAATCTTCCATAGAAACACCCTTATTTTATTGGGAAGGTGGTTAGACCAAATAAGATCCTTCCACCAAGCCCTAGTACCACCATCATTCAAAAGCTGAACCAAGGATTTAACCGAAAAGAGCCCATTATTGGTCCATCTCCAGACTCTCTTATCTTGTACCTCATTGCAGATCCTAACACCATTGATTAAGTTTAACAAGACTATCAGTTCCTCTGTCTCCACATCAGTAGGGTTTCTTCTAAGCATTAGATTAACCTGGCCTGTACTGCTGTGAGACAGAACCTCTTCAACCGAAGCATCCTTGTTCTGGGCAATGCTGAAAAGATTGCTGAAAACCACAGTCAAATCTAGATTGGAGCACCATTTGTCCTTCCAAAATCGAATGTCCCTGCCATTACATACTTGGATTTCACTAGAGGTGACCATAAAATCAGCACATTTAAGAATGTTCCTCCATATGGGAGATAAATTATATCTTGCAAAATGAGAGAAACTCTATTTGCTCTCACCATGAAAGTACAAGTCATTGACAATTGCAACCCAAGGAGCATCCGGATACTCTCCTCTTCTCCACAACCATTTGGCTAACAAGGCTTTGTGGCAATCCCACAAAGGCCAATGCCTCCTTGTTCCTTGCTTTTGCACACATTCTTCCAAGCAATCAAGTGCATACCTCTCTTTTCCCTTTTCCCTCCTGCCCAAAAAAAGGAGCTCCTAAGTGATTCAATGATTTTTTCCACGGATCTAGGGATCTTCAAAACGGAAGCGTAGTATAAAGCCAATGAGGAAAGAACCGACTTAGATAGGATCAATCTTCCTCCTCCAGACAGAAAGCTGCTCTTCCATCCTTCCAGCCTGTTCTCAAATTTCTTTATGAGACCATCCCAATCCCTGGTCCTGGTGACACTATTCGAAAGGGGCAGCCCCAAATATTTGATAGGGAAGTTGCTTACCCTGCACTCTAGGGAATTTGCAATATCCTGTACCCTTTGCTGAGGCATGTTCAGCCCAACAATTTCAGATTTCTCATAATTGATTCTCAACCCCGTGATGATTTCCACCAAAATAAGCAAACTCTTTATATTCTGGATGTCCTCAATACTTCCAGGTGTAAACAAGAGAGTGTCATCTGCAAACTGAAGGTGAGATAATTGGATATGGCTTCTACCAATCCTGAACCCTTCCACCAAGCCCTGTTGAGCTGCACTATCCCAAAGGGTACTCAAAATCTGTCCAATGAGCAGAAAAAGAAGGGGAGAGAGAGGATCTCCCTGTCTTAACCCTCTTGAACTGTTAAAGAAACCACATGGTTCTCCATTGATCAGCACCGAGAATCTGGAGGAGGAAATACAGCACCTTACCCATCTTATCCATTTAGCATTGAATCCCATGATCTCCATAGTTTTGAGTAGACAATTCCAATTGATTGTATCATAGGCCTTCTCAAAATCAAGCTTTACCAGCACCCCTTGCTTATGCCTAATCTTGTAGTGGTGAATGGCTTCATGAGCAGCCATAAATTTGTCCAGGATGAATCTTCCCTGCATAAAGGCTGACTGGTTGAACCCAACTAGCTTATGGATGACCCTCTTGAGCCGAGTTGTAAGGATCTTGGTCATGAATTTATAGCATCCATTGAGAAGGCTAATGGGTCTAAAATCAACCATTCTATCAGCTCCCTCTGATTTCGGGATCAGGACAATGTGTGTGGAGTTGACAAGTTTAATCCCTTCCGGCCTATCATAGAACTCTTGGGCAAAGTTTACCACATCTGTCTTGATAATATCCCAACAAAATTGGTAGAACCCAAGGGAGAAACCGTCAGGATCTGGAGCTTTGTTGGGGTCCATGCTAAAAATTGCCATTTTGACTTCTTCTTCTGAAAAAGGTTCACACAGCTGTTCAGCATCAGCATCTTCTAACACAGGGAGCAACCCTTCTTGAAGATGGGGCCTAAGTGGGTGGTCTTCTGAGAAAAGGTTCTTATAGAAGGCAACAAACCTGGTCTTGATTTCCTCAGGTTTCTCAATGACTGCTCCATTTTCCTTGATATGCTCAATGGACAAAAATCTCTTCTTGGCACTTGCCACTGCATGGAAAAAAGAGGTGTTTTTATCTCCATCCTTAAGCCAATGTTCCTTTGCCCTCTGCTTCCACCTGATTTCCTCTTTCAACAGCTCTTCATTGTAAGCCTTCTTGAGGTCCTTCAAAGATTGCACTTCTTGTGTAGATAAATCCCCAGACTCACTTTTCAGCTCCAGCTCTTCAATTTTACTTATCATAGTCTGCCTTTCTGCTGAAACTCTTCCAAATTTCTTTTTTGCCCATTGTTTCATACATCTCCTAGTCCATTTAAGTTTCCCCTGGAGATTCTGAATTGCAGAAACTGCCTTTGGTGCTTGATTCCACCAATCCCTCACCAAATCTCTGAATTCAGCTTCCTTCTGCCACTTCAGCTCGTATCTGAAAGTTCTGAACCCTGCCTTCTTATCCTCCATTCTGAGATGCAGAGGGATGTGATCTGAAACCGATCTACAGAGCCCCTTTACATTTGACAATGGGAATCTCCTGAACCATTCTGCAGAAATTAGAACTCTATCAAGTCTTGATTGTGTGCTGACTTGTTGTAGATTAGACCATGTAAATTTCCTGTTCGGTATTTCCATATCCATTAGCTTGACCTCTCTAATCCATTGGTTGAAAGCTTCCATGTCCTTACTCCATTTCTGTCTCCCTGACCTTTCCCAAGGGTACCTAACACAGTTGAAATCCCCCAAGATGCACCAGGTTTCAGAAAACAAGGACTGCAATCTATACAGTTCTTCTAAAAAGGACTTCCTCTGGTGTTCAGTATGAGGCCCGTACACTGAAGTAATGACCCAGCTGTCATTATTTGACCTTCTATTCTTGCATGAAAAAGATACCGAGATGCTGTAAGTGCCCATATCACATATTTTCCCTTCAAATTTATTCCCATTCCATAATATCACCTGGCCTCCTTTAGCTCCATCTGCAGGGAGGACAGCAACCTCGTTCAGATTCGTCCCGTTCAACCTGTCTGAGGTGTCTTTGTCCAAGCTAGACATTTTAGTCTCTTGTAGGCAGATGCAGTCCAGCTGGAGAGATTGCACCAGGTCCCTTACTGCTCTCACCTTACTCTTCCCATTGAGGCCTCTGACATTCCACGAAACCAGGTTCATGGTAAAATAGTGATCCTCCCCTCCTCCTTGAGCTTCTTCCCTCTTAGAGTATCCACAATTTCATTGTTCTTCACGAAGTTGGCTTCCCTCTTTCCTATTTTAATTCCTCCACCCGTTCCCTTCCTCTTGATTGAATGATGTAGAGCATCATACCTTCTCAGTTTCTTCAAAAAGCTTAAGACCATAGCCTCCCTACCAGCAAAGGACACACCAATGCGTTGGCCCAACAGAATAATTTCATTCATCCAAGCATCTTCGTCAGTAGCCTTCTGTACTGCCAGCGGCACCTGACTCCCAGTGTAGGGTACAATCTGGGTACTCAGCGTTGCTTCCTGCATTTTCCTTGTATTCCACACAGCATTCAAACAATCTTCTACCATACCATCCTGTCTGCCAATTGAAGCAAATGTCTCCTCATTGATCTGACTGGCTTCCTCCGAATTGTCACTAACCCATGCTTCCCCTACCGGAATATTACATGATACCAGTTGGTCAATACTCAACTCTCCACTCTCTACCTGGTCAATCCCCACTGAAGACTTAAAACAAACCAGGGCCTTTGAGGGAGAAATTCTCGTTCCGTGGCTCAGAGGAACCTCCCTTCCGATGCTCTGTTTTCCTCTTTGAGTTCCGCTTGCAGACGCTCGGGGAAGACGACGACGGCTCAGGGTCGGGTTAACAGCAGACACCCGGACCGGTCCGGAACAAACCCGGTTCGCAGATAAGTCAGGATCCAAACGGAACAGGTCATAATGGGCCCCGTCTGAACCCGGATCCAGAATCCGACCCCGAACCTGTTCATCTTCTTCGCCCGTCACCCCACAGCCTTCACACCCTTGGATGGGCTTCGTCAACATCATCTCAGGACCACCGTAATGGGCTTCCTCCAATCTTTTTAAGAGACTTGCACCATCTCCAAGAGCAGAAGTCTGTTCAGTTCTGCCGCTCGAGGAATCTGGGCCCTTCCCAAGAACTCCTTTACCTTCGTGGGGCCTAGGATCTCTGCCGCCATGAATGCTCAATTTGAATTCTACCTGACTCTTCGCTTCCACTTGACTCGGTTCAACTGAGTTCGTCACCTTGGGAGCAATCTCGGACTCAGTCCCAGCTTCCTCAAGAACAGGAGGATAGTTGCAGTCCGGTTCCCCTGTTCCAGCACTTCCATCCCTTCTCTGTCTATATCTTCTGTACTCGCCCACCACTTCTGCCCAGGACCAGTCTCGCTCAGGCTGTTTGGTCAAAACAGAGGTTTCCTTCTCAACACGTACCCAGAATGCTGCACCCATCGCTGAGATCTTGATCTTATCCGGGATACCTTCAGCCTGATCAACGGAGACTTTAACCCGAGCGAATGAAAGATTATCTCCTCTGAGCCACTTGCCATCTACTTCTCTGAGTCTCCCAAACTTGGAGCAAATAGCATGGAACGAATTAACATTCCAGAGGTGAAGGGGCACTCCAAAGAGTTTACACCACACTTCGATACCGTCCTCTGCTGGGTCAGTGCCAACCTCGACCTTCCACGGTGAAACGAAAGCGGAGACACCTTCCTTCACCTCGAGCCTCCCAGTGGAGCAAACAGAGCTTCTCCACGACACCGAGTCAGTTCTTACAAGGAAGGAGCCAATATCGATTCTACAAATGCACCAAAGATTGACATCCGGCCATAATTCCTGCAGCCTCTTCCTCACTTCCTCCTTGTCTACAGCTTCCTCCTTACTGCTCTTCCGGAATGAGATAACGACGCAGCTTTCCAGCATTCTCTTAGCTGGTTCAACCTCGGCTGACCATGGAATTTCCACCACGCCAGGAAGGATTTTCATGCCGTTCGCTCCACCAGGAGCAGCAATCTGACCACCAGTCAATTGATCCTGTATGACACTCCCTTCTGGTTTTCTGGAAGGCTGTCGAAGAAGAGGACAGTGTCTCCTTCTATGGCCTGCTTCCCTGCACTGGAGGCATCGGACAGGCTCTCTACACACAACCGCATGGTGACCCTTCCCCAAGCACCGAATGCAGACATCTCTGTCTACCGGAAGCCCACCTTCAACCTTACGCCTCCTAAGGGCAGAGTTGCGCCGGCTCTTGCTCTGTACTACCATCCATCCTTCCCTTGTCCCTAAAAGTTACATTTAAACACAAGAGTGAGTGGTTCATGCACAAATTGTGTTAGATGTTCTAATTTGCCTTCAGCTAAATTCCCTATATGTCAGTTTGTGCTTTAAAAGTCTGGTTGTGGATATTGGTTTATATATTATATAAATATCCTATTAATATTTATAAGATATTCCATCTAATAGTATAATATTATGTATTATATATTTCATGTTATTTATTACTTACACATAGTTCAGTGTCCTTGGGTAGAGAGGTTGCATGTGTCGTTCTGTGTAGGTGACTAATTTTTTGCTTAGTTTTTCATATCCCGCTTTAGCATTTTTCTAGGGTTCATAATCGTTAGTAAATTGATAGGTCTAATTATGTATCCAGTTTCCAAGGGTTCCTTTAGCTTCAGTTCCCATTAGGAAACATGTGGGACATGCCATTAAAGTCGGCGAATGCTTTGAACCCGTTTTTTTTTAGAAGGTGACATAAAGTCACAATTCATTAATTAGTAAGAGAAAATTACATGGAGAAAACCCAAGAAGGCTACTCAACCTGAATGGGACATTCCCCCATCCAAGTCCCCATCTCAGCTCAACAAAATTTACATAAATTCTGTTTTATCAAAGAAATAAAACAGAAATACAAGGTAAAGGCAACATCAAAGAATCAATCCTCTCCACAATCTGGTCTTCTCAAAAATAACATCGCACTTCCCATTTAGAATATCAGCAGCTCTTCCCATTCTTCCACCCATCTAAACGAACTCTTCAGTAGTTCATTAACACTACTAAATTGGTCACTGAATTTTCTCCTATTTCTCTCACACCAAATTGACCACATCAGAGCCGGACAGATGAGAAACCACAATTGTTTAAGGTCTGTAAATGGACAGACAGCAGCCCACCAGTTTAGAAGATCCAACAGCGAAGACTGCTCCACCCAGTTCAGTCCAAACAATCTGCAGAGAGTCTTCCATTGAGTAATAATAATGCCACAGCCACAGAATAAATGCTTTTGGTCCTCCTCAAAAACAGCACAAAAAACACAAAGAACTCCCGGAGAAATGAAACTTCTTGGCCCTCATTCCCGTAAGAATTCTGGACCAAGCAAGCTTCCACAAAAACACCTTAATCTTGTTTGGAAGATAATTGGACCAAATTAAATCCTTCCACCAAACCCTGCAGCCACCATCATTTAACATCCGAACAATGGACTTAACCGAAAACAGCCCATTATTAGTCCACCTCCAAACTCTCTTATCAAGCACCTGTCCAGAAATCCTAACTTCACTGATAAGATTAAACAAGGATAAGAGTTCCTCTGTTTCCACTTCCGTAAGATCCCTTCTCATCATCAAATTAATCTGTCCTGCAGCATTATAAGGTAAAACTTCCTCAACCGAAGCCTCTTTATTATGAGTTATGTTGAACAGATTGCTAAATTGAGAAGACAGAATCAGACTAGAACACCATCTATCAGTCCAAAATCTTGTATCACAACCATTACCCACATGGATATCAAAGGAAATGGCCATGAAATCATCACTCTTAACTATATTCTTCCAAATGGGAGACAAGTTGTAGCTGGTTGAAGGGTAGAGACTCCATTTATTCTCAACATAAAAGTACAAATCGTTTACAATAACAGCCCAGCGAGTACCCGAACAATCCCCCCTTCTCCACAGCCATTTAGCTAACAAGGCTTTATTAAAGATGGCGATTCCACTAAGACCAATACCACCTTGCTCTTTGCTCTTACACACATTTCTCCAATTAATCAAATGAAGTCCTCTCTTCTCCCTTTTTCCTCCAGACCAAAAAAAAGAACTTCTAGCTGATTCAATTATATTTTCAACCGTCCTTGGGATCTTAAAAATTGAAGCATAGTAAGTAGCCAATGAAGAGAGAACCATTTTGGATAAAATCAATCTCCCTCCTCCTGAGAGAAAGCTACCTTTCCACCCTTCCAGCCTACTCTCAAATTTCTTGCTTTGAACCCGTTGCATTGTGGAGTTCATTTGTGTATAAATCATAAATGGCACTTATTTAATATGTTTTGAATTTGTCTTGTGATAGATCATGTGATCATATTACTTTTTGCAGGTTCTGATAGATTTAACAAATGACAACCCAATGACAACCCTGTCTACTGTCAGCAAATTGTGTCATGTGGAGGGGCCTGACACCTTGACTTCCTTAATTACAGGCCACTTCCCATCATTCAATGAGAGGGTCTCAGTCTCTGATTCACATGCTGATGCAGGGCCTCTGAAGAAAAAATATCTTAGTCTTTACAAGTTAGATTACTTACAGATATCTTGGACTTCCCATCATTCGACTTCATCCACCCTGTTCTTAATCAGTTGGATGAGAATGTCTCAGTCTCTAAGTCAAAAGCTGATGTAGGGCCTCTGAAGAACCAATATCTTAGCGATTACAAGTTAGGTTTCCTTGTGGATATCTTGGACTTCCCAGTGAATTTGGTGGAGAAGGACATTCGAAACAGGCTTGTTGTTCCTGCTCTACTACCTGTGGTGTCTTGTTGTTCGTCTTCTCTACTACCTGTGGTGGTTATGATTTCTTATTAGGATGTTATTATATTTCCTTGTGAATATTTTGGACTTCCCAGTGAATTTGGTGGAGAAGGACATTCGAAACAGGTCATCTTGTTGTTCCTGTTCTGTACTACCTGCGGTCGTTATGATTTGTTATTATCATGTTATCTCCAAAAAAAAATTCTTTTTGAAAGTGGATGGTACCACTGTGTTGTATTAAATGGAAAAAAGATGTACAAGTAAGTTGGCAAAAATCTCTCAAACTTCACTCTACAAAATGCCAAGATGGTGATTTTCACAGTGTATCACGCAAAAGAACACAAGAGGAGGAAGAATCCATAAGATCTTTACAACAACCCCTCATCCAATCCCTCACGCACCTTGCTGGAAATGAAGACAAAATTCTACCATGACAGGCTGCCTCCCTTATAAAGATCCAATTATTCTTCTCAATCCAAATAGCCCAAAGTGTGGCGTGGAGGATGAGCCACCATATAATGCGATCTCCCTTAAGAGTCAGGGGGTAAGCCCAGAACCGAATCAAGTCTTCTGCCTTGTCGTCTCCAGGTTATTAGTTAACAAAGCATGGATGTATATTGTTGCCTGATATTAAATATGGTTGATTGATAAGTATGTTTCTGAGTTGATTGATAAACATGTTTCCGATTTTCTTGCCATGTTATTCATAAAGAATTCCTTGAATTTGGTGTGTGGTGATGGTTCTCCCCCCATAGTGAAAATGTCAGAGAATGTTCATGAGCTAAAGCAATCATTCATCTTTTTATTTCATTGTTTTTTGAGAGTGTGACAGTAAGACCCAAGCATTCATTAATACAGGATTTGCCTACCGGGTGTTGTCTTTTTGGTGAGGCTGACAAGTCCATGCATCATTTGTTCACCACATGTTCCTTTGCAATAGAGGTTTGGCAGCTTCTGTGTTCTCAACTCAAAGTGAGACAGTGGACTCTTAAGCAAGATCCATGTCTGCGGTGGCTGATCTTTTATGCTAGCGTATGGGCCTTGTGAACTAAATAGAACAATAAGATCTTTAGGACGGAGACATCAACGGCTCACAAAGTTTTCTCTCTTGTTTGTGGTCATGTCAAATTATGGGCAAGGATCTCTTGTATGTACTTTGGATGTTGGTAACCCTCTTTATTTTGTCTTTTGGAGGAGAGATAG
Source organism: Zantedeschia hybrid cultivar (assembly GCA_030544215.1). Lineage (NCBI taxonomy): Eukaryota > Viridiplantae > Streptophyta > Magnoliopsida > Alismatales > Araceae > Zantedeschia > Zantedeschia hybrid cultivar. The sequence goes on along the minus strand of JARZZO010000002.1, from coordinate 17,692,842 downwards.
AGTTAGGGGGTCTGCCACACCACCTTGGTGTTTTGTATAGGGGGCTTTTGTTGTTGGCCCTTATTACTTTTGCATGTTGCTCTTCTTTTTCCTTTTACAATACAAATGGTGGTCTACATTAAAAAAAAAAGGACCCAATGCCCCACCCAGGCAACAGCCTCATCCAATTTTGAGGGGCCAACACTGAGGGTGGTAAAGAAACCCCTCAAATGATGCACCAAACTAGGCCAGGGCAGAGTCCAAGTGCAGACAGAGTCCAAGTGCATTGAAGAGGGGGTGGGAATTGAATACACAACCTTGCTTTCTGGGGTGAGCTTTGTATGCCAGCCAAGCCACCCACCTTTTCTTGGCATTAAAGTTTCCCTGTGCAAGCTTTTAATTTGAATCATTGGATACCTTTTTGGTTACTCTGATTCAATTACCTCTTTTTTCCTCTCTTCTTTTGAGCATAACGTAGAAGTTGGATACGTTCTTATTCTTTGCACTAAAATGTGCTAGTGGACTTGATGATACAAGAGGGTAAGCAGTGTGGATCCTTTGTAATGGCCAGATGGAGCTATACGTTAGGTTTCCTCCTGTGCAGCTGCTGTGAGCTGATATGTGAAGTATTCCTTGCCTTTGTGCTTAAAGGTTCTTTATTCAGGTTTCGGTCATAGAGTTGACCTGTGTTTTCCCCCTTTAACTCATGTGTCTTGTAGGACATAGGTTGATGATACCAGACCGGAGATATGCTTCAGCAGCATGGCTTCTTTATGGTGGCCAAAGCGAACTATATGCTACGTTGCCTTTGCAGGCTACTATGAGCTGACATATGGGAGTGTTCCTTGTTAGTGTGTTTGTAGTTATTTTTTTAGGTTTCATACCCTAGAAGCTGAGTTTTTTTCTTTTGGTCTCATGTGTCTCATAGGATACGGCTTGATGATTCAAGAGACATGGGTAAGCAGTGTGGCCTCGTTATGGTGGTATGCTGAGTTGCCTCCTGTGCAGGCCGCTGTGAGCTGGTGTACGGGGAAATTCTTTATCTGTGTGTGTTCTGGATCCCTTATCAGGTTTCATGTCATAGAACTGACTCGTGTTTTTGTCTCATGTGTGACTTTTGTTTATTTCTCAACTGGGAAAATGGGTGATGCTACATTTAAAAACAAAGTGTATACATCCTAATCGAACAAGTAAGAATAGTTGTTGACTCTAATATCCCTTCAGTTTAATTTGCTTCTTGGGCATTGTACATTACAATTTTGCATTATGACTTTGTCATGTTGTTAATTTGCAGAGGAACAGCATCTGCACCTCACACCAAAGCTAGAGGAATTGTTTTGTCAGAGGAGGAAAATGAATAGTATTATTCTTGTGCGCATCATGTAGTTTGCTCTTTTGCCATGTGATGATATTCTCCACTTTGTTATGCAATTTGCATTGTCTGTCTGATCTTCACAATTTCTCCTTCCACTCGTTAAGGCAAGTTTTAACTTTCTTGGTTTATGTTTTCGGGAGAAAAAGGGAATGAGGAAACGTTTTGAACTGCCCCAACGAGTAAACATTCTGAACTGCTCCTTTGTTACCCCTTTTTGTGAAGGTAAGAATTAGCTCATGTGCTGATGCATGCACTCGTAGGCACCATTTTAGTTAACGTAAAATGAGTGCAATAAGCTTTGGTCATAGTTTCTATTTTGTATTTTTAGTGTGGTGTCTTTGAAGAGGCAGGTTTCAATTGACCCTTTGTCCATCTGGTGAAGGTAAGAGGTAGCTGGATATTTGTACGTATACTTGTTTGTACCTTTTTTCTGAAACTAAGGTGAAGGCAATACCCTTTGGTCATATTTCTAGTTTGTATTTTTAGTGAACCATGTTGTGAAGTGACAAGTTCCACATGTACATATCCTTTCAATTATGCATATTTTGAAAGGTTTATTGCCTTCTTTTGAAGATAGGACACATGATACTTTCAGAAAAGAATACATGACAAATATGTTGTTCATAATAAATTAACTCATTTTGAAGATATTAAACATATTCATGTATAGTTTCAACGTAGTCAAGTTGCTTATTTAGTTTCATCTGCTGTTCAACCAGATGAATTGTGATACTTCAATTATCTGAAGCTTATGTACGTACTTAAGACTGGAAGTCCATCCCATGCACTGATCCCATGCACTGCTTTGTTTGTTTATTTTTATCATCTTTTACAGGTGATAGTTATGGGTAATCTGCTGTCCGATAACTTTAATGATAAGAGGTAGCAATCTTTGTGCAAGAATGCAGCTGATATTTTCTCTCAACAAAATTAGTGATTTTATGACTGATCCTCCATCCCTCTCTGCCAACAAAAAGGATTCTTTTTTAACATGTTGATTTGAGTAAGCTTTTTCCCTTGGGAATGGAAGGGGGCAGATTAGAGAATACTTATAGTTGAGGAGGTAATGCCTAATTGAGTAGCAATACTTTCAAGGACTCATAGGTGTCCATTATATTTTCCATCGCGTTTGGATACGATCCCAGAGAGATCATACCTTCCTATCAAAGGTGTCTTTCTCTCATGGTTTAGCTTATTTTGTAGGTCTAGGGGAAATTTTTTTGTTTGGTTTTCCACCACTAAATGGTCTCATGGAACTTCCGACTGATTCTTTCATGGATTGATGTTGGGCAGGGAAACTGGGCCGAGCACCTTGCGAAATATTTGGATCATTCATCGAATCTAGCTGAACTTAGGTTGATGTGACGAAACTTATTATAATGTCTGTGATGATAGTTAAGCTAGAAGATTGTCCTTTGAATTTCTCTTACTCTTTTTCTTCTTTCCACATGTTTGCACGAGGTGGGTATCTGGTCCTATGCTTGCTTCATCTTGGAACTACTGACTCTTAATATCCCTTATGGGGAACTCCCAGAATCTGAAATCCAGCAAGAGGGTACAAATACCTGGGTACATTTTTGCTGTTACTACTTGTAATTATCCTGAGAACTTGTATCTCTTTACTCATTTTGTTCCATTGTCGAATATCTAGTTATTTGGTCCCTCCCCTATTCATGATGATTATCTGCTTGCAGATTGTTGATTTGGGTAGTGTGTGCGTGTAGCTATTTTTTTGTGTGGAATATCTGTTAAAAGGAGGTTTATATGTGTCCCTTAATCCTTGACAACAGTAAAGCTTCAACAGTATATATTTGCTCAATCATAATGTGAACTTGATGAATTCAGGACCTGAATTATTATCTCACATCCCTTAAACCCTTTTTTTTTTTACCTATTCCTTTGTGATGGAATTACTTCTTTAAGATTTGTTAGTCTGACTATGAATTGTGTTATGGCAGCATACTGAGGCAATGACATCTTAATTTTGCAGAGGAAACAGAGGACCTTTGCCATCTGGTGAAGGTAAGACTGTAAGAGGGATCTGGTGTAGGCAATATATGTTCTTGTTTGTACAATACAATGTGAAGGCAATAGGTTATAGTTTGTATTTTTAGTATACCGTATTATGAAGTGATAAGTTTCACATGTCCATATCCTTTCAATTATGCATCTTTTGAAGTTTCTTTTGGAGATAGGAAACATATGTACTTTTGGAAAAGGAAACATCACACATATGTTGCACATAATACAGTTATGGACATAGTAAAGTTGCTTATGTAAAGTTTAATTGGCTGTTGTTTTTGAAGTTGACAGTCACATTTCATTAGAAAAGAAAGATCCAAACTCGGCCAAAGGCCAAAGCGAAAGAAAAGGCCTGAAGGCCAACCCAAAAATAGGACTCCAATATGGTTCTAGAAAGGGACCAAACCTTATGCTACTCTTTTATTCTGGAAATAAAATAGATAAAAGACACAAAACAACAACGTACTGGACTCCTTAGCAGATGAAGTCCTTCCATTTACCTGCCCTGGATGGAGATTAAATCTCCCTCCCTCAGCCATGGAATGCAAAATCAGCCAAGGATCGACCGATTCGGATCATGATATATTAAATATTGTTGGTTGAGTCTTTTCTATTTGGATCTAATGTACTTATCTGAATGTGCACAGTTCTGTACCTATTGATGAGTAGAACCTATAACAGGTAACACAAATTTTGTGGATCAAACAAATACTTGCATGTTGCTTCTGGCCCTCTAAGTTGCTGATAAACCTTGCAAACTTCCTGTCATGTGTGCATGTCTTTGGTTCTTCAGTTAACCGCAAGAATTATGACGCTGTCGGTTCATTCACCATCTCATTTTTCATTGACTTTTGGTCCATGTTCTCCCTCCCTTCCTCCCATCTCATTTCTTTTTTCATCCTGCTGGTGTCCTTTCAATACTTACCTTAACATGCACAGTCTGTACTGGCTGGTGAACAGATCTTGTTGTAAGTTATTCTACACAAAAGTTGTGGATCAAACAAACAATGGTTGCTTGTTTTCTTTTTTTGTATATCCATTATATGATTCTCTGGTTATGTATAGGGATACGGATTGCAATTCTTTAAGGAGGCTGCAAATCTCAATTGCTGTTGACGATCTTCCATATGCCATCTCCCATGGTAGTTCTTGTAATTAGTGGTGTAAAGAAGAGTGAGCATCTGCCTTTTTTTAACTCTGTTTGTTGTTTGCTTTTTGTAACGACCCAATCCCGAGCTAGGTAAGTGGAGAGGGCTATCCATATGAAAGGGCTACCCGCAAGTGAAGCGGTGTGGAACGGCTACGGTATAGAGCCGCCATGGTGTGGAGCTACCATTGCATTTGTGGGCTGTGATGGGAATGAATCAGGTTAGTACTGTATTGGAAAATGGAAAAAAGTTATTAGGCTATATATGTGGGATTTGTATCTATAACTTGTGAGGCACTTTTTTGAGACAAAATTATATTGGTTTTTAGCCCAAAATAGGTTATACCTCACAAGAGTTAGATCGGACTATTGTAGAATAGTATCAGCGCAGGGCCCATGCGGTGCGATACATGCTAGTTCGGGGATGAGCTACGTAAAAGCTGATGGACTTGTAATGACCTAATCACGAGTTAGGCAGGAGGGGAGGGTTGCCTATAGGAAAGGGCTACCCGTAGGAAGGGACTACTTGCAAGTGAAGTGGTGTGGAGCTGCCATGGTGTGGAGCTACACCTCCATCTAGGGGTTGGGGCAGGAATGAACTGGATTAGTAGTCATGTATCATAAAACCAAAAAAAGTTACTAGGCTGTATATGTGGGATTTGTATCCATCACCTTTTGGTGACAAAACCATGTGGCTTGGCCCTCACAAGGGTTTGATCGGACCATTACACTTTTCCCCTTGGTTTGCGTTCTAGGTCTCCTGTGGGCAGCATCACAAAAATTATCCTGCAAACTAGAACATGTTATAACTCTTCTCTTTGCGGTCAATGTTTGAAGCTTTGTGCTGCACTTGTTCCTGCAGAAACTTAAGTAATCTTCCATCTTGTGTCTTACAACCCATTTACCCAAGGTTGTCTTTCCTATGTTCTGTCTCTTTATTTGCAATTACTAGAACGACGAGGAATCAGTACCATTGGCTTTTCTGTTTATGTATGGGATGTACCGGAGAAAGAGACAAAGAAGCTGAGATCAAATGAGTAGCATTGGTCAGACTCAAAAAATGTAAAACAGATTCCATTGATCAATTAATTGGATCCGTAAACCCAATGAGCCTACCGCTAGATACCATTGAAACTGGGTTTTAAGTTTCATCGAGTGTGGTCCGCAGGTCCTAATACTTACGTTGTGCCTGGAAGGGACACTAAGTAGTAGCAAGGCCTAAGGGCAAGCGTAAAGAAAAGCTGAGCATACACACGTATTCTTCTAGATAAGCTATAGGAGTTTTATTTTTAAAAGTTGTCATTAGCACATTATTCCTTTTTAATCTTAATTCAATAGACATCCATCTTCGTTGTTCATTTACCAAGTCCACAGAATCCACATGGAATAGTAACTTGATTACTCACTGGTTCAGAGGTGCATGTCTGTGCTTGTTTATTCACAAATTTGGTGGCTCTCACGAAGACAATTGGGGAACATTGTCAAAAGGGGTTGATGCTTTCTCTCAAGCAGAAGAGCTTGTTGCCTTGATTTTTATATATTTTTATTTTGCCCAAAAATACAGCAAAGATATGAAACTACCTACCCAAGAACATTTAAGAAAATTTCTGTCTACAAATTTCCCTGACAAAGTTGAATGGAAACAGTAACTTACAAAGTAAAACATACAAAAAGAAAAAAGACGGGGACAATAATGAAGAAAAGGAATTAGGACATGTAGGTGTTAAAATTTCTACGTCATCAGGCAGCGTGAAATCAACGGCATGCAAGTAGAAGCATTTTTGTTTGAAGTGTAAATTTTGTACTTGAGGATGCAATCTTTGCTGGGGATTTTAATTTCTCCTACACTCTATTTTTGTATGATGTTTGTTGTCTCATATAGTGTCTTTGTAGTTTTATTTTGAAGTTCTTGTACATTTGTGGTAGAGGAATCTCTCCTCTTCCGCATCATTGTATTTCCTCCATCTATTTTAATAAAGTTGGTGTGGTACAGTCCACTTTCTTTCACAAAGGAAAACAAAAACTTTTGGAGAGAGCAACTGATAACATTTCACATTACTTTTATCCCTATTTCTCAACAGTTACTTTTTTCTTTTGTTAAGTCAACTGTAAATAAGTTTGCTATCCACTTTGAAAAATCCGTAAATAAGTTTGACTTATTGCTCATGAAAGAATATAATCATTAATCAAGGATATTGTTTCATGTATGGTATTTGTGGGAAGCACACAGTGGTGTGAACTGTGAAGGCTTTGAATTGACCTGTTCCTATGTCACCCCCTCTGACAAGTGGTAGCTTATGTTTTTTGCTGCTCATACATCTTCGTCCCACACCATAGTGATAATTACTGTGTGTGCACAAGGCGGCAGTAACTTTTTCCATTTCTTTTCTGCCACGCATGTGTTCAGTATTTTTGTCAGGAAGGTTTTATTTCCCTTTTTGACTCTTGCTGCTGGGGGACGCAATCTTTTTGACATCCAAGTAAAGGGATGTTTGCAAATAATCCCTAAACGATTGCATATATACAGTAAACCCTTCAATATTCCTCTACATATGAAGATGCCCCTAAGGATCTCCTCTTTTATGATGAAACCTTTAAGCGTTTTTTTTTTTTTTTTTTGGTGGGAGGGGGGGGAACTCAAACACCTGTCCATACATAAAAATATTCTGTTTGAGACTTTGTTACATAGTTTACTTACTACCATGCAAAAGAGGAATATGAAATAATACTTGGTGCACACATGGGGTGCTGCACAAAAACTGATATTTTTTTTTTTTCTGAATTGTGTTAGGTCGGCCACATCATTCCCTAAATGTCCATACAATCCGACCGGACGACCCAAAAATTTCAAATATTGAAAAGCCGAGCCCAATGAGCAGTGAAATTTTATTGTTCCTTGGGCTCAGGTTTTGTTTTTTAAAATTTTTATGGGATGCCCGATCAGAGATCAGATTATATAGACGTATCAAGCATGGTGGGGCCAACCTTAAAAAAATTCGAAAACTAAAAAAAATGCTGCTACTGCAGCTGTATGATCTAATAGATAGGACAGCTTGCGTGCCGTGAGGGCTGCACCGCACCGCATGCAGTGCTGCAAGTATTACTCTTATGGAATATATTCCATATATTCTACTGTCCTTGAGACATCCACCTTTAGGTTTTGTAACCCTAACAGAACCATCCAGGTTTACCCCTTTTGTATTGTGTAATTAAGGATTCCTTCTGTAATTAACATTTTGTTATGGTTCTTAATTCAAATTATGTCACATGTGTTACTGCCATGTTAACCATAGACATTATTGCCTTACAGTCATCACTGCAATACCAACCGCTCTTAATACACTTCTTGATATTTCTTGTCAGTTTGAGAGAATGAGTTTATTATTGTTAAAGAATGGCACATGTTTTCAATCAGCCACATACATTATTGCTTGTCACATGTTTATAGACTATTAAGCATTCTTAACTTGTACACTTTTTACTATTTCTTGTAAAAAAATCTAGAGAAGAAACAATTATATGATACATCTTTCAGGTCTAGCTGCATCTTCCTAATCAAAGTATTGCATTTTTTTTTTCTGGACGCATCCCCTTCCTCACAAAGGTCCCACTAAGGGGCATCTCAATAGTCCAACTAGGGTGCAGATTATCTATTTTTCCATCTCACTTATTTTCCTTGGATTCTTCTTACTACTGTATATAATTTTTAGTGACTCTTTTGGTTGCAAATTTGACAACATACTCTTGCAGTACAAAGGTAGTTCTGAATCGTAGTGCAGATTCTCTGTTGGTGGCTTGGACTCTGAGAAGAGAATTCTGGAGGCTGGAAATGATTCAGAGATTGCTGGTCCCAGGAAGGGCCTGATGGAGATCAGCAAGGGAAAGTTCTGCTTACTGGATCTTGGAATATGGGGGCTTTGGTGTGCAAAACCCCTCAAACATATGGTTTCTTTACTGGTGCATGGCAAAATGAATCATTAATATTCTCTACAATGATTTTTAATGTGTTTTGGTGCATGGGAAAATGCACGATTGCTAATATTGTTCCACAATCTGTTTTAATGTATAACCTGCTTGTTTCTTCACCGGTGCATGGCAAAATGATTGTTATTTTTTTTCATCCACTCTTTTATCTTATGCAATGCCCTCTGGGTTGGTGAATATCTAACATGTTTTAACAACAGAATATCCACATCGGCAACATCCAACAAACCACTGCCAAGATACCCTTGGAAGACGCTTTGTAATATGCATAAAACCGTAGCTCGCTAGGTAAGACTATTGACCCTGGGGAGAGACTAGTCTTTGAGACCTGAAATTTACTATGGTCATTATTATTATTATTATTATATTTTGCAGTGACATAGAGGCTTATTTAACTTTGCATAACATTAGTCTATCGTTTACTTGTTCATCCCTTTTTTTGATGTATTTTATTATTTATGATTGTGATATTAGGATTTGAGAGACTTCGAGACTTGGGATTAAAGGTGTACGGTAAGTTCCTTTGTTGCGGCCAAAGAGAACTTTCAATCCAGGGCTTCCAGTTCAACTCGCTCTGTTCTCATCTGACATACCCCATTATTTTGTAAATGTTTTTCCTATAGTAGCTTGTGGCATCTTGGTTCTTTTCCCAAGTTTTATATTCTAGAGCTGACACCTGTTTTGTTACACCTATGGCTTTTATTCTTGTTTGCTTTTATTTCTCAGTTGTAGGAGTCATTTAAATCCAATAGTGAGTATTGCATGCATAAGTTTGTTTAGATGTTGGTTCTAATTGCCTTCAGCTTAATTCCCTTCAGGTCAGTTTGTGCTTTAAAATTCTGGTTGTGGATTTAGGAAACTTTCACTAGTACTTTAATAGTGCTATCTATACCTGGACTTGTCATTTTCACAAGTATGATCACAGAAAGCTGAGTCTATGAATTTTTGTATGTGGTTCAGTTGCTGAAGTTTGTTCCATGCATCCTCTTTTGGACCACATTTATACTGGTACATCACACGCTCACGTTGTTTATGATCTTTGTGACTACAGCAACCAAAGTATTTTCCTAACATATTTTGGCTTTTTTATGTTTGTGCGATTGGGATGCTCTTTGGTTTATCTATCATACTCCAGTAAAGTGAAAAAAGAAATCGTAAGTTCTCCACTTAGTAACATGCTGCTGTTTTATATGACCATAAATGGGCCACTACAATGTGTGGCTAAGATTATTTGATGGAATTATCATCTAGGGTTCATGTAGAATTGATGCATATACAAGCAATGACTATAAACATTGAGGTATAATATTTTTGTTGGGGGTTTAAGTTGCTGGGGTTTGTTACACAGATCCTGTTTTGGAGCCTTTTATGGTATATTCTTTTGTCTCTTTTGTCTCATAGGACAACGTTTAAGTTAAACAGTGGTGTATAGGTAAATTGTATGGCTCCTTTATGTTGGCCAAAGGTATATGCTAGGTTGTGTCTTGTGTAGGTTGCCATGAGCTGATAGAAGAGTGTTCTTTGTCAGTGTACTTGTTGTTCTTTTTTTTTCAGATTACATATAAAGAGGTTACATTCACAAAAACAGTTATGATGAAAGTATTATTATTATTTTGCTGCTTCTAAAGTGCAACCTCTTTCACTTGATTAGGGCATGGGTACTGAAATCAGTTGGAGTAGAGTGAATGTAGCTGGATTTATATACTTTCTATGACTCATGGTATTAGAAATCGGCATTATATATATATGAGAGTACAGTGTTTCCATACAAGTCGTAGGATAAAGGTGAAGTCGACAGAACTTTGTTCATTGTCAGGACTTGTTAGAATCTTGATTCTTTTGTCAAACTCAAAAGCTTTAGACTAAGGGTTGTCTAGATGTAACTTGTAGATGTGTCTAGGCTTATGGTCATTTGTCATCATGATCTTAGCCTAGATGGTAAAGAAAGATGTTTACCATAAACTCACTTGAGTTTATCATAGCTCGAGATTATCATAAATTCAAAGTCCCCTCGTAAACATATTTTTCATAATCTTAATTGACGAAGAACCCAAATCAACAAATAGATGGTTAAAACATCATAAATTTGACATCATGTTAATCACACTATTCAAAGAATGCAGCAGATTTTACCTAATGGATAAAATTTGTTGGAACTTTTCTCATCTATTGAGATGCTGAATCTTTCTGCTAGATGGTTTTCGTTTAACCTAGGCTTCGTCTAATATATAGTTCTGTTTTCTTCCCCTTATGTTTGTTTTTGGGGGTATGCATCCCGATGTCGGTCTGTCCCTTCCGTGGCTCTAGGGTTTCTATTTTAGGTACACTCTTCACATCGTTTCCTGCTATTTATTGCTTACATAAATGCTACATTCCCATGTGATTTCTTATGAGATGATCAAGTAATTATTCATCGTGATGGTTTTCATTTAACCTAGTGTTTATCTGATATGCAGTTTTGTTTTCTGCAAACTCAGGTGCAGATCTTCATCAAGATAGGACCATCTGTCTTGTTGTATGCTTCACGTGTGAGGAGGTATGCAGATCTTCGTCAGGACACTCACCGGCAGGACCATTGAGTTGAATCCTCTAACGCCATTGACCATGTCAAAGCCAATATCCAGGACAAGGAGGGGTGTCCACCCGAGCAACAGAGGCTGATCTTTGCCGGCAAATAGCTGCGGAGGACGTTCACACCTTGACAGTAGATTTTACAACAACGTCCAAAAGATGGAGTCCTTCCTCCACTTGGTGCGCTCTCAAATCCTCGTCAAGACCCTCGCCGAGAAGACCACTCTGGTGAGGGTGTCTTGTGAATCCATCGACAGTGTGAAGGCCAAGATCCAGGACAAGGAAGGTGGGCCCACCTCTGGACCAGAAGAGGCTACAACTCTACTGACAAGCAGGAGGGTGGCCCCACCTTCGCAGATGACAACAACATCCAAAAGGAGTCCTTTCAGTGCTTATTTGTCTTCCCGGCTCCGTGTGTCCCGTGATACTGCGGCTCCTTGCCCGTTTCATCTTCCACTATGCTCTTGTGCTTTTAATGCAGATGGGCCCTTCTATGATTGATGATGGGAAACGTGTGTGATATACTAAAAGTTGTTGTGTGTCCTTTATATTTGTGTTCAATCTATTATTTGAATTTGCGCAGTTCCATACTTGTTCTTAAGGATTTCCAAACTATGTATATATGATTACGTTATTTTCTCAGGTTTATAAATTTTTACCTTTTTTATATTCTCCTGTTTCCTCAGGATTGTTTTGATATGTTTTTTTTTAATGATTGCCCTTCTTACAAAGCCTCTATCTCTTTGTCTCTCTCCAAAAAAGAAATTCTAGTTGTGCTTGGTAGCAAAGTGAATCATAAAACCATATGTAGAATCAGACATTTGACGGAAGGCCTTTTATGTATGCTTATCTGCTTGCACTTGTTTGATAACATTTCCTGGGTTCCGTTTGATATTCGTTGAGTTCTTGACATCTTACAGGTTTTCACTTTCAGGCTTTCTGCAAAAAGTCTTATATTTATTTATTTTATTTGTCATAACTTTACGTACACATTTTGGATTTGTCTATGTAAATCCAAGTTGAATTAGAATTTCTGAATGATAGGTTTATTGTTACTATTTTTTAATTTTACTTTTCCTTTTGCGCTAATATGTGCATTTTGTTATAGATCATGGTTTCGTTCTTATTGTTGCCATTAGGGATGTTTGTAGATTTGCAGATTATAATACTTATGTTGAAATGTTGTAAGATCATGGACAATGCCACATTTCTCAGTAAACATAACTATGCAATGCAAAATGATTCCTTAAATGTTGGTTACTTCTTCACTTTCGGATCCTTGCATGACATATTTCTGCCTCAAATTTATTTGACAGGATCATTTATTTGGAAGTTGGAATGAGAACAAAGGTAGACAATGAAATATTGTTGCTTTCTTTTTTTGTCAGGCCAGTGATAAGTGCAATCAACTTTTTTTTTTTAAGGTTGTTGGACAATGCATAGAAATCCATATTTTAAAGTTATCATGTGTTTGATGCTAAATTATCTCCTTTTTTGGTGGTGATGTTGCAATCTGTATTCTTAGTAGATCTTTCTTTGCATCAAACTTATCCCTGCATTTCTATGAAGAAGTCAAGTTGTCTCTTAAAAGGTATGCCTGAACTATGTCAGCCTTCCAATTTCATCTTAAAATAAGGTGCAAACTTGCTAGGATATGTGATTTTATACAAGACTTTGTTGCTTATGTTTGTTTCCATTATAGAATTTTTTGCATCTTCACTTAGAATTTGACATAAAAGCATAAAAAGGAATGCTCGGGCACCATAATTATCCACGTTCAAAAAAAAAAATCATCCATCCAGTGGATTGGATTTGAGTTGTCAAGTTGTGCATATTACTATGTTCTGTGGTCTGGATACATAAATGTGTTAGCATTATGCAACCATTGTTTCTGTAAATAGGAATTGACTGTTATGGTACCCTCTCTTCTTTAACATTATTTCTCGTGAAAATTTGCGGATGACAGTATCTGCACTTCATCAGCTGACTTAGGCGGGCATTGGGGCATTCAAAGATTATCTTACTCAGAGATATCAAATTCATGTCAAAGCGTCGAAGATTGTCTGCTATAGAATATGAAGTCCATGTGCCCGTGCTGGAGAGATTCATATAGGTCATTCTAAATGATAAAATGTAACTCATAGTTGTCTCTGTTATTTTCTACAATTTATGTATTCCAACCAGCCTCCTAATAGGAAACAATTAGATGTCTTTTCATGGCTGAGACTTTCAAATTTTGATTTCTCACGTATTTGGGGAATATGCTCTATAGTCCTCTCAAGCATTGTTGGAGTTTTTTTTTAGGTTGTAAGTTCTATTTTCCTTCACTGACCGAGCATGCTCACTTGGTACTGGAGTTCGGTGGGTGGGTTTGCACAGGATTGGGTGGGGGTGGAGTTGACATTTTTTAGTTCATTTGAACTCTTCTCTGCCAATATGTTAGATACGTAAAAGAAAGTTTTCATTCCCTTCCTCTTTAATCCTTCTTTGTCCCGGGACATCATTCTTTTTCTTTGCATGGATTTTCCTTCCATTCATGCTTTAAATCGTGATAGTTGGTTAAAAATGACTGTTTAGGTAAAAGATCCTTGTATATGTCTTCTGAGAAGAATGAGACCTTGTATAGTTTTTGGCTTCTTCTGTAGGTACACCAACATATATGTATAGGTATTGTAGAATTTAATGTATCAAAAAAGCGTTAACGTTGAAGAACAAATGTAAAATCTATGATCAGTATGAACTTTCTCTCTTCGTATGCTTTCTTTATCGATCATCATTTACTTATAATATAATTGACCATGGTGACACGCTCTATTCAATATGAAAGCAATATGTACTAGATGACATGGGTTGTACTTTCTATTAGTATCTGATGTACTTATCTTAACATGCCCAAGTTTTACTTGTTGCTGAATAGATCCTTTTGCGGGTAAAGTTCTTCAACAGAAAATTTGTGGATGAAACAAGCACTGCTTGCATGTACTTGTTTGCGTATCCATTGTGTTGATTTATCCACTATTCTCAACCTTGGGGTTTGTCCAACATTCTTGGTGACTGATTCTCTAGGTATCTCTAGTAGGACATGGATTGCTATTCTTTAGGGGCTGCTAATCTCAGTTAGTGTTGAAAAACTTTTTTGTATGCTATATGTCATGGCAGTTCTTGTCATTTGTGGGGGGGGATACAAAAGAATGAGTATCTACCTTTTCCCCCTTGTTTGTTGTTTACACTAGAAATGGCCTTTATAACTGGTCTCTTCGTATGTAATGTTTGAAGTTTTACTTTGCAGTTGATTCGTAGAATAAGTTGTTTTCCATGTTATGCAGGATAAGAATATAACCCATTTACTCGGTGTTCCTTTTCTTATATTCTGTCAAATTTGTTTTTTTATATTGTGTGATTAATTATTTCTTCCATAATTAACATTTTGTTGTGAGGGAAGACTACAACCCATTTGTTCAGCCTTTCTTTTTATCTATTGTACTCCAGGTATGCGGAAAAACCAAATCACTAGAGAAGTATGTTGCCTCTATGCACGGTCAAGTTACATCGTAAGTTGTTTTATGTTTAAATTCTAATAGTTATCCATTTTAGAGGAGAATGTTCATATATTTTGACTTTTTCCCTGTTGACTTTTCATATATAAAATATAATCAACCATGTTACCTTTTTGCATCGTTTGCTTGCTTATAAGATCTTAGACAGTACGACATAACTATTTATGTAATCATTGATTTGATTATATAAATGCTTCCTCTTAATGAATAAGTATATGTATCAATCATTTACAGTTAGGTGTTTTGCATGTATATCTCTGACTTTGTTGTTTTCTAACATTATCCCTATTAGTTCATCAAATGTTTAGTACACTTTGAAATGTAATGTATTTTACCTTGATGTGAAAGAAAAAGAAGAAAAATAGAGAATTTTCTTTTACAATTTTTACGAGGGAGAACTCCTAGTAGATACTTACAAGTTGGTCTTTTTCCGATGTACATCTTTGAATTTGTAGTTATTTAACATTATCTCTATCATTTCATCAAATTGCCACATACCCTTGAAATGCAATGTACTTTTACCTCATTACTTTAGTATTATGATCTGTCTCCCTAAGTTAATTGTAGTTGAGTTATTGTAAATCGAGTGTAAAATGACAACTATCCATAATATGAGAGAAATTAGAGAAAAAGAACAAATTTTAGTTTTATCTAACTTTAAGGAGTGTGCAATCAATATGATAATTCTGGATGCATGAGCAGAAATCCTAGTACACTTGCATGCACATTTTTAGAAGAACTCTTTCGGTCTTTCCTGCTTTCAGTTCATGTTGCTTAGAGTCTAGGAAAAAAATCCAGTACTGTATCCCATTGAATGTCCACTTGCCGTAGATTCTGTTGGTCAACTCACTGTTGTATATGTATATTTAATGGTAGGTATACTTCATAAAATGTCTACTTGTCATTTTTTTTCAATATGTACTTTATCCCATAAAATGACCATTTGTCATTTTTTTTCCTTGCTATTAAAAGTGAATTCTTTATTTGAACCATAGACATTATTCCTCTGCTAGCAGACCCTAGATATTTATAGTTGAAATTGCTTAAAGAAGTTTTGCATTAACCATTACGTTGTTTGACTTGCAAAGGGATTTTTATTTTCAATGTTATAAAGTCTTACCCCGCTATGTTTCCTTCGGATTGTTTGGTTTGCCTTTTGAGAAATACTTGCTCTTCATACTTCATTTGTCATTTATATTTCTTTCTGCTTACTGCTCTTTATTATAACTCTTGAAGACCAT
This sequence comes from Zantedeschia hybrid cultivar, assembly GCA_030544215.1. NCBI lineage: Eukaryota > Viridiplantae > Streptophyta > Magnoliopsida > Alismatales > Araceae > Zantedeschia > Zantedeschia hybrid cultivar. The sequence continues at coordinate 17,676,966 of JARZZO010000002.1, read as the reverse complement.
TTAACCTATAATGGGACACAATTGCTTTATGCATGATGAATAAGACTTGTTGATACAGGATATATGGGCAAGCAATGAGGCTCGCTTATGGTGGTCAAAAGGAGCTATATGCTAGGTTGCTTGCCATATGGTGCTGCTAGGAGCTGATATATTGAAGTATTATTTGTAAATGTTTTTCTGGTTTGGTATCCTAGAGCTGATGCTTGTCTTTTTGTCTCATGGGATAAGTCTTGATGATACGTGAGAATAGGAGCGATGAGTAAGCAGAGGGTCTCGTTTGTGGTTGTCAAAGATAGTTATATGTTACATTGCCTCCTGTGCAAGATGTTAAAGAGCTGATTTATGGGAGTATTCTTTGTTAGTCCGTTTTTTGGTTCCTTTTCCATATTTCATATTTTGAAATTGAACTTGTTTTGTGTCTCGTGTCTCATAGGACAAGGCTTGCTGATTCAAGACATGAGTAAGCAACATGGCTCCTTTATGGTTACCAAAAGGGACCATATGCTGAGTTACCCCCTGTATAGGTTGCTATGAGCTGATAAATGAAAGTATTATTTATCAGTCTTTTGGTTCTCTTTTCAAGTTTCATGTTGTAGAATTGACACTTATGGGTGACTTTTATTTGTTTTCATTTCTCAACTGTGGAAAAAGTGGTGAAGTTGCATTTAAAAATCAATAGTGTATATGCTAGTTGCACAAGTGAGAATAGTTGTTGATTCTAATACCCCTTAAATTTATTTTGCTTCTTAGGGTCAATTTGTACATTGCAATTCTATATCCTGCCATTAAAAGTATAACAGTCCCTATTGAAAATCTCTTGTAGTGGTCGAGCATGAAACAATATGATAATGTTGATGAATGAAAAGTGGGGAAGAATAAGTACTTACATTAACATGCACAATGTACACTTGCTGGTGAATACATCTTGTTGCAGGTAAAGTTTTGCCATGCAATAGTTGTGGATCAAACAAACGATGGTTGTTTGTTTTTGTTTGTATATCTATATTTTGATTTTTCAATCATATTCTAAACCTTGGGATACTTGTCTCATCTTCTTGATGCATCTGATTCTCTCTGTAGTGGGACATGGTTTGCAACTCTCTGAGGGGGGGACTGATAATCTCATTGCTATTAAAAATATTTTGTCTATTACCTCGTATTGCAGTGCTTATAATTAGGGGGATAAAGAAGGGTGAGCATCTACAAAAAATTTTAAACCCTATTTGCTGTTGACAATCTTTTGTCTGTTATCTCTTATTGCAGTACCTGTAATTAGGGAGATAGAGAAGAGTGAGCATCTACTTAAACGATGTTTTCTGTTTACCTTGGTTTGGGGTTTTATGTCTATCATGTAAATTATTAGAAATGGCCTTTATAACTGATCTCTTTGCTTATATTGGTTGAAGTTTTGTGCTGCACTTGATCCTGCAAAAGTTTATGTAGTCTTTCATCTTGTGTAGGGTAAGATTACAACCCATTTATTCTGGGTTGTGTTTCTTATATTACCATTTACATGAAGCTTAACTTTTACAAGCATTTCTGCCTAGACAACTCATAGCCCATTCCCGCCTAGGCAAAAATCGACTCATCCTTTTTCACATGATTTTAGTTGTTGGACATCTCCTCTTGTTGAAACACATTTATATCCCTACTAATAGGTCATACGTGACCTTGTAAGTTGTCTTTTGTATAAATGCATTTCATTTATGTGGGACACCCATGAGTAGCATGTTGGAAGGTTCATTTTGTCTCTGCTATAGCAACCGGTGAGGACTACAGCAATGTAGAGACCTTCCTCCATGAAAACTGCAACCATTGATAGTTGTGGGGCTTTGAAGAAGATCCTCTCTTATTTGTAAATGGTGGGATAGTAGCCCTCATGTTTGAGAATATTACTCTTCAAAATATAATTACGAACTTATAACAAATTAATTATATTATTGGTTCGGATTCTTTATGATGCTTATATAAGTGAACATGGGATGCCTCTAGTTAATCATAATAGAGGGCATACCCATGAGATGTCTTATGTATACATCTCATTCATGTGGCATACCCATGAGTAGCATGATGGAAGGTTCATTTTGTCTCTGTCTAGAACACAGTTCCTCGTATTCCTCATCTTCTCTGCTATAGCAACCAGTGAGTAGTGCAGCAACGTAGAGGCATTCCTCCTCCATAAAAACTGCAACCTATGATAGTTGTGGGGCTCTGAAGAAGATCCTCTATTATTGTAAATGGTGGGATAGTTGTAAGGACTGAGGTTTTCGGATCCGGTTTTCGGGGTCGGACCTTGTAGTTCAAGTCTTAATAGGGCTGAGACTATGTTCTGCGACGCGGTTTAAACGGCGTCCAGCAGTGCAGACGCATTTTAAATTGTGCCATGTGGGTGCCACGTGGGCTGGCTTTGGGCCGCGAGAGTACGGCTCTGTCGTGTCATCTGAACGGCGTCCTCGATGGACGACGCCTTTCAGACTGCGACCATGGGTTGTCAGTGTACGGCGTCAGTCTTGTCGTCTGAACGACGTCTTGGATGGACGACTTGTTTCAGAGTTCTGTCAGAGCGGCCCGTCATGTCGACTGATAGGCGTCCGTACAGCTTGACGCGTTTTAGACAGTTTCTGGTTACTCCGCGAACCCTCCTTTCTTTCCCTCATTTCTTCCTTCCCTCTCTCTCTCCTCCCTTCCTCCGGCGATTCCGGCAACGCCTCCTTCCCCTCCCTCTTTTCCTCCCACCACTTCATCTCTCCCTCCACTCCATCGACCTCCTAGCTCTCACCACTACCACCACCACCTCTTCCGCGGCGTTTTCTCTCCGGACGGCGGCCGACGTCCCGGTGGAGTAACGACGACCTCGGCGGTATCGGCGGCGGCGTGGGGCGAGACGGGTGGACGGCTTGGAACTTGGAGGAGTTCAAGTAACCGGTAGGGTGACTATCTTCAGTGCATTTTCGTTTGAAAACCATGTTTCCCAGCATTTGAAGCATGCTTTGAGGTGCTTTTTGGAGTGAAAACGCTAAGTGCATGTATGAGAAATTGGGTGTTCTAATGGGTAGATGGATTCTCCTCCTTCCCCTCTATGCTTTATGCCTTTTCTACGCGTTTTGGGGGAGAAATCCCACCTCGAGGATTGAGGGAAGTAAGGAGAGAACCTGTCTGTCGGGGCTAAATGGCGTTGAGGTGAAGCGACGCCTTTTAGAAAGGCGGCGCCCACACAGGACGCGATTTAACCTACTAACAGACCCTGTTCCCGGACTGATAAGCGTCTAGGGACCGTGACGCCTTTTCAATAGGCGACTGACTTCGACGACGCGTTTTACGCCAGGTTCTGTGGCTGAGTTTCTGTGAACCAGTTTAGGAGACTTGAATGGCGTCGGCCTTAGGCGACGCGATTCAAGACAGAATCACACTAATTCATGCCATTAAAACATGTTACACTGTTAGACAGTTGTTTAGTTAGTTAAATGCATGTTTTAAATTATACTCTATGGTGATGGATTCATTGTAACCGGATCGTACGCGTGGTGTTGCATGCGACCGTGGACTTCTTACTGTGTTGTGTTTTGAGCTACTGTGGACCTAGAGTGACAGTTGTAGCGCTTTATCACCATGTGCTGGTGTGGGTAGAGCACAACGCCGGTGTGGGTGTGGCGGGATGACGCCTAGTGAGAGAGGGTCACCTGGTGGACCCCGAGGTTAGCTAGTACCGGTGTGGGTGTGGTACCTTTGAAGTGTCACTCGTGTTGAGGGAAGGAGTAACCACCTGAGCCAGTTGGGCCGGAGTAGCTAGAGTGCTATCCGAGGGGTTACTGTTTGGTCTCAGCGGGTCAGTGTTTCTCACCTTTGTTCGTGTGGCTGGTGTGTTTTGCCGAGACGTTGGTTGCGGGTCTGGTAGACTGGTTTTAGAGATATGCATGTTATGTACTTCGAATGCATATGATTTATATCGAGATTTAAGAGTAGTAATTACTACTGTACTTATTACTTTACCTTCAGCTATACTTTGTACTTGTGGGTGTGTGAGTAGGCAATGGGGATCGAAGGATCCCTACTGAGTCTTTTCGTTGAGACTCACCCCTGCGGTTTTCAGGTGAGGACTCCAGTCCAGGCAAACTTAGCGAGGGGTGTGCTGCTGTGTGTCGCGCGCCATCAGTTGTTGTTCCGGGGTATGTCCCGACGTAGTTGTTATCTTTACTTATGACATGTATGCTTAATTATTTCTTTTCTGTTGGAGTATGTAATTATTTGTTGTCTCGAGTCGCATTGTAATAACTTTTAATTCTTTCATTTTCCTTTCAATTCAATGCGATGTGAATGTTTAACTTAGTTTATTATTTATTTCCCAGACTTACTTAGATCCTGGTTTACTTCCAAATTAATGATTCGGTACCCATTTAGTAATCGGATCCCCGATTATAGGGTGGTGGGTCGTTATAATAGTAGTTCTCATGTTTGAGAATATATACTCTCCAAAATATACTTACAAACTTATAGCAAAATAATTTTATTATTGGATCGGATTCTTTATGATACTTATATAAGTGAACATGAGATGTCTATAGTTAATCATAATAAAAGGCATATGTAAGAAATTTTTAAAAAAATGGGGCCTGGAAACAACAACCGCCTTAGAATTGAGATGCCCACCTTGCCGCCTAGGCAATCCATCTAGGTAGTAAACGGGTTGGTTGACTCGTTCTGTCTAGGGAATTATTACTCGTTCACTCATTGGTTCAGAGGTGCATATATGTGCTTGTGATTCACAAATTTGGTAGTTCTCATGAAGACAAGTGGGGAATGTTGTTAAAAGAAGTTGGTATTTTCTCTCAATCACAAGAGTGGGATGTCTTGATGTTTTTTATTTTTTATTTTGCAGATAATACATCAAAGAAATAAAAAGAATGGGCACATTTTTTAAAATTTCAGTTTACATCCTATTAAAGTTGAAAGGAAAGAGTAAGCTACCTTCTTGAACAGTAAAAGACAAGAAAATATGCGGACAAGCATGAAGTAAGAGGAATTAGGAGATGTAGGTATCTGAAAGTTTTACACCAAGTAGATGCATTTTTCTTCGATGTACTTGTAGATTTTTGTACTTGAGGATGCAATCTTTTCTATTTCAAAAGTTTTATCTTTTGTTAAGTCAATTTTAAATAAGTTTTACTTTTGACTTTCACGAAAGTTCTTGTAGTTTTGTGGTAGAGGAAAAACTCTTCCGCATTATTGTCCCCCATTTAGTTTAATAAGTCGGTGCTACTGTCTACACTCTTTCAAAAAGAAAAAACTTCTGGAGATTGCAAGCGAGGACATTTTCACACAACTTTCATCTTTTCTTTTTCAAAAGTTACTTTTATCTTCTGTTAAGTCAACTTTAAATAAGTTTTACTTTTGGCTTTCACGGAACAATAGAAGCAAGGATATTGCTCCATAGGTATGGTATTTGTGGGAAGCACAGTGGTGTGAAGGTTTTGAATTGACCTATGTTCATGTCACCCCCTCTTGAATAAGACGTAGCTTGTGTTTTTTGGAGCTCATACATCTTTGTCCTGGATCATATTAATAATTATTAAGTGTGCACAAGACGGTAATAACTTTTTCTCATTTCTTTTCTCACTCGCATGTATTCATAAGTATGCTTGTCATAAAGGTTTTATTTTATTCTTTGACTCTTGCATGTACTATGGGTGAGGAAATCTTGTCAAATTGACAAAATAATTGTTCAAGAATACAACACACATTACTGGTATATAATTAAGCCACATGCATTATGGCTCATCAGATGTTACTACACTATAAGTATTTTTACCTCGTACACTCTTGTTATTTATTGTAAAAAAAATTAAGAAATTAATAACTTATACTTCTTTCATGCTAGTTATTGCTTAATCGAAGTATTGTATTTTTTTTGGAAATATCAATGATTCCTCTTCCTCACTAATAGAAGTATTGCAAATTATCTATTTTTGCATGTCATTTATTTTCCTTAGGATTCTTCTGTTATCGTTGATCATAATTCTCTTTTGCTTGCTTGCATACTCGTGGGGAATGGAGGTGGCACTAAAATTTGCATTAAGATGTTAAATACCTGTTATTTGTGGCCATTGATGAGATTGCGCTATGAGTCCTCGCTATGAGACCTTTTTCAATTCAAGAAGAAAGTAGGATCTTTAAATTGAGATGTCTCATAAACAGAGAAAAATGTCTTCCAAGTCTGTCATTTTAATTTTTGGTGCAAGAATGCATTCTCAATTGCAGTTTTTTTTGCTCAACAGCATCTCTTGTAAAACTTAAGATTCAAACATCATAGGTGATCTGGTGGTGAACATGTAGCGTTGTGAGACATAGGTAGTGGAACTTTTATTTTTGTCAGTGTTCCCTAATATTTTTATCAAAACTGGTTGATTGACATGATGCCCATCTTCTTTGGAATGGCCTTGCAAGTAGCAACAAGTAATATATCTTTCCATTGTGCAAGGGGATCCATAACTTGAAAAATGTCATGTTTCAAGTCAATTACTCTTTCTTTCTAAGTGGGAGGAATGTTAAGATTAATATAAGAATTTGAGAGATAGATCTAACAGTAATTGATTTCAAAGTAATTGTGGAAAGATGAAGTTGAGCTAAGGATGATTTTACCTCCATTTTCATTTAATGGTCAATTATGTGGATAGTTATAGGGATGTACACGGAATCTAAAAATCCACTTGTTTGTCTGTTTTTGGAGCTTAAAGGTCATAAATGGGTATAGTTTAAAGGATAAAGATAAGAAAATTATCTATATCTAAATAATTTAAGATAAGGATAAAATGATCTATTTATTGTGCTCACCTTCTAACTCTCCTTATTAGTTCACTAGTTTGTAAGGTTCATTTTCATAGACATCATGTGTTTTACAAGTAAATTTCTAAATACTATTTATAAAGAACTTGTATATATAGTGAATATCTAAAAATCATTTAGAAAGAACTTGTTATATTTTGAAATTAGGCAACGAAAGAACAAGTTTATGTTCATACACTATTGTTTGACAATTTTACTTTTTATGCATGATTTTTTTATAATTTCAGATAATTTTAAAAGGATAAGCATACATGTGAATAAGAATGAGAATATACATATTGCTTATAAGATGTAAATAAAGATAGAGCAGTTCTTTGATTTGATATAGATGATATATTCTTTTACATCCCTGGTTACATATACACCTTAGAATCTGTCTCATGTTTTAATATGCTTCCTCATGACTTATATTCTTATGTATGGACTTTTAATAAGTTGGATTTATTTATTTATATTATTACCCTCATTTATCATTTGTTTAGTTTATCTGAATAAATAGACTAAAAGATTAACTTGGTTATGTGTAGCTTTCTCACAAAATCAAAAATATTACATGTATTTTCTTAAATATTTTATGTTTTACAATATATGCTCTTAATAAACCTTAAATAAATTTGACACCTCAATTATATAGTGAACGGAATTTGCCTTAGTTTTAGTTGTAGGTAAGTTGAAAAGATTTAAGTAGACATTATTCATTATGTGGGTGCACCTCATAATATAAGGAACAATAGGATATATTAGGATATAAAAGATTTGTTGAAAAATATATAATAATATTGATGGGTCAAAATCTCATCTACCACGATCAGATCCCTTTGCTTAAGATCAAAGGGTTGGAAATAGGCAGTCCCTACAAAAGAGAATACCGTTAAGGGCCCCTTGGATGCGAATATGGGGATCCCCTTCCGATATTTTCGTCAAAGAGTTGGTAGTGAAGGAGAAGAACAAGGTTAGCTTGGGCTCTGAAAAACGTACCTTGGCCTGTTGGGCTAAAGTCTTTATATAGGAGTTTAGAATCTTGCAAGAGACTAATTCTGGTTAGGAAAGTTGGATGACCATAGATCTTCGGCACGTCGTCGGATTTGGAGAGAAGGAAGAGTTGGTTCCAATTGCCACACCTACACGGAAGGGGTAGATATATTATATTTGAGATTTTAAAATGCGTGAAAAACCCTCTAATACTTAACTCAGAACTGAGCTTTCTCAAATTAAGAGGACGGAAAGCAGAGAATAAGGCTAATATACGGAGGAGTGCTGGCCCTCCTAGATGGTGTGGGATAAGGGGACCACAGCTAAACGTGGTCAATAACACAAAACGGGGGGGGCGAGGCAGTGACCAAAGATAGGTCCTCGGCCACTGTGGATTGCTAATTGTTGCCTGGGCCCATGGGCCTTGGCACAGGTCAGGTGGGCCACCTGGAGCCTAACGGCCCACTGGAATTGCGCTTGTAAGGCCCGATCTTGTCTTGATGGGCTGGCCCAAGATGGAAGGGCCTCTCACTTGCGATATGTCATTTTACCATTTAACAATATTTTATATTGAGTAATACTTGCTGCAATGCCCAAGTCATGGTCCGAGGATTCAGCTGCATGTTGATATAAACACTAGAATCACTGGATTCGTATACATCTTTGAGATGCACAAAATGTTTGCAGTTTTTGATGAGCTGTTCCTCTTATTAGTTGATCTCGTACAGTTTTGCTGGACTGCTTGTACGATCTTGATTCGGGTCTACAGGCTCTGCATTTTTATGTTATGGGTTTTTGTTTGAATAATGCTTGTTGTATCGCCTGCAGTGTATTGCACCAGATGTGGTGCAGCTGTGATCCAACAGCTGGGACCATGCGAGCGTGCGTTTTCCTTTTTATTTTATTTTTACAATCAACAGCTCGGAGGTTGAGTTGAGTTGAACCTCCAGGTCTACAATATTTTTTAAATCAAAAAAAATTTGTACCACTACACTACCATCCAATCTAGCGTGCAGCAAGTATTACTCTTGATTTTTAGGATCAGGGACTTTCAAGGATCAAGTGCGTTAGCATCCTCCTGGATCCACTGACGATAACAGGACCAGGTCTAATAAACTTGCAACATCTATTCGTATCCCCCTACCAGGTGCATGATGCTTGTTGAATGCTGCATCAAACGCATCCTGCAGTGTTATTTCCTAAGTTGGATAAAACAAGCTTAATTTTGGCTGCTGCAAAAGACCTTGCTTTTTAACCAGATGTATATTATGTTGGCTTAATTCACTATTCAGCTGTTATTTCTTCTCGTTTTATTTCTGCGATGATGCTGATTTCGAATGGTCTTTGGCGAAGATGAGCTGCAACATAATTCGACATGCTTGCAAGGTAATGAAGCGTCATAAATGGAGACAACTTGAGGACCTGACTTGACAGAGAAGTATCCTTTTTCTGTAATATACTCATGAGTGGTTAAACCCTGAAATTTTAGTCATTCAATGTGTTTAGCAAACCACAGTTGTAAATGCAAGCCCGTGGGAAAAGACTTTACAAGTTGATACATGAGAAAAAGGGGAGAAAATTGGAAAAATTGATGCTGCATAAACCTTAATCAGTCATGATCCTCGTGGTCTCCATCATTACTATAGATTTTATTTTCATTAATTTTGAGTTGGCTATGAAATCCAATGAAGGAGTTAAGGAATTGATGGCTTTCTGAAGGATTTAAGGAATCTGTACACTCATTTATTGAGAATATCTCGGATAACCAAAGCATAACAACTCACCAGTCCATGAGATGTGCCTATTTGTGAGAAATCTTGGATACCTGTCATGTCAGTAATTTATCCAAATTCTATAAAATCAGTACAGAACAAGGAGCAGCTGATGATCGTGAATATATATATATATATACTGGAGGATGAAGAGTTCAATTTCGCTAGAACCTGTCACTTGAATGCCCCTAGAAAGAGATGGGTTAATGCAATGTGTTCTCCGTGAGATGGGAAATGAAAACTATTGGCCTCAATCAAGATTTGTGAATGACTCACCGAAAGGATATATCAAACTTACATGGAATAATATTACAAATATATCAAGTAGTTGCAGAAAGGCAAGAAGGGAAATGAAAAAAAGAAAAAAAAAAAGTAAAAAGAACTGGCAATGACATAATTTGCCCTATGAGAAAAAGTATCGGACAGTTCAGCAGAACTTTATGCATAGGGACCCCCTCAGACAAAAACTATCATCAGGTTGCCAGAGGGAAGACACTCAGTTCATCCATGAACTAAAAAGACAAGGTTGGTGGAACCACCACATAGAATATTGATCAGGAAAGATGGCTAAAGCAAAAAAAGAGGAATCAAACACAGGGCTATATTTTAGTAGTTCATAATAAAATTGCATGGTAGAAGATAAGGCTCTGGTATCATGGAGATGGCCTACTCTAAGCCAGCTCCACAATGGAATCTGAGCATGGTCATAACCAACTTCTTCAACACAAATGGCTCATGTAACAAAGAATGGCTATCAAATTTATTGAGGGGATGAAATTATAACATTGACTAGCACCGCATTAGTTTGTTATGCAAATTCTTGGATTTACTAATAGCCCAAATAATGAGAACATCCATGTGAATCATACATCATACCTCTCCTTAATCCTAGTCCAGCAAGAAAAAAATATGAAAAAGCAACTTAACAGTTGAGGAAATGAGCACCATGATACACAGCCTTGGCTGATGAATGCGACTATGCAAGCAGTACATAAAAATGCAACCTCTCCTAGACTTAGCTGACAAATGAACAATAACACAAAAGTTACTGAAAGAATACCATGCTCACTTGTTTAAGACTTAAGTCGAACAACTTTTACCCAAAAGATTGCTGAAAGAATAACATGCTCATTTATTTATTAAGTCAAACAACACAAAACACCCTTGTTTCAGTACTACTCCAGTAGGAAAACAGTATAAGAGAATGGTGTCATTGATGAACCATGATTAGTTGCCAAATGGAGAACTTTCTTACAAAAAAGAATGCTGAAAGATTAAGGTAATCATTCATCAAGTCAAACGCAGTAGATATGAATCACCAATCAACGGCTATGGGAATGGCATCACCATGTTACAAAGTCTTGGTTGATGAAAACAAGAAATGTATCAGGAACACGGCCTGAATTAGCCGCCAAACAGTGAACTACAACAAAAGAATGCCGAAAGAATCACATGATCAATCATCCAGTCAAATGCAGAAATTTACAGGTGCATGGCAGCCATTAACTTTGTCGTGCAAGAAGAGGCATGTGCTGCTTGTGTTGCATGCTTCTTCGAGATGCGGCTCCAATTCAACTCCAGACCAGAAACATCGCAAACGGTTAAAAAATCTAACACCTGACCAAATATTTTAAACATCTCGATTCCATATATTCTGCTCCTATCTGCTACAAATGCAGCGTTCCAGTCCATAGGAGCATCAGGGTGCCTTGACACCTCAGTCCATGCAAGCAGGGAGAGATCAAGCTCCCACAGCTTCCTCACAGCCTTCTCCCTGCGACTCAATTGCCTATCTCTTTCACACCATGACACACAGAGCATAAATAAGCAACCATTGCAGGAGACAAGCCTTGGATGATACTCATGGAGACGGGGAGGCGGGCGGGACGTCTGAATCATAACCCAGGCACCCCTTTCCAGATCGTAACCTGCAAGTTTGTCGGCCTCTGAATAGACATAAAACATCGAACCGCAGACGGCGCCAGCACAAGCAGCACCAAGATCACCAGGCAGCTTCTCAATTTCCATCCATCTGTCCGCCACAGGATCATAGATCTCCCCAGAATCCAGAGGCTCATCCCAGGACCCTCGACCAGCCACAGCGACTAAAACAAATCTTGACCCTTTGCTCTTCTCTTGCCCCACCAATTTCGATGATCTCCCTTCAGAGTGAGATGAATCATCAGTCTCATTAAAGATATCCCTTAGCTGACGCCTAAGTGAGAATCTATGAGGATCATCATAGACATCCGAAGCTTCGCTGACCTGAGTTTTCGAACGACGGCGATCCTCCCGATCGCGCCGGCCGTAGAAAACTGTGACATTTAAACCAACTTCAAGAACACCAACAATTGGTGCCGACCTTGCAAACCTCATTGGTGAAGCCTTGCGCCAACCTCCAGTTAAGGGGCTAAACACCACCACCCCTCTGTGTGTCTTGAATGAGCTTCTCCCAGTGAGTGCACCAGAGTTGGTGAAGCTAGAGCACCCACCAACAATATAGAGATCACTCCCAACACTTGCAACGGAGAACAAGAACCTTCCTTTCAGCGCATCAGCGCGGATTCTATGCCACTGATCAAGGAAGATATCCAAAGCATGGATCTCCCCGGCAGAGAACCCATCATTGATGATGCCAAACAGGAACAACCAGGGGCTCTGGTGGAAGCCCTCCGACCTCAACTGCACAAAATGGGAAGTGATCGTCAGGCGCCGCCATTTCTTGCAGACGAGCCGGGCTGTCTGGAGAGCCGGCAACGGAAGGCGGACTAAACACATTTCCAGCAGATCGTCCGGGAGAGGGAATTGAGACACGGAAGCCACCGCCGGTGGAGTGGACTGGTCGGTTTCCTTCGCCTTCTTCAGATTCTTCATCCGAATCAGGTCTGACACGCCATGGGAGCAGCACTCCAACCCACTCTTCTCGGCCCTCGGCAGCGAATGGTGCGGCGTCCCCAGCTCCGCCGCAGCAGTCGACTTCAGCCGCCCACTGATGTCGATCTGGTCGCATGCGCCCACCTTGCACCCGCCGCCTTTCCCGTAGAAACCCAGGCATCTGAAAGGAGCTCTCTTTTCACCTTCCCTCTCCGTGGCGTCGCCGTCTCCATGGCTGCTGCCCTTGTTCCGCCTCAGTTTCTGGCTCAGGTTCCTCACCACCCGCTTGGAGACACTCAGAGGCTCTAGGTCGTGGTGGAGGGGGGGGTTCTCCTCGCCGATCTCTTCTTTGGAGACCGGGCGAGGACCGCCGGCTCCATCGGCGGCCCTTCCCGAGCCCTTGTCGAGGAGGGCGATCCTGCTGTTGCAGCTTGGCCTTCGGAAGGTACTGCTGCTCGCCATCTCCCACCCTTCCCCGCAGAACTGATGGGAGAACCCCGGTCAGAACCGATCAGGGAGAAGAGACGAATACGGAGCAGAGCTTCCCATCACAGCCGCAGAATCCAAACACACCCCACTCTTGGATTCAGATTGCCCCCCTCCCACGCCCCCCAAATCCGGGATTAATACCAATAGAACAGCAGCGGAAAGGGAAAAGAGAGCGGCCGAAAGCAAGACTGTGAGCTCCGCGCCCACGAACCTGGCAAGCGACGAGGGAAAAGGAGAAAAAGCGAAGGTCAGAAGAAAAAAGCCAGCTTTCCGCTTCCGCCTGAACCAGATGTTGCAAAAAGATCATGTAAACCACCATGATGCCGGATTTAACCAGGAGAAATTAGAAAGAGAACAAATAATTGGACGAATGGGTCATCAAAGGAAACAAAACAGAAGCCAACGCGATCGCTATCAGTGGAATTTGAGATGACGACTTGCCTCAGAGCAGGTTTCTCACTTCAGATCTGAAAGCGCCGCGATTTGGCTACAACAAGAGGAGCAAGAACAACCGGCGGCGCTGGGGGGCGAGGAGTGGTGGATATGCGAGCTGCCACACCTAGCAAAACCCAGCTGCTACCTTGTCCTCAGTTCTGCTTTCGGCAGTTCCCGGCGAGCTGCCGAGAAGAAGGGCGGCGGTGCCCTTTAGATTCTACACCTGTCTCGCCCTCTCTCTCTCTCTCTCTCTCTCTCTCTCTCTCTCTTCCAGTCTGCACACAGCTCCCACCCGCAACCACTGGCATCCGTCTCTGCGGCCATTAAAATTATTTAAAGAAATACCACTACGGCGACCTCTTGGAGTGTACTGCCAGCTATGCAGCGGGTCACGGCCGCGTCATTCCCATGACTCCTGCTGCGCTGAAGGAGCTCCACAGCCGACGAGCCAATAACCCGTATGGAATCTAGGAATACGCCGACTTTCGAGCTTGCTGCTCGAACGTGTACGGGTTCGGACGGCCTGGATTGCCTCGGGGAGGAAGTTGCACGGGAGCTCAGGTGGGCCGTCCATAAGATCAGCTTCTCTGCACCGTCGCGCAATGCGCCCAGCCGATAGCATACCCACCACAGAAGAGAGATGAGATATTTTTCATTCTCTGAATCACAGAGTGGTCTCAGCCTCACACTCGCATAGGTAGGGTGTTCACGATTTGATATGTTTTGGTTTGGTTTAAAGATAAAATTTTAAAAATTAAATTAAATTTAAGTAGAGAGTCAAATCTAACTAAACTAAATCGTAATAATTTGAAATTAAATTGGTTCGATTTGATTTGCGATTTAGGTCTTATAGTGGACCACTATAATGAAATAACCACTAAGATGACGATGTAAAAGATATTATCGAAAATTAATTTAAAATTTTATATCTTATAATTTATATAAACTCACACTTAAACCAAAGAATTTAATATTTAGATTATGCCCTTTTAATGTAATTTGATTTCTCTGAGTTGGGTTGGTTTATGAAGAAGATAAATCAAACTAAATCAAAATTTTTAATTCGGTTTGGTTTCAAATTAAACCTAAATTTTCAGAAGTCCAAATCAAATCAAAATGGCCGGTTCGGTTTTGTTTTTTTGTTTGAACTGAATAGTAAACACCCCTATGTGTAGAGCAAGATGAATTTAAATCTTACATACTCATTTTTCTATGATTGATGTTTGTTCCATGTGAGTGAAAATATACTTTGATTCAAATTATGAAATTCAAAAAACCTCATCTCCAGTAAAAGATGTATGTCGGACAGAATATTGGTTTTATTCTTTCTTTATCCTTTAAAGAGAGAAGGTATGTTTATTAACCTTCATCTTCACCTTTGTGTATTTTTCTCATTCAAAATCATGATATATAAAAATAAAATTATCGGATAATACCGTGTGTGAGTGTACATTGTTTTTGTTATGCCACTTCTAACAAGGAGAAAAAAAGGAATAAAACACTGCCATAACAGAGCCATGTACGAGATCTCTTGTTAGTTATTTTCTAAATATGTGATATGTGTGAAATTGAGCTTTATAAATAATCAAATAAGGAATGGAGTTAGGAGAGCATCACTGAACATGAGACATAGCAAAATATTTGATTAAGATTTTAGTTATAAATATATGAGAACGTGAGTAGCAAATAATGTGTATAGTCATTGAGAATGAGAGGAGAAAAATGTATAGATAATTATATTGTCAAACTCAAAAAAATGTTTCCTTATTTTAATCTAAAACTGTCCAGATAAGGACAACAATTTATTTGAGT
Organism: Zantedeschia hybrid cultivar; assembly: GCA_030544215.1. Classification (NCBI taxonomy): domain Eukaryota; kingdom Viridiplantae; phylum Streptophyta; class Magnoliopsida; order Alismatales; family Araceae; genus Zantedeschia; species Zantedeschia hybrid cultivar. Next base: position 17,661,772 of record JARZZO010000002.1, on the reverse strand, counting down.
TTTTTGCATATAAACTATCATTAAAAGTTAATTGACAAAAAAATCATTTTTAGAAACGTATTAACACATATATTATTACTTTTAACGAAATGTTACAAAAATATTATTCCTATTAGCACACATATTATTACTTTTGATGAAGATATTGCAAAAACGTCATCACAGTTAACTTCTATATGATATTTTTGTAGCATTTTGCTAAAAGTAGTGATATATGTGTTAATATGTTTTCAAGAATAATTTTTTTAGCCAATTCATCTTTTAAGGATTGTTTATATGTAAAAAAATCCTTTTTATTCTTATCTTAGAATCTCAAAAGAGAGTGTATCATTACCCTTCATAAGGTTAAAGTACAATGAATAATACTTGCTGCATGGTTAAGTACAGTTGCACCACTTGCTGAAAAAGTCATACAAAAAAAAACAGTTAGGTTAGGCCTACAGTTGCACCAATTGCTGAAAAAGTTATACAAAAAAAAAAAGGTTAGGCTAGGCCTACAGTTGCACCGCTTGCTGAAAAAGTTATACAAAAAAAAAGGTTAGGCCTCATTTGCCATACATGTCTATATAACTTGTTTTTTATCTAAAATTTTTAAAAAATAAAAAACTATTATTGTAATTTAACCCATTAAGAATTTTTTTATCATTAATTAAGATTTTTTTCTTAATTTTTCATCATCAGATCAAATACTGAATTATCAAAGATATACATGCCACAAGTATTACTCAAATATGACCTACAGAGCTGAGCATTCGCACGTCTACATCTTTAGATGGGCACACTGTTCCACGGCACAATCTTGCTCACCTAGGTAGAGATCCTGCTGCCACTAGAGGCCATTCGACGGGGAGCTGACAGGCACGCCTACCGCACTGCAGGAAAGACCCGTGAGGATGGACTGTCTCGCCGGAAAACTCCAACGCAGAGGGTGGCGCATGCGAGGGGGAGCTCTCTTGCTATATATAGTAGCGGATCTTGGCTTTGGATTACGGTGGCTGTGGTACCCCTTTCGCCAAAGCGGCCCCCCGCCCCACCCCCACCCAGCGGCGAAGGGGTCCCCTTGTACGTGGCTGTGCGCAGTTCTGGGCTCATCAGAGGCGGCAAAGCCACTAAAAATCCAATGAGGGCGAAGCCACAGTGCCAAGCCTGGCTTGTCACTGGCAGAGAGCCCGCTTTTGGGGCTTTCTAATTAAGTAATAAGTAGGCCAATCCGATGAAATGTCGCTTGCCTTTTTGTGCTGCTTTTTCCTTCCTGGATGTCTTCCAGGAAGGAAACACCCAAAGAGTAGCTGCTCAAGAAAATTAAAGGCCCGGAGCTGGTTCAAGTTGGAAACGGCTCAGCCGTGAGAAGCCATTAAAATGAAGTTGGTGGAGTCGTCTGGCTTCATGTGGTAGGTATGAGGATGACCTAAGAGCGGATCACCTGGGCTTTCTAGTATTGACCTATGTCGGCATCACAGTGTGAGGTGGATTCCCGTTTTAAGACTTTATTCCAAGAGTAGTTTCGTCCGACCCGTTAAAGGTAAGAGGAATGATAGGATAGGCTCGACCGCATGGGAAGCCATTCGATGCCAACGCAGACTCCTCGATCCTGTGGACTTCTCACGCGGTTAAAGAAAGGAAATAACCGGAGACCACGAGACTAGGTGTTTGACGCTCACACGAATGTGGTAATTGGCTTTAAGGAAAGTATCTTCGTTATTTTTTTCTTCTTCTTCTAAAATGTAACCCCAATCTCATACATGTAAAAAAAAATCAAAAAATTTCCTGAAAAGTACACGTATATAATAAATCATTTTATGATCATTGTGAACAAAAAAACAACCTCTACCATCAACTAAAAAACTTTTTGTAAGATATGTGTATGTAAAAAAAAACTTCTATATAATCATTGTATATGTAGTGAATACACTACCATCAAGTCTATCGTTGTTTACGGCACTTATAAATTAGATTTATATCAAAATGGAAAGAAAATTTAAAAGTTCTTTCTCCTTTTATATATATAAAGAATATGAAATTAAAAGGGATGAAAATAATTTTGAAGATAATTGAACATTTAAAATTTTATTATTATTTTTTAATTTTTTTAACACAAGAATGAGATCGAAATAATACATGCAATATAACCGCACATATCGTAGCAATCACACCAAAACAATCCTTATATATATATATATATATATATATATAGAGAGAGAGAGAGAGAGAGAGAGAGAAGAGAGTTTTTTTGCAAACACAAGATATTTTTTGAATTTTATCTATGAAAAATCTTATTAAAAAGAATGTTATAAATGCATTGCACATTGTATAATTTTAAATAGCTGCATCTTTACATCATATTTTATCTTTACACTTTTTTTAATTCTAAATACACCATTAGTTTTCCGTCACGATTTCACGGCCACATGGAATTTTCTAAAGTTGTTAACGTGGCCTGTAGGATGTTCTTCTTGGGTGCACCTATCATGGCCATCTAACGGGTGAACCCTCGACCGCATGGGAATCCCCACGCGATCGAGCCTATCCTATCATTCCTCTAAAGGTAAAGAGTAAATAGGAAGTATAGACAGTTTATCGATATGTTTTCAAAATATTTCCTACTCTATTATATACTATTTTCTTCCTTATATTCTCATTGGAGTAAGACTTACTGCATCGTGTACGATGCGGGCGGCATTAGATCGGACGGCTGCAGCAACTGCTTTGTTTTCTTCTTCTTTTTTAAGTCTGATAAGTGGGAGTTCGGCACAGCCTAAATATTAATGGATTGACCCACCAAGCGGAATCCTCGGGCCCATATTAGCCTCCTTGAGGAGAGAAAGCCCGAAAGTTGTAGTCTGGCATAGCCACGTACCAGCCCAATTAAGATATGTCTCTCCTACGGACCCTTAAGTCCGCTATATTGTATTTGGGAAGAATCTCTCTCTTTCCTAAACTGCCCTTGAGGTGATCTTCATTTCTTGATAAGAGCGCGACTAAAGAATTCTCTAGATCTTCTTTCTCCAATCAGACTAGGAATAAACGACTGACTAGAACGATCGGCATGGTCGACTGTAAGGATTGAGGTTTCGAATCCAGTTACCCGATCAGTTTCGGTGTCGAACTCTTTGGTTTGGATCTTTGTGGGGCATGAGCATGGGTTCTTTACGCGGTTCAAACGGTGCCCTGTTAGTGGAATGTGTTTTAAAATGTGCCATGTGGGCGCCACGTGGTTCAGTTTCGGGCCGCGAGAGTACGGCCCCAATCTTGTCGTCTAAATGGCGTCGGTATTGGGCAACGCGGTTTAACTAGTTTCGGTTTAACCATGCGAACCCTCCTTCCTTTCCCTCATTTATTTCATCTTCTTCTCTTTCCTCCCTCTCTCCGATCTCATCGCTCTCCCTTCCCCTTCTCCTTCATTTCCTCTCACTCCACTCCATCAACCCTCCTCCCTAACTTCCACCACTACCACCATCATTTTCTCTGCGGCGTATTGCTCTCCAGACGGCGGCCGACGTTCCGGTGGAGTAACGGCGTCCACGGCGGTACCGACGGTGACTTGTGGCATGGCGGTTCGGCGGCTTGGAGTTCGGAGGAGTTCAAGTAACCGGTAGGGTGACGATCTTCGTTGTGTTTTGATTAAAATTATGTTTTTCTCGCTTTGGAGCATGTTTAGGAGATCTTCGGAGTGAAAATAGTCACTTTATAAATTAGGGAATGGTAGGCTTTAACGGGTATTTGAATTCTCCTCCTCCTTCCCTATGTGGTACGTGTTTTTATGTAATTTGAGGAAAGAAATTTCACTTTTAGTACTCGGGAAGGCTGGGGAAACCTGTTTGCGAACGCTAAATGGCGTCTTGCGCCAGCGACGCCATTCTAAATGACGGTTGCCTCCCAAAATGTGATTTAGTCCAGTTCATCCCAAGCCCTCATTCTACTTCTGTCGTGAATGACGACTAGAGACAGCGACGCCTTTTAAAAGGTGACTACCTTGCACGACGCAATTTAAGTCATTTTCTGATGCCAGGTTTTATATAAACCAGTTTCAGAGTCTTGAATGACGTCGGCCACAGGCGACGCAATTCAAGACAGAACTTCATTAATCCATGAAATTAACACGTGTTTACATTATTAGATAGTTTGGTTAAAATGCATGCTTAAAACCATACTTCGAAATCGATGATTTCTACATGATCGGATCGCACTGTGACATGTTTTGTGCGATCGTGGACCTAGAGTGACAGTTGTTAGCGCTTAGGCACCCTGTGTCGGTGTGGGAGTGACACGGCGCCGGTGTGGGAGTGGTGAGGTGACACCTAGAGAGAGGGTCACCTGGTGTACCTCGGGGTATAGTTAGTACCGGTATGAGAGTGATACATTTGGAGTGTCACTCGTGCTGGGGGAAGTAGAACCACCTAGAGCCGGTCAGGCCGGAGTAGCCAGTACGTTATCCGAGGGGTTGCTGTTTGGTCTCAACAGGTCGGTGTTTTCCGCGTTCGGCCGTATGGTTTGTGTGTTTAGCCGAGATACTGGTTGTGGACTCCGTGGTGGAGTGGTTTCAGAGTTGTGTTTACTGCTTTATTTATTTAAATTGCCTATATTTGTGTTGTTGCACTTGTGGGTGCGTGAATAGGTGGTGGGGATCGAAGGATCCCTACTGAGTCTATTTCGATGAGACTCACCCCTGCGATTTTCATGTAAGGGTTCTAGGCAGGCGTAGCGTGGAGGGTGTTGTCTCGAGTTGCACGCTAACAGTCATTGTCTCGGGATATACCCTAATGTAGTTGTTATTTTTCTTTCAGGCTTGTACGCTTAATTACTTCTTTTCAATTAGAATATGTAATTATTTGCTGAGTCAAGTTGAATTGTAATAATTTTTAATTCCTCCACTTTCTTTACAATTCAATATGATGTGGATGTTTAGTTTAGTTTATCATTTATTTCTCAGATTTATCGAGATCCTGGTTTAGCTCTAAATTTTAATGATTCGGTACCCATTTAGTAATTGGATCTCCGATTATAGGATGGCGGGTCGTTACTGTGGGTTCGGTTGTAATTCCGAGAAATCACAGAAACGGAAGAACATAAAACAAAATGATTTTTCAAACCGATTCGGGCTCCGATTGATGCAACAAAAACGATCTAAATAAATCACACGAGATTTATCACCTTGCACAGAATATGTTATCCTATAAAAATTGATGCCGAACTCCACGAAGCTTTAAGCCGCACAAACGTCCGGCCTCTAGAGCTGATCCGCACGGATTTCGCAGCAACGAAATTTTCTTTTCCTTCAATCCGCACAACACAACCCCCTGCCTCAAAGCTTATGGGAAGAATCATATTCTTCCAATTAAAACCACTTGACGGCCAGGTATGGAATAGGTTGGATTAAAAGCATTAGCTTCTGCGAGTTGGAGAATACGGGTTTATAAAACATTCAAAGGCGGCTGCTTAAACCGCTATTTTAGCCAATCCCGTCATTTTATCGCCTCGACTAAAAGTAACTGCTGTTAAATGTTAAACCCGATGACCCCTTTTATACATCAATATATTATTATTAGCTCATATATCAAATAAGCCTAATAATACATATATTATATATATGTCCTTTATATTATTGTATACATACTTTTAAGTCATTTATAAATTCTTTCCCAAAAGAATTTAATACTTTAATATATATTTCTCCATACAATAATATTCCGTTCTGTAAGAGTTATTTGTATGTGATCTTCTAGGTCCATTATCACTCTGGTTTAAAGATCCATTAACTTCTAATCTAATTAGAAGTAAATTAAACCAGTTATTCCCAATAACAGTTTAATTTGTTCCGGACCTTTTTGATCACGTTGGGTCAAGCAAATCCGCGTGATCTCAGAAGATGCCGAGTTCTTCTATTCCCTGTTTGGCACCTGTAAGTCTTCAGTTATCGTATCGCTATAATCTCTCGCTCATTCTATGAGTCCGATCTGATCGTGCGGTATGGTTTCGTCAAACCACTAGTGATCGTGTCGTCTAACCATGACCTCCATAATAATTTCACGTTCGTTCCAAACGAACTAATACCACTCTGGCCAGGAATTTAGTGGAGCGTCTATGTCATGACTCATTAACTATCTGTGATATACCTGACAGTGAGCGATCCATTCTTGACCATTAACGGTCTTCGCATGTATCTCGATGTGGCTAATAATTCAATGTTTAATTACTTATGGTTAAAGTCACTTAACCAAACATTAAACCACACTAATCTTCATGCAAGACTACATTAATGTCTCAGGTCAAAGAATCAATGATACTACTGAGATATATGGATCTTCAGTTGACATTAGGTATAATTAACCATCTGAGGATCCATCAGCAGATCAGTTCAGTGAACATCCTCTCAAGATGAACATCTACACATATGTGCCGGTGCCCCGCACCTATGACCGTGAGATTGGTCATCTACATATCATGCGTGTTGATTTACAAGTAATCAATATCTTAGAGTGATTACTCTCCAATTAGGAACAGTTTAAGGTATGCGACCATGTATAGTCAAACTCACATTCGAGATCCCATCTCGAAATTGACCTTACAACCACATATCCTAGGGACAACGCAAAATAATCAACATATTACAAGTTTACGCTCTAAATACCATTTAAATATATTGAACAAGATTATACAACACATTGGGCCTACACGACCCATGATTGGTCTATAGGACACCAAAAAAACTAGCAGTTACATCGACCCTATAAGGATCAACGCCAAGAACATGTGGAAGGACGACGTGACCGGTTCTCCGATCGGCAAGAAGAAATTACACTATGTTGAACACACCGATCGATCGAATCCTTCAAGAAATTAAAAATAATGATTATTGACATTGACCCAAAAAGATGAAGCCGATCCTAGGGGCCGAAAAGACAGGAAAGTTATGTACTTTTCACAACAAATATGGGCACTTCACGTCTGAGTGTTATGACCTCATAAGAGAAATTGAAGACCTCATCAAGCGAGGATATCTGAAGAGGTATGTTGCGCTCATGGTGAAGAGCGAAAGCCCCAACAGGATGTGAGAGACAGTAATCGATCCCCTCCGCCTGCAAATCAGGAGCGACCAACCCCTCACGATCAAGTCATCCATATGATCTATGGAGGAGCTTCCAATAGTAGAGACAATAACAAAAAGAGGCGAAGCTACGCACCAGAAACTCAGAGGCTTGCGTGGGAGGTCGCCTTAGTCACACGCCCGTTCTTGACCAAAGAGGCCATTATCTTTTCTGACAAAGACCTTCAAGATATTGTGCTTCCCTATAATGACGCCTCAGTAATTGAGGTTGACATTGCAGGTTGTTGAGTTAAAAAGGTTTTCATCGACAACGACAGCTCTCTGGATATCTTATTCATCGACTGCTTCAAATAACTTGAGCCGAATTTGTCTAGCATGAGAAAGGTCCAAACCCCAAACTTCAATTTCAGCGGCCAACTGCAAACTGCTGAAGGACAAATAACTCTCCCTCTTATGCTGGGGACCCCTCATCTGACCGTGACCTAAGAAATCGAGTTTACGGTGGTAAACGTGTCTCGACCTACAATGTCACATTGGGGAGAGAGTCGATTGGGTAGTTTCAAGCCGTCCCCTCCAGTCTCCACTAGAAACTTAAATTTTTGGCGAAAGAAGGGATCGGAGAAGCCCGTGGGAACCAGAACATCGTTTGACAGACATACCTGACGACCACTAATGTCTAGTTGAAGAAGCCTATCATAGAGGCGTAAGCCAGATGAGTGTAGGGGATTGCAATCCTTCCCTTTTGTTCTTTTCTTATTTGAATAAAAAGAGCAGAAAGTCCTTAATTAAAAACTGTTTTTAAGAGACTATTAAACATTGTCGCTCTCAATAAAGTTTTTCGCTTTCCACCACGTTATGTATAATGATGATACTCCAAATATGATAGGTCACTATGCAGAGAAGGGGCTTCCCACCTGAAGATGGGATAAAATTCGATCGATCTACTACCTCTACCGAGTCTCATCTCCTTCTTTTTTTCGGTGAATCTATCCTGACTTCTAGTCTGATCTTGTTATTTTTCAGGGTCCTTTAGGACTTCTTCGTTGTCTCCTTCTTCTGGGTCCACTTCTTGGTCCTTGGAGTCCTCGACCTCCCCCTTGTTTCGTGATTCTTCCTCCTTCTGGTCCGAGGATCTGTCGAAAACCCTTGCTATGGCCTTAGACGAGGTCGTTAGCACCTCCAATCAATCGGAGAGGGGGGCTCTAGCGTTGGCCTATCATAGCCGCAGTGTTGTTAAACAGGTGGAACTGGGCAAGATGATGGAATATTACAGGGTGCCTCATGGGTATGGTTTGGTAGAAGTTGGCTCAGGTGACCGACTCCACTGTGAGGCCCCTAACTCTTTCGTAGCCTATAAAGAGATGTTCCTTGCGGATTTTCGTCTCCCAATTTTTTCGTTTTGTCTGTAACTTATTGCAGTAATACTGACTGGCTCCTATCCAACTCACCCCCAACGCTTGGTTCTATATATATGCCTTCTTTCTCATCTGCCATGAGTGACAGATAAAACGTACGTTGCCACATTCATTGAGAATCATTTAATTTTTGATTGGATAATTCTTATTAAAAGTTATTTTTGACACAAATTTTTGTTCAACTAATGTAGTCAATTGAGAGTTCTATTGATCCAAGTAATCAAATGACTCCCAATCAATGCGATAAAGAGAATGGTAAAAAGTATGGCATAATAGCATTCATCGAAATTATATATTTACTTGACAATACTAATTTAGTTCTTTTTATTATTTTTGATACAAAGTAAATGTTACAAATATAAGTACAAATCGCGTATAATTCACATAAGTACATTTGCAAAAGTCGACTGTGCTTGGCCCCTTAAAAATGTCGGCTGCGTAGTGTGTACGCTACCGCGTAGTGAGCCCCTCGCATGCCCCGCACGGGTTACACCTTTGGGCCTACTGCCAAGGTCCAACTCGAAAGCCCCAACAAAAAGCATAGGGCTAATGTGTCATGATCCACCACTTACCGTGAACACCCCTGGGGCCAAGGCCCAACCATGGCCCGAGGAAGGCCCAAAGTTTTGAAGTGACCCCGGCCCGGCCTGACCCCACATATTATATTCGGCCCGGCTGGCCCATCCCGCATTTTTAAATGTAACGGTCACCTGGTTTAACGGCAAATACAAAGCCTAGCAACAACACAGGGCCTACGGCTTTAAATGCAACCCTGAACCATTCACGTACTGAAACTTCTAGCTATGTTTTTTCAGATCTCCCATTTAAATTGAACATATCAATCTCCCATTTAAATTTTTTCTCAGGTTATACTTTATTCAGGAATTATTTGCATAAAATATTGTAAATCATTGTAAACTGCAAAGATCACCAATAATGCAATATTCAGCATATAGTAGTTTGTTAACAGGCCCCTGGAAGTAAAATAAATATATAGCTTCTATGCCAAACGTTAGAGGTGAGGGGATAAATGGTCCATACTGGCTAATTTCAGTATCCACAGCAAGGATTAAGAAAAGAGAAGACGAACAGTAGTCTCTATCTGTTACTCGTGTTTCACTGCACAACCTTGTTCTGTATCCCTCGAATTAAATCTGAGGTAGAACCATTGCTGAAGGCCACAATGAATTACGCAGTCTGACAGTGTGAAGCCATTGACCTAATAAACAACAGGAGAAGGCGCCGGAATCAGCAACAGATATAGCAGAGAACAAAAGAGAGCAAAAAGAACAACTACCTCAGACCCACAACACCAATCGCCCGCCCCTTACTCTAGCCAGCGCCGGATTCAGCAACGGAAGCCGAGGGACACCAAAAGCTCAGCAGCCCACCCCCCCTTCCTACAGCAATTCGCAGCTGCCCACGCGGCCAAACATCCCGGGAAGCGACAAAGCGACGACGACGGCGGCACCACCGACCGCATACAATCCAGAAGAAGAGAAGAGTCGTCGCCCGCAACAAAAAAGGAGCCACTACGAGAAGGCAGCAGCAGCAGCCAAAGCCATGGGAGGGAGAAAAGGCTCCTCTGATCGTCAACAGATGGAAATGTTTCGATCTGCTGGGCCAGAGCGGCTGTCGCTGGGAGAACGTCGAGGGCACCGGGCGAGCCGGCGAGGGGGCGTGGGCGGGGCGGACGTCGGAGGGCGCCGGGCAAGCCGACGAGGAGGCCACACGCCAGAGGGCGTTACTAGCGCGGCGGCGGGAGGGAAGAGAGCGAACGGGAGAAGCGATTACCTAGGGTACCCATTGTTCGGGCTCCGCCGGCTTTACGGGCTCGGCCCGGTTAGAGTTGCGGGCTCTTTGGCTCAGCCCGAGTTCGGCCCCCGGGTTAACACTATCGGCCCGAATTTTAGCCTGCGACCAGCCCGGCCCTAAAGCCCACGGGCCGGCCCGGCCCATTGACACTGTTAAAACCCTTCCTCTCCCCGCCCATCCCGAACGCCGTCTTCCTCCGTCTCCGACCTCTCCATCGTCTCCGACCTCCATCCTCCTAAGAGCCATCTCAACCATGGCTTCCATCTCCCCCCAGCAGCGGCGGCAGAGGGCGAGCAAGGGAGAAAACCTAACCCTAAACCAGCTGAAGACCCTCGGCGAGCAGCTCCTCTCTTCTCGTGCTCACATCAACCACCTCCCCCGCCTCCTCTCCTTCCTCTCCCCCTCCTCCCATCCCGAGTTCGCACTGGAGTCCCTCCTCACGCTCCAGTCCTTCTTCGTCACGCTTCTCCCGGAGATCCAGTCCTCTCCTTCCCGTTCCAAGTCTTCTGTGGCCCTGGAGTTGAGCGCGGAGGCCGGCGAGGACCCGGAGGTGGTCTACAGGGCGTGGCTCCGGTCCCGGTTCGACGAGTTCGTGAACTCGCTCATAGTGGTGGCCGCCTGTCCGCAGTCGGAGGAAGCCGTCAGGGTATGGAAAGGCAGATTCGGCGTTTTCGATGGTTCTTTTTTTTTTTACGTGCTTCTGTTCTTGTCAAAATTTTGATTTCTCCGAATTAGGGTTCATTGATGTGCCGTAAAATGCTGTTAGGCATCGTACAAAACTATTCTTGGATGGTTGTAAGTTTCAAGATTGGTTGACTCATGTGTCACTGTTTTTTAATCCGATTTCCGTTTTCAGTCTGAAACTACTGAAAACCATGGCCGAGAGTCTTAAAACTAGGGTTTTTACTTTTGCCGGTTTTTAAGATCTGGTTTCAAAACTGATATTTTACATCAGACCGAACGGCCCCTTCCGTATATGTTTGATGAATCTTTGCTTAAAGAACCAATCATGCATGATTACTTTCGTTTGTCTTCTTTTGAGTTTTGACATCTGTTCCTCCTTGGGCTCTAGTCGTTTTGGGGTGGTTGGTGAAGATTAGCAAAATTTTCCCTGTTGACGTGGCATAGTTGTATTCATTGACTTATAGTTTTCACCACTGCTAGTGCTATTCTCATTGTTCTATCATTGTTATGATTTTCTGGGAAGTGTTCAGGATGTAGTCTTGGATGCGCTAATGGAGTTTCTGAAGCTAGGAAAAGGTGGAAAATTCCATTCGGCCATTTATCACAGGTTTATTCACGTCCTTGTAAGTTCTGTCTCACTGTACATGGTCAATAATTTCTTAGTTATTCAATTCATTCATTGCAATGCGCTGCTGCTCCATCCCATTGAAAATGTACTATGCAAGATCTATATCAGAGGTCATTACTTCAGTGTCTTTTTATCCATTTCTTAACCTGTGTTATTTAATGCAAGATCTCTATCAGTGGTCATTACTGCAGTGTATTTTTATCCATTCTTAACCTATGTGTTATAACTTCTTGTCAATCTCTCTTTCAAAGGAGGGTTAGAATATCCAGGCCAATGTAGACATAGGGCAAAGTATGGGTTCGTTTGGCTGTGAACCCTCTGTTCATGATGCATACTGGACTTAAGGTAGGTTCCTACCAGAGGAATAAGGAAAACTAATTTGGACGAGTTTCATCAATTGGCAAAATTTTCTTCATTGGTGCATAGCTTATTGTTATTGGTGACACTTTCATTTGGCATCAGCTACAATTGTACTCCACACAGCGGGGTTTTTAAAATTATCTGTAGTTTGTTCTTAGCTCTGCACAATATGCCTGTGGCAGTGGTTGTCTTATAAATGCTGCAGTTGCGCCAAGCTGTTTACCTGTTATTGTGTGCTTAACTGCAAATGCAGCTTTTGATACATTAAAGTGGTGGGATAGGAACCATGTAGACTGCCTCAGCTAAATAGGATAATGCTCTTCTGATGACAATAATGATTGTTTGCTGAAGATATGCTTGTTTCCCTATTGTTCATCGACTCTCTTATGTGATGCAGGTTCACGATGCGTCTTCCGTTCAGCCTATAGTAGACATGCTTGCAGCAAAGTTTTTCAAGTTCATTGATATTAGGTATATCTGCTCTGTTCTAGACTATAGTTATGAAGCTCAGATCATGTGAACTTTGATATTCATACAGACTATTGTCATAGAAGCATTTTTTGATACTTGATTACATATTATTTAATTTATAAAAAATACATTATGATTTACCGTCTTAGTGCCATGAGCAAGTTGTCATGTATATGGCATCCTGTTGCTTGTCAAGTGCTGTTCATAAAGTGCTATTCGGAGTCATATCTTTGTAACCATATTAAGTAGTAATTCTCGTTGTTTATCACCATACATCTCACTTGGATACTCAATTTATGCGTGAGTTATTTTTCTGTTTTCTATTTTTAAAAGCGCCTTCTATGATTGATAAGTCCCCCTAAAACTCAAAGATAAGCTTTATAGAAATGCTGCAAGACTTGCTATATTGTATGAGATAAGAGTGTAGGGCAGCGAGACAAGAAACATCAAGTATGTTATTTTTCTATTTTCTCTTTATACTTAAAAACGTCTTCTATGCTTGATAAGTCCCCTTAAAGCTCAAAACTCAGCTTTATGGAACCGCTGTAAGACTTGCCATGTTGTATGAGATTGAGTGTTGGGCAGCAAGACAAGAATACCAGCAGAAAATGTGTATGGCAGAGTTGAGGATGTTGAGACAGATGTGCGAAAAAATTAGAATGGATAAGATTTGCAATGAATGTATATGTGGAGACTTAGTTGTTGCTCTAATTGATGTTAAGCTTGGGGAAAGTAGCCTTAGGCGATTTGGGCATGTGTTTACAACACAATACATGTAGTAGAAACAACACATGGCAACGGAGGGAGAGATGGGAGTTGAGGTGAGGAGCCAAGGGCAGGAGAGACGGTGATTATGACCCTTCGAGATGTAGAGACACAGAGGGAACCCGGAAGGAGGGTGATGGTGCTGCCACTGCATGAGGCTGGGTGATGGAGGCAATGGAGGATGGTGATGGAAGCTGGCTATGTATGCGATGGTGCTGCTGCTGCGCTGCACGTTGCTGGTGATGAAGGGGGATTGTGTTATGCATCTGCGATGGTGTTGGAGGCAAGAGGTAGGCGGAGCTTGGAAAGGTCACAAGATGGTGATCTAATGAGGGACAATTGGGGATTTCAAAACTACGATTGTGGAATGAAACCCTAAACCAAGGGTTAAAGTCGATGTCTTTTATATTGGACATTTTAACCTTGAATAAAATGTCAGTGGCAAATACGTCCTTTAAGGATATGATGGTTTACTTATTTTCAAAAGTTAAATAGTTTTAGTTGTTCACACCCTTGATGTAATTCCCCTCACTGAGTTGGTTTTGGTTTTTGATCATTTGAGATGTACCAAATGGAATTTGTAACATTGTTAGTTTAGGAACCAAACCTTTTATTTGGGCTGTACCAAATGGAATCTGTAACATTGTTAGTTTAGGAACCAAACCTTTTCTCCTTTTTTCTTTTCAAACTTTGAAAGTGAAGTAAATTGGACCAAGTTATCTGGTTTAGTTTGTTTTCTGTTTTAAACCAAATAATGAACAACCCCACAAACAGAAGGTCCTTGAGAAAATAAAAGGAAAAAATGGGGTTAAATGTTGTTGCAATAGCTATGTATTACTGTAGGTTTTATCATCATTTAAATTACTTTATCTTAGTTTGTATCTTTGGTCACAATGAATACCAATCTTCTCATTTTCTTTTAGGCTTTTAAGACATCTTAAAAGCCATTTTCTTTAGTTATCGGCTTCTTTTAAGACATCTTAAAAGCCATTTTCTTTAGTTATCGGCTTAGACCCCTTGAATCTTCTTAATTAGGTATGGTCTTATATGTAGTTAATATGTCAGATATCGGGTTGAGATAACTAGACATATTGAATGTTACACGTTGTTAATTCACTTTGTTTCAGTCTTTATAATTGACATTTAGTGATTAGCGATGCTAACATAATCATAAGTCCTTGGTCAACCTCTTAGTCACTTGGGGTTATGCGCATCATCTTTCATTATTTTCACTGTTTGCTAGGCCCACATTCAATCATGATAATCCAATCACTGTATTAAGCATGTTTAATAATTTCAAATTATCATGCTATGGCCAATTCAAAATATAATGTGAATATGTTATTTGGACATCTATATCTTCTTACTTATTCCTTTGCTGAAGTACACATGGTTGTTAGTGGGACTAAACTTTACACTAAATTAGCTTAACAAGAATTCATGGGTTGTAACTACATGAACTTATTGTAAAGAATTTCATAATATTACACATGTATATGCAGATTCATGTAATACTTCGAAGCAATGACAAATGATGAAAACTCATCCGGTTTTTAGTCTTCAATGCAAATATTAACTTTAAGCCATCTTTTTGTACTATTCCATTTACTCTCAACATGGTTTCTAATGAGAACCTTCTTCAGAGTCACAAACGAGAAATTTATGGAAGATTTTTTTTCCTTCTTCTCTTTCCTTTTTTCTACCCCTTCTCTCTTTCCCATGACCACTGTCCCTCTTACCTTGGTGGCCAGGTGAAGTGGGGAGGAGAAAGGCCACACACCTACTTTGATTGGGACACGAGGCGGTGGATAGAAGTTGTTGGGAGAGAAGGTGGAGAAAGAGGCCGTTGGCGGTCCTTAGTGGGCCAAAGGGGCCATTTCATAGGTCCAATAAGGGCCTATTTATGCAGTCCATTAAAAGGTTTTGTAATGCCCAAGGTTGTAGGCTATTGGCTGGTTTTTGTCCAAAAGCGGCCCAAATGCAGCTCACTAAAGCTGGCCCATTGCATTGGTTTAGCTCTATGGGAAAATTTAAAGTAAATACTCACATTCTGATCATTGACTTTTAGTACCCTAAATTTATATATTCTATTTTCTTTAACATGCGAGTCACTGCAAGATCCTTGAAAGTGATCAAAGCATATTGAGTTTCTCAAGAGTCTTTTCTTCCTTCACATGTAAAGGACAAATAATTTGGGTCTTCTTGATAAAATGGAGCCAGTCAGTAACCTTGGCAAGCCTTAAATGAGGAATTTTCCACATTGTTACACTTCATCTTCATTGAGGTAAAGGAGCATCATGCAGGTTGGTCCATCCGGCTTCTTGCACTACCATCTGCCATAAAAATGATGCATGGACTTAAGGCTGATTAGTCCCTCCCTTCCCCACATCCACCTATCTTTCTTTTAACCCATCACCAGGTTGAACTTATGAATTGACTGTGCTTCCAGCAATGCAGTCTTGCTATTCAATAGTTCATGCTCAAAAGATATTGCGAAGACACTACCACATTATGCATCAAGGTGCTCACGGGAGCAACCAAACAGTAGTGGTAAAACATGTGATTAGGATTAAAATTCTGCCCATATATCATTTTTTAAAAAAACTAGGGTGAACTCATTAAGCAAGAATGCCAAGAACACAGCCAATGGCATCCTTGCTATTCAGTACTCCTTAAAGTTGGCAGTGGAGAAACTACTGCAGCATGCAACAAGATGCTCAAAAAAATGGCAACAGTAACAGTACGGGGCAAGGATGGCAGTACCGGTATCGGAGGGTCCCGATACCGGTACGTACCAGTATCAGCCGTATCGGCGGGTACCGGGTCCATTTTGGCCAAGTATCGGGCCAGTATCGGCCAGTACTGGTCCACTCAGTATGGTATCGGTACCCACCGATACACGATGGGCCCCCGTTTAATTTAGCCTCATTCAACTCTGGTGCTTTTTCTCCCCTTCGTTGTTCCCTCCTCCCTCAGTGTGCACATTTTTTCTTCAACAGCTAATTCTCAAGTCTCATTACCTTGTTTACCTTTTGAGTTTATAGTCCTAATTTCACACTGTTTACACCTTTAAATTTCTCTTGAAAAAAGTGAGGAAGAGGAAAATCTGATTTGTGGTCAGGTCTGGTGGTCAATGATTGATCTAAGAGTGGAAATCTCATTATTACTAAACCCTAATGAGGCCTTTGGATTGTTTATAGAATAAGCCTCTTAGAAGGCAACAAATAATTATGATGGGAGATCAAAGTAAGGTCATGATTCAGGATAATGAAAAATAATAGAAGGGAAATCATGAGATGGGCTCTTATCATATTTTGAAGTAAGAGAAGGAAAGAACAAGGCATCCATAAATTCAATGAAGTGTCCATGCATAAACAAAGAGAAGGATTTAAACCTTACCTGGTCTGAACTTGCAGAGAAGAATAAGAAAAGAGACACTGATAACAAGTGGCCATTGCTCCAAGGTCAATATCAGGAACAAGGGCTTCAATTGCCCAACGTTTGAAGAAGCAATAAATAACCCCCGCAGGAGCAGCAGCAGCAGTCAAAACAAGGAAAAGCAACAGACCGGCACTCTCCATACAGTTATAAAACAATTAAAAAAGGAAGATAAAGATGGGGGAGAGATACAAAGTCCACCGGGTGGGGGGAAGAGTCCCACTCCTGGTGGAACTTCCCACCTTCACTGGGTTGGGAACACCATTGGTGGGAAGAGTCCCACCTGTTGTGGGACTCCTCACCTCCACCGGTTGGCTTGCACCCGGTGGAGGTGGGGGGCCTGTCAGGTGGAGGAATCCCACCTAGAGTGGGACTCATAACTCCACCGGATGGAAGGGGAGAAGCGGCAGGCCTCTCCTCCACCCCCCTGGATGCAACCGGTGGAGGTGGAGAGGCTTGCGCCTCCTCCAACTCCTCCCAACTGTCCCTTAGACAGTTTTGTAAGAAAATAAAAAAGGGGAGGGGGTTTTAAATAAAAAACTCACTGTTCTTACTGTCTTAAAAATAATATAAACAGGAAATAAGTGTACAATGGATATATAACATTTACAAACAGTGGGTTTTCATAAAAAAATCCTACTACGTATTTCCACCGAATGCAAAGAGAGAGGAGCGGGAGTCCAACTAACTACAATCTGGTGGAGGTAGAGGTGTAAATTTTTTCTTTTACCCATAGTAACTTTGTTTCTCAACCACTTATAACTTTTTACCCGCAGTATAACCTGCTGGAGGTCCAAACTTGCCATCCAGTGGAGGTGAAGGGTCAGACTTGGTCAAAATTCCCCTTGGGTCCCGCGGTAAAGTCCCTAAAACTTCAACCCGGTGGAGGTGTGCACTTGTTCAAATATGTGCACGCAGGAATAAACTTAACTCCAACCCAGTGGAGGTTTACGTTTGGCCATGTAACCGCCTCACCTGATAGGCTATAAATGCCCCCAGGGTGTCCCATTTGTGGGGGATTGGAAGCAAGGGCAAAGCGGAGAGTTTCCTTACAAGGACTGTCTGTGTTTGAGTGGTAGGGTCCGACCCCACTCTTTAATTGGTTATGGAGTATTAAGACTGCAATCTTATACTCTCATGTACGTGCCTTAGTCATAAGTCCTCGGCATAATCTTTAGTTATATTATCATGTCATAACATGATAACATATCATTAGTTATTGGAGATGCCATTACAACCTTGTTCAATAACAATATGTTACATGGTCTTAATGGTGTTAGTCCCACGTGGTTAATTACATAGGCCCCACTTTGTTTGCAGAATAAGTTATTACGTGGGGTCCACTGACGGAATAGCGTATAGTAGAATAAAGGGTGTTTCGGTTTGATAGTTTTATGGGACCCACTGACGGAATAAGAAGAATAAGCGGTTCTCGGGTCTAAGGTGGGATGACTTATTCTCCTTATTCTCCGAATACTCTATTTTGCACGGTAGAAGCCATTCTGCTTGTCAAAGCAAAATTAAGCTTATTCTCCCCTTATTCGCCCTTATTCTTCTCCTATTCTTCAATCAAAGTGGCGCTAGGTGAACCCTATAGTTGGTTTATCAAAAATGGAATTTAACTATGATCAAAATGTGGTCTATATAATCCAATGGCCAAATTATTTTTAATCAAGTCCATTAATGTCAATTGACAGTTTGGTTATCTTAGTCAAACTTGTCAACATCAAATTTGATGGTCCGATCGCATGGACCATGACCGTTATTACAAATCTAACATTCCGATCATGTTGTTTAGGTCCATTACCACAAATCCAACGGTCCGTAGTGTTGATTGTGTCCATTATCATAAATCCAACAATCTGATCACAGTGATAATCTTCGTTGTCACACATTCAACAGTTTGATCTCAATGGTCTTACAAATCTTACATTCTGATCTTAGTGATCTCAACTGTAAACTCAAATCCAATGGTCTGATCTTAGTGATCTCAATCGTGGACTCAAATCCAATGGTCTGACATTTGTGATATAAATTGTAGACTTGAATCCAACGGTCCGATCTTAATAATATCAACCATGGTCTCAAATACAATGGTCTGATCTTAGTGATCCCGACTGTGAAATCAAATCTAATGATATTGGTGAGGACACTCGGGCTACTGTCTGATTCCACCCGGACTTCGTCTACCGCTGTCGGAGAGCTCTTCCGGCGTCCCTGTGTCTTGGAGACGAGTTTGGACCTATTTAAGGCTTGGAGACACCTTTATTTGCTTTTATTAGGACCATTTATGGTCCATTATGTAATTTTTTATTTTCTAGGATTTTTAGGTGCGTGGATAGTAATGGTAGATGATGGGAAGCTCTAGGGTCAAGAGTTACATATCTACTCTATTTATATGTATGCTATTTTCAAAATTAAGGAGGATGAAATTTGGAAGAAAAAAGAGTTTTACCTGAGTTTTCCTCGAAACTGGATCTTTGTGATGGAGATCCCCAACCCCTTGTCTTCGGTGCGATGCCGAAGAACTTTTCCCTGCTCCGGTCAAGGAATTCCGGATCGGATCGGGTCCCCGAATCGGGACCCGCCGATCCCGATCCGACTCGGATCGGATCGGCCGAGTCGGCCGATCCAGATGAAGTCTGGCCAGTCCGACTCGGCCAGATTAAAAAATAATAAAAAATTAAAAAAAATCAGAAAAAATCAGAAAAAATCAGAAAAAAATAAAAATAAAATCAGAAAAAATTACATATATATTATTCAATTGATATACAATAAGAATGAATGCAATTCATGTACATCCATAAAAAACCCTAAACCCTAAAACCCTAAAACCCTAAACCCTAAACCCTAAACCCTAAACCCTAAACCCTAAAACCCTAAACCCTAAACCCTAAACCCTAAATGCTAAACCCTAAACCCTTAACCCTTAACCCTTAACCCTTAACCCTTAACCCTTAACCCTAAACCCTTAAACCCTAAACCCTAAACCCTAAAACCCTAAAACCCTAAAACCCTAAACCCTAAACCCTAAACCCTAAACCCTAAACCCTAAACCCTAAAACCCTAAACCCTAAACCCTAAAACCCTAAAACCTAAACCCTAAACCCTAAACCCTAAACCTTAAAACCCTAAACCCCTAAACACTTAAACCTTAAGGGGGGGACCGAAATCGGCCCGAACCGGACCAGATCGGGTCCGGTCCGGCCCCGATCTGGCCGGTCCGGCCCCGATCTGGCCGGTCCGGCCCCGATCTGGTCCGGTTCGGGCCGATTTCGGCCGGTTTTTTTTTTTTTTCAAATCGGTGGGGGGGAACAGTGAAATCCCCCCTGAATCGGATCGGAACCCGCCGATCCCGATCCGAATCGGCCGATTCGGATCGGAATCGGCCGATTCCGCAATCCATGGCTCCGGTGCGACGTCGGACATGCTTCTTTTCTCCCTTAAAAACCCCTTTCTCTTCTCCCTCGTTGGATCGTCCCCTGTCGCTGGCCCCTCTGTCGCCACCTGTCGCTGGCCCCACCTATCGCTGCCCCGCCTTGTCGTTGTCGCCGCCGCGAGCACCAGCCTCCCGCCCGCCCGTCCGCCTTCGCCGCGCCGCCCTCCCACCACCGCCGCACCCTCTCTCTGTTGCTTTGCTTTTTTGTTAGGGTTAGGAGAGAGGAAGGAGGAGGGGGGAGGAGAAAGGGGCTCGGGTCAAAGGGTCAACGCCTTTTTAGGGCCTACCTAGTCGAACCAGGTCCGACTTGGCCCTGGTCCGAACTAGGTCAGCTCCCAACCGGGCTCGGTCCGAGCCATAGCCGAACCCAGGGTTCCTGGTTCTAATTACAAGTGGTCTGAGCCACTTGGCTTAGCCTTGGTTCCAACCCATGTTCAGTTTGGGTCGAGCTAGGTCCAGACCTGGTCCAGTGCAGTGCACCCGGCAATGCACAATGTGTTTTTATCGCACCGCCCTCGCCACGATCTCGTCCGTGCTTCGATTCGCGTACCGTTCGCACCGTTCGATTCGTCTCGATGAGGTCAACTCATATCCAGTGCGCTGCATCCCAGATTTGCCTCGTTTTGTGTGCCACTTTTGCAGTATACCGAGGACCCTGATGCTTGCGTCAATCGCCTCGATTTGCATGCCAGCCTCTCGGCGCACTGATTTCGCAGCAGCCAGCGTCCCGACTTACCTCGTTTTGCGTGCCACTTCTACATGCATACCGAGGATTCCGATCGTGCATCCCGAGGCCCGCGTCAACCGCCTCGATTTGCATGCCAGCATCTCGCATGTTGATTTTGCAGCACGCTTCCCGAGGCACCTTACCGGGACATACGCGCCGCCGATGACCTGTCAACTACTGTGATTACCACCCCAGATCATTTTATTGTGTTTATTATATAGTTTTTTACCTCCCTGCGAGGAGTGGGTCATTATTTTATTGTATTTGGAGGGTGGTACACAAGCACCGGGTGATCTTCTCCCACGTACCAACGTGGAGGTAGGTGCTAGCCCTCTCACCACAATTTGCTTGTCACATATTTGCTTTTATCTGCCGTCGAATCGTGAGATTGGAACTAGCCCGTGATTCATCATCACTGTTGGCTGTGAGTGGGTTATACCGATCCTGGGTTCTTGCAGAACTTTTGGTGGATTTAATTCTTAGACTTGTGGTAGTTCATCAACTACCAAACAGTCCCACGTTTCCTCATCTTGAGAGGGACAGTTACTCAGCTACTTCTATTTGATGGCGTGGTTATCTAATTAAACAATTGTGCGAGTAGATTGCATCTATCTAATAATTTAATGCTTGTTGCTGATTCTAACACCACTAGTGAGTCTGTTAGTTGTCCCGCATCAGATATGGTCTTAGTGATCTCAATCATGAACTCAAATCCAATGGTATGATCTTAGTTATCTCAACCATACTCAAATCCAATAGTCCGATCTTAGTGGTCTCTCAACCATGAACCAAATCTGACGGTATGATCTTAGTGATGTCGACCACAGACTCAAAACTGATGGTATGATCTTAGCGATCTTAACAGTGCACTCAAATTATTGGTCCGATCTCATTCACTATGACCGTCAACACAAATCTGATGATATGATTACACTGATCGTGGCCATAGATGCAAATTTTACAGTCTAGTTACGTAGATGGAGACTATGGTTACATGATTGATGATCCAAACATGGTGAATGCAACCGCAGTGACAAATTTGTCGCATTGGTTGTAGCAATTACGTATGTAATCCATAGTTGTCAAGGCGGTAAGGCGGACCAAGGCGTGCTCGGGGTCTCCGACCGCCTAGGCGTCGCCTAGGCGTACACTTCAAAATAATATATTTTATATCACAATAACTTAACATTAATATAAAAAATATGAAGAGAATAGCAATAATATCACATTAACATGAAAACAAATATTACAATAAAGTACCAAAGTTAAATATGTGACTGAACAATAATTAGAAAAACAAAATTTCAAAGATAAAATACTAACCTCATATTTATGGAGTTCCTCTTCCAAAATCTGCAACATAATACTCATAACAACAATATATATATGATGTAAAAATGTAAACACATAATAAAAGAAGATAACTTCATTACATTAAATAAAGTTCATGAAGTCCTAATATCACATCCATCACTAAGCATAAAATAAAGAAGAAGCAACACATTAAGACTAAATACTCAAGAAAGCAAACAAATAAGACTAGTTCAAATGTCTAACAAAACTAATTCAAATAAAGTTTAAAGTTCTCTAAATTTTAAAGCCAAATGGTGCATGCTCAGGAGCCATGTTCCCATCTTCGTCCCCATCATCTTCATCATCATGTTCGCCATCTGACTCCCAAGATGCATTATCATCATCATCTTCTTCCTCTGCCTCTTCTTCCTTATCTGCATGGTTCTCTTCTTCATCATCACTAACCATGGGCATGGGCTGCGAAGTACTTCCTCTTTGTGGCATTTTGCCTCTCCTGAGTCTTTCTTCAGATGCTCCCATGGCTATGTCCACAGCTGGCCCATGTGAGATCGTTATCATCATCATGAACCAAATCTTCTGCGTCCTTAGTCATCCACTCACTTCTCCAATCCAAATCTGCTAAGCAAATAGGATCACTCTTCTCTGGATGATTCTTTCTTTCTATGAATCTTTCACGAAGGCGCCGATTGTATTGAACATACACTAAATCGTTCAATCGTTTATGCTCCAACCTGTTCCTCTTTTTTGTATGAATCTACATAAATAAAAAAGACAAATCAAAGACAACTAGAGAAATTCAAATCTGAAAATTGAATGAAAAAAATAAAAACATACTAAGGATATATCTCAAGTTAAATACTTACAAACTCAAATGTGCTCCAATTACGCTAACAACCAGAGGAACTACAACAAAGTCCTAAGATCCTTAAGGCTATCTTCATGAGCTCCGGTGCATCTCCACCAAATTGCATCCACCACTCAACTATAAAAAGAATTTAACTGGTAACTCTAGTATAATGTAAAATCATTTAACTTATAAAACAAAAAAATACCAAGCAATAAAGAGAGATTGCAAGAATTTACTCACTTGGTAGCCTCCTTTCACGAGCTCTAACTGCCATTGGCTTTGCAAATAAGCCTTTTCCACAAATATAGTCTGCAACTTGATCACTTATTTTGTCTTGTATATCTCTTTCTGGCACCATCTTTTCAACACATTCATAAAAACTGCTCTCAAATTTTTTACCATTAGCAATATCTTTTGATTTGGCCTCGAAGTATAATTTGGGATTCAAAAAATATCCTGCTGCATGTAGTGGACGATGCATTTGATCTTGCCATCTTTTATCTACAATTTTCAAGATGGGTTGATAATTTTTTTCCTTTGAACCAAAATTTACAATAATTTGTTGCCTTGCATATTCCATGGCAGCATACATGTATCCCATGGCAGGCTTCTCATCTCCATCAACTAATCTCAAAACTTGCAAAATTGGTTGTGAGGCTCTTAAGACATCTTCAATACCATGCCAGAACTTCACCTGAAAGACAAAAGAAGCAACGTTTTTTTCCCATAGTTGTCTTTGCCCATGCACTATTATGCCATGCTTCTGAAGCAAACAACCTACGCAAGCCTCTCCTTACAACATCATCGTGCAACCTTTCTAATGTAAGAAAAGCAGTTGCAAACCTTGTAACTCCACATCTCACAAGTTCCTTTCCCTTTGTCTCCTTTCTCATATAGTCAAGTAAACGTGTATGTGTGTAGATGTATGAAGTCAACTTCTTGGCTTTTGAAATGACACACTTATATGCCTTTAATTTGCCAAAATCTTCTAACATGAGATCAAGGCAATGTGCAGCACAAGGTGTCCAAAACAATCTTCTCCTCTTCTCCATCAATATTCTTCCTGCAGCAATATTATATGAAGCATTATCTGTCACAATTTGCACCACATATTCTTCTCCAATTTTTTCAATCATAGCATCCAACAATTCATGTAAGAGGTATGCATCCTCTTTACGATTTGAAACATCAACGGACTCCATAAAATAAGTCCCTTCTGGACAATTCACTAAGAAATTAATCAACCTCCTCTGCCTTTTGTCAGTCCATCCATCACACATGAGGGTGCAACCATAAGTCTTCCAATGTTGCTTATACTCATCATGCAACTGATGTGTGCTCTCTACCATTTTTTTTAAGAGAGGCACTCTCAACATGTGATAACTTGGAGGCTTGTATCCCGGTCCAAATCGCCCCGCAAGTTCGAACATCACCTCAAAACTCTTCAACTTTGCAACATTAAAAGGAATTCCAGCCTCATAAAACCAGGTGGCTACAGCTTCATCAAGCTTCAATTTTTCTTCTTTCTTCCATTTACTCTCCAAAGTTGTTTGAACCCTCTTTCCATGTCTCCTTGCTTCAACAAAGTCCTCTGCACTCATCTTTGCAAAAGCATCCATTGGCCCCTTGTTTGGCTTTTTCTTCAACGATGAAGAACCTTTATCCGATTTGGGGGGAATTTCCTCGTCAGATGATTCATTTATACACACAAACTCTTGGACTGTAATTTTTCTTTTCTTGTTTTTTGCCATCCAACTCAACATTTCTTCAGAAATATCCTTTGTTGTCTTTGGACATTTTTTTACATCACTGAATCCTCCTACTAAATGTTCTTTTTGTCTTTTGATCCCCCCATTTGTCACCAAACCACAAAGTTCACACTTCACTTTATTTTTATCATTTTCATCCGGCCAATAGGAATACTTCCATCCCGGATCATTTGACTTGGCCTTCTTTTTCTCTAACATTCCTTGCACGGATGCGGACTGCGACCCTGACTCTTCTTCCATTTAAATTTTAAAGATAAAAATCTGGCATGGGACAAATAAAAAGGAGTAAGAGAGTGGGTGGTCTGTGACATGAGATGGTGAGAGAAACAAATAAGGTGAGAGAGAGAGGGGGTGGGTATGTGACAGAGAGACAGGATGAGAGAGAGAGAGGGTGTGTGACAGTGTGAGTGAGAGAGAGACAGATATGGCCCGAAAGAGAGAGAGTGGGTCTGAGAGAGAGAGAGAGAGAGAGTATGAGAGAGACAAAGAGAGAGTGGGTCTAAGAAAGAGGGTGTGAGTGAGAGAGAGTGAGACAGAGTCTGAGAGAGAGGGTACGACAGAAAGAGAGTGGCTATAAGAGAGTGAGACAGAGAGAGGGAGATAGAGAGCGTAAGACAGAGAGTGGGACGGAGAGATATAGAGAGAATGAGACAGAGAGAGGGAGATAGAGAGAGTGGGACAGAGAGATAGAGAGAGACAAAGAGTGTGGGTGTGTGAGACAAAGAGAGACAGAGAGTGTGGGTGTGTGAGAGAGAGTGAGACAGAGAGAGACATAAAGTGTGGGTGTGTGAGAGAGAGTAAGATAGAGACAGAGAGCGTGGGCGTGTAGAGAGAGGGAGCCAGAGAGTGGGGGTCCGGGACAGAGAGAGTGGGACAGAGAGATGGAGACAAAGAGAGGGAGACAGAGAGACAGGGAGATAGAGTGAGACAGAGAGAGGGAGATAGAGAGAGTGGGACAGAGAGATGGAGACGGAGAGACAGGGAGATAGAGTGAGACGGAGAGAGAGTGAGACAGAGAGAGGGAGATAGAGAGAGTGGGACAGAGAGACAGGGAGATAGAGTGAGACGGAGAGAGAGTGAGACAGAGAGAGGGAGATAGAGAGAGTGGGACAAAGAGATGGAGACAGAGAGGGAGACGAAGAGTGGGGGTCCGAGACAGAGAGAGTGAGATAGAGAGAGTGAGATAGAGAGATGGAGACAGAGAGAGGGAGACGGAGAGACAGGGAGATAGAGTGAGACAGAGAGAGGGAGATAGAGAAAGTGGGACAGAGAGATGGAGACAGAGAGAGGGAGACGGAGAGACAGGGAGATAGAGTGAGACGGAGAGAGAGTGAGACAGAGAGAGGGAGATAGAGAGAGTGGGACAGAGAGAGGGAGACGGAGAGACAGGGAGATAGAGTGAGACGGAGAGAGAGTGAGACAGAGAGAGGGAGATAGAGAGAGTGGGACAAAGAGATGGAGACAGAGAGACAGGGAGATAGAGAGTGAGACACAGAGACAGTGAGAGATATAGAGAGGGGATGGAAGCCTCACCGGAGAATCGGAGATGACGGCAGCTAAGAAGGCCTCGCCGACGACAGCTCCAGCTGCAACAGGCAAAGGAGACGACGGCAGTTACAGAGGCGATCGCCGGCGGCGGTGGACGCAATCGGCGGCGAGCAGCGGTGGTGTCGCGACGAGCGAGGGCGGCGAACGCCGTGAACCCTAGCGGAGCGAGCGAAAGGGGGTGCCGGGGTCGAAAGGGGGAAGAAGATGATCGTATCGGGTCGGGGTTATTTAACGATGGTAGCCGGCCGGGTAAATGGGCCGTGGGTAGTTTGGGCCGGCCCGGCCGGGTAATGGGCTGACCCAGCGGGCGCTTAGGCGGCCCAGGCGGGCTGAGCGAACCGCCTGGGCGCCTAAGCGAACCGCCTGGGCCGCTTTTTCAAGCCCGGTTCAGGCGCTGGGCCGCTTCATCCATTGAACGGCGCCTATGCGCTTAGGCGACACCTAGGCGTCCGCCTTGACAACAATGATGTAATCATTCGTGTAACAGTCTGATCATAATAATCGGAATTACAATTGTATTCAACGCCTTCATTTGGGTGAGCACCATTGTAATTTGTAATGTTCATAATTCGTGTAACAGTCTGATCATAATAATCGGAATTACAATTGTATTCAACGCCTTCATTTGGGTGAGCACCATTGTAATTTGTAACGTTCATAATCAATGGATGATCAGTTCGATTTTTTTAAAAATTGATCGGTTCTTTTTTTTAAGGTTATTGTCACTCTTGTGTACTATGCTTTTTCTGGAACAGTACAACACTCTAAAAAGGCCCTGAAACAAAAAAAGAGCAAGGCAGTAGAAAAACCCAACACCAAGCTGGTGTCCCAATCATCCCTCCCCTAGCCACTCAAAAAAGGAAGAGGAATAAGTACAAGATGTACAAAACCAGTGGCTCCGCTCTCTAACCCTATCACAGACAAAAGCAACCACTCATCCTGACACCGTAGATTCCTTCTTGAAAATCCTCCAATTCCTTTTCCCCCAAACTGCTCACAAAGTGGCATGTAGTATCAACCACCAAATAGGGCAGTCTTGGTCAGGAACCACATAATAAGACCATGATTGGAGGAGAGCTTCCATGGAGACCAGTAGACCACATGTAGGAGTGGCTACTTCATGTTTAGAAAGAATGGCTTGCCAAACTTCCTGGACAAAAGTGCAATTGACAAAAGTATGGTCCAAGTCTCATTTTCTTCACTACATAGGGGACACAGTGAAGGTACATCATATCTGAACCTTATCAACCTATTTGCTGTAGGCAGCCTACTATGGGAGATCCTCCAAATGAGCATCTTGACCTTCAAAGGGGATTTAGGGCTCCAAATATGCTTGTAAAATGGAAACCTCAAACCTCCATCTGCAATGAGGAGATAAACTGATCTAACTGAAAAGGTCCCTTTACTATTCCACTTCCAAACCTAGGAGTCCCGAGCAGAGGGATTGATTGAAAAAGCCGCCAAAAAGTCCCACAAAGAAGCCAGCTCGTGAAGTTCATCATCTCTAAGATTCTACCTTAATTGAGGTGTCCACACTCCTAAACCAGAGTCAACCTGCTTTTAATCCTGAGCCATTGGAATAAGGGGATCTGAAGCAATGGAATAAATACTAGGATATGGCTCCCGAAGAGGCTGCAGGCCACACCATTTATCAACCCTAAAGAGGCAAATGCTCCCATATCCCAAAGACACCTGCTTCACAGCCTCAATGATGTCTGAAGCCTGAATGATGCCTTTCAATACCTATGTTATCAAAGGCAATCGCGTCGCTCGCCTAGGCAATAAAGTAGGCTGATACTTGCTTCCTTTTCAATTATGTGGTATTGCTTTTTCTTATTCTTAATAATTCCAAAGTGGCTAATGCCTCTTCTAACAATATCTAGTACCCTTTTTTCTCTTACATGCTATCATATTTTTTCTTATTTTTGATAATTGGTAAGACTATCCACTACTTTTATAAGTAGTGGACAGTCTTAGGGTATTACATGTTGGACATGGTCAGTGCTTCTCATGGTGTTACATATAATTATCTTAAATGTTTTTTTTTTTCATTTTCTTTGTATGGTTACGTTCTTTTTGCATAGTGATTTATGAGAGAGTACATAGCCTCAAATGCCTAGGCGATCGCCTAGGCATTTGAGGCTGAGGCGAAGCCTTGGTCGCCTCAGTCGCCTCTCACCTTTGACTATATACTTCCATATAGAAGATACATTGTAACCCACCTGAAGTTGCACATCTCGGACTCAGCCAGATGAGTAATACTTGTTATTGATATCGGTGGTACCGGCCTGGTACCAGCTGTATCTGCCTGGTTTTGTCCCGATACTGGCCAGTACCATAGTTTTATTTTTTTTAATATTCATTTCTGGTATCAGTTTCACCCCATACCGGTACCAGCTGATACCTATGTGGACCTACTTGTCATGTGATTGAATCATGACACTGATTTTCTTTACTGGTTGGTTGCTTCTATGACATCAAATTTGCCATATAATATGTGAAAATGAGTTTGGTTCTTTATCTGCTTCCTTCTGATTACAGGTATTTCACCTACACCAGCCTAGGAAAGATTGCAGGCAGTTATGAGCCAACATGTGGCAGTGGTAAGTATTCTTCCTGACAAGCCTATGTTTTACTGTGCTTATCTAAGCCTGGCGTTCCAAAAGTATTTGTGCAATATCTAGTATTACTTTTCTTTGGTTCTTCTGATACTGTTTTTGATTTTCTGCTAGGAAATGGAGAAACAAACTCAGAAAGTATGCATACACCTGAATTTAGGCAAGTTCCATGTATTTTTTTTCTCCAGTGTACATGTGTGTTATCATTCTCTCCATCGGGTCCCCATATTTGGAGTTTGTACATATCTCACCAATTACCCTTCCCAATCATTTTGTACTTTGTCATGGATCGATACTGATTTTCTTTTCCATCACTTTTTTTTTTGGTTTTTACAATTGCTTTTTCAAAACATCTGTGCTTACTATCTTGGTATTGGAATGCCATTTAGAGTATGCGAGGTGCATCACTTGGACATAAGCAGATCTAATGAGCTTGACAAATGATCGCTAATAATCCATAATATTGCATTATAGATATACTTTCAAAAAAAAATATTGCATTATGGATATTGATGCTTACCCAAGCCTAGCTGTTGTAACTCTTGATTCCCAAGAAAACTAAACTTATTTATATAAGTTAAGAAATTCAGTTGATATGAACTAGGCCGTCCCGATTCTGCCAAAACTGTCATGGACCACCTGGTTTATCCCCACTGGTTCAGATCTGGTTTGGTTGTTTCCTGTTCAAACTGGCTGACCTTTTATTAATTGTTTCCAAGTGTGTCCTGTGAGGAGTGCCAATCTAGTCTCTTTGACAGAAATGTATACCGCTGTAATACCAAATATTTCATCCTTTAGCATTGCTAAAGCTTAACGTTTTTGCTTTTTCCTAGTGTCTTCTGTATAAAGGTTGTCATATTTTAATCTTTGTCTTGCATGTAGTTGCAGATCGGAGAATGCCATACACAGCATATATTATATTCTGGCACATGTTCCTGCTTTAGATGGTGCAAATGGGGACTCAAGTTGTGAGATGTGGTGTCAATCAGGTGAGGAGTCTGCAATTCTCACTGTTTGGTTACATACATTGTACATCATATTGTCTTGTGTATTGAGTGTGAATTTTCCCCTTCTGTGAGCAATTTTGTGATCTTGCTTCCTTTTATCTGCTTATTTGTTCATGGGAAATTCCATATCTGTTTTGGTTCAGACAATACTTTACTGATATGTTGATTTGTTAACTTCCAGAACACGTGCTGGTCTTAATGGTCATTTGTTAGAGAAGTGCGCAACAACTTGAACATATCTATTTTCTATTGACTTTTCATCTGCAACAGGCCTTGGATTTATTTAAGTATGACATTGCTACATTGGACATTTTGTCTGTTCTATTGGTCTGTTTTTCTGTCTCTTTAGTGCTGCGTTGAGGCATTACTTGTAACACTATACACCTTGTTCCGAATGAAAGGAAAGTAAATTGTCGGATTAGTATGGTTAAAGGACTGGACTCAATTCGAGCCAGGTTCTTGTGGCATGGATCTGGGGATTGCAAAAGGGGTGGTTTTGATGTTTCCCGGGCCCGAATTTGTAGATCCAAGGAGAATGTTCTAGAGCTAAAGAATATCAAGCTTTTCAACCTTGCATTGCTTTCCAAGTGGCTGTGGAGACTGGTACAATATGATACAAGTTTTTGGTCTCAAGTGATCTCTCATAAGTATTATACCAATTCCAGATGGTGGGACATCAGCTTACCCTCACTCTATAATGTGTCCCCGATCTGGAAGGGTGTTCTTGCTAGTGTGTATGTGTTCAAGACAGGATCATTTGTTGTTATTGGCAATGGAGAGAGGGCTTCATTCTGGGAGGATGTGTGGTGTGGTTCCCTGCCATTGCGGGACATTTTCCCTCAGCTGTTTGCCATTTAACTGCAGCAGGATGCCAGAGTTTCACAGGTGGTTGAGGCAGAGGGGGGACAGTCTTCCTGGTGCCCATTGTTCAGAAGAAATTTAAGAGAGGAGGAGTTGGGAGGCCTGCTCCAGATGCTTCAATGGCTTCAGCTGATATAGGTAGACCCTGATTTGGAGGATTGTTGCTTGTGGAGGTGGGATAGGACGGGGTATTTCTTAGTTAAGTTGACATATTCTACCATATGCGATGGGGGCTGCAGGTTTGCCTTCTTCAATGCAGTTTGGGGAGTTAAAAGCTCTCCTAAGGTGCAATTCCTTCTATGGAGAGCATCCGTCAATAGGCTTCCTACATGCGACAGGCTGATTAGAATCATCCATGATCTGAATAACATGTGCAGTCTTTGTGGGGAGTTAGAGGAATCTTTGGAGCATCTCTTTATTTTGTCTTCCTTTGCAAGGGAGGTGTGGCAGCTTGATCGGAGAACTCTTCCATGTCGACTCTGCCAGATTCAGTTCTTTTGATAGCCTTCTTCTTTCTTGGAGGAGACGTTGGAAGTTGAAGCAAGATCGCATCCTATGGTGGTTGATCCTCCATGTGACTGTGTAGGCACTATGGATGGAGCGGAACAGTAAAATCTTTAGGCGGGAAGCGGCCACCCTGTATAGAATTTTTGATTTTCTTTGTGGAAAGGTTAGAGAATGGGCTAGAGTTTCTTGTAACTTGAATTCGGGTAACTCCTCCCTATTTTATCTTTTGAGGGAGCAATGATTGGAGGTTTTACACCATCCCGGTGTTTGTATAGGCGGATACTTTGTTGCCCCTCCTCCTTTTGTACATCTTATTTTCATTTTTATAATACAAGTGGTAGCATCCACATTCAAAAAAAATTGTCGGATTAGTAAATAATGACTGCACTAGTTCAAAATGCTGGCAAATATTCATTCCACATGGATTATGCATGTTGGTGGGCTTACGGGGGGCAGTATCATTGTCGAATTACTGTTCCCCTCATTTTTCATAATTAATTTATTATTTTCTCCTCTGTAAAACCAAAGCCTTTTTTCTGGCCGAAGCCTTTTTTCTTGCTCTCATCATTTGCCAAGGAAAATTAGGAAACAGTGAAGTGAGGTAAAGTTGCGGATGGTTGGGTGAGTTTTTGAGGAATATGGATCATAGATCTTTGAGACTATATGCTTAACCATTCATTATCTGTTTGTGATGATTTGAATTAAATTTGGTCACATCATGAGATTTTGGAAGCTAACTACATTTTCTTCTTCAAACCACAATAACGAAATGCGCTACAGAGATGATAAGCGAAAGGGTAAGCCGTGAGGCTAAGGACCATTACCCAACTATACTATGCTACTGTTAACTAAATAATTGACCATCAGCTGATATATACCTGCTCATCAGCAGAGATCTTTGCTGCAGCATCCCAGTTTCTAGAATTGCCAGCCTCTTTGGCATTCTTGCACACCTCCTGAACAATTCAACAAGCCACATACATTCTCCAAGTCCCCTGGGTGAATGGGTTCCCAGGTACAATTATTTTATTTGACCACCATTTTGCTTGTAATTCTGGGCTGGAGACTAACTAGTCCATCACAAGCTTGTTGTCCCAGTTTTTTTGTTTTTTGAGAAAAACATGGATTGTACCACCAATTTTATTCATAAATAGAGGAAGTACAATTCAACCGGACAAGAGAGATTCCTATCCCTTCAAGAAAGAAAACTTACAATGCCATTAACTATTTAAATGCCTTATTCCAATTATCAATAGAAAAGCCTAGAATATGTCTAGACCATGTATACAAAAATGACAAGCTTCTAATAGCAATATTTTTCACATAAATTTTACTTCGTCTGAATATCACCTCATTCCTTTCTTTTCAAATGCTCCAGCAGATTGCACGAGGAATAATCCCAAGAAATCTTCTATGCGTCCTCTGCTTATATTTGGCTCGCAAGTGTTTGAAGAAAGTCCACATCGCCCAACCTGTTTGAAAATTTGGTTTAAAATGCAAAAGCTCCCTGATAATAGTCCATACTTGTTTACTAACATAACAAGTGACAAGCAGGTGATCAACATCTTCTGGGTGGCTGCCACATAGTGAGCACAAAACATCATCTTCCTGGCACCATTTCTTCCTATAGACTTTAGTAACTATCCTTTTTTCATACATCAGCCACATGAATGCTCTAACTTTGAAAGGTGATTTGATTTTCCACATCTCATCATTCTTCAAGTAATTAGGCATATCACCCTCCTGCACAACATAATAAGACTTCACAGTGAATCTCCCTTTGGTAGGTTCCCATATCAATTTATCATCCACATTTGTATGTATAGAAATAGCATACAAATCCTTCAACAAAGATGAAAATTGATGCATCTCCTCATCCTTCAGATTCCTGCGCATCCGAACATTCCACTGAATTTGATTCTCCACATTTTCATAGCAATCTTTCACCAAAGTCCACTGATCTACAGCAATATCATACAGGTTAGGGTAGTGCTCCAAAAAATTTCCCCCCAACCATTTGTCTTTCCAGAAGAAAATGCTTTCCCCAGTTCCCACTTTGTGAAAAATGTGATTCTCAAAGTGATTTCCAGCTTTGATGATATCTGTCCACAATGGAGATATCGTAGAAACATTTGATTTTTGTAGAAAAAATCTGCATCTAGGCATATAATTTTTATTGATGATAAGCTGTTTCCACAAACTTGGTTCTTCTTCTATGAACTCCCATAACCATTTTCCCAGAAGCGCCACATTCCATACTCGAAGATTCCTTACCCCCAGGCCCTCTTTCTCCTTTGGTTTGCATACTTTCCTCCAATTAACAAGTGGAATACCTCTTTTGTTCTGATTGTACCCACCCCAAAGAAACCTTCTTCTGATTTTGTCTATATCATTGTAAACAGAAATTGGCATGAGAAAAAAAGAACAAAAATGCATTGGGATTGCCGCGAGAACAGAATATATCAATGTAATTTTGCCCCCAACAGGTAGCTGTTTGGCCTTCCAAAAAGACAATTTTCTTTGAATTCTGAGAATAATAGGATCCCAATCTTTTACACTTGCCCTTCTATCATTCAAAGGTAATCCCAAATAAGTGATTGGAAGTTTACCAATGCCACATCCAAGGATATCTGCCACAATTCTGCCCTGATCTTCACCCAAATGTACAGGAATAACAGATCTTTTATCATAGTTAATTTTCAGCCCAGAACAAGCCTCAAACCCTCTCAAAACACAGGATATAAACTTCACATTTTCCATATCAGTTTTGAAGAATAATAGTGTGTCATCTGCAAACTGGAGATGAGATATTCCTGG
This sequence comes from Zantedeschia hybrid cultivar, assembly GCA_030544215.1. Classification (NCBI taxonomy): domain Eukaryota; kingdom Viridiplantae; phylum Streptophyta; class Magnoliopsida; order Alismatales; family Araceae; genus Zantedeschia; species Zantedeschia hybrid cultivar. The sequence continues at coordinate 17,627,697 of JARZZO010000002.1, read as the reverse complement.
CTGACCTCTACAAATTTGAACACCCCTGATCCAACCATTGTTCTCAGCTATTGCACACATTCTACTCAATATATTGGCCACGATAACAAATAAGAGTGGTGAAAGTGGATCCCCCTACCTCAGTCCTCGTGAGCTATTAAAGTAGCCATAGACATTGTTGTTGATAATAATCGAAAACTTAGCAGTGGTCACACATTTCTGCAGTACACTAATCACTTGATCCGGAATCTGGTGTTCTTTCAAAATATTCCATAAGCAACTCCATTACTCCCTGTCATAAGCTTTATTAAAATCTAGTTTACAAGGCACTCCTTCTATGCCTTTCTTCTTCAAGGAATAAAGAACCTCAGAGCTAGAAGGAAGTTATCCTTCAATCTCCTGCCCCAAATGAATGCAGATTGATTCGGTTGTACAATACAGTTCAGAACAACACTCAACCTAGAAGCAAGAATGCGAGCAAAAATCTTATAGGACCCATTGAATAAACTTATGGGTCGAAAGTCTTTCAATTGCATTGTACTCACCTTCTTAGGTAACAGAACAAGGTAGGTATGATTAAGGCCTTCACAACTCGCAGTACCTGAAATAAATTCCTTTGCAGCATTAATGTTCTCATTCTTGACAACCTCCCAGAAAGACTGAACCAAATGGGAATTCCATCTGGTCCTGGTGCCTTATCTGCAGCCAGATCAAACACAGCCTTCTTAACTTCATCTTCAGTCACTTGAACAGTAAGAGAAGCTTGTTCCTCTGAGGATAAAATACTAATCTCAGGATCAGACCAGGTTGGAAACCATCTTTGCTCCTTAGAAAATAGCTCTGTATAGAAAGTAATTACTTCCTCTGCTATTTTGTCTTCATCCTCAAGGAATTCATCTTGCTTTTGGATAATGGATGTAGTATTCCTTCTCCTCCTCCCATTAGCTACATGGTGAAAAAAATCTAGTATTAAGATCACCTTCTTTCAACCACATTTCTCTGGATTTTTGCTTCCACCTGATCTCCTCTTCAAGCAGTTCTTGTTGATTTAAAAGCCTGCTCCCTTCATCAGAATCCAACTCTTTTGATGTCTCCATTAATTTATTCACATGATCATACCTCTCCTGGCGCCACTTATCAGCCCATACTTTTGTTTTCTATTTGATGATTCTTGTCTTCAAAGCCAGAATTCTGGTTCCAGATTGTGTCCCAACTGACTGCTGCCACGATTCCTTCACCAGACTTCTAAATTCATCATTGCACATCCAAACATTTTCCAGACGAAAAGGTTTTTTCTTACTTTTCCTCCTCTGACAGTTTAACAAGATAGCATTATGGTCTGAAACCAGTCTTGGCTGTGCACAAACCCTGGCATCAGGAAACAATCTCTCCGATCCCTCATTTACAAGAACCCTGTCCAGCTTGGACATTGAAGGTGCCTGCCTCCCATTTGACCAAGTAAATTGGACACTAGGTATTGCAATCTCGATAAGAGCACAATCCTCAATCCATTTATTAAACAGCTTCATACCTCTTTTCACCTTTGATTTATTGTTTCTTTCCGATGGTTTTCTCACTTGATTGAAATCACCAATCACACACCATGGCAAGTGAAATTTATTCTGGCATGTAGATAGTTCTGTCCACATATCCTGCTGATCTTGGATTAACTGTTGTCCCAGCTTTGACACACATCATGTCCCATACTAGAGATCTGATCTCACCAGAGATTGTAGCACTAAATGCCTTAAGAGTTAAGACTGTAGTTTCTTTTTCGAAAAGGGTTAGTGCATTTTGATATTCGTGGGTATATATTTGCAACCATGAAGATGTGTTCATGAATAGCTGTTTGATGTTCGTGGTTATGGATTTCTTTCTATCCATGGATGTTCATTCGTGAAAAGTTGTAGGTGTTTACAGAAAAGAAGTTTTTTTTTTTCAAAATTTACTGTACAATTGTGAACAGTTTCAGTTTTTGATGATGTAGGTCTCGTTTCCAATGAAACAGACAGCACACCATCTTCTGAGGCCTTGGTTATGAATGGCAATTCCAAGAAATTTAAAAAGGCGAAAAACAAAGTGAGTGAATTTCCCCCTTGCTTTCTTTCTTTTTTGCTATCTTACTAGTGAGATGGTTTTTGTTACTTCTGTTGTTAGAATTGATTTTTTTCTATATGTTTGAGGTTGATAGATATGTAAGTTGCTAAGTAGTAATCTAGGAGCCTTACAAATTTATAGCTGGAGACTTTACGCTGCATGACAAATTGACAATATAAATACATCGTGATTTATTCTCTTTCAGCTGACTGTATGCAAGCCTGACACAGGTGAACTATTAAGGGTTTGTGAGTTGTGAAATTGTCTTTGGGAGGTTAGCGTTGGGAAAGAGAAAGAAGGTTTGTATGGGAGTTTCCATGTGAGTCATACATACAGAAAAACAAAACAGCTGGGCAACAAGCTTGGGTGGGCCTGTTTATCCAGTGCCTCAATCTGATCCAACTTGATGGATGGTCTGGTACATGCCTTGTCAACCTATCCCATGGCAACCCTACCTGTGGTGGGCAACCTGACCTAAATGCTTGGGTTAACCTGCTCTTGCGAGGTGATAGGAAAATGCAAGGTAGTTGTTTTTTGCCTATAGGTGTCCAAATGCAAGCGAGATAGTGTGGCATCTTGAGGGATTTGTTTTTGAGAAATTACCTATATGCCCTAAATTCTTTGAACATAACCGCTATACCCCTTCCTTTAAGAAAACATCCTGTGTACCCTCAAAATCTTAAAATATTGGTCTTTTCTACACATGAGGTTTAAGGCTGGCGAATATTCTTTGGGTTATTCTCTGACGGAGCAAATGGCGCACGGATCTTATGATATTACCTGCGAAAGTGAGGTTACTCCTTCATACCCCTGGGTGGATAAAGCTCTGGTTATGGTTGGGAAGGTTGGTGGGTTCTACTTGCTATGGTTTTTGTTAGTGGCTTGTGCAGGTTTGGCTTGTGGGGTGAAGGATGGTGGGTGCCAGTGGCCACCCTCTCTGATGGCAGTGGGGCTAGTAACTTGAGTGGTGGTGGTGGCTTATGTGTGGATGGTGGTTGGGGCTCGTGGCTTGGAATGCCTTAGTGTGGAGGGAAGCATGGCTGGTGGCTCGAGCATCTACTGTGGCAGTGGGTAGTGGCTGCATGTGGACAGCCCTGTCACCCCACTCCCCCTGGTAGCCTCATCACCCTCTCCACTACCTCAGTCACCACCTTCCTCTTGTGTATATGCAAATGTGTTCAAATACCAATGTGGAGTCGGACATATGGCTTGGCTTCCACTCCCTCCCCCAACATAATGCCACCCTACCGCCGTGGCCGCATAGGTGTAAGGGAGCATCCATGATGGCAAAAGCATGCGCGGGGCCAATGTATAGACTGCCCATGCTTGCCCACCCTGGCCACTCGGATGAGGTCTTTCTTCAACCTTATGCCCACATTTGCTGCTGGCATCCTCCTTCGTCGTGTGGTAGGCCACATCGTCTGTAACGTCCCGGCTTTTAAGGATCTCCAGTAGGTGCACAAGAACAAAAACAAAATAATAAGAAGTAAAGCTATAAAGAAATAACATGCAGTTCATGTCCATCATATAACAGAAATGTAATGTAACAAACAACATATCCCAATTATTTCTTACAAGCTGGCCATACCTGAAAGTTTTTCTTCTTTATTTGCGGGAATTATCTTCCGATCTTTTCCCTTACACCATGAGCCTCTGAAATTTATATTAAATAACTAATATGAGAACTCATGAATTTGAGTTCTCAGTAGGGATCATTTATATCCCTACTGATGTCCTTTCTTAAAACCATATTTCTTGAAATCAATATTTCTGTGAAGTATGCATCTAAATTCACTACTAATTGCATGACCCATAATGAAGTGATGCAATGAATGCTCATGTCACAGTGTATCGTAAAATATCAGGAATCCAGTATGAAAGACAACTAACAAATTTATGATCACCATACTTCTTTCTTTTAATGATATTCTATAATAACATAGGATATGAAAATGTCTTTCGTTCAACGTTTATATGGTCATTTAGCCACTAAGTCGCTCGTTCTTCATTCGTTCATCTGATTTTCCAATCAGTCATAAAATTCATTGATCGTTCATAATTCGTAAGTTCGTAGAGCGACTCATCTTTCCATTAGAAGTGACAGGGATAACCATGAACTAACAGTCGTACAGTCAGTAGGTCGTTCCTCCTACGCACCTACCACTCTTCAGCCTACCCAGCCTAGTAGGCCTCCGGATACCTATTGAGGGGGCTGGAACCAGGGTTAAGCCGGGTCTGTAGTGTACCCATACTTCTTCACTATAATGTCCACGCCCAGCTTATGAGTGCACCCAAGAAGGAACTCCGTCCTCTGCCTAGCCGAGGTCCCGACCTTGAACTCAGGACTGTCTCCACAGTGGGATGCTCCGTGCCTCGGCGCCACACATCATTAGGGAGCTTTCCGTCGCCAACTTATCTCCGGGAGGTGTGCCGTCGTCCCGCTAGCCATGATGTCACTTCTTTCCTTTTCTTTTACACAAATCAAATCATTGGGAAAAACACCGGTCATAAAACTCATTCCATAACTCAGTTTCACATTCAACATCATAATCGTTTTTCATTTCATCATCTCAGAGGCTTCCATGTCTCGTTTCTTTTCATGATCTCTATTCCTTGTTGTTGGAGTCATTATAGCGATGAATATATATATATATATATATATAAGTCTTCCTTTTTATTTTAGACCCCAAAAATTCCAAGAATTTGTAAAGGTTTTCAAACTTTTTTTTGTCCTTTTAATGGACATAGACACAAGCTCCTAGTAAGATTAGGTGATGCATGGAAAATGGTCGGGATAGCTCAATTGGTAGAGCAGAGAACTAAAAATCCTTGTGTCACCAGTTCAAAATTGGTTCCTGACATGTGATTAATTATTGGAAAAATACTCATAGAAATTCATTGAGACGGGTCGGGATACATATTTATTACGTTAATAGTCTAGAGCAATATATATATATATTTATTTATACATACATATGCATGTATCTATGGTACCATATAACTAGGTTAATCACCAAATCCTTTTATGCCTGCTTCATCATGTAGATTTATTGTCGCATAAGACTTTCTAGCGTTCTTCTCATTTCTTTTGTAAGTTTCATCATTTTAGAGTTGAACACTAGAGTGTGTCATCCAATATTCACATTTATATTCTATGATGAGAATCTCTCATTGTAATCTTTTATTCCAGTAAAACAACATGTGAATCACAAGGAAAAACGTCGGAAGTAATGCACAAACATGCATATGGTACATGAGAGATGCAAGTCAACTTCTTGTGAATCATACTCCTTTTTGTCACACATAAAATTCAACAAGGTCCTTGACACATACCACTTCCATTCAAACATTCAACATAAACATGACCTTAATTATGCATGATGCATGTTCACCAGTGTCTTATTTAAATCGTAATTCAATTGTCCCTATTTTCCTAGGATCATAATAATCCTCACATGTTATCGTATCTTTACATAATCTTCTCTTTTTCAAATCATTCCACCATATATTTGTTAGAAAGCGAATCAAGTATCCATTCACACTTAAAAACTTTATTATAAAATTTTCTTCTTTTATTTCTTTCTTATTTTATTTTTTTATAAACCTTCATTATAAACTTCATTCTTATATTTATCTTCTGAATTGTGCAAATAATATTGAATATTTATATTTATTTTCAGAATTGATTAATCACCACGAATATCATTTAAACAACTATATTTATTTTCAAAACCACTAATCACCACTTAAATTAAATAGTTATATTTATTTTCAAAATTTAATAAACACAAATAGTATTTAATAATTAATTTTCAATTTATTTCTAATTAAAAAGCATTAAATAATTATTTATCTAATTATTTTTTAAATAAATAACATTAAAGGATTATTTATGAATATTCATAAATGACATTAACAATTAATATTAATTTTCGAAACTAATATTCACAATAAAATATTTAATATCCATCATTTTCTTTTATTTAACTAAATAACCAAATTTTCATCAATAATTTAATTTAAATTACAAGAAATATTAAATAGGGAGTATCACCCTACCTTAAATCGAAGACCGTCGCCAGAGCACCGCCGAACCGCTGCCGGAGCCGTCGCTGAGCCGCTACCGGACCACCGCCGGCTACCCCTTCTTTCTCTTCCTTCCTCCTTCCCTCTCTCTCTTTCTCTCTCTCTCTCTCTCTCTCTCCCCCTGCTGCCCTCCCTTGGCAGCCCCTCTTCCCACTTATTTATAGAGGGGAAGAGGCGGTGGAGAGGGGGCAGCCCCCCCTTAAGGGGGGGGGGGGGGTGGCCCCATATGGGCCATTGGTGCCCATTAAACCAGGCCCAATGGGCACTGGTTCAGGCCGATTTTTGGGCTTTTTATTTTGGCCTATTTAGGCCCTTTAAGTACGGCCCACCAAGGCCTATAATTGGGCCCATTCAACCCCCTAATTAAGGGTCCATTAAGCTTATTAAATAGGGTTTATTTAGGCCCAATAACTTATTAAATTGTTAATGAATAATTTTGCATTTTAGTCTATGATCTTTTATTAATTATACATATGCCCTCATTACCTTCATAAGTAACCGATAATGAGTCTTTTTTATTGTTTTAAATATATCTTTTGGACCTTGTATAATTTTATTAAAGACCCTATAAAGATTATCTTTGATGTTAAAAACCTTAAAATTTTACTATTTGTGTTTATACTTTTTAGGGATTTACATATATGCCCCTGAATTTTTATGGGGTGTTACATCGTCAGTGCCACAATGGGTGTGCAATAGCTCCATCCTGGCATTGCCCCAATGCATCCTCTTGGAGCATGACTGTGGCATGCACAACTCGGGCTCCTACGGCATCACTGAATCCAACACGTGGTCCTCCAGCAGTGGGGATAGGAGCATCAAGGCCCCTTTTCGGAGCACTGTGGGCTACAAAAGCACCCTCGCGTTCAAGCTCCTAAGAGGAGGTGGCGGCGGCAGTGCAAAGTGGGTCTCCACCCTCTAGGTGATGCACAAATTCAAAATCCTCCACGAAAGGATGATGAAGGTGGCCAAGAAGATGACCCATGGCGATGGTTGTAGATGCTTGGAGGGGAAGGTGTTGGTCCTTGGGGGTGACCCAAGATGAAGATGACCCTAGATCGACGAATAGCGGTCCTTGGAGATAGAGGAGTTGGTCCTCCGTAGAATGTGCTGTACTCGACCCATTGGTACTGCAGACATACAGTTGGCATTGCAGTTGGACAATGTGGTCACTTGCATGCAAAATAAGAGGAGGACAAGCGAGTTTGCAAAGTCATCGTGCCTTGGTAGCTGCAACGACTTGGTGGTATCTTGCTATGTGTAGGAAGAGGCTGCCATGCATGTCTTGCTATGTACACGAAGTTGTTGACAGTCGTTTTGGACACGACCAATTTGTTTTGATTTTGATTTGATTATGGTCCATGGGAATCATGATTTCCCATCATTTGTTGGATATTACATTTTATTTGCATTTGATTTGGGTGGCATGCAATCTTGCTTTGAGATGTATATTGACTCGCCCATGGAAAGGGTTATCTAGATTCTTTTGAATTTGGACTCTTTCCGCCGGTTCGTAGACTGGTGTTAATTACATCCTATTGCGACAGGGAAGTCCTTTGATTTCTTTAAGAAGTGTTTCATGTGTTGATGCTGCTATGCAGCCTAATTTTCTCACTCACTATTGTTTTATTTCTTGCGCATGTTGTATTAGAAGGATCGGGATTAGCCATTTTGGACATATGAAAATGATATCAAATTGCAAAGATGCATCATTTGGAAAGTGCAGTATGGCGTACTTTGTGGTTCTTGCCAATCCCTTGCATTATGGGAGGACACTATGCACAAGTACTATTCACAAGTATTGTTCACCAGGTATCGTTCATAAGTGGGCTCCACCATGTATTGCACTAGTCTTTGGAGAGATTAGACTATAAAAGATTGATTTTTGTTTGAAAAAAGAACCGTTAAATTGCGACTAGAATTGCTTATATGGTAGGGGTATGGCACGCCTATCGAGATGCACCGCCTCTAACACCATTGTGAGGTCTTGATGACTAAAAACATAATTAAGTTTTAAAATCATGTTGAGATGTTCATTTTGATATAAACGTGCATGGGACGCTTTTCTGTGTAGTTCAATCAGTCAGAGCACCGCTCTGTCAAGGCGGAAGCTGCGGGTTCGACATATCCCTACATGAAATATGTATGCTGTACATCCCGCTCGGATTGTAGTTCAATCGGTCAGAGCACCGCCCTGTCAAGGCGGAAGCTGCGGGTTCGAGCCCCGTCAGTCCCGAACTAGGATCTGACGGTCCGATGAATTTATCAATTTATCTCTCTATTGCCCCGACCGAAAAGGGGGGGGGACAAGGAGCAAGATCTAATTCCATGTAGGGATCTTTATTTCTTTTTTTTGTTTTCATTTTGCATTTATCATCAGACAAATACGACAACTTCCGCTTCTTTTACTAGTATTGATTTACAAAAATAGTTTAGAGTTCAGCGCGTTATTTTTTCTATTGCATTTATACTTGGGTCTATAGCCAATGGAATACCGGTCATATGATATCTCATCAGATAATTAATTGTATAAGTCTAAGGAAAGATATTGTATAAGGAAGAGAGCCGTTTACATAAAAGAGTGGAAAAGGATGATAAATTCAGTAGGATTCTTTATAGGATCAGGAATCCCATTTTTTACTTGGTATGGATAAAAGATCTTCCTATGTTATACTATTCAATTCTCGACGATGAGTCGATTTGAGAACTTATATATTGTTATTCATAACATTGATCCGATTCAGTATCATTAGGATGCAACTCATCCCATTTAATTTACAGCAGTTAAATTTCTCATCTTTATGGGATTAGATCCCGAGTTATTGCGAAGAAAAAAAAGAATAAGATTATGGAAGTAAATATTCTCGCATTTATTGCTACTGCATTGTTCATTCTAGTTCTTACTGTTTTTTTACTTATCATTTATGTAAAAATAGTTAGTCAAAATGATTGGACTGGAATCGATAGTATCTGAGATAGTATGGTAGAAAGAACTAAACTATATAATATAAATAAAAATCTTTCTACCACACTATTTAATCTAGTATTGTAGACTATCTATTATATGAATTTTTATACAGATGTAGGCTTGATAATACGGATCAATCTCCAATACGTATGTACACATTATTTATACACATTATTTATGTAAATATAAATAAAAAATAAAATACAGGTAAGGGCACAACATACATATCCCAATTGTCTCGATTGGGCTCCACAGACAGGTAAGGGCTCATGTTAGAACAAGGCCGCACATGATGCGATTTATGTTGATATGTGCCTTTAATGTGCACGTCAGTGTGTACTATTCATCCTTTGGTGACGACTGTTCTGGGTGAGTACCATCGACAGCCAGTGGTGCGAGGCAATATGGCGATGCGATACTATTCATAGCAAAGTAACACAATTCATTTTGACGGCGCACTATTCATAGCGGCGACACACTATTCGTGGCGGCGACACATTGTTCGTGGCAGCGATGCACTATTCATGGTGGCGGCACATTATTCGTGGTGATGTCACACTATTCATGGTGACGTTGCCGGCATGTGGCGATGACGTTTGAAATGACGTCGCAGGCAACTAGGATGACATTTACTATCGTGGTGACGCTACTGGCATGTGGAGACGGCATTTGGAATGGCATCGTAGGCAATTGGTGACGATGTTTACTATTCATGGTGACGTCATTGGCATGTGGTGACGATGTTTACTTTTTGTGGTGACGTCGCTGGAATGTGGCGGCGACATTTTGGAATGACGTCCTATGTAAGGATTGAGGTTTCGGATCCCGTTATCGGGTCAATTTCGGGGTTGTATCTCTTAGTTGGGTCCTGATGGGGCTGAGGCTTAGTTTCCAAGTTCGACGCAGTTTAAACGACGTCTAGCAGTGTGGACGTGTTTTAGGCTGTGCCACGTGGGCTGGCCTTAGGACGCGAGTGTACGGCTCCGGTCTTATCGTCTGAATGACGTCTTATATGGACGACGCCATTTAGAGTACAACCATGGTTTGTCAGAGTACGGTCCGGTCTTGTCATCTGAATGATGTCGGACTTGGACGACGCGTTTTTTCCAGTTTCTGTTTGACCCCGCGAACCCTTCCTCCTTTCCCTCATTCTCTCTTTTCCTCTCTCTCTCATCTCTTCTCTCCGATCTTCGGCGAACCTTTTCCCCCTCTCCTTGCTTTCCTCTCCTCATTCCTCCTCTCCCTTCACTCCATTAACCTCCCAACTTCCTCCACTGCCACCACCACTTCCTTCGTGGCGTATTTCTCTCCGGATAGCGGCCAACGTCCCGGTGGAGTAACGGCGTCTACGGCGGTACCGGCGGCGGCGTGTGGCGAGGCGGGTTGGCGGCTTAGAACTAGGAGGAGTTTGAGTAATCGGTAGGGTGACGATCCCCGTTGTATTTCGTTTAAAATCATGTTTTTCCCGCTTTGAAGTATGTTTAGGGAGTTTTTAGGATGAAAACACTAATTGTATGAAATGAGAAATTGGGGGTTTTAATGGGTATTTAGGTTCTTCCCCTCCTTCTCTCCCTTTTAGTGTTTTTACACGATTTGGGGGAGGAAATCCCACCCCGTGGATTGAGAGATGGCGGAGGAAGAACCTGTATGTGAGGGTTAAATGGGTATTTAGGTTCTTCCCCTCCTTCTCTACCTTTTAGTGTTTTTACACAATTTGGGGGAGGAAATATCACTCCGTGGATTGAGAGATGGTGGAGGAAGAACCTGTCTGTGAGGGTTAAATGGCGTCGGGGGACATCGACGCCTTTTAGAAAGGCGGTTTCCACCCGCGACGCGATTTAGCCCAAATAACAGACTCTGTCTCTGGACTGATAAGCGTCTAGAGATAGCGACGCCTTTTGAACGGCGACTCCCATGCACGACGCGTTTTTAAGTCAGATCACCCCGAGGTCAGTCTCTGTTTCTATCGTTATCAAGCAACTAGGGACAGTGACGCCTTTTAAACGGCAACCCTTTTGAACGACGCGATTTAGGCCATATTCTGAGGCCCATTTTCACATGAACTAGTTAGGAGGCTTGAATGACGTCGGCCTTGGGTGACGCGATTGAAGACAGAATCTCATTAATTCCTGCAATTAACATGTGTTTACATTGATAGATAGTCTGGTTAATTGCATGCTTGAAATCATACTTGTGGACGATGGATTCCACGTGATCAGATCGCACCGTGTTGCGTTTTGTGCGATCGTAGACCTAGAGTGACAGTTGTTAGCGCTTAGGCACCCTGTGTTGGTGTGGGAGTGACACGACGCCGGTGTGGGAGTGGTGGGGTGACGCCTAGAGAGAGGGTCACCTGGTGTACCCTAGAGCCTGTCAGGCCGAGTAGCCAGTGCGCTATCCGAGGGGTTGCTGTTTGGTCTCAGCGGGTCGGTGTTTCTCGCGTTCGGCCGTGTGGTTGACGTGTTTTGCCGAGATGTTGGTTGTGGGCTCCGTGGTAGAATGGTTTCAGAGTTGTGCATATTATATTTCGAATGTATATGTTTTATATCGAAATTTAGGAACTGTGTTTACTGTTTTACTTGCTTAAATTATCTATATTTGTGTTGCTGCACTTGTGGGTGCGTGAGTGGGCGGTGGAGATCGAAGGATCCCTACTGAGTCTTTTCAATGAGACTCACCCCTGCGGTTTTCAGGTGAGGGTTTCAAGCAGGCGTAGCGAGGAGAGTGTTGCTTTGGGTCGCACGCCAGCAGCCGTTGTTCCGGGGTATGCCCCGATGTAGTTGTTATTTTATTTTCTGACCTGTATGCTTAAGTATTTCCTTTCAGTTGGAGTATGTAATTATTGCTGAGTCGAGTCGCATTGTAATAATTTTTAACTATTGAACTTTCTTTTCGATTCGATGCGATGTGAATGTTTAACTTAGTTTATTATTTATTTCCCAGACTTATCAAGATCCTGGTTTGACTCCAAATTAATGATTCGGTACCCATTTAGTAATCGGATCCCCGATTATAGGGTGGCGGGTCGTTACATCCTAGGTAGTTGGCGACATCATTTCAAGTTATGTTGATGTCATAGGGACTTGGCGACGTCATTTGGAATGACGTCGCAGTCAGTTGGCGATGATGTTTATTATTCATGGTGACATCACTGTTATGTGGCGACAACGTTTACTATTTGTGGTGACGTTGCTGACTTGTGGCAATTGCGTTTGGAATGACGTCGTAGACTCGCAGGTAGTTGGCGACGGTGTTTACTATAATGACATCGTAGGCGGTTGGCGACGGCGTTTCAAGTTATGTTGGCGACGACGTTAAGCCGAGGGGCTTCGACTTACGGCACATCACCTCACAATGTGGAAGTAGGCCGAGAACATTTACTCGACGGCTCACCACCGTTACATTGAAGCGACGATGGGCCAACAAGGACCTTATATAGAACATGAGTTGAGATGATATGAAATGTGCCATTGCTAGGAGCTTGCGACATTTCCATTGGATACATCGCTTGGTGGCAGCGACGTAGTTTTCGACCTTGGAGAAGCTTGAAGCCTTTTTTTCACTTCTTTTTCCACCAATCAACCAACCCATTTACAAGAGGGATATGGGAGTGTATACACCCAATGAAAACGTGCCAAGTGGCATTACATGACTGGCCCCTAAGGGTGGGCCTTGCCCTAGGTGGCACAATGCCATCGAAGAAGCTTCAGCTCCTCCCAATTGGCCTATTTGTTGCTTGCATGGCGATGGCATGGCGGATATGACGAGGCAGGAGGATCCATGTGGCATCTTGTCACTGGGCCATGTAGGTTCATGTGGGACCCACTTGGACCCATTCTCCATTTAAAATATTTTTTTATTTCTGCAGGAAATTGGCCGAAGAGAGAAGTGCCGACGTGGCGAGCAGGCGGCAGCCCTCAGGGTACTGTCGCTTGTAGGGGGCAGCACCTCCTTGGGTTGGGGTCTGCTGCAACCACCACCCCCCAACCCAAATTTGGTTCTTTTTCTGATTTTTTGGGGGTATTTTCCTATTTGCTGGAATATTCTAAGTTTTCTCCAGCATTTTGAGATGAAAAGCCTCCAAACTTTGAGTTTTGTGGTTTTACTTTCTCTGGTGATTTTTCCTGGGTTTTCTTAGAATTATGGGGCAAAAGAACCTCCCCTTCCTATTTGTAAATTGAGGGGCACTTTTGTCTTTTATTTTTTTTGTGAAAATTTCCCCTCCAACACCCTCATAGAAGTACCAGTTGAGGCTGATGGACTCGGTGATCACGACGAGCCAATAGTGGACCTACCACGACCTGTTCAGCAAGCATGCAATGAGCTAGGTTGATGGGAGGTTGTGCTGAAACTACACCCCATGCTGATGCCGCTAATGTTGTAGGTCTTCTGAGGAGGGAGGAGAGGGCAGGGCAGGGGCTGAACATGGCATAGGAGATGACGACGACATCAACACACTCGTGGCAACTCGGACCTTGACCTGCATGGTGTTGGCGGTGACGAACATGCCCTCCTCAACCTCAACAATGGCAAAGGCCAGTTTGGCCCTCAGTTGGTGTAGATGAAGGGAGAGGAGGAGGACAGAGTAGTTGCTGCAAACTAGGGACAAGTTAGTCATTTCTCCAACTTAACTGACCTTGGATTAACTCCTTCGGATGGATGTTGACGGTGGTTTTTTTGTGAAACATGGATATACCAGATGTTATATAAAATTGAAAAGAGGTGGATGCACGAGGGTAAAAGACAAAAACCCTTGCAAATTCTTTTTATACAAAAGGCACCGAAATGGACAAAAAAGGATGATCCATTCACATCCTCATTACAAAATGCCTTAGCCCACTCCCTCACCGTCTGGCTCAGAAAAGTGCAAATTCTCTCTGGAGTTAAAGCTTCCTTGCGAAAATTCCTTCTATTTTGCAAGATCAACCACCAGACTTTGGCATTGGCTCTTGACGTAGGGTAAGAAGCCGAAGAAAGCAGCAAAGAGCAAACAGAATCTACGGCATCCGGACAACCACGTTGGAGATGTAACTTGTGCCACAAGGGTTGCTAAATGTGTTGGGCAGAAGCACAAGCAAGAAGCATGTGATCTTAGGACAACTCCACCTCCCCACATAAGCAACAAGTAGAAGGAAAATAAATCAGGCAAGCCTATCACAAGTGGGTAATCTACCATGAGAGATCCTCCATAAGAGAACTTTAACCTTCTAGGGGCTTTTAGGAGACCTACATGCCTGCAAAAGGGGAAGCGCTGTCCACGGTTCGCAATCGTCTTATGAGTAGACTTAGCTGAATTTGACCCAAACTACTCCGAGTGCCAGCACCAATAATGTCTAGGGAACCGTTTGGGAAAGGGTATGTGATTGGAATCAGCAGGTTTCTCCCTCTAGTTTTCAAACAGCATCATCCTCCCTTGGATTCCATGCTAGCTACTTTTTGGGTTTGGAGAGAGAGAGAGAGAGAGACTTGAGGGAAAGGAAGGTCATTAGCTCCAAAAGAGGGTGGGGAGTAACTTTTCGAGAGATTAATGCAACTTTTGAGAGAAAAAAACTTCCTTACTTGTTTCTCTCTCTCTCTCTCTCTCTCTCTCTCTCCTTGAATCCCCCCTCAAATCATGGATATTTTTGGTAACTTCAATTCTTTAAATCAACAATCTAGTGGAGTTGCCAAACAAGATTTTTGAGATGACTAATGATATGCAAAATCTGTACTATCCTTATTTTTTGTAAACAAGTTGATTTTGGAAAAAGCTCTCACCCTTAGGGTTTCCGAACATCACCTAGGTGAAGGAACAACATTGTGACCCTGAAGGAGTGACAAAAGACTACCCAAATTTTGGATCTCATTATCCCTCATCTCCCTCCTGAAGTCAAGGAATTTTGGATCGGAATCAGGATCGGATTGGCCAGAATCGGCCGAATCTGGACCTGCCGATCCCGATCCGAATCGGCCGATCCGGATCGGGATCGGCCGATTCTGCATTCCATGCCAGAAGTAGGGCAACCAGCTCCCCCCCCCCAAAAGGTTGTCAAAAATCTGGGCGACCACAGCTTGAGGATGGGAGGCAATGGCGAACAGAGGGGGAAACTTGGTGGCGAGTGAGGTAGACCCGCACCACTTGTCAAGCCAAAACAGGGTTGACTCCCCTTTGCCAAGGGAAATATTAGTGCTCACCTTAATGATATCATCCCCTCTAGGACACCCTTCCACGCAGAGGAAAGCATGTAGAGAGAATTTGGGATTAGGTCCCAAACTCTACGTCGAAGATACTATTTATGCTGAATAACCTCCCACCGGTGCCCTGAGTCTCCTGTTCCCAATTTCCAAAGCCATTTATAAAGAAGTGCAAGGTTGAAGTTTGAGATGTCCTTTATTACCCACCAACCCTGCATTCTCCTTACTCCTGCGGATTCTGCCCCAAAAGATATCAAAGCCTCCCTTCCTCAAAGTATCTCCTCTGCCCTTCCAGAAAAAGCGACATCGAATGGCTTCAAGCTGCTTAGTCGTGGACTTGGGGATTTTGAAAATGGATAAGAATCAGATCGGAAGACTATCCAGGACAGACTTGCACAGCACCAACCTCCCCCCATAAGATAAAAGCATACCTTGCCAACCTGTCAATCTGATCTCTAACTTTTGAACCACTGGTTGCCAATCCCTGCCTTTCCTTCCTTTTTTTTTGGGGGGGGGCATCAGTTGCTGCCATCTCCAGCACCATTGCATTGGCCGTCATCATCTCTTGCACACAAGCACGAGCCCTTAACACCATTGTTGCCATCTCTTGCTGTTTCTCACCTTCTCTCCACGTCTGGCAGGCCAAGCACTTTCTTCTCCATGATTGGCACCTCCGTTGATCACATCTGCATTAATCCGTGACTTCGGCACGACTAAGATACCATCATATCATTGGAGGACATTCTCCACATCTGGGACCAGGCTGTGTGGCAGTGGTGAGTTGGTGACTGTTGCAGGCAGTGGAAATCCCATCTCTTTACTCAGAGGCAGAAGTTACAACATCTGATTTTGCTTTAGTAGGTGACACGGCTCAGGACTATATGGTTTTCCTGTGCTGTTTTTCCAATGTTGTTGGGAGGTGATCGTGTTCGATGTGTCTTAGGAAAAATGTGTTGAAATTTTAGGAGGGAATAGCTTAGTTGCTAGCCGTTATCAAGATATTGCTTGTTTTACTACTTAAGAAGGGAGAGGAGGATAGCCACAAAGATTATAGACCTATCACTGCTAAAATGCTGGCCATGATAACTGAAAAGGTTATTGACACAGTCACACAAGGATCAACTGTAATCAAGTTGCTTTTATTAGAGGAAGATAGATTCAGGAAGCAGGGGTTGGTAATGGTGACAGATGATAGGGCATATGAATGAGTGAATTTGGCTCTGAAACATGGGTTAGTTTTGAAGCTAGATCTTTAGAAGGTACATGACCAAGTGAATTAGGACTGATTATTTCAAATTTTCAACCGATGAGAAAGTTCAGGCCCAGCAACAGATTTGGGTAGGATGGATCTAAACTTGCATTACTTCGGCCAGGTTTGCTGTCCTTATCGATTAGGGATCCCTCATATTAATTTTATAGTGGTAGAAATCTTTATCAGAGGATCCTATATGCTTTTTGCTTTTTTGTCTTGGTGGCACATCTTCTTTGCTTTTTGTCAGGGGGATCCTATTCCTTTTGTTTTGTTTTTTTCTCTGTCAGGGGGTCCTATAGTATGCGGATGGCACCAGCCTATTTCTCTTTGAGGTTAAGGGGTAGGTATATGGTCAGACTCGTGTTGGAATTTCTTGTGGAGTTGAGTGGCCTGAAAGGAATCTTTAAGAAGAGTCACTTGGTGGGGGTGAATATGAAAGGCAAAATGGTCAGACTCATGATGGAACTTCTAGTGGAGGTGAGTGGCCTGAAAGTAATCATTGAGAAGAGGCACTTTGTTGCTGTGAATATGGAAGACAAAGCTCTGTAGAGGGCAGCTATCGTCATGGGTTGTTATCTAGGAGATCTTCCTATTGCTTTTCTGGTTTGCCCTCGACTATGAGGGTCCTCTATTCCAGTGATTGGTTCAAGTCCAGGTTGGCTGCATGGAAGGGTAGACTTTGTCATATGGGGAAACAATAGTGCTATACAAGTTTGTCCTTAATGATTTCCTTACCTACTACTTGTCTATCTTCCAGATCTCAAAGTAGTGGCAAGAAAACTTGGTCTCCGTGGAGTAGGTTGTTTTGACATATGTAGAAAGCTCCAGAGAATTGCATGATACTGATTGGGGCAGACTGTACAAAAGCAAGGGAGCTGAAGGACTTTGGTATGAAAAATATCAGGGACTTTAATTTTGCTCTTGTTGGTAAATGGTCATATAAGCTTAGCTTGGAAGATAAAGGACCACGGGTAGAAATGATCTGGCAGAGGTGCCATTTGACCTAGGACATGACTCCTACCTCACAACACATTATCTCCTATCTATACAGTGGCATTCTCCAAAGTAAAGATGTTATGGATGCAAGGATCTAATTTGATCTTGGCAAGACCAGAAGTGTCTATTTTGGAAGGATTATTAGTGTGCTGATCATCCTTTAGAGGATAGGTTACAACCTTACAATTATCCTCAGAGCCATTGGCAGTGGGTTGTTCATGTGTCAGATAATCAGCCTTTCCTGGAGTGTGGTCCCCATTTTTTAATAGACATCTTTGTGATGAGGATTAGCTGGCTAGATGAGCTTCTATTGTTACTAGAGGGCCCTAGGTTGGACGATAGGGAAATGGGTGGAGGCAGAGATGATAGAGCAATGGGAGTTCACCTTCAATTCTGCCTCCAACATGATTGCAGATGGATGGACACTTAACCAGTTAGCCAATCATGTTTTGTCGCCCATTGGTCCGTTGAAGATGAAGACTCATTTAGATGATGTCACGTGGAAGGTTTTGGACTTGCGATAGGATTGTATGTTTCTTGGAGGATCAATGTTTTAAAAACGCCTAGGTGGAACGAGTAAGCCAACCTCTTTACTGCCTAGGCGGACTGCCTAGGTGGTGAGGCGGGCGCCTCAATTTTGAGCCAGCTATTTTTTCAGACCCTTTTTTTGAAGTTTTTATTTATACTCTCTATTAATTGATAATGCTTTCAACTATAGACATCTCATATTTTACTTATATAAGCATCATAAAATAATAAAATTTCAAATTCAATTATAAATTCTAATTTGCTGCAAGTCAGTAACTGTTTTAAAGAATAATACAGTATCAAACGCAAAGGCAAAGCTGCTATGCCATTATCTATACATGCAAGAATCATCTTTGAAGCCCCACGACTGTCGCTGATTGCAGTTTTTATGGAGGGAAGTCTCCACATAGCTGCAGTCTCCGCTAGTTGCCATAGTAGGACAGACAAAGAGTCATCGTGACCTTGTATGCCACATGAATGAGACGTGTTTATACAAAGCACAATTTGCAAGGCCATGTATGAGTTATTATAGGAGCATACATGTCTTTTAACAAAAAGTGAAGATGCACAACTAAATATCATAAAAGAAGACGAGTCGGTTTCCGACTTTTAAATCACTGTGGAGGATAACTGATCAACATGGACTATGAATAATTTGTCCATGGCATGTTCTTTCACAAAGGTGGTGTGGCAGCTTGTTCTCGAGTCTTGACATACTACAATGTGCTTACCAATTAGGACAAGGTGGAGAAGTTGATTTTGACATGGTCCTGAAGATGCATCTCAAGGGTGATAGGATGGTCTGGGGGCTGATCTTGCAGGCACCTTGGTGGTTTAGTAGACTATTTAGATGGGAAGTCAAGAGTCCCTAAGAGAGAGGCTACCTTTGTCTGTGATGGGGTGAGGGAATGGGTTTGATTACTTTGTAAGGTGGATACTGTCAACTCTTCCATCTTTTACGCTTGTATATTCCCTTATTTTATCTTTTAGGAAAATTGCGATTCTATCTGCTTTCAGAAAAAAAGAATGTATGGAGTCCAAAAATTTGAAACGTCCTAAAAATTGCAATGAAGTCTAGGAAATTATAATTAATAGCAAGTCATAAAACCATAAAAAAATTTCAACATCAAGATGAATAAAAAATATTCAATTGTTGTTTTTATGAATAAAAAATATTCAGGAGTACTTATTGAACAGTGATGGTCTGTCAATGCAACTAGCCTCTGTTTATGCACATCTTTTGAACACACATGAAGAGGATGCAGTCTGCTGACCCCTTTTAAATGCTGGCAGCAGAATCAATCACAACTGTCCACCGATCAAGCCAACCTTGTCAACTCTCCCCTTCTAATTGGAAAATCTTGTGACACATGCTGAAATTGCACCCTGTAGTTGTCTGGTCAAGGTTGAGCAGCAGGGAAAATTAGAAAAAATATAGGAAGAATGTGAGACTGATCTGAGCAAGGATGCAAGTACTGATATCGGAGGGTACCGATGGCGATACCGATATCGATACGTATAGGCTGTCTTGGCCGGCACCAGCCAATAAAAAAATGTTATTTTTTTTTCTTAATTACAAAGACCGGTACCGATGCCGATATGTATCAGTACCGGGCAGGACCGATACCAATACGTATTGGTATCTGCCGATACTGCCAACCATGGATCTGAGGCCATTGCATTGCCGTGGGGTCGGGATAATCTGGTGGCTATGCTGTTGTGTACTGTCAGCAGGGCAGAACATGGCAACACTACACTGTATAGCTTTGGAGTTCTATTTCATTTCCCTGGAGATTTCAGATCTGTACATGATATGTGGGCTTTCTTCAAGAAATGGCGAGTAGGCCTGACTCAATCTTCAACAAAGGATATCTGCAGTATTCTCCCTTATGCGATCTGTTGGAGTATTTGGCACGAGAGAGATGATATCATATGTCGGGGAAGTAGAATATGCACTGAAAATATTTCTAGGTACATTTTGGGCATTTCTGCAGTTTTTTGGAGAAAGGTGTTTCAGTAGACTGATTCTTTTCTTCAGTTATTTTCTTGGATAGGAACCTCTCCTATCCTTGAGATTGTACTTCCTCTATTTATTTTAAGTGAAATTGGTGGTACAATCCAGGTTCTTCTCAAAAAAACACTACACTGTATAGCATCTTATAAACATACCGTTCTCATAGTAGAGAATATTAAAGTCTTATCAATAGCTCAAATCACTTCAGTTCCCATTCCTGCTCACACTGTACGCTTCTAAGGATGAGATATGTTTTTCGTTGATGGTGATGATGAGCAGCTATGTTTACCTGCCACCAAATTTTCTGGATCATTTTGAGTTTTACTTCATCTTGCACTTTTGTGTCATTTACTAGAAGTCTCTTCAATCTACTGATTCTACCTCATTCAATATATATGGGATTCGTATCTCTGGAATGTTTTTAATTTAATTTTTCTTCTCCAGATCACCTCTGCAACTCATATCACTAAAAAGCTGAAGTCAAAATTTACTAAAGCATGGATTTCATTTCTTAAGCTACCATTCCCTCTTGATCTGTACAAGCAGGTATTGCCTTTGATGCCAAGCGTACAATTTGCTTCGTGCCTTTGGTAGAGTGATTGTTTTCATTCATGATATCTTGTCTGCATTTCTTTTTTGGGTAAGTAATCTTTCTGCATTTTTAATTGAAAGTTTTATTAGGTTCATCATATGGCCTTGTTGACTTTTGTTTTCCTTGTTCGAATTGGGTTCAGGTACCAAGTCCAATGGCTCCCCTTTTAAAAAGTTGGTCTTGTTTTAAGATTGCCTTTTTCTTGTGTGTGGGTGAGGGGGGGGGGTCTGTAGAGCAGAATGAGGGTTCTTTTATTTTGTTTTCTGGAATTTTGAGTATTTCTTAACCGAGTTTTTTTTTTTTCCTAAAAAGTTGTGGATGGGGCCTTTTTCATGTACAGGAGCTAGGTTGTTTATGGAAAATGGTTTTAACCTGCACTATCTTCATTGAGCATGGGTTTAGGGATGTGGTTGTTCCTCTGTTTATTCATATAGTAAATTGGTAATGTACTCATACCTTTTCCTCTTAAAGAAAATGCGAATGGATGATGAATTTTGAACTTACACACTTTGTGTGATATAGCAATGGACAGTTGTATCTTTTTTGTCCTAGAATACTACACGGTATGTTTCAAAATGTTGTCTATGTTGAGGCATAATTTTGCTAAACTAAGAGTGCTACATCAGGTAGCAGTGTAGCACACATAGTATTTGGGTAAAAGTTTGCATTCATGTTGGAATTTTAGTCTTTTGGGATTTAAAAGATTGTACTTCTAGAAATCTGTTTGCTGTCATGTTGGGGGATAGGTTTTGTGTCCTTTAAGATGTGAATCATGCAAGTTCATTAGAAAGATGGAGTTCAGCTTCTTATTCTTTGACTTGTTCTAAAATCAAAAATTTGAAAATTAATATCAGTACAAGCATTTATGAATATTTTTCAAAGTAGGAAATTCATTCTCCTCCCTGTTCGTCATTGTTGATGTAGGCATTATCAAGCCTTGATCCATGTTCACCCCCACATGGATTAAGGATGACCTAAGGTAGTGGTATGAAGCCTTGAGCTTCTATTCAATGAGTTAGGTTTTTAGCTGTACTATGTGATAAAAAATAACCTTTAACTATTGGTGGAGGTATTATAACATTATTTAAACTATTCACAAGTGGTTTAAATTAGTCATTTTCTTTAATCATTTTAACCTTTTTTGTCGCTTCAGGAAAATCATTTTTGATCTCTGATCCATGTTCCCGTTAAATATCCACCTTATATGCTCTTCACAACATGGAAGGCAGGATCGGCCGACTCGGATCGGGATCGGCCGATCCTGGCCAATTTGGGCCACTTTCGGCCGATATCTGGCCGATCCGTGGCCGATCCAGATCGGGATCAGTGGGTCCCGATCCGGCCGGCCGATCCTATCCGGAATTCCCTGCTTCATAAATCCATCCACTTTCTGTATTGTTGTTATATGACACAGGCCAAGAATAAAGTAGGCTCTCTCTTTGCTATTGAGTATTGATACCAACAGGTAGCAGCAAAATATTAATTCCAAACATAGTTGTGTGGGTGGCTTGCAAGAGAATAGTAACAGTAGAGTAATAAGGGACATGGAATTAAATAAGCAGCAACTAAGTCAACAGTGAAATTAAATTGAATTGTATCCCAAATAAAGTAAGGTACCTCCAAACAACACTGCTGATTGTACTCCTTGGAGGAAATCTGGCCATCATTCAAGTCTCCTCTAGCAGTCCATGCCTACCAATGCCCTAAAACTGCCACTAGATAGAAACAAAAGTGTGACATGATTTTGTTGGAACTCGTTTAGGGTTGCCGCCTGATTGCATCCTAAACCTTGGAGCATAGATCAAGGCACTTTAAAAGGAAGGTGCTAGGTAAAAATGTGCTAAAAGTTAAGAATTATGTGCCGATAAATGAATGGCCGAATATCGCTAACTTCTCATTCACCCCTTCCCCTTTCCTTCCTCCTTTATGTAAACATATGCACATCTTTTAGAGTTTGAAATTTAGTTACAATTGCACCATTTCACATTTTCTTTGCAGTTTCACAATTTTATAGTTCTATAGTTGCATGGATGGACAATTAGACTCGTTGCACAAATGCAACCCACGATAATACAGGACAAGCAGCAAAACTCTTTAATCACAGGTTAAACACTGACGCCCAGCTCTAAACCACAGGGTAGACAGTAATCCGCCTTGATCATATGGTAGACAGTAATGCCCCTTCGTAATAGACATGCTGCACTTGAGTTGCCTACTGAGTACACTTAATTCTTGTATGCTTGACTGCATTATTAGGAAACATGAGGTGGGGTACAAGGGCTAACTGGGCCATACGGTCTTCTTTGCCATGTCTTCTTAGGACTCAACCGCACGCACACAAGTGAAGGTACTGCTCACTGTTCTAAACTCCTAATGGTCAGTAAAAGCCCAAGCAAGTATCGGTATCGGGCTTATCGGCCCGGTATCGGCACATTTTGACTTGTTACTAGCCAATAAAAAAGTACTTTTATATTTTTTTAACTCTAAAGACTGGTATCAGGGCAAACACCCCCCCCCCCCCCCCCCCCCCCCCCCCCCCAAAAAAAAAAAAAAAAAAAAAAAAAAAGAAAAAAAGAAAAAAGAAAAAAAGGAAAAAAAAACATCGGTATGGTACCCACTGTTATGTATGTAACGTATCGGTGTTGCCCGATACTGCCATCCATGAGCCCAAGACCTAAAACATGGTCCCTAGTAGCCCTCCTTCTATGCGCTAGTTTTTATCTTGGATAAAGGTGTAGTTAGAAAGGTGGACAAGATAAAGAAAATTCCTATAGGGAGGTTATATTAAACTATCAGGAGCACCTGCTGATTTTTTCAGAAGAGTGGATGGTCCCACTAATTGTATTATAAAAAAAGGGGATTTACAACTATAAGAGTGTAAAGAAACAAAAAACCTCTTTACAAGTGTACCAGGCAAAGAAACCCAAAAAAACCACCAAATGACAACAGACATCAGCTCCCAACTCCCAACGAGGCGCCAGGGGCTGAGCAACAGAAGACCCTGGCCCACTCAAAGACACTGTCACAGATAAAAGACACCAGACACTCAGTGACTGGGGCTTCACTCTCGAAAATGCGCCTGTTCCTCTACCCAGATAGTTCACAGGGTTGCATACAGCATGAGCCACCAAACTTTGTGGTCAGCTCTCAATATCCTCCTCCAACCCCAATTTAGGATAAGGCTACCACCTAATGCTTTGCTGGCTCCTGGAGGTGAAACTTGTTGAACAAGAGATGCCACACTTCCTAGGTGAAGCTGTGGTGGATAAAGAGGCGGTCCAACGATTCTGCCGTGGTCCCGCAGCAGTTGTGGGAATGCCATTTATAAAATGTGCGAGGCTTTCCCTGGTGGGCAGCTTGCCAAGAGAGATCTTCCAGAGAAGGATCTTCACTTTCACTGGGCTTGCAGGGGACCAAACAAGCAAAGCCAAGGCAGTGCAAGTTCCCCCATCCACAATGAGGTGGCTAGCTGATCTGACTGAGAATGAGGCTGAGGCCTCCCATCTCCACCACCATCTATATTGAGAATTTGGTGTTGGCTTGAAGTCCTGTAAAAGAAGGAGAAGCTGACCAAGTCATCAATTTCTGCATCTCTGAGCTGTCTCCTGAAGGTAGCCCAACCCTTCCCCTCTCCGCAATGTCTTCCTCAGAAAAGTCTACAATCAAATCCCTCTGATTGGAATGGATATCAAAGACTCTAAGGAATGATTTCTGCATTATATATCCTTCTAGAGGAGGCATCTGTACCCATCTCCCAAGGGTATCTGAGTGCCTCCAGCGACAATATCATGGGCCTGTAGAAATCCTCTCGACATGTGAGATGTTGTGGAGAGGCACAAGTGTAGCATCCTGGACCTTGGACCCGATGATAAGCTATTGGAGATGGTGTCTATCCAAAGGCCTGAGCTCATTGCCCCAAACTTCCTTGGTAACTTCCTAAGAGGCACCTGGTTGAACTCATCAGTACTCAAAATCTCCAGCACCACATTCTCTTTGCTCCTACATACTTGTTTGCGGGGGATTTATTTCCTAAACCCCTCCGGTCGGGACCTGACCTAGACGTCTCTCTCCTATATCGGATTATTTGGAAAATTCATTTTCTTTGTTTATCTAGAGAAATATAGGTCAGTTTTATATTTTATCGGACTATGAGAGCTTGGGATTAGCCCTCAGGGAATCCAGGACTTCGAATCAAGCAAAGATTCGAGTATATGACCTCTCTCCACTGACTTCGGTCAGTGTTAATTACGCTAAGCAACTGCTCGGCAACCCTTGATTAACCGTCCGTATGATGCCCTTAATCATGCAACACTACTACTACAGGCAGCGCATGCGTATGAATATGAAGGCATATTTTAGGTTGAACTCTTAGCCTCACCCCGGTTTGGGGACAACTTTTATATGATTTAGGATTGATTCCCAATTATTCGGATTGATTCCAAGTTATGTGGATTGATTCCAAGCTATATGGATTAATCCCAAGTTTTTAATCCTACAGGTTTTTTTTGCAATTATACACCTTTTAGGGGTTTTTTATGAACTATGGAGGTTTTATGAAAGTATTGTAGTTTATAAGCATATAGGGGTGAGTTTTAAAGGATTTCTAACCTTATGGGAATTATGAAATTAATTTATAAATACATGAGGGTTTTTTAGTAATTTTACCCTAAACCGAGTTTTATTATGTTTGGGGTTCGTATTTAATGATATTCTGATTATATGGAAATGTATTCTATTCATGATATGAGTTTTAGTATTTTCGGGGTCGTATATAAAAATATTATATATAGGGGTATTTCTGTAATAAGTCTTATGTATATCATTAATGATTTATGTTCTTTCAGATTTTTAATTCTCTGATTTTTTATTAATCTTATTAATTTTATTCATTTTTATGATTAATTTAATTAATTAATTAAGTATATGAGGGTATTTGGACTTATTATGATTTTTATATTATATTTCAGATTTTTACTGGTTTTTTACTGATTTTCCTTGATTTTTCTATATCTTCATATGATTTTATTAATTTTTAATTAATTAATTAATTTTAAGTCATTATTATATTTTATTTAGGTATTATTTTATTATTATAATTTCTGAACTTTATTTTATTTATGTAGG
This sequence comes from Zantedeschia hybrid cultivar, assembly GCA_030544215.1. Lineage (NCBI taxonomy): Eukaryota > Viridiplantae > Streptophyta > Magnoliopsida > Alismatales > Araceae > Zantedeschia > Zantedeschia hybrid cultivar. Next base: position 17,601,887 of record JARZZO010000002.1, on the reverse strand, counting down.
GGGTGAGGCCAAGTTTAGGTTGAGGATGCACCCTGATTTTTTTAAGTTTATGAAATTAGATATATACGTATATTACCTTTAAAATATGATGGTAATTACATAATTTTAATGACACACATAAGCACATAATTTCAGTTTTTATTTCGACAGAAATTCGCCTTATAACAAGGCATTTTTACAAAAATATCCGGCAGAGCTTCCCCTTAGGATTGAATCTTAGGAGGGAGGGCTGCCCGGGACGAAAGAAAGAACTCCAAAAAACGCAGCAAATCCGGGTTAGAAAATCCGAATTTGGTCTTCAAGCAGCACCCCCTCTCACAATTTCACACTTGGTATTTGAAGCTAAGTGTGAATGCCAACATGCACATGTGGATGCATATATGTGTTGGTCTCTTGGTGTGTATGAATTTGGGGGCCATTGGGTCTATTTATAGGCCTCAATTCCCAACCCGGTGGGGGGTGCCACCGGATGGAGCAAGGTGGGGGGTGCCACCGGATGGAACATCTCTCCTCCCCTCTTATTTTATTTTTTTCTTCAATGGCCAATGGGTGGCAAGAGAGGTGAGAGAGAGAGCATGCAAAGGAGAGAGGGGGGGGCTCGGTGGGCACCCCCACCGGTTCCAACTGGTGGAGGGGGTGCCACCGGATGGACCCCCCACCGGTTGGGAACCGGTGGGGGGGGTCTCCCCACCGGTTTTGGGAAACCGGTGGGGGGGTTTCCCCTCCCCATTTCCTCCTTCTTTTGCTCTTTTTGAGGCTCATTAATGAGCTTGAGTTTTCAGATTTTGGGTTTAGCCAATGTGAAAAGGGTTTAACCCCCTAAGTTTGGGTTTGGCTTCATGTGAAAAGGGGTTTCAGGATGGGTATTAAATGGGGTTCACGTGGGATTCTTAACTCATGTGTGAATGGGGTTACGACTCCCAATTAACTCCCTCCATCCTAATTAATCCCCTCCCCCCATTTTTAAATTTTAAAATCTGAAGAGAAGGGAGGGAGACCTCCCCCCCCCCCCCCCCCCCCCCCCCGGTTTCCCTCTTGGAACCGGTGGGGGGGCCCCCCACCGGTTCCCTCTCTCTCTCCTCCACCCCCCTCATTCCTATTTAAATAAAGGGGGGAAGAGAGAGGGGGTCCACTTGCTCTCTTGTCATTTTTGGGCCCATTTCCACCTTGGGGAATTTTTTTTAGAGATTTCTTCTCTCCCTGGTTGCAGATTTAGTGCCCATGTGGGACTGATTTTGGGCCTATTAGGGGTGCTTATTGGGCCTCATATTGGGCTCCCCCATAGAGCCACTTATTGGGCCTTTTACCCCCATTATTGGGCCTCCATTTGGGGCCATTTTGGGTGAGTTCTATGACTGATTTCACCCCATTTCGGGACTGATTTTAGCCCACTTTGGGACTGATTTTGACCCTTATTTTGCAGCATTCGGTGCCCCGTTTGTTGCTGTATTTAGGGTCTCCCTTCGGGTATCACTATCGGGGGTTGCAAAGGAGGTTCGGGAATCGATCTCGGAAGCCGAAGCAAGCGACTTGGGGCTGTCTTAGGCTCCCTTAAAAAATCTGATCAAGGCCTTTTTAGCCTAGGTATGCTCCCTACTCCATTGCCCTCGTGATGCGAGCCTATGGCTTTATGCATTTTTGATATTTACCCATATCATAGGCATACATTTTATTTTGCATAACATGGTTCTTTATGAACATATCGTTATGCCTATGTATATGTATTTTCCTATGGTAATCTCACATCGATGTGAGTATATGTCGCATGCACATGCATGCATACTCATATGGTGTAAATCTGCATATAGAATCATTTTTGGGTTCAACAATACTGTACCCCAGTGAATGTCAAAGCCTTCTCTCTTAAGTTCCCCATTGCCATGTGAGAGGAAATGACACCAAATAGAGTCTAGCTTCTAAATGATAGACTTAAGCACCCTAAAAATGAGAGGAAGTAAATAGGAAGACTATCGAAAACTGATTTGCAGAGGACCAATCCTGCCCCATAGAAGAGTAGCCTGCCCTTCCTGCTGGCCAGTCTATGCTCAAATTTCTGCACAGTCCCTTGCCAATCTTTACAAAGCAGTCTGCCATAAGTGAGGGGCAACCCCAGAAAGGAAAGAGGAAGCTGACCAATCTAGCATCCATTAAATATAGCTGCCCTAGCCATATTTGTCTCTTCCAGGTTGATTCCAATTTAGCTCTTCTGGTAATTGACCCACATGCCACTAACCAAGTCCAATAAGTCGAGCATAAATCTAGCCATGTAGAGGTGATCTTCCCCTTTCGAGAAGAATAGGATGGTATCATCTACATACTATAAGTGAGAGAGCCGGCCCCCTTGCAGGGGAATGTAGCCCCCCCCCCCCCCCCCCCCCCCCAAAAAAAAAAAAGAAAAAAAAAAGAAAAAAAAGAAACACACAAATGAAGCCTGCCACATTCTGATTAAAAGTGCACCAGCAGGAATACAACTGAAGTGATGGATTGACCAGGCTAAAAATTATCGATACGTTTTGCATATTAAGAAAGATGATAGTGTGGACATTTTAAGAAAGATGCGAGCAGCGAAGCCTCTAGGATTGGACGGCATATCTATTGAAGTTTCGAAAGTATAGGTATACTGGTATAAGGTGCTTGACTAGACTTGATAAGATTTTGAAGGAGAGAAGAATGCCAAGTGGTTGGAGGAAGAGTGTTGTGGTTCTTTTCTTTAGAAACAATGAGATGTACAGAGTTGTAATGATTATTGTGTTATTAAACTTGAGTCATACAAGGAATGTGATGATCCCAACTCTGACCTTGAGGGCCGTGCTGGAGCCACCACTAATGTTGCACAATAGTAGGTTTGGGGACCTAAAATTCAAGTTGTGAACTCAAATGCAATATGAATAAATAAAAGGAAGCATGTGCCAGGAATCTCGTAGATCAATAATTAATGAAATAGAAACAATTAATGGGAAGTACATGGCCAATAATATAATTTGCTATCCTAACTAAAGAGGTAACACATTATAAAGGGATGCCTCCCTCCTAGGGTTGGAGACTGCTCAATTCCCCGCCGGCTTCCTACCTAGGTCTCTTGTGATGCAATGAGTTGCTTACCATGTAGGAATCATCTGCGTCTCTATCTCTGACTATGCGGGTTTGGATAACAAAAATAAACAGATGCTAGAGCAACTAAATAATTAAAGCGAAAAGTAAATATGCCTCAGCTATTCTAAATGTTAATGAACAAATAAAACAGGAAAGATATGGCAAGAATGAACTGTGGACGACAAGGAAAATGACTAGACTCTACTAAAATTATCGTCAATGAAGGACCAAAAATTGGACACTCATGATCAACTGACACTTTGCAGAACAAGGCTAGACACTAACTCTGGTCTTTATATAAAAAAGAGAAGGGAATGGGAAGGTTAAGACATGGCCACATAATCAATCACTATCATTGAGAAACAGAGTTTGGGATCCTATCGACCAATCACTAACTCAATCACCGGGAAGGTCTCAAAACTGGTGTTACTAATCAACATACTTAATGGGACTGAAACCAAAAACACTTGGCCGCTAGAGGTTCAGTTTATAAGCATTTTCGGGATTAGGTTAAGCTTTTTTAAGGTGCCACCTGACCAATTGATTTCAAAACCAACCTTGCTCCTTTAAATGGGATATTATAGGTCACAAGTTACCGCCATAGCAGGACAAACTTAAAAAAGGATGGGCCGGGATCTCTATTCTTGTCTTCCAACTACAGCCCAGAACATTATCGTAGACTTTATCGTGTTCAATTAACCATAGTTAACATTAAAATTGGGATGAAAACACATCCCCTGACATGCTTATAAAAATCTAACACGAACTTCTCTGTTATAACGGAAACCCTTCGTGAAAACATCTTCCTAAACACATAAGCTCAAGCCTTAACTAGCCACTCACCACCATCCTAATTATGCTCTACTAATCACAATTAGCATGGTAATCATGATAGAATGATTCCGTGACATGCATTAGGAAGCTTAATACAAATTATTTCATGCTACTACATTTTTATTAATTAAATCTAGCTTGTTTATGAGAAAATTTGGCAGCTCCTTCCCTCCAAGCATGAGCAAAACCTAGCCTGCCAAGAAAGCCAAAACCACAAAAGAAAAGGAAGAGTAGTAATGTACAAACGTAGAAAGAAGGTGGAAGAGCTAGCTATCACCCTAGCTCAAAGGTGTTCTAATTTGCTCTTCCTGAAACACAAACCAGCTGCCTGTCATGAAGAAGCATTGCTTTCGCTGAACATGGCTGAAGCGGCCCCTTTTATTTGTAGAACTTTTTTTTCCTATCAGGGCACAAGGCTCGCTTGAATTGTAATTGGATGGGCTTAAGGGTTGACTTATAAGGGTGGGGCTACCTGTTCCCAAAGTATCTGACATGGGACTAAACCTTCTCTCAGCCACTGCATGCTTTCTCCAAGTCGCGTTAATGCTTTCAGTGACGTGTTTATCATGTACCCAATTGTGTGCTGATGTATAGTTGATAAATGTTAACATCATATACATATTTTTGCCATCTTTTTTGATGAATGTGCATGCAAGCTTTCGACAAGCACTCCTTCAATGGCTTCAATAGTGACAATAACACACCCGAATGCTACCCTCGGAAATGGGATTGATTGTCCCAGTAACATCCCTGGATTCCTCTGTTTGGACTTCTTGCTCACGGAGGGGACTGATATGCCGTTCTTTCTTCACTGGGCTCTAGTAATGACCAACATCTCATGCTTGACATTTGTTGGGTGTAAGATCTTTTGTTTGGTTCTAGCATTTCAATGTCTCGTCTCTTTCATCATGTTGTATGCTATTAGATGGTTGTCAACAATGCCTTGAGCTAATTGCAGCACCGTAAAGTATGAAATGAATGTCTAACTGTGTATTAACATGAATTAATATGCATACACAGGCATGTTGCATAACTATAATGCATTCTCATCTCATGTTTATTCAACATTGTTTATTTTGTATGTTTCCTCATTTCCTACTCTTCTGATGCATCTCAATGTAAACATTCAGGTTCTTGTCTCTCTTCCTCAGATTGTAATCCCTCATGTTGCGAATCCTGTTATTCTATGGTAAACTGCTGCTTTGAAATTTCTTTTAGATCATGCATTATTCACTTGCAAATATCTGACGAGTCCTAATCTTTTAATATGTGGCAATCCCTAGTGATTTCTTGACAAGGTCATATGACATTGGAGGTGTTATCAGTGTAATGGCTCTTAGCAGTCTCTTCATTCTTATAACGCAACATGGTGTGGAGTATCCCAATTACTATGACAAGCTATATGCATTGTTGACCCCGTCAATTTTTATGGCCAAGCACAGGGCCAGATTTCTTCAGGTGATTTTTTGTTAAAGCAACATGGTATTTTTTTTTAATATATATTCTTGAGTAGGTCCCTAGCAATTCATTCTGGTTATGTTTAAAATGTGGGTTAATTTTCTACATATTTGGAGTTCAATTATTAGTTACAACAATGATAACACTATTCTTTGGATGACAATTGACTCTTTCTGAAAATTATGATCACCATTTCCTTGTATGTGTAAGTTTTTCAAGAAACAAGCCTTCATCCCAGAAAGAGTAGTGAGCTTTAATTGTGTCAAAGTGAGAGAGTGGGCTCTAGCTTTTTGTGGGCTGTGGGTTTCTGTAAGGGCGACATTGTAAACTCTTCCCTCTTTTTGTTGCTGAGGGGAGAATAGTTTTGCACCTGCCAAGTGCCTTTCTATATAGGGAGTTGTTTGTTTTTTGGTAGAAAGTATACTTGTAAATTCCCTACTTTTTTTTTAATACAATTGTGGTACCGTCCACTTTCGAAAAAAAAAATCAAGGTTTTTTTCAAAAGTATGTGCTTATTTAACAGTTACTCAAATGTGCGCTTTGCTGAGAGGGAGGGACCCTCATTGTTGAAACTATTGACCTGTGCTCCATATGGCCAAATCATCTACTTTGTCGCTCTCTTATTTTCTCATCAATCGATTCAATAACATTTTTTTTTTGAGTTCCAAGAGTAAACCCACAAATCCAGGATTTGTTATAATGTTTTTGTTTCTAATTACATCCCTCCAAGTTTTATCTCAAAATTTTCATCTTTATATCCAGCAATTTGGTTTCATGCACCTTCTTTGGTGCTTAGTTCCTTGTTCCATACAATACAGCTGGTCTTATGATTGCCTTTGTAGAATTCCTTTCGAGCTTAATAGGCACCCACTGATCATGCATCACACCTTGAGCTGTCATTTGCCTCATCCTGTTTCTGTGGTCCTCATTTCTCCATTCTTATGTTGAAAGGAACCTAAACAATTGGAAACTTGTAGTTAGGGGGATTTTAGGTCCATTAGTCATTTCCTCATTATATGCATGTCCTTCTATGTTGCGCCTCATGGTTTAATCATACTGAGGCAAAACTTTTGCATCTAAGAGCTTCTTTACAAGTAGCTTGTTCTTAAATTAGTCTTAGTTTCATCAATTAGAGTTATATTTTCTACAAATAACACAAAACACAGTTGATGGTACATCTTCTTGAATCTCTAAAGTCAATCACCAGAGCAAAAAGAAATGGGTCCAGCATCTAAACTTTCAGTGTAAGCCACTCGCTGTAGGAAATTTAAGCAGTTCCTGTCCTAATCTTAATTCATTCACGCACATTCCAGAATGTCATATATGCTAGGTGACTACGTCTCCTCAGGAGTCCACCCAATAACTTTCCTTGAAGCTCTACAATTTTTTTGAAACATGGATAGTACCACTGTGTACACTTAACTCAACTCAACTAAGCCTTAATCCCAAATTAATTGGGGTCGGCTATATGGATTCTCTGTCTCCGCTCTAAACGGTTTTGAACTACCTCTTCTGAAAAGTTTAAAGCCTTCAAATCATATTGTACTATCCTCCTCCAAGTTTATCTAGGTCTACCGCCTTTTCTCTTCCCTTCCTCTATCCTAATATGCTCTACTTTTCTAACTGAAACCTCCCAAGTCTACGCTTAACATGCTCAAACTATCTCAATCTCTCTTTTTTTAATTTATTCTCAATTGATATCACTCCCACATTTTCTCTAATATATTCATTATGAATTTTATCTAGCCTAGTATGCCCGCACATTTACCTTAACATTCTCATCTCGGCAATACTCATCTTGGAGCCATGTTACCCCTTCATCGCCTAACACTCACTACCATACAACATTGTAGGTCTTATCGTCTTACGGTAGAAATTTTCTTTCAACTTCGTTGGGATCTTGCCGTCACGCAAAACTACAGTGGCAAGTCTTCACTTCATCCATCCTGCTTTAATCTTATGGTTAACATCCTCCTTGCACCTTCCATCTTCTTAGAGAATCAAACTAGGATATTTGAAATGGTGCTTTAGGGTATTGCCATCACATTCAAGCTAACTTATTCTTTTTCGCCTCTCCGACCTTCACTAAATTTACAATGCATGTATTCTGTCATAGTTCTACTTAACCTGAAACTCTTAGACTCTAAGGTGTCCCTCTTGTGTCTCATCTATCAACACAATATCATCCGTAAACATCATATACCACATAATGTCCTCTTGTATATCTTTTGTTAAATTATCTATAACTAAAGTGAAAAGGTAAGGACTTATTACTGATCCTTGATACAATCTAATTGAAATAGGAAAATCTCTTATTTTCTCTCCAACCGTACGTACATTAATAGTTGCTACTTCATACATGTCTTTTAACACTTGTATGTATCTAATTGATATCCTCTTGCACTTCAACACCCATCATAAGACATCTTTTGGAACTCTATCATAGGCCTTCTCCAAATTGATGAGCACTATATGCATATCTTTTTTCTTCATATCTCTATATTCCTCCATCAAGCTCCAAACGAGGAAGATAACTTTCATAGTTAATCGATCCAGCATAAAGTCGAATTGGTTGGTCGAGATAATTGTATAACAACGTAAACGATGTTCCACAACTCTCTCCCACAGCTTCATGGTATGACTCATGAGCTTAATTCCTCTATAATTTGAGTAACTCTGGATGTCTCCTTTGTTTTTAAAAATAGGTATAAGAATACTTTTCCTTCATTCATCTGACATTTTCTTAAAGATTGTGATCTTATTAAATAGTTAGGTTAACCATTCTACCCCTACATCTTCCAAACATTTTCACACTTCAATAGAAATTCCATCAGGGTCACAAACTTTACTTATTTTCATCATTTTCAATGCTTCTTCGACTTCTGAAATCTAATCTTCCTAGTATAGTTCACATTATGCTCTATTATACATTCCATGCGTACTATGTTTCTACTATGACTATCACTAAAAAGATTGTCAAAGTAGCTTCTCTAACTTTCTTTGATGTCTTCATCTTTTACCAAAATCTTTCCTTCCCTATCCTTGATGCACCTAACTTAGTTAAGATCCCGACATCTTCTCTCTCTCTCTCATCCTTGCCAATCTATAAATATATTTTTTCCTTTCCTTGGTTCTAAGTTTTTCATACATCTTTTCAAAGGCCTGAGCTCTTACCTGACTAATGGCTTTTTTTGCTTCCTTTTTTGCTATGTTCATAAGCCTCGTTGTTATCATACTTTGACAATCTTTTATATCATTCTCTTTTATTCTTAACTGTCTTTTGTACCTCCTCATTCCACCACCTCCTCTCCTTCGCTGGTGGGCTATGCCCTTTAAACTCTCCAAGCACTTTTCTAGCTACTTCTCTAATCTTTAAGTTCATTTTTAGACATCACTTGCTTCATCTTTTTTAATTCCCACCACCTTATTCTAACTGCAGTTTTCTTTCTAAACGTACCCGACTATCTCTTAATCTTAATATCTAAGACCAGTAACCTATGTTGACTTGTTAAGGTTTTTCCGGAGATAACTTTGCACTCCTTGCATATAGCACGATTTGTCTTCCTTGTGACAAGGAAGTCAATTTGGCTTATGTTTTGCTCACTTTTAAAGGTCACTAAATGAGATTCCCTTTTTATAAAGCGGGTATGTGTTAGTATAAGGTCATAGGCCATAGCAAAATCGAGGATGCTTTTTCTCTCCTCATTTTTGGTTCCAAAGCCAAAATCTTCATGAACCTTCTCATAACTCTGATGTTCACTTCCTACATGCCCATTGAGATCCCCACCAATAAAGATATTTTCTTCGTTTGGTTGCTCTGTATAAGGTCATCCATATCCTCCCAAAACCATTGTATATATAAAATGTAAAAAGTGTGGGTGTACAAGAGAGGAGCCAAAAGCCCAAAAGGCAGAACCTCCTATAAAAAAGGCGCTGAATTCACTTCCTACAAGAATGGAATTTTAGAAGATATGGGGACAAGATTTCAGAGTCTGCCATTCTATCTAAAATTGGACACCGAAAAATTGTCTTTCTTTGAGGGGTTTGTCTTTGGAGTTGTATTGTGTTTTTTTGGGGAGGGTTTTATGTGTTTTTTGAGGTTTTTGTAATGTCTACTGTCTTGGTAGACAATTACTGGGTTTCTTATATTCCTGCCCTTGTACTCTTTTTTTTTTTGATATTATCAAATGAATGAAAGTGGTTTTTTGCTGCCTTCAAAAAAAAAAAAGGTGCCGAAGTGGTGCATACCTCAAGAATCCCCCGAAGTAACAGAGAAGGATGATTTATTCACATCCTCTTTACAAAAAAGCCAAAGCCCACTCCTTCACTGCCTGACTCACAAAAGAGCAAATTTTCTTTGGAGAAGAGGCTTAGCGGAAGATCCTTTTGTTATGCTTGCTCCATAAAGCCCAAAAAGTAGCATGTAGGATCAGTTACCAGACTTTCACATCAACCCTTGGAATCGGTCCCGAGGAACATGAAAGAAGTAAGGAGGCAACGGAATCCACCTCCCCCAATCCTTCCAATTGAAGTTGCAACTTGTGCCAGAAATGTCTCTAAATCTGTTGAGCATTGTCACAAAGGAGCAGCACATGGTCCAAGGTTTCCTTCTCCACTCCACTTAGGCAGCATATAGTAGGGAAGCCGTCTATAAAATAGGCAAGCCTATTACAAGTGGGTAGTCTGCCGTGAGAGATCCTCCATAAAAGAACTTTGACCTTCAAGTGACTCTTCGGTGACCAAACCTGCCTGAAGAATGGGTGGCACCGTCCCGTCGGCAATCATCCTATAGGAAGATTTCACGGAGAAAGATCCGGACTGCTCCCAATCCCAATGCCAAGAGTCTAGCTGAAACAACAACACCCTGTTCGAAGCAGCCTTGTACAAATCAACAAACACTATGTGAAGTTTCTTATTCATCCTTAGTTCTACATTGACTGTCTCATTATATGGATTGCCCCTGGGGTTGCCTGAGTAGGCACGAAACCAAATTGGTTATGACTGTCATATACATTTTTTTTTCTCAAATTGGTCATGACTGTCAAATATGTTTTTTTAATTTCCTTTCAGTAACTCTTTCCTATAATTCCATAGGCTTGATCCCCCATAATTCAAGCAATCTTGATACCTGTTGTATTTTTAGCAATCTCAAGTACACATTGCATTTTAATAAAAGATAAAATGGATTTAAGATGCTTGATCTCCACCCAATGGCATATGCGCTGGTCTTTATATTGGATTGGAGACCATAGTGTTGGCTGCCCTACAATCTTCCACACCTCAATTGAGGTGTTTTTGTTTTCTTTTTTGGTTGGTGGCAAGAGGCACATATTTAATTAATGAAGAAAGAGAGAAAAATTACATGTACAAGGCTACAGAGCAAGTAGCCAGAGAGGGCCTAGAAAAGACCCAAAAGTGAAACATTCCAGCAGACAAAAACGAAGAACCCCTAGCCAATATAGTAACAAGAGAACCCAAACAATACTCGAAGTATGAAATCTCTCCACTTGTGCAAGGACGAATGAGAAGTGGACTCTAGATCAGGCTCCAGGTTGACAGCAATTCTCCAATTCTTGATCAGATTCATAGAGTGATTGATAACGTTGAAGGGTGGGTGGAAGACATGCTTGAAGCATCTAGTAAGAGTACCCAAACAGTACTCAAATGATGAAATCTCTCCACTTGTTCAACGCAGAAAGAGAAGTGGACTCTAGATCAGGCTCCAGGTTGATATCAATTCTCCAATTCTTGATCAGATTCATAGAGTGATTGATAATGTTGAAGGGTGGATGGAAGACATGCTTGAATCACCTAGCATTGCACTCTTTCCAAGTATCCCATAGGAGTGCACCTAATAGCATGAACTAGATGTCCTTGTCACTCTCCGAAGCAATGAGGTCCTTCCATGAAGAAATCAGCTGCTGGACAGTCTGGGGCTGCTGCCAAGAGAGTCCTAGAGTAAGAAACAGAGTGGTCCACACCTTGGAGATGATACCACACTGTATAAATAGATGATCAGATGTTTCTTTGAAGGTTACACAAAAAAGACAAGTGTCTTTAATTTCATGTTTGAATTTCTTAATGCGAACCAGAGTTGCAAGTCTGTCCTAAATAAGTTTCCATGTGAGTAATTTGATTTTGGATGACCAGACTTTCTTCCAGGTGGAGCTAACCCAAGGAACATGGATACCCTTATAGGTGGGGATATTGATTACAGACATTGCTGAAAAATGACCTTTAGGGCTCCACAGCCAAGTCCTCTTGTCTTCCTGATGGCCTTTAGGGCTCCGCACCTCAATTGAGATGTTGTTTGGTGGACAACTCTTTTGAAAGAACCTTTTTTCTCAGCCTTCAGACTCATTTTGTAGTTTGAGGTCTTCCACAAGATTCCTAATTTACAATTAACAGTTCCACCAAAGCCAATTCATCTCGTGCATGCGCCTTTCTGTGTGGTTTCATTTTTGTCTCTGGAGTCTACAAGGAGGAAAAAATGTTTCCTTTCATCAAAGGGGAACAAACCAGATAAAGTGGTAAATGTGAGTAGAATTTACAATGAGAAAGAATGTTTCTTTTTATCAAAGCTGCACATGGACAACATCCATGTGTGGTGGCTCATTCTTCATGCCACTCTATGGGTGCTTTGGGGGTGAAAGGAACATGGTTTTTCAGAAAGAGTCTGCATTGTGTATAGGCTTGCTTCCTTTGTAAGGGAGAGAGTGACGGAGTGGGCCTCCATTTTGTGTAACAAGCATACTTGTAAATCATCCTTTATAGTTCTTTTGAGGGGTTTGTGTCTTGGGGTATTTTCTATACGGGGAGGGTTTTGGAGAGGTTTCTATTCTTTACTCTTTTTATCTTCATTTAATGAATTTGTGGTACTATTCACTTTCAGGAAGAAACAAACAAACCAGGTAACGTGGTGAATATGTGCAAAGACTCACATGTATAAGTAGAGGCTAACTTTATAAGTAATGAAGTTGAGGGTTTATTTGTAAATTATCTTAGAACTTTTCACTTTATAAACTTCAGGAGACTCTTGAATGGGTTAATTTGTTACTCTAGAAAGCATGTTTGCATAAGTTTGACCAATCCTGACTACTCCTGTTTTAGTTGAAATGTTGTCAGTAGGATGGGGAGTGCCTTAGAGAAGTACTATATAGATTAAGCTTATTTTACTGGACTTTGGATTTTTAACACATAGGATGTTGGACTTGGTTTATGGGATTTTTATATTAACTGAAAAGGATCATTTTATGTGTTAACCTTATATCGGTGTTTTAGCAGAATCACTAAAAACATGATTTTTGTTCTGGGAAGAGAGAGTTGAGTTTTTATATATTGGAAATATGATTTTTCTAATATTGTCATTGAATTTAAATGGGGGGTGCTTTCCTTATTTACATGTATATCTTAAGTAAATGAGCCATTTACATGAATGATGTTCAGGTAAATAAGGTTACCTTGTAACTTGTCATTTACCCTGTACCCTATCAAGCAGAAAACTCATCCACCTGTCCTCTTGCACTGCCCTTTACCACCGCCTTACCCTCCTTATCCACTGTCTCTCTTATCATCCTAATGCTCTTCCTCTTCCACCGCCTACATCTCCTATAAATCAGAGGCTGTTCTCTTAAGTTCTCACCTAACTAGCAGCGGTAAAAGGCAAGCTCTGGCATGGGGTAGCAGCTTGTGTTTGCCTATGGTGACAATTTGTGCAACGACAATCTTCTTTTAGGTAGGTTGATATCAACTATATCTTCCTTTTTAAATTAAATAGTTCTAAACTTTTAAAGGAGAGTCTATTAGGATCAACTAACATGAACTTATGAAAGCATCAAAATTAATCATGTTATAATTATCATAGCTACGTCTTGCATCAAGTAGTAGAGTTTCTCATGATGGTACATGATAATATGAAATGGCAAATTTACGAATGATTTATCTACGAAAGCAATAATTGTAAATCGTGATTACGAATTATGACTGTAGATATATTGAATCTTGGTTATGAACTACGATTTGAATTATGATGAAAATGAATCGGTTGACGATGAACTATAAATTTATGATTTTGAGCACTATACGTGATCATGAATCAAGTAATAATGATGTTTTCTAATTATAAAAGAAAGAGTAACATAAGTACATTGGCGGGACAGTCTCATACGATTTGTCCTTTGGGGATATGGGGATATCGGGTCTGCTCGTTGCGATATGTGCTATAGTCAGAGCACGAAGCATCATCCTTTTTCTTTATGGGATCTAGTCCAGACTTGGGACACCGACTAAGGTAGTGGGAGGAAAACCATTTAAGTGCACTCGTGACTAGGATTTGGACTATGCAGTTTAAGACTACATTCCCAGCTCAGCCTACGACCTTCCTTACCCGTAAGAGTAGCTAGAAACCCTCTAGAGCAGATAGGTAGAAGTTGAAAGACCAAGACAGTGAGCTATCGATCTGCTCAGCTACTTTACGACTGTTGATGTGTACTTGGTGACATCGTAAGATGAATTATGATTCCTTTCTAATAATGATTGTGTTTCTATTTGGATTTTTTTAACATGTATGTATAATATTATTAAAGAGAAATAGAAAAGATAAATGTTTGAAAAAGATAGGAATTCATTTATATGTTATATTCTTATATTAATTCTTTTCAAATATGTTTATCCAGCATATAGTTATATAGCTTGTGCATGAGTAACATTAGCATGATTAGTAAATCAACAAAGTAGCTACCATGGTTAATTGTATTACATGACTATTATGAATTTCATTTTAATAAATAGTAATGAAAATATAATGGAAGCAATAGGAAGTAAATGATCCCTACTGAGTTCTCGCTTGGGACTCATAAATGTTGTTTAAAACATTTTTACAGGGGAAAGTTCCTAACCAAGGTAGAACTACAATTCTAGCTTCACCAGTTGCAGGGTACCAGTGGTCAGTGTGACTTTAGTTTAGCTTAGTGTGTTTTGACTCTTCTGTTTGTTTTTGTTTTTGTTTTTGTTTTTTTTGGCTAGGTAAAAACGTTCTTTATGTACTCCTTGTCAGTATATCCAAGGACATGTGTGTTTGTGGAAATAATAATATCTTTGGTTTGTCACTTCCATTGTTATACTTATTTGTGCCATTGTTATGGCGAACCTTTGGTTCGGGTGACAGATCTATTCTTGTGAATATTTGAGATTATGAATCCACAAGGGTAGGACCGTGACAATATGATTAAGAGAACTGTTTTTAATTGGCGCAGATTCTTTGTAGGAATTGCGAAAACTTACCATCCTTGATCTTTTAAAGGATCAACTATATCTTCAAGGCTATATCTTTTATCTTATTTTTCCCATTTTGCTTGCATTACAATCCGTTTAGGGGGTTGGTTTCATCTCACATGAATAAATTCTCTACGCTTCTACCTTAGAGCAGCTAACTATACACTACCCTTTTTTTAAACCACACTGCTGATTGTTCCAAATAGTTCTATTGCTGATAAGGGATTTTATTCAAAAATGAAATATTAAGTTGGAAGGGAATGGAAAGAAGCAGGTTTTCCATGCACATCATTTGCTGTTGGACTGTTCTTAAATGCTGCCTTTTTTAGATAAAACTTTTCTTTTTTCAGTGTGGATGGTACCAGAATCATATTAATAAAAAAGGGGGATGTACAAGTATACTTGCAATGAATTCACAAAACCCCATGTAACAAAGATACCAAGACGGTGTAATAACACCTGATCATCACCCACCTCCCAAAAGGACATAAAACTTTATCTAATTGATATGAGCATATTTAAAGATGTGGACCTTAACTTGATCCATGTTGCATATATCACAGTAAGCATCATCCAAAATTCTTTATTTGCAAATGTGAACTTGCAGTTACTGGTTCCAGAGGTGGCTTTGGCCTTGTTTGTGCATCTGGCCGTATGATCTCATTCATCCAGCAGAATGTTATTTGATATTGAGTAGGTTACATTGCTTCTACTGAGCGTGTCTATGAACAGACAAGGGGCATTTTTCAATACTATTTTCGGGATAGAGTTTGCTTGATTTCTCATATGATTGTTCAAAGCTGTCATTTTACAATTTTATAGAACGTACCCCATCTGCCAACTTTTAACAGTTGTTTGTTCCTCTCTTTGCAGCTTTTGGATACTTCCTTAAAATCATCACATATTCCAGCATATGTAGCTGCTGCATTTGCTAAGAGGTTAAGCAGATTGGCTCTTTCAGCACCTCCATCAGGATCTCTTGTTATAATTGCCATTATTCACAATCTTTTGCGGAGGCATCCCTCGATCAACTTCTTGGTACATCAGGTAGTTATATACCGTAAAACTCAAACTATTGCACTGAAAACCTTTGTTTCATCTAAGACATATTGTTGATACAAGTTCAATCCTGCATCCATCAATTTCTTCATGATGTGATTTCCACAGAATCTTAACATATCATGTTTCACTCCTTATGTATTCTGTTGCTTTAGTCTCATAACATTTGTCAGTACTGGAGCTTTGAGTGCCTTATCGTTATTCTATAAGACTTTTTTTGGGAAAATGGTTATTCTTTAGGACTAGCAGCACTGAACACTTAATAATGTAGGTACCTTGTTTATAATTTCTCTAAGTAGATATTGTCTTCAGACTTATGTATCAACCTTTTTTGGGCATCAAAGTTTTGGTTTCAAGTCTTATTGCTGCTTCCTGAGTACCTATGTTTCTGATTATCTGACTTTAGAAAGGACACTCCTGGGTTTGTTGTCCGTGAAAAATTTGTAGTCAGCTTTTTTTACTCAACTTGTGGACTATTGCAAGGCTGGTAGATTAGTCAGGAATGCAAGGGCCACCTGGTTGCTAATATAACACTGAACATACAATCATGTATAGATTATTTGGAGATAGCAAAGACAGGAAGACAAACCGGCTGTAGAAGCTGTGTAGCCTTAGGATTTGTGTGGATTTATACGGTATCAGTCTGAATGCAATGTTGTTATGGGAGATGGTCAAGACAAGGGAAAAAAAATAAAACTTCATTAAAGCTTAGGATGTAACTCACCTTGTTTTCTGTTTAATCTTTTGTTTCCTAGAGGAACATCAACCCTAATGAAATCAAGTCTTATTTCTCTTAAGTAAATTCGCTCAAGAAGCATGCTTCCTCAATGATCAGGAAAAAAAAGAAAAGGAAAGGCCATCCTACCTGGAGTTTATTTGAGATTGAGGAGAACGAAAAGGGTATAAAAAAAACCTGCACATCCGGCAGGGGATGGACAATGGTAGTGGAGTGGCAACAACAGGAAGGCATGGAGGTGGTGATGATGGTGGCTTGTAGGGTAGCAGCGGCAGGCATGAGGGTGGCAGTGTGTTGGACCTGTACCCAACTCCCCTCACCTTTCAAAGGAGGGTTAGGGCAAAACTGACCCTACAACTTTTGTCATATTATAAATATACCTGATTAAATAAAGCATTACACAAGTATCCTTAACACCTTGAACTTTGTAAAAATTCAGAAAGAAATATGAAATTTAAAGACTGTAGGTTAATTATATGTAGGAAACCATTTATTTGGAACTTTATATATATATATATATATATATATATATATAAAGAGAGAGAGAGAGAGAGAGAGAGAGGAGTGCTGTGGTGCGATTTTGGCGTGTGTGCGGCCAAACCACATGCTATGTTTTGGCTTCCTTCCCATGTTGAAAAAAATAAAAATTATCATAAAAATTTAAATATTCAATTATTCCCCTAGGATAATTTTCACCCCTTGGAGCTTAAATTTCACCGTCGGATCATATTTAGATTGTTTGTAGCCGTGCAATCTTGTGCGAGTAAGTTGGTGATGAATACTAAAGTTCTAGGGGATGGGAACAACCTTAAGGGTAATCTGAGGGATGTTTATTTTTTGATCATTTTTCATGATTTTTTGAAATTGCTAACAGTCGGTCTCTTTCGTTGACCGGGTATGCTTTTTCTGTTCTGAGCTGAGAGATGTTCGGTCTCTTGCAAGTATCCGATTCACGGCTGAGATTGAGTTTCATGATCGAACTCGATCGGACGGTGAAAATAAAGCCCAAGGGATGGAAACAACCCTAAGGGGGGTAACTAAATATTTAATTTTTTTGATAAATTTTATTATTTTTTTCAACATGGGGATGGTGGTAAAAAACAATGCATGCGGTTTGACCGTGTGCACTATAGCAAACCACATCATAACGTTTCCTATATATAGGCTAACTATAACGAGCCTTGGGGTGTGTCTAACTTAGATGCACCCCCTTCAAATCCTTATATCCCGATGTCAAAAAAAAATCACAATTTTTTTTAAAAATATTCAAATACCCCCCTCTAGGTTGATTCCCATCCCTTTGAGTTTATTTTTAACCGTTGGATCTAAAAACTTAACCGTAACCATCCAATCAAATATGTCACTGTCTAGAGATGAAAATTAAAACTCGAAGGGATGGGGTCAACCCTAAGGGCTAATCTAACTAATTTTCTATTTTTGATTATTTTTCAGTGTTTCTAGATGTTAATTTTTTGATACATACCTAATCAGAGGGCTAGATTTGATTGCCAAGATCGGACGGTGAAAATTGAAGTTCCGAGGATAGCAGCAACCATAAGCGGCCT
Organism: Zantedeschia hybrid cultivar; assembly: GCA_030544215.1. Classification (NCBI taxonomy): domain Eukaryota; kingdom Viridiplantae; phylum Streptophyta; class Magnoliopsida; order Alismatales; family Araceae; genus Zantedeschia; species Zantedeschia hybrid cultivar. The sequence continues at coordinate 17,583,869 of JARZZO010000002.1, read as the reverse complement.
ATTTGAATATCTAAAAATTATTGGACATTTTTTTTTTCCAATGTAGGGAAAGTATTCAACGCACCCCAGGGCGCATCTAAGTCTCAAAACCCAATCCCCATGGTAAAAGTAAAAAAAAAGTTTCAGAAAAATTTAAATATTCAAATAGGTCCCTTAGAGTTGATCCCATCCTCGGGCTTTAATTTATAGGGTTGATCCCATCCTCGGGCTTAAATTTTTACCGTCCGATCTTGAAAATCATTCGGAGCCATCCTATTGGACATATATAAAAAATCAATGTCTAAAATGTTATAAAAATAGTCAAAAATAGGAAACTAATCAGATTAGCTTTTAGGGTTAATCCCATCCCCTGGGGTTTTAGTTTTGATCCCTAAATAATGACGCGTTTGATTGGACGCCTACAATTAAGTTTTCCGATCCAACGGTGAAAATTAAATCCGAAGGTGTGGGGAACCACCTAGACAAGGGTATTTTAATATATATATATATATATTTTTTTTATGATTTCATTTTTTCTGGAATCATGTTTGGGGAGTTTCGGGGGTTGGGGGATGTTTGGTAACAGGGAGTTCTCTGTTATCGAATTAAAAACGATTGTCTGATTTTTGTCAGTCTAGGAAAAGAGGGATCAGGCGGCATAACATGCAAGAGCTGTCGAGTGGGACCAGAATGCCCCTAGATTCCCTCCCCACAGCCCAACCGCTGCGAAATTTTTGGGCACAAAATGTTGCAGATCTGCCCAGCGGACACATCCCGATTACTACCTAGAGAAGAATACCTCCCAGCAGCGGGATTCAGCGGGGGATGCTTGGCCATGCATCTAACGGCCCAGCAGCTTTGCAGAAATGAATTTAACAGGCATTTGGCAGATTTAATGACCAAGACTGGCAGGAAAAATTGTGTGGCACCTTAAAATCTCCTGTTCGCTCTTTCCTTCTGCATCATCTGCCTACCTCTGTGAATTTCGGGCGCCGCAGCCGCCGCAACATGTAAGTCCTACTTTTGGAAACCGTTGGATCAAATGTTTAGATAATCCAACAATCCAAAAAGTATTAATAGGAATTTTTCCTGTTACGTGGTAACATGAAATCCATCTGCTCTCTCTCTCTCTCTATATATATATATATATATACACACACGCACACTCCCCCACCTGAAAACCCACCCTCCCCATGTTATGAAAATATTTTTTTTTATAAAATTTTAAATATTCAAATAGGTCCCTTAGGGTTGATCTCATCTCCAGGGCTTTAGTTTTCACTGTCTGATCTTGATGATGCACCTCCGATCGGGCACTTATCAAAATCAATATATAAAAATATTTTAAAAATACTCAAAAAATAGGAAATTCGTCAGATTGGTCCTTAGAGTTGATCTCATCCCTTGAGGTTTTTAGTTTTGACCTCCAAACAACGACACATTTGATTGGACAAGTACGGTTAAGTTTTTCGATCCAACGGTGAAAATTAAATCCAAAAGGGTAAGAAACAACTTGGATGGGGGTATTTGAATATTTTAAAAAAAAATTTATGATTTTTATCTTTTATTTTTTGAAATGGGTTGGGGGGGTTTTAGGGTGGGGCACATCTAAGTTAGATGCGTCCCAGGGCGCATTAAATCCGCCCCCATATATATATATATATATATATATATATATATATATATATATATATATATATATATATATATATATTACCATCGGTAAAATAATATTTTCATATTAACATTTCCTGATCACTCTAGTCCATCAATCCTTTGAATTGCATCTAGCGTAGCTCCTGTTCTCATTCCGCTTCCTGCTTCTATGATACTCCCTTTCCTCTGCATGATCTAGAAAAAAACTCCATAAGTCCTTCGAATTGCCCGTACTTTAGCTCCTGCCCCCATTCCTGCTCCGTGCTTCTATAGGACCCTCTTTCCGCAGCGGATCTAGAAAAACATGCTCAGAATAAATCAGGGTCAAAAGCTTCGTCTAATTTGCTTTGACGTATTAAATATCATTTTAACCTTTTAGGTTTTGGCTGAAAGGAATGACGAGAAAGGAATGGCGTCATGTTCTGGGGAAGTAAAATTTATGTTGAAAACATTTCCATTAGAGTGTTATCTTCTTTGTATAACTGGTCTCGCTATGCTCTTGGAATGTCACCGGAGATGTGGAATAATGCATTTGTGTAGTTTTCAGGCCATATTTATTTAGTTCTATTTTCTGATGAGAATTTCTCCTATCTCTTGATTGTACTCTCTCTCTTTATTTATTAATAAAATCGGTGGTACAATGCACGTTATTCTTGAAAAAACCAGTTTTTGGCTGATATTTAACTATGAATACATGATCCTCTCAGTTAACTAACAAGGTTCATACGCAATGGGGCGTTTTGTCTTTTTGTCTCTTCCCAAGTTTTGGGGAACTAATCAAAATTATGTCAAGTATGCATAAAGATCCATTATTATCATCGGGCCAGGGTCTGGCAGGCCGATCCCACCCTGACACGGGCTGAGTATTGACATCTCAGGACGGACCAGTCCCAACACATTCCCAAAAAGAGCAACACTTGCCGCACCGCACAGTGCTGCACCTGCACCAAGATTTCTTTTGAATTTTTTAAGGTCAGGTCCCACATGCCCACATGTTTTAAATCCTGATCTCCAATTGAAAGATCCATTTTTTTAAATAAAAAAATTGTTATTGGGTTCGGCCTATTAAGGGTTTTTTTTTACTGTTCATTGGGGGTTGGTTTTTTATTTTTTAGACTTTTTTCAAGTCGTGCAATCAGAGCTCAGGTTGTACAAACTTATGGGGGCATGTGAGGCCCTACCTTAGAAAATTTTCTTTTTTTCTTGGTACACATGCAAGTGTTGCTCTTCCGAAAATGTCAAAGTTCTGGCTCTTGCCTCTCGATGCACATGGAATGGCCCATAGCGCTGTAGATGCCCAATAGTCCTCTGCCGCATTTCAATGCCCAAGCCTGGTCCAATTGGGAGCCAGACTTGGGGTTGTTGGCCAAATATCTCGCTACGGGATAAAGGAGGTCGGGCAGCCTGGCAGAAAATTGAGCCGAAGCCCAAAATACCATTAGACTGGCCTGGCCCTCTAACAACCTTTAAGCATAAGAGAAATGCTGCAATCCCCCGTGGGCTTTGTAGTACAACTGCCATCCGATTGAGTGGATTGGACGGCGCACGATCGCCGCACCCCCTCACAGAGGTGTAGCCCACCTTAAATGAGGCTCAGTCTGACAGCAGCTGTTTGGGGGGGGGATTGCAGCAAGTGTTTCTCTAGCCATAATCAGCCTCAAAGAGTATGTATTCCATCTTGGTATTGTTTCAGAAGGCCGAAGAGAAGAGGTCTCAAGGGTAACTGAGAAATCTTGGAGAGATTGGAAATGATGGCCAAAGGTTATGATAATTTTGTACTTCTTTAAAAGAATTTAAATATTCTATATTTAGTTATTCAATATGATTAAATTAACACATAATAATCACAATGCTGAAACATATTTACACATATATAAGGACTATTTCTCAACTCTTAATGCCGTCTCAATATACTAGAGAGCTCATCATCCTCGCCGCCTCCTTTATCAGCATTCTGATCTCCTGTTCCCAACACTCTTCCTCTGTCTCCCTCATATTCTTTTTCTCAGTAGAGGTTTTATCTCAGGACCTTTGGGGAGATAGAAATTGTCGAGCAATCTTGGAGACATCATAGGATACAATGATTTAGTGAATTGTTTTAACTGGCGGTCTGCCTAACATCATCCCTCTGCAAGATGGTACTTTGTACTTTGCCAAGTTGAACTTTGACAAGGGAGAGCTTGACAAAATCACATCAAACAAGTTAACACTCTGCTTTTGTTTTAATTAGATTCTTTTTTCTTGATGTTATATATGCACATGCGTATCTATAAAAAGTTAATACTCTGCTTTTGACAAATTCAAGACAAGGATTTATGTAGCAATAAAGGCTCTTGGAGTTACGACTAAAAATCAGAAACGTATTCACAAAAAATGAAGCATTACTGGATGATTGCTGCCGATGTAGCTGGGTGTCCAATCCCTGCAAGGCTCTTAGGCACTTCACCTTAGTGCCTGGGTGGCCCTTTCTAAGACATTTGATGTCAGTGTCCTTCCAGCCATATTCGGTTCCATGCTTTATGTTTGGGCTGACTGAGTTAGTTGTCTTCTCATGTTTTCCTCCTTTTATGATGCTAGAATCTTACTCATTTCTGAAGGATGCAAACTAGTATTGTTGTTTAATTTAACACTGGCATACACATTAAATTATATTGTAGGAGCTATGAAGGCATTTCTATTTGGGTTTTTATTGGAGTGTATTCTTGTTAAAGCTTTTTCAGGTTTTACTGGGCATGTGAACCAAAGATAAATCTGATTTGAGGACATGATTTCCTGTAATTTGGTTGATCCAAAGTGGCCAGTAACCAGGGGACTTTGCAAACTTGTGATGTGAAGTGAAGCCTCTACGATGGCTCTTATGTATGGGACGCCATGCTTGCACTTGATCCGTGCAAAAGATGTTCCTGCGATTTGGACTTTGATGTAGAACTTCAAGACCAAAGTAGCTCATGAACTTCTTATTTGTCTATTCTTTTCTTACGCAACACCACACTCCCCCCTCCTCTTGATATGTTAATCAAACAGAGAGGAAACATCTTGTTCTAATGCATTCTGTATCAGTGTCAATGAGTGCTTAGGTGATGACATATTAGAAATATTGGAGAATTATGAAGTCTATGTTAGAGGTAAGGCTAGCCAGTTCCACAGAAAACTAAAAAATAAGGTAGTTTTTTAGTGGACTTCTGAATCATCGATCAACAGTATGGGTGATAGGAATCAAGAGGGATGAAAGCCTGTGCCAAACTTAAGTGATGTGTGTCTACATAATGATGTGGCAAGTAGGAAGTTTGCTGTACGTTTGGTGTGTTTCTCATAGCCTGCACCTTGTAGTTTAGATGTTTATATTGCTAGTCAAGTGTGCTCATTATTGAGTTTTGAACTTTTGAAGCATGGTGGAGTTTGGTGGTGTCTTTTCCATATCATCTTGAGGATTAGTGTTTAGTTACTTTGTTCTTCTAGGTTTGGATGAAGTGTGATCAGAGAAGCAAAATGAATAATGGAGCTCACCCTCGATCTTCTTTGGCTGTACCATGACCATCTGTTTATGAATAAAATTGGTCATCATCCCACACTATTCCATAAAGGGAGAGGAGGGTTGGGGACTCTGCTCGACTTGTAAACAAGTGCCTAATTACATGTCCTAGGGAGTTAGTCTTGCTTCCTTGTCTCAAAGGAGTCATGTAACATTTGGACAAAGTCTGTGCCCGAGTTGTACATTAATAAGACTTTTATTATGCATAGTTCTGCTGTTTCCATGAACATACATATCATGGAACTTCTAATTAGCTCTGCCTTTGAAAGTTTTAAGAAGCTAGGTAAAGCAGCTCATAGTAACTATCATGATTCACCATGTGGCAACTACTGTCTCATGGGAGGAGGAGAATTTTGTCTAAGACTTGATTGTCTTAGTTTTCTGATGTCTCCTTTTCTATTGCCGATGACAAGATGTGGGACCTCAGAGTGGATCTTACTTTTTTCCCTCAAGTTTGTCGCAATTTCTAAATGTGCAGAGGTTAGCCGCCAGATGTGGGTCCATATTAGACAAGCTGAACCTCTACCCAGCTGAAGTTAATGACTTTTCATGTCTCTTTGACATTCTTTTTGTCAGATTTTGCCTTAATTGCAAGTAAAGGAATCTGATTAGGTGTGTCTAATAGATGTTTTCTGTTGCTTTTTGTTTACTTGCTTTGATATAGTTGAAATTGAGCTTATCATTTTTGAGTAAGTTGCATGCACTTTGCTGTTTATGTTTATATGTTCTGCTGATTTTTGGTTTTACATAGGTTGCTGGTGATGAAGTTAGTGGAGTTTCTTCAAATGAAGTTGATGAATCTATGGAGAATACATTAAACTCTGACTCTGGTTTTAAAGCAGGCGGCATAAAATGTGGTATCGATCCATTTGACATCAGCGAATGTGACCTTGCTAAGTCCAGTGCCATGAGTATGTTTCCATCTTTCCATTGTTGGTGGTGTCTGCTCATTTGTATTATATTCTTTTTTTTTCTAAAAATCAGAATGCTATTGTTGGAACCCTTTTAAAGCAAAAGGGAGGGGGGGGGGGGGAAAGCCCCCCCACCGGTTGGGGAACCCCCCCACCGGTTCCAAGAGGGAAACCGGTGGGGGGGGGGGGAGGAGATTCCCTCCCTTCCTTCCCATTTTAAAATTCAAAGAAAAGGGGGGGGGGAGGATTAATTAGGATGAAGGGGAGTTAATAAGAGTCTTAACCCCATTCACACATGGGTTAAGAATTCCATGTGAACCCTATTAAATATCCATCCTAAACCCCTTTCACATGGGGCCAAAACCTGAATTTAATGGGTCTAAACCCTTTTCACATTGGCCCACACTCCAAATCTGCAACCCAAGCTCATTAATGAGCCTAAAAAAAGCAGGAAAAGAAAGAAGAAAGGGGGAGGGGAACCCCCCCACCGTTTTCCCAAAACCAGTGGGGAGACCCCCCACCGGTTCCCAACCGGTGGGGACCGGTGGCACCCCCTCCACCGGTTGGAACCGGTGGGGGTGCCCACCGAGCCCCCCCCCCCCCCCCCCCCCTCTCTCTTTTGGCATGCTCTCTCTCTCACCTCTCTTTCCACCCATTGGCAAAAAAAAAAATATAAAAAGAAGAGGGGAGGAGAGATGATGGAACCGGTGGGTACCCCCCACCTCAAGCATTCCGGTGGGTACCCCCACCGGTTAAGGCTTTGAAGCCTATAAATATCCCCCAAGAGGTAAGAAGAAGCCCCATGCCCATTTGGCCCAAAAATTCCTAGGGGAAACTCTGCCCATTTGAAGACCAAATCCGGTGCTCTTGTCCGGGTTTGCTGCGTTTGGAGGAGATATTTTCTCCGAGGACTCTCTTCCTAAGGTTTATTCCTAAGGGGAAGTTCTGTCGAATTTATATTGTAAAATCGCCATTTTATAAAACGGGATTATGCCGAAATAATGAATGAATGCCACTATTTGTTCTTTAAGCATATGTGTGTGCATGTGTTCATAAATCTGTTATTTAAGTAACATCATGTTATTATATTTTTACTTACATAATTAAATTATTAATTAGTTTAATAACTAAATAAATATATAAGTATATAATTAAATATTCTAAAATATCCTTGGCCTCATCTCATACATAATTAAATCTAGACTCATAATTAAAACTCAATAATGAAACTTAGACTCATAAAATAATATACTTAAGTTAAAAATGACTTAAATACTTCCATACTTAATTAATTAATAAAATCTGCGAAAATTATTTAAAATCAGTAAAATGAATATAAAAATCAGAAAAATTCTGTAAAAATCAGTAATACTCAGTAAAAATCAGAAACTTAAATCCGGAAATTACATAAACCCAAAAATATGACTTAAATATCCTTCATATATCTAATTAATTAATAAAAATAAGCAAAATTAATAAAAAATCAGTAAAAAACCAGTAAAAAACAGAGAACCAAATCTGAAAACATATAAAATTTTGAAATGACTAAAAAGTCCCTAGAACTTAATACAAATTACAAAAATACTCTCAAACATGATAAAAATCTGTAAAAATCACATAAAATTCTTGAAAATATCAAAATCTCTCCTATGCCCAAAATACCCTCCAAACCTTAATAAGATGGGTAAAATTACCAAAATACCCTCAATTTGATAAAAAAATAAATAAAAATCTCAAAAAAATATAAAAATAGACTCCAAGTCTAATAAATCCAATTCAGGTAAAATTACCAAAATACCCTTACAATCCAAACACATTTGAAATAACTCTAAAATACGTCCTAAGGTTTTGAAACCTTCCTAAATCATTAAAACTCATTTCATACACTAAAATAACCATAATCTCCCTATACTCTCAAACTTGGCATAATTACAAAAATACCCTTATGGGTCTAAAATACTTGGAATCAATCCAATATACTTGGATTAATCCAGATAGCTTGGAATCAATCCAAAATCATATAAACCCATCCTAAACTTGGGTGAGGCCAAGAGTTTAACCTAAAATATATCTTCATATGCATGTGCTGCCTGTAGTAGTAGTGTTGCATGTTATAAGGGCATCATACGGACGGTTAATCAAGGGTTATCGAGTAGTTGCTCGACGTAATTAACACTGACCGAGGTCAGTAGAGAGATGTCATATACTCGGATCTTCGCCTGATCCGAAGTTCCGGACTCCCTGAGGGCTAATCCCAAGCTCTCATAGTCCAATAAATAAAATACATAAAACTGACCTATATTTCTCCAAATATAAACAAAAATGATATGGATTTTTTTCTAAAATAATCCGAATAGGAGAGACATGCTAGGTTAGGTCCCAAACAGCTATGTACATGTAAACTAGAATTGTGACCTAGTCACTGTAAAACTAATAGTTACGGAGTGCCCGGTAGCCTGGAATTCTCAACAAGTTAGTATAAAACTAACAGTTAGGGATTGCATGGTAACTCAGAGCCGTGAACAAGTCAGGCTTGGGTTTGGTCAGGTGAGCACAGCTAAATGCTTGATAGGGTTGACAACAGCATTCAGAGACATGGAAAGCTGATAAACTGAGCTACATCAGTTTGTGACTGGCTAGCAACATTAGTCGACTTGGTCCAGCTAATAGCTCTTGTTCGGAACACCCTAAACATCAGATCTTTGAAGAGCCTTACCTATGCTTTGATGATCCTTATATGCTGCATCATGTATGGAAACTGTTGGATACCGAGTTTTGTGTGAGTTGACATGATTCAGTGGATATGACATACTGTGTTGCGCTTTCCTGAACCCAGATTTATTCTACCGCATACATCTGCCAATTGTGTCCTGTCTAAACCTTGTATACGTACATTCTTGCTAAAGGACATCGGAGGTCTAAGTCCTGAAACTGTAACGGAAGCAAAAGAGAAGATTTTGAATAAATGCATGTTCTTCCTGCAAGCAGTAATAAAAATTAGCTGAAATATTCAAATTTTTTAGTTCCATTTAGGCCCTTCTTTTTGAGGCGATTATAATGATAGAAGTGAACAAAGAGGAAAATGGCATGTTGTAACTTGTGCTAGGAGAGTTACATACAAACATGATCCGCTAGAAGTGATTAGAAAATAAAGGGCTTGACGTAGTAGATGGGATAGCGAGGACCTCAAAAGACGTGACAAACTGTTGATGTTCATCATATATCATGCATTAGAATGGGTGAGATGGCAATGTTTGTGATGGATGAGAAGATATTTTTATGTGGAAGGGTCAATTTTGAAAATTGTCTAGTCACTGATCAGAGAGAGTTAGAAAGTACACGTCTAATATACACTCAAACATTTGAAACTGAGAAGGAACTATAGAATATTCCTTAAAGAGGTGGGAAAAATGGAATACATGTAGCCTGATTGAATTTTGATCGAAGTTTGGAAAGCAGAACATTACTTTCATCGACCGAACCATGCAGCATCATGCTGAAGCTGAGTGGCGCCTCGAGTGTTATGCTGACCCTGAAAATCTGAACTTAAAGGGAGAAACAGATGTTCAATAAAGTAATGATTTATACTGTGAAATTGGAGAGGGGGGCCACCAATGTTTTAAAAACGCCTAGGCAGAGTGAGGCGGTTGACCCCCTTACTGCCTAGGTGGACCACCTAGGCAGTGAGGCGGGCACCTTAAATCCAAGGCGGTTCTGAAGAAGGGGGCCTGTGACCCTGTTGGCATGCTACCACCCCGCCACTGTTGATGCTGCCTTTTCATTCTGGCTGCCTGGTAGGGCCACAAGCAGCAAACAGGGATGGCTTTGCAGTTAAAAAAATGAAAAAGAAGACATATAGTCAAATAGTGTGCAAAGGTCAAAGACGAGAAGAAGAAGAAGAGGAGGGTCCCCGACTGCCAGGCCAGGAATTGGGGGAAGACAGAGTCCATCTTCTTGGGGAGATCTAAGCCCCCACGTTGTGATTGCATTGCATAGGTTTTTGATCCACTTTTAAAAGGCCCTTTTTTCTCGAGTGTGACATAGGCAAAGGGTATAGTGGTCTTTAACTGGAAGTGAGATCCGTCCAAGAAAATGTAAGAAATATAGCGAATCGGTTATTGCCTAGGCCGAAAGGGTGTCCTACCTGCCTAGGCCGAGGGGTATAATGCTTGATCTTCTTGGGGAGATCAAGCAAAGGTCAAAGACGAGGAGGAGGAGGAGAAGAAGAAGAAGAGGAGGAGGAGGGTCCCCGACTGCCAGGCTAGTAATTGGGGGAAGACAAAGAGTCCATCTTCTTGGGGAGATCTAAGCCTCCACGTTGTGATATCATCACATAAGTTTTTGATCCACTGCTAAAAGACTCTTTTTCTCAAGTGGGACATAGACAAAGGGTATAATGATCTTTAACCAGACGTGGGATCCGGCCAAGAAAGGGTAAGAAATATAGCGAATTGGTTTCCGCCTAGGTCGAAAGGCGACCTTCCTAGGTAGCCCGCTAGGCATTTAGTCGGCCGACTTTTAAAACATTGGGATCAGCAATGCTACATTTAAGAGTCACTTTAGTAAATGTTCAGTTTTGATACCTCGAAGACAATCTTTAAGAAGATATGCTGCACCCTAGGGATAAGCATTCACAAGTTATGTCCAACTGAAAAATTTCAGGACACAATCATCCTTAATTCTGATAAACCAATTAAAACATTCAAAAAGCATATTCTCTCTTTGAGGGTTAATGTTGAACACTATAGCATATTAAATCCTTGTTTATGACAATTTTTATGGTTTTAGGGAATGGACAGAAAAGGGAGAGATCGTGTTAGGTCTAGATTTGCCATAACTATGCCCCAATGAATCTGTAATGACCTGTCGACCCGGTTCAGTCATACTGACTTACTTCGAACTTGCCGGCGGGCCATAGTGGGAACAATCCAAACATTCATTGAGTTTTCAGAGTGAGCACATATAAACATCCATAACACCATGAATCAACCATCATAACCACAAATATATCCACTTAATAAGACTTGAATTTACAATAACAATACTCGTTCAAGATCTCTAAACATATCCAAATATTACATCAATTAAATAGTAGCTCAATCTTCTAGCTTTAAATCTTCTAGTCCCACAGTTCAACCTTTACCTCTCTTTTCCTAAAAAATGTTAGTGAGCAAGCATAAGTGTCAACCGACTTAGCAAGTTCATTACCCACAAAATCACAGATTTTTTTATACAATATATCATAAGGGAAAAAGACATGATAAATATCTAAATAACATGCATCATAATATTGTATACACATGCTTATGTCCTAAACCTGTTCTTTTGCATCAAATCCTATCATGAGCAACTAAACATGACTTAAACTTAAACATGAACGTTAAACATCGTAAGCCTAGTATGCATCTACAACATGCATCTTAACGTAACTTAACATGCATCCTAGCATAACATGCCTCTATCATGGACTTATTATGTCATGTATCTTACTTCTTAACATGCCATCATGCATCTTACTTCTTAACATGTTTAACTAAACATGATCACACATCATCATCTTATTACTTATTTAAAAGACATGCATCCAAACTACAACATGAGGAGTATCGTGTTGCACATGACATGCAGCTAGTAGTAAGGCAAATGCCCATTGGCGCTTCCACTGCGCAGCAGGGGGATCCACCTGTCCCACTTGGATCGGAAGAAAAACCGTATTCAGAATTTTATCTATTTGCATCGGGTTTTATGCATCTTTTAACTTAATGTCCGCCTCATAAGGATGCTTGTATGATTCAGACATATGGACTCTTAAGGTGGTACTGTCCATAATCGGGTAGACAAAGAATTCTAGATGTAGCTCCCACAAGTTCAAGGGGTGGCTCCATGCTATAGCGGTCTTCACCTAAAGGTAGCCCTTTCTATAGGTAGCGTTTTCCTCCCATCACAACCTGTGTGGCATTTAGTTCCCAAATTACCGGTTAGTTAATCATCTTAACACATACGTGTGACATGCTTAAACACATATAACTATACCTAACATATGTTGAATATGCAAATATGCATGAATATCATCTTAAACATTTCATATAGATCTTCATACTTATAGTAGATAGGAAAATAATGATGAAAATAGAGTTTTTTACATAAAAATATCTATGGAATCATAGTTAATCATCACTTGCCTCTTGCTTCATGCTAAGAAATTCGAAGAAGCTCGCTGAGGCAAGGCGAGAAGCACTTACACACGCACTTATAGCCTCCTGAAGATCTTCCTTGCGTCGCCCTCCAAGGCGTCTCAAACTGGCGTTAAAAAGTCTCTGTCTAAGGCTCTATAAATTTCTCCCTCTCTCTCTTTCTCTCTTCCTTGTGTTGGAAGAGAAGAGGAGCTAACACCCATATTTATAGATTTAGGCAACCAATTATGGTTTAACAAGTGTATGCTTAGGTGTCCTCTTGAGGTTCCCTCCCGTCGTGGCTTGGAGATAAGGATGAGGAAAGGATGACAAGTGTTCGTTGAGATGTCCCTCCCATCATGGTTTGGAGATAAGGATGAGGAAAGCATGCCAAGTGTTTGCTAAGGTGCCCCTCTCTATCATTACATAGGTGAGGTGGCATGAGGAGAATATTCTATATTAATTAAATAAGATATTCTAATATATTTAATTATATTTTCTAAGATATTCTTTAGGAAGAGAATTCTAGATGCAGTGAGGTGGCACGTTGAGGTGGCAGTCCAATGACTGCTTGGAGACAAAATATAATGATGGCATGACGAGGTGGCAGGGAGATAGCTTAAGGGGCTAAGTAATTGCCATCCTATCCATTCTTTTAAAATAATTATATATATATACCCCTATCTTCTAATCTTCTCTTCAAATTTTTTTGAGTCATTCATTTGGCAAATCGAAGTCAGTTTTAGAACTTTCGAAAATTTCACTTAAGACCCTATAAAGATTATCGATCATATAGTTATCCTTAAACTTTTCATAATTGTATTTATACTTTTTAAGAACACTTGTTTGGTCAGAACTGCTTGATTGGATTCCTATCCCTTCTTGGTCCCACCCAAGCCTGGCTGATTCCAGTTGATCTCACCTGATTTTGGTGGGATCCTGGCAGTGTTCCCCATTTTTTCCGTTGGCTGGTCTCAGTCCTGATTCAGATTGGCTGATCCTGCGAACCATGGAAGTTCCCCCATGAAAACCATGGAAGCCATAGCAAAAGGGATTTGTTCATGAAAACCTAGAAAGTCCCAACCACACACATTCGAACCTGGGCAGTTGCCTCCTCCCTCTCAAAATTCCACTGCTCAGTGCCAACAGAGCCGTACTCTGGTTGCTACATGGGCTTCAACTCTCCAAGCCGATCCTACCAATCTACACACTCCCCCCACCCAACCCAACCCAATCCAACCATAACCCGAAGTAAAACATGTTGATAACCTCGACGCTAGGCAGAGAAGTGTTAATTGTATAATTTATTTATTTTTATATGAAGAATTCCTTGCATTTTGTTGGGCTGGGTTGATTTGAGGGGCCAACCCAACCTTGACCCAAGAGTGGTTGGGCGTTGAACATGATCTCAACCTGTACCCTACTCACCCAGATTCCAACTCAATTTTCAGCATGGCCCAATCTGTCTGGGTTGGCCTGCTCAAACTCAGCCCCAATTAGGACCTAAAATTGGTGACCAATCTCAACTGGTGCTCTTGTGTGTTCCCGTGCTTGAAAAATGAGTTGATAGCTAGTCGAAATAACTTGCTCACATCTCTAGGCTGCTTGAGGATAATCTCATAGTTTTATGCCATAACCTGCATCCATATCCTTAAGTGTTTGAAATCTTATAGGAAGCTCTTTGTGGGAAATCGATACGATGCGCTATCATTACTGCCCAGCTGTTTCAAGGTAATTGAGTTCGTTTGTGTACCATTGATTTTTAATATGTTTCTTGATGCCGGTTCTGACATTGTATCTTGCAATCAGATTTGTTGCATCACTTGAAAATGATCTGACTGTAAGATCAAAAACTTCAGAAGTTACAGTGGCAGATTTTTGCTCTGGTTCCTATGCCACAATTTTCAGGGAGGAGGTGAGATTCTATGGCAATCCACAGCGGCTGCTCTTCTATCCTATAGATTTGTATCATGTGGAGTTATTTAATATTTGCCTAAATATTAAATAAGATAAAGAGGAGCCAGAGGTTGTAGAATCATATGAAGTTATGGGCCAACATAGAATTTTTCTTGTCACGTTCTTTTTAGAATTTTCCTTGTCACATCCTTTTCTTGTTCTATTCTAGATCTGATGGGACCTGTAATTGTGATTTGCAGATCAAAAGACGGATAAAACAGGTGCCTGTTGCATTTTACAGGGCTACGCCTACCAGTTTATTCTCAGACTCTGATTTCACAGGTTGGTCATTCGGAGATCAGTTATGTAACAACGAGAATGGAAGCGTAGGAAACATCACAGCACGTGATGGTGAGAGTGACCTTGGTCATCTCACAAAGCGGCAAAAAGTAGCATTCTCCTAATGACACAGATAAATACGGTCGTCTCTTTCATGTAGTGTATAGAGATGAGGGGGCAATTTTGTAGCTTAATGTTGTATAATTGTTTATTTTTGTTCCAATAGTTGTCTGCTTTGTTATGATCTGTAATGTTAGCCAAACAATAAATCCCCAATCCGCTTAGCCAGGGTGAAGAGTTGCTTGTAATGGATGGCGTTGCTAATTTCTCTGTTGGAATGCGGCATAATGGAAATTACGCAATCTTCATATTATTTTAAACCCCCTACAATCTTTGGATCTTCCTTAAGAAGTCCTTAGGTTACAATCATCAAAGAAGGAATATTTTTTGTGTATCATATTTTTAACAGAATGTGTTAGGAATATTCTATATTCTTAGTGTATATTTTATATGTGGAAGAGGGATTTTTTTATGGAGGGTTGAAAGATCGTCGAGAGTTTAAAAGAAATATGAAGATTGCAGTGATTAATACGGGATATTTGAAAGAATGTGGGGTTTGAAAAATAAAAAAAATCCTAAATGTTTGGTACTTGGTGAGAGAGTTGGACTTTGTGTATGTGAACTTTCGGCTTCACTTGTTCACATCGTGTAGGGGAGGGATGTGGCGATATCTCAAGCATCTACAACTGATAATCGGTTAAGACCCATATCATTGCGGTGCTAGCTCAATGTGTAAATGTTAAAACGTGTTTTCCATGTCATTATAATTAACTATCAGGGGTATTGCCTGTGAATATGATAAATAAACAATTATCTTGTGTGTGATTCTTGCATTTAGATTCGATCTATGATGAGCACAGCCGCTTTAGTTACACTGTGTGTCAAGTGTACTCGGACTCGAACATGTTCAGCACATGCTGCTGCGTATGCCAATTTGAGATGTTATGATTGTCGAGACGTCAGATGGCTCCTGCCTCCCGGCACCCGAGCCCGGCCGGGTGGCTTGAGCCAGGTGGCCCGAGCCAGCTCGGCAGGGTTTGGACCAAGCAGCCCCTTTTGGAGTGCCTGGGTCCGAGCCCAGGGCTCAGTTTGCACAATTGTTGATGTCTTTAGCGTATCATCCGTAGACAGATGGTCAAACAAAGGTCCTCAGCTAGTGTTTGGAAACCTATCTACAATGTTTTTGTTATCGACAACAAAACACTTGGATGGATTGGCTGCATTGTGTGTAGTATTGGTACAATGCCACTCTCCATTCTGTTATTGGTATGACACCTACGTCCACCTACACTCCTCTCTTATGTCTTGGGAATAGCCAAATACCCACTGGCAGAGAGTTCTCTGGTGAACTGGGATGCTCTTCTTAGAGAACTCAGAGTGAATCTGGAACATGCCCAGCGCAGGATGAAAGTACAGGCTGATAAGCACCACTAAGAGAAAGAATTTCAAGTTGGGGACTAAGTTTATTTAGAGCTGCAAACTTATACATATATATATAAGTCAAAATACATGACTTTTCGATACAAAATAGCCACTTTATGAGTCAACATAGTCATATAATCTGAAAATTAGAGTAAAATTGATGCCAACAAGTTACTGGAGAATGAAATAAGTTTTTAATTTTTTTTCAGAGTTTTCAAATTGATAATCATATTTTTTTGCCAGTAAATTAATTTTAAAAGTTGAAAAATCAACGAATAAGGTCGAATGCAAACATATTCGAACAATAGTCAAACCTGATGTACATATGAAATAAACAAACAAAACATGTGTACAAAATTTCATATAAATGAGATATCAAATGAGTGATTTAGAGTATCAAGTAACATATGAAGAATTTGAGCGAATTTTTATCAAATGAATAAATAGCAGAATAATGACAAATAAATTTTTAAAAATTATAAAATTTACAGACACTTACAGTTCATCGAAACAAAGTTGTGGACAAAGTTTTAGGCTATTTGGATTTCAAATGAGTGAATTAGAGCCAGTTAAAATTCATCCTAAATTATAAACTGATAGCATATGACTCAATTATAAATGCATCCTACATGGTGAATGTCTTTTACAAAATTGCATCCAGGGTCCAAGATGCGAATTAACAAACCGACCAAGGCTAATTAAGAAAGTCTAAATTACATCCAGTGAAAGAGAAGTATTTAATAAGCGTCATCTGAGCTAGATGCCTTTTAAATAGAAATTCTAGAACTTACATATTTTGTAGATTTGATCAAAATTTAATGAAACAAGGTGAGAATAGAATCATGAATGAATTGAATATTATTTCAAAAATCAGGTTTGATTACTTTTGATAATTAAAATAAAGTTTTTATATTAATTCAAGATGATTATAAGATGTTATCATAGTCTACCTCTTGAAAGAGGAATAAACTAATCTTCTCTAACCAAGTCCACAAAATTAGTCACAAATTCCCCTTATTCTAGAGCCTCTACGTCTTCTACACCTCCAATAATACAAAACATTTGTTAGAATCGAATTTTCAAAAGAATTAATTAAGAAACACTATCTTTCTCTCCAAAGAATGGCATATTCTTACCTTAAACTTGGAGCTGCATGTAAAGGAACTTATGCACGATTCTAAGGCTCTATTTATACTTATTTTTCTTCCTAATACCACTACTAACACCTTATTTCTTTGATGGAGTCGAATTCTAACTCAATGGCTTAATCTCCAGGTCAAAGTTACTTCTTAACGTGTGTAAGAATCAATTTTCGCACTTAAGTGTTTCCTAATATGAAGATCCTCATATTCGACCTCCAAAACGTTAGAATTAGCAAACTCTTGTATAAAGTTGTATATATTAATTTTCTTTTTCCAACGATACTAAGATCTTAATTTTTCATCAATTGAGTAAAAGGATATCGCTGATTTACCGAGCTATTGTTTCACAACTCCGAACCTTAAATTTGACTAAGTATTGGAACTAGTTTAGTTCCTTCTTAGAACGCTAATGAGCTTAATGAGTCTACTTGTTCATTTAATGGATTTTTCATATTAAATTATTATTTCAATAAATAATTAACTATAATCTGGCCTAATTTCTCATAACCTATTAATTAAGTCATTTGAACTCAGTTAGTCATGGCCCATTTAATTAATTATAATGGGTTAAAGTTCTAGGACATAAAATCCATGACTTAAGAGAGATCTTGAACATTGGAATGAGAGGGTATGAGAGATCTTGAACATTGGAGTGAGAGGGTATAGCTTTCCCCTTGATCATAGTCTAGACCGCTTGGAGTTGTTGCGGGTCTAAATGTAAGGCAAGGATGCCCAAAGCGGATGACAGATCTGCAGTGGCAGCAGTGGGATTGTTCTCAGTAGTGGCTTAGGTATCTTGATGGGTGGGATTGATTTCAGGATTGGTGTCTAAAGCATGGACATGAAAGTAATCATAAAACTCGGGATTTGGATGATATTAGTCATAGATGTGATCTTGAGGATTCGTGGGTTGATTCATGTGATTATAAGAGTCATCCTCATAGTCATACACATCATCATATGAATAGTTTGTCATGCCAATAATTTTTCTTGAATGCAACATCATGATGAAACAAATCAATGCATACTTGTTAAACAATTTTGCAAAGTTTAGCATACAAGTGAATGCTTACGCTCAAATTGAGAGTCTCTTGTTGATTTCAAATGATTTTGACAAGTTTGAATTCACTCAATTGAGGAGGATCCTAGTTTCAATTTTGGTTTCCACCATTCTTCTCTAGGGTTTCCACATAACTCACCAACAGAGGGTCATACAAACACCAAGAAGGGGCTTTTGAATCCTAAAGTGTGGGGAGAGAAGACTCCCAACCTAGATGACTTGCGTGCTTGAGTGAACTCAATAGCACAATGCAATTCTAATGCAAATAAAATAAAAAGCAGCCACAAGTAGGAATCCGAATCATGTCAAGGAGCAATGACGCCTTTCTAAATCGCGTTACCTAAGAGTGACGTGATTCAGAAGGGTAGACCTATCCACAACAATGCTTGAGCAGCATGCAATACAGACATTGAGATGCGTCTACTAAGTGTGACACGATTATGAAACATGTCGTTTGAAGGCGACGCGATTCAAAACACGTCCTCGAACAAAAAGGAGGACTCTCCCTTCCAATCAGCAACAGTAAAGAAAATATAAAGAAATTCACAGAACTCCACAAATAACAAGGTGAAATACGATGGTGATGATAATCAACTTAAATCAATAAATAACACTTTCAAAAAGACACACTTTCACCAATCTTCAACTTATTGAAAAATCACAGATAGGGCATAAACTTGCAGTCAAAGATGTGCACGCGATGCACGAGAGATAATAGAGAAAAAGAGTGCTCGGGAGCATAAGGGGAGTGCACACGAGGGTGCATAAAGGAGCGGCACACGTCGGTGCCGAAGATTAGTAAAAGAGTATAAAAACAAAGGAAATGGCAAGAGTAAGTAGCGGTGTTCGCAGTTTGGTTTAGTTTGGTTTGAGGGTAAAATTTTAGAAATCAAATTAAACCAAAGTAGAGAGCCAAATCGAACAAAACCAATTTGTAAAAGTTTGAAACATAACTTCGATTTGTTGTGGTTTGGGCCTTATAATGGGCCACTTTGATTAAATGGTCAACTTCAACATTATTTTCTAAATATAGTTATTCAAATGATATTATTTAAAAATTATTTAGAGGTTTTAAGTCTCAAAATGGGCCATTATAGTTAAACATTCTCTTTTATTAAAGGACTCAACACTTTATTTTACAAAAGATAGCGATCTAAAAAGATATTATCTAAAAATAATTTAGAATTTTATATCTTATAATTTACATAAACTCACACTTAACCCAATTCGGATTGATTTAGTTCATGAATAAGAAAAATCAAATCAAATCAAATTTCTTAATTCAGTTTGATTTCAACTCAAATCAAAATTTTCAAATGTTCAAACCAAATCAAGTCAAACTAAATTGGCCGGTTTAATTTGAATTTTTTTATTTGAGCCGAATAGGGAACATCCCTATTTGTAAGTCCAATCAAGATCAGGTGCGTGAAGAAATTTGCATGCCTGCCCGATCGTACGGACTATGATCAGATAGGCACGGTGATTCTCACTTGTCCGGCGAACACGCTTTGGTGCGATTTGAATTTTCTTTTGAACAAAAGCCATCTGATTGAAATCGATCGAAAGGCCGACTAGGGTCACAACCAACTCCCATGGAATGTTTGATCCTAGTCATATTAGAAAGTAGAGTTTAGAATTATCGAGCTATACTTTCCGAGGAAGCTCAATATCTAAGTGCATGCTAATTTTCTTTGTAGACATTGTTGTTCTTCACAATAACTTTATTAGACATTGTTTTATCGATACAATATGAAAAGTAAGCATGCGTCCACAAGTCCGTAGCACAATGGCGTTGGACCAACACCTTGCTCCTGCTTGGGGGAGCCATTTGTGGGTTCGATCCCGCAGAATCGTCGTGTTTATAATAAAAGCATGGAACTCCCTTCTTATTGGATGGAAATGTATGAAGATCAGGAGTAATTATGTCCAGACCATTAAATTACAAGACCCAAAAAAAAATGAAAGTAAGTATGTGTCCCTGTGCTTGCAATGAAATGGCCATAGCCTGCCTAGAAGGGATGAACGTCGCAGGTTTGGACCCGCTCCTACTAATGTGAGGGAGTGGTGTTCATTTCCACCTTGGCGGAAGCTCCTTGTCTTATAGGCAGAAACTTTGTACTTGTGCACGGAATTATCCCACTTTTGGGGATTTCTTATGCCGCCCTCTCGGATTCGATAGCTCCCCGGCCAGTATGTCATATTTCTAAAAAATAAAAAATAAAAAGTAAATATGCATTATCTTTTTGTTTTGCAGGTAGTACAATGATACAGAGATCTGCTCTTGGTTGCATCTTTTGAACTTCCGTATGTGAATTGATGCAAAATGGAGAGAGTAATGCTTGCTGCACTGCGTTGTCACAGTACAGGACACCATCCGATCCAGTAGATCAGACGGTCTATAGTAGGTCATCTTATTTTTTTAGATCGGATGGCGTGTAGTAGGTCATTTTATTTTTTTAATTTTCGTGTCAAATTTTTTTAAAAAAATTGGAGCATCTGTTCAAAAATCCATTAGTACTGTCAGGAAGCTTGGGTCAGCTCCGAGCCGATTGTATATTTTTTATAGAAAAAAACTTTTGATATGCATCTCGATTTGTGTGCAAAAAAAAAATCAAAAAATATATATAACTGACTCGGGACCAACCCAAATTCCCCAACTGTACCATCCGATGTAAGATGCCACACTCCAAAAATTTTTAAGTATCTAGCAAGTAGATGTGTCATGACAGCAAGCATTACTCAAACGAAGAATCGATCTCTGGATCTAGTGGACCAAACCCAGTACGATCAGCTAGACAAATCAGATCGGCCGGTTACAATTCGACCTGGGCTGGAAGGATGAGCTACGAGAATACCCTGTTATGCATCTAAACATATACACAGATGATGGAATATGTGCAACACTCGGGAATACTTCAAGCTCAAAAAAGAATGGACTAGGTCTGGATGATTTCATTTAGATCTTGAGTTCAAGTTGAAATTGGTGTTGTGGGTTTTCGATGCCCAACGGACGGTAAGGCCGTTTGATTGTTATTGACTCATTGCCACACTGTAGAAAAGAACTAACTATGAATGATTGGTGAACCACCCGAGTAGCTTGGTTGACTTCATTCATTGGCCTCTCTTTAGGAGGTCTCAGGTTCCAACTGACCGGGAGCCTAAAACCCCCCATTTAGCTTTAGTGCGCAATGCAGTTATTTCATTGGCTTGGGCCCAGAATAATTATCTTATTAGGCAGAATTATTAGAACTTCGCAGAACATTCTCTGTTGAAAAGAAAATATTAAACTTTATTTAGTATTTAACCCTATCTTCTATATATATGGAATTGAACCCCAATCTCACGTATCTATGTGTACCTATTTGACCAATTGAGCCACCCTGTCAAGAAAAAAAAGAATAATCGGTAGCATACTCGGGCACGTAGACTTCCACCAAATGCTCTTTGTAAAGCCAGGTGGACATACAACTGAGGACAAAAGAAAAAAACAAAACAAATTACTCTTAGGGTTTGTTTGTTTTAGGGGTTGTTTATTTTAGTGTAAAACTTTGTAAATTACCGGTTTCAAAATTACTGGTTTCAAAACAAGTAAAATTTTCTTGTTTTAGAATCAGAAAATGTTTGTTTGGTTGTTTGCAAAATAAAATAAGAGAAATGCTTCAATCTTCTTGTTTTACTTTCGATGGGCCCTTGTTGTAAACCAAAACAAGGAAATTGGACTGTCAAGTGGGCAGACAAGGCTCATACAGGATTTTACTTTATGTTGTTTTACATCATTCCAAATAAATGAAAACACTGTAAAATAAAATAATTGTTTTAAATTATGTTGTTTTACGTTAAAACAAACAACCCTTTAGTATAAAGCTTTGTAAATCACCAGTTTCAAATTCACTAGTTCCAAAACAAGTGAAATTTTCTTGTTTTAGAATCATGAAATGTTTGTTTGGTTGTTTATAAAATAAAATAAGAGGGATGCTTCAATCTTCTTGTTTTGATTTACAGTGAGCCTTTGCTGTGAACCAAAACAAGGGATTTGAGCTGTCAAGTGGACAGACAAGGCCCAAGTAGGATTTTACTTTACATTATTGATGTAGCCGAAGCTATCACGACCGGATTCCGAAACCGGAATCCGAAGAAAGGGATCCGGTGCTGGGTTGGATCGGTGTTCGAGGGCCCGACGGGGATCCGGAAGACGAAGGATGCAGAGGCGATGCCGAAGGTCCGAAGGCTGGCTCGCTCCGGGAAGTCGGGGCCGAAGCTCCTTCGGCGGACGAAGGGGCGGCGCGAGACCGAGTCTCCTCCGTCGCAGGGCAGCCGGCGCACGGCGTCGAGACCAGGGAAAGGAGTCCGAGGTCGGCGGCCGAGACCGACTCGGGAAGGTCGGCGATGATTCGAATCGAGCTCTTGCAGGAGGGGAAGAAGAAGAAAACCAGTCAGCAGGAGTCCCGGGCTTCAGCCCTGGGGAACCCCCTCCGACGGTCAAGTTAGCTCCAGAAGAAGATTCGATTCAGAAGGCAAAGAGAGTAGCTTTAATGCTTTTCGGACTGTAGTCCTTAAGGGTCTCGGAGGCTTGGGGAAGCATCCTTTGGGCAATAAATAGCGGTGTATTTATAGCAAATGATAGCGGATGGTTAACGGTGGCAGCCGATATAGGACTAAATGAGGGCTTACTGATAAACCGCCATAGTGCCTGATCCGCCACCGGAGTGGGCCGGATTCGGCTACCGGGCCGAAGGGGGTTGGGCCGCTGATGGGCCGAAGCCTGTTGGGCCCTAGGCTGCCGCGCTGTTCCCGGGCCGTAGGCTGGTAGGCCGCTGACGGGCTGAAGCATGTTGGGCCGGGAGCGACGGTGCCGCTTACGGGCCGAAGGCTGTTGGGCCGCTGATGGGCCGAAGGCTCCCGGAGGGCCTGGTACTGCTGCTATTGGGCTGAACGGGGTTTGAGCTTGCTTTAATGGGTCGAATCGGATTATGCCTCATCAATTATTTTACATCATTCCAAACAATTGAAAATACTGTAAAATGAAACAATTGTTTTCAATAAACTTGTTTTATGTTAAAACAAACAACCCTTTAATGAATACTAAAGATCATCTAAGCTTTTATTCCCCTTTACGACTATAACACACTAAAGAGCAACATTATGCGTAGAAATAGACTCCCAAACCTGAGCTTGACCATGTACAGGAGAACTGACATTTCCTTTCCAGAGGTCCTCTAACAATTGGACAAGTACAACCTAATCTTTTCAAAACAAGGAAGAGGAACGATCAGCTTCTGGATGACGAATTGCCCCCAGTTGTGGAGGCACATGTTGACACATGTTAGGACAAACAACAAGATGTTATCACAGACTGTGTAAAAATCATGAGGTGGCCATGAGAGTCAAACTTCATTAGTTTAAGAAAAGAATTAACTATCAAAAAGAAGAATATTTTTTTGTGTGTTAATGCTGTTCCAACTCGATGATAGAACTTCGCCATGGAAGTATGAGACGGCAGCAATGGACTAGTAAAGGAAACGGGAAGGGGACAAAAGGAGGAGGGTGAGAACAGAATAGGGGTTAAATGGAAGAAGAGATGGAGAGGGAGTCCTGAGGAGGGGACGTCTTAAATGGAAGAAGAAAGAAAGGGGGAGGAAAAGAGGAAGAAAAAATTGCAATTTTTTTATACAATGTTTCAAGATGCCGCAGATTTTAAACTGGTTGCTGAAACAGTACATGCCACAATCGATGTCCTCTCCTTCGCCTTTGGAAGTAGAACAGTTGGATGCATGCCAAATCATTTTATTTTTTCTGCTTCCTAGAAACTGTCATAATGATTGAATCATGCATTAAGAACAAAAAATGAGACGAAAGCCTCAAACCTTAAAATATCAAACTTGCTCATTGCCTCAATTAACAAGAACATCAGGTAAATGGTTTGAGGCTCCTGGCATCTTTCTAGAGCCGTACCTTGAAGCTTACACCTTAGTGTTTTGAGGTGCTACCTTTTTAATGATAATCTCAAGGTAAATGATAAAACATGTACAGGGTGTTGATGAAATGATTTAAAAAATTCCACTTTGACTCAATTTGTTGCACGTCAACAATGGATCATTCATTTAGTACAGAATAATTCAATCTCTAATGTACATAATTAGCCTATACCCTCGGGGAAAAGAACAACTCCTACATAATTTATTCTTCAAAATGGCTTAATGCCGGAATTGGAAGAGCCTCGCTTCGGAATTCACAGCATGTCAAAAAAGAGAGGGAAAATGTAAAAGGGAAACTACCACGTTACATTGCTTCAGGCATTACTGTCCAGAACTCCTTTAAGAAAATTCAGGCCCTCAGCGGATATACTCCTTCGAACTCGTAATTTTGGAATTTCAATGCGAGGAGGTGGATCAGGAGAGAAGCACACAACAATCACTGTTAAATTATCACTGGTGTTTCGCTTCAGTGCTTCCCGGACTAGCTCCCTTGAACACCTCTCTGGATCATTATGGAGCATGAGTTCCTTCCGGGCAATCGTCACCGCGCACTGACTGCTCATCACATCCCAAAGTCCATCACAGCCCATTATCAGAAATTCATCTTCCTCAGTTATAGTCATCTCCTGCAGTTCTGGCTCTGCACTCAAGGGGCAGGAGGAACCCTTAGGACCCTTCATGTGCCAATCACCAAGTGCTCTTGCAACAGATAGTTGTCCATTCAGATAACCATCATAAACTCTGCCACCCAATTTTTCAATTCTAATTCTTTCGCTGGTACAGTTGGGCTTGTGATCTTTTGACAGTTCAATTGCTCTCCCTCTTTTTCCCAACACAGCTCGGCAGTCACCAGCATTAGCAATGTGCATAGTCCTGTGCAATTTGGAAAGGATGTTATAAATAAAGTAATCCACAGAGTGGTCTATCAATGTAAACGAGAAAGAAAGAACATATACTAAGCCATAAGAATTTGCAATATGCAAGGCCAATGACCCTACATAATGCAACGTCTTGAGTTATGCACATCTGGAGTACGCCTCCATGGGATTATGTAAATGTATTGCAGATGAGCCACATTCCTCCTTGTCTGATGTGGAAATAGAGTCATCACCAGGTTGAGAACTGAAGATTGTAACTGATGATAAAGAACCACATTCTATCAGGAATGCCTAAGCTTAGTTGTCTGTTGGGCAAAAGGTCGACTATCAAGCATGAAAGTCATCAATGTCGATGGGTCATGACAAGGATAAAGCAAAAGAGTGGAAATTTCTCCTAGTAAATTTTCATGTACTTTTCCTGTGTATGGATTTTGCAGTGAAGCACAGAAATCTTCTCGAGCCATGTTTATGTTGAGCTTTCGAGCTTCCAATCGACTTTGTTCTAATTATTATGCCTCTAATGGATATGCATCATTTTTATGTATCACAATGACACTTCCAAAGATGAAACATTTCTCTAAGCTGGTAAACAAAGTTCATATAAGAATCAACAAAAAGGGTCGAACCTTCCGAAAATAAGGGCAGTCAGTGCAGTGGTGCCAGAGGAGCTGTCCAGAGTCCGTGCATCAGCAAATGCATGATCAGCGTTCACAAATGCACTTCTTATGGCCTTCTCCACTGAAGTCGGGAAATGAGTGTCCTCGATTATAAAGTTAAGAATGTTCTTTCGGATAAAAGATGCTGCATCTGTGCCACCATGTCCGTCAAATACCTAGGAACAATTAACTCGTTCAATTTAGACCTCTTAAGTGATTTCATTCTCCAACCCTAACTTTCAAGAGGAACATATGTGCTCTGAAGAGCTAAAGACTCGGATGGCATATATCACAGCCTAATAAATACAACACAATAGTCTTAAGTTCCCCAAAATAAACACAGAAAACATGCTGCCTTCCAAATAAGAGTGGGTTAATGACTCCCCCAGATGAGATAGGTGTCCATCAACCAGCATTAATCAACAACAGAGAATTGGATATAACTAAGCAGCATTGATCATTACCTAAAATAAAACCAGCTCAGCAGCATTAATCAATATCAGAAACCTAAAATTCAACTTGACCAACAGTAATGGACATCAAAGAAGTAAATGAACTAGATCACTGTAGCGAGTATCAGAATTAAGTGCCTCACCCCATAAAAAGCACCTGGTGAGGGGAAACCCACGGGTGACCCAAGATATTCCAACAAATTATCGATACAAACATGCTCATCCTCCATCTGTGCTTTCGGTCCGATCTCGGCGTAGCTACCCGACCGGAAAATGGGTAAAAAATGGGACTTTAAATCTGAAGGCGATCTCAGCACGATGCCCCCAACCTCCAATTCCTACAACACAAAAACGTTTTGTTATCCGACACATTAAACAGGGTCATTAATCACAACCGAAGACAAAGTTAACCAAAGTTTATGCAACCAACAAAATTTGGTAGTACACTATTTATAAAGATCAAACGGGAAGCACTCACCAATTCTGCGGAGGACACCAGGCGGGCGGTGCTCACACAGTGCCGGATAACCGAGAGATGCCGAGGAGGTTTCCCGGTTTTCGCTTGGTTCGACCCATCTAGGGCATCGGCGCCCTCCCCCTCTGAGGAGGAGCCTTCTTCTTTGCCGGCATACCTCCCGTCTAACACAGCAAATGTGGGTGAGAAATCCATCCCTGCCGCCATTCTCCCTACCCAAGCATAGATCTGTTAATTCCACAAGATTAAAAAAAAAGACCAGATTTGCCTGCTCGCAGGGTGCGAATCAGCAAAACCGAACAAATTTCTTCCTTTCCCTCCTTATTTCCTTCTATTTAACCCCCGGTTTCCTCAGATTACGCCAAACCCAGTTTAGAAATGGGATGGTTCTCCCCCAGATACCACGACAACCCTGAGAAAAACTTTCCACAATCCTGAACAGGAAATCTCCGAACAACCCACCAGCACACCCAACCAAAAAAACCCACGTCCCCAGAGATCGAAAGCCTCGAACTTTCCCAAATCCCGCAATGCGGCTGATCAGATTCGCCAAACTCCAAGCCCCCCCGGACGTGCCAAATGCAGCGGATCCGCCGCAAGAACACAGAATCTAGAGGTCCGCCGGCGGACGAGCCGGAGAAGGCCGATGCAGAGGACCCATTCCGGACAACTTCCGTGGAACTCGAACCAGAAAGCTCAAACCTGCGACAGATTCCGGTGAAAACGAGGGAGGATTCGGAGGGATCGAACGGGGCCTCCTCGACTCGCCTTCTTTTTTCCTTTTTTTTTCCCTCTTTTTCTTCCCTTTTGTTTTGTTCGTGTGCGTAGAGAAAGAGAGAGAGAGAGAGAGAGAGGAAAAAGAGAGGGCAGGAAAAGGGAATATGGGGGATCCCTCCCCAAAAATGTTCGGTGGATATAGCCAACGATCCCATCCACCACACAGCTTTCAGAGAGAGAATATGTTGTGCAATAATATTATATTAATCGTAATAATATTATATACTTGTATTTTAAAAAAAGAGAACAATATTTTGTTATCCTTTTAACATTAAGATTAGTTAATCATAACCTATGATCCTAATACCAAGTGGGTTTGCATGTGGACCCTGAATGTTTGAAAATTGGCATGGTACCCTTGACCACACCACATCTGCTAATGTTAACCATTATGTATGGATTTACCTGTCAACAATCTAATGGTAGACTTGTCAAAACAAACTATAAGTGATCTCTAAAATAGGCAAAAAATATAATGTCTCATCTTTTTATTATCTTAAAAGTATTTTCAAATATTTTTTCTCAACCAAGTAATATTTAAGCTCAAATAGCAAGATGGAAACTTTTCAAAAAAAAAACAAATGATTAGGTGGAGACTTAATTCATGTAGTTGACCCAAATAAATGAAATAAGACATTGATGATAATGATGATGGTTTCTCTCTTAACTAAACAACACTTAAACTCAAATGGTGACAGCGCAAATTCTTACTAATTCGAAAAGTATAATCTTAGGTAATCTTATTAGGGCAGAACATCAAATATAACGAAAATAAGGATACAATGCAAAAAAGCGAAACTACAAGTCTACAACTTCCACTTGCAATCATATGCAGATCCCGTGCGTAACAGTGGATCAGACAGGGTGGTCCACCTGTCGACAGGCCAGTGGCTGTTGTAGCACTATGAGTGGATGAGCTGTCCACCTGTTCCCTGCGAATCGCCGCGACACTCTGATGGCCGTCCGTGGCGCGAAGTGCTTTGAGAGGCTGCGAATTTGCCAAGCAGGCGAGTCCACCGGGATGGTTATGACACCCCGATTTCACCTTATTAATGTCATGAGAGAAGTTATGTGATTAAAATTCTATTTCCTATATAATATGTAATCAGAAGATTTATTTTACAGGTCTGTGAAAGTTTATGTTGTTGTTGGTCTTCTATCGTAAATATTTGGGCATTATCAAAGTGGGGGATATTTTTCTTTACTAGTAGGTGATCCAAACACACATTTTTATTTGAGAAAGGAAAAAAATCTTAGGAATTAGACATTGTCCGGTCAGGAAAATATGACCAACTAATATTGATATCTCATATTTCCTTCCACAGCCGTCTTGTTTGAACATGAGTTAATCATGTAGGCTTATCCAACAAATTAAATGCGTTTACGTAAAGATCTGATAAATGATGAGTCAACATAACCACGTTTACACCAGCAGTAATTTAGGCACCCTTACACCATCAGTAATATTCCAGAGGAAGTAGAACATTTAGATCCTTTCTTCTTTACCGCAACAGCCCGAACCTACCAAGAATAAAAGATCATGTTAGAGGTTATTTAGTTTGATCTAGAATACTGTCATAAAAATGGATGATAAATAATCTCCTATCAGTTGTTGAGAAGATAACCATATGTTCATAAAGAAGGTCTCCCACTTTCCTCCCAACAAAGGTCATTTTCTCAAAAAGGCAAAATCATAAAACCTATTAGCCAAAGCAGACAATATCTTATTGGCAAGAGTCCAAGTTCCTTCTTGCAACATTGACGTCATCTATGAGAACTCCAATCCAAAGACACGCTTACCTTATCAGGAGGCTGTGTAGAAACATAGAAATGAAGACTAAATAATCACATATTAATTGTTGAGAAAGCATTCATGTGTTCATAAAGAAGACTATCAACCTTCCTCTCAACAAAGACCATTTTCCCAAAAAGACAACTATGAGACTCATATGTCAAAGCGGACAATACTTGTTGGCGAGAGCCCAAGTTCCTTCCAGTTGCTGCATCGCACGCAATGCAACATCGATCATATGAGCGTATGATCTTTTTTATTATTATTACTAGCTCTGTGCCCGTGGTAAAATATCAAGTTTGAATAAACATATTTTAATTTTGATGGAAAAATAGGAACTCTGTTTTAATTATTCTTGGTGGGGACACTTCCTGCTCTTCAATCTGATTGAGTCCAACATCATATTTTGAGTTTGAAAGCTCATTGTCTATGTATTTTTTTTTAATTGAGTTATTATCTACAAGTCATGTTTTTTTTTTTATTGGGACATGACATGTTGATAAATTCACAATTTTACATAAATAACAAATGAAATTTACATACTTTACTATCAATTTAATGAACAAAATCACATGGAATGATAGATAAATCATTTGTGCATTCAAACATATCAATTTTGAAAAAAAATCTGAATTTCAAATATCATCACTCCATAGATTGAAGAAGAGTAGCAATTTCATTCTCAAATAAGATTTTCTCGACAATTATTTAATGTGTAGATGGATGATTTATTGCTGCATAAACTTAATTGTTATTTTATGTGATGTAGGATATGAACAAGTAGATGACATAGTAGTTTGACAACTTAGATTTTAAGGAAGTAACCATGGTTCAAATCTTGGAAGGAACAAGATTGTATTTCTTTTTGTCTTAAAAGGAGAACCAGAGAATTTTAGAATTCAAATTTCAAAAATAGTATTTTTTAAATTTGAATTTTAAAATATTAAAATCTCGAAAATAACATTTATTTTTCAATTCAAAATTCAAAATTTGAAATATCCCTCTCCAAATTTAAATTTCAAATATGCATTCACGGATAATCCTCTAATCAAAGGAGAGCTTAATGCGAGCAATTAAGTGCCCATTTATTAGAGGATTTGAAATTCAAAATTTGAATTAAGAATTCTCTTCTATGAAATCAAGAGAGAGAGAGGAGGAGGGAATCCTGAAATTCAAAAAGAAATATATTTATTTCGAAATTCAAAATTCAAAATAGTCTTTATGGGCTTAAAAGAAGATCTACTAATCAAGGGGGAGCTTAATAACCTATTTATTACCCTATTTGAAATTCAAAATTCTCTTCTATAAAACTATGGGAGGGGGGAGAAAAAAGAAAGTTTGGTTTTTTTTGGAAATTCTCTCTCTCAATTTCTCTCCGACTTTCTCACTCTCTTTCACTCTCTCTCTCTCTCTACATCTCTCCCAAACCAGCGACTATTAGTGCAAGAGGTGGATTCGAGGCACTGCAACTGACCATTGGAAGGAGTCCAAGGTTACCAAGGATCCGTGCGAAGGGCTACGGCGGCTGCAAACGTCAATTTTCTCTCTCCACTGTCTCTCTCTAGTTTTTGAGTTCTCCATGTTACACTGTATTTCGAATATTTTCTATAAAAGTTTTCTTATGAAAGTTATGTTAATTTTTTTATTTTCAATGTCTCTGTAAAATTTTATATTGTAAAATTTTATATTGTTCTGATAATGAATGACAGTAGCTCCTTTGAAAAAAGTTATCTTTTCTCCATTTTTTTGTTCTACAACTTTTATTTTTTCTTCTGTTGACACTACTCAAATTTTATATTCTACTTTTAATTAGTGTTTTAAAGGTAGTCTTAGTTCAGTAAATGGTCTGATTATGCTCGTTTAGGGGTGCTCTTTTTGTGAGTTCATAATAAGTCCGGTTAATTTTAATTCTTAACAAATCAAATCATCATGCTCCCTCTTCTTTCTTCTCTATTTTTCCTCTAAAAACTCAAATTTTTCAACTTTAAAAATCTATTTCCCTGTGGATTCGACCCAATCTCACCACTTGCTATTTTTCAAATAATTATATGTGAAAATTGAAATTTTAAGATTGATGTTCGAATATGCTTAACGACATATAATTTCGAGCGATCACATGTGGCCTATTATTTAGATCCGTTTGTTTGGTCAATAGTATCTTAAAATCACCTATAACTGCAAGGATAATTAAAGTTTTAAGTTAAGGTCACTTTGGTCTTGTAAAAAGTAAGCATCTCCCTATAAATAATAGGGCAAGGCCACATAAAGAAGCTAATGAAAAAGTTCAGAATTTGCATTACCCTTGTGTGTATTGGTGAGAATCCAAGAGTGGCGTGAAGCCATAGCCATTGAAGGTGTGAAGGCCATTTTCTCTCTCTAGCCGCACCCTCTTTCTCTCTCCTCCCCAAATATGGACGTCCCCCATCTCTCTCCCCCACCTCACCAATCATCTTAGCTACCACTTCACCCCTCTCTACTACCACATTAGCCCCAAACCCTTCCTCTCCCCAAGGGTATTTAATCTGGCCACAATATCCATGCAACCTTCCATCCTCCCGCAATACATTTAATGCATCTCCTCATCCTCTTAAAGGAAACTATATCCCTCCACAACCTCTTGTTGGGATCCGGGCGGGACGCGAAGAACGCAGCGGAAACGACGAACAAAAATTATCCTACCCGATGCCCGCTGATCCGATTCGGAACGAAAAACTAAAAACGAAAATCGGGTTGTAATATGATTACCGTGTGCGGATTTGAATCCGCTTCCGTCTCGGTTCCGTCAAGGCGATGCCACGAGCCGCACAAGTGTCCGACTTCCAGCGGTATCCACGCGATCCTCTACGGTGGTTTGTCCTCGCTCCCTCGTCTGTATCAACTCGCTCGCTGATGATCCGTCGCCGCAACGATTGCCGAAAACCCGCCGACGAGAATTCCAGACATTCGGGAATCGCGCGCGGCGGAGACGGAGACAGTCTCGGCACCTCGAATGGGGCGCCCAGAGGAGGAGAGAGAAAGGGGGGATGATGGCCAGCATGGGGAAACCCTGGAGCTTGGCCCAGGGTTTCTCAACAACGCTTATATATATTAAGTCGGCGCGACTTTTCACAAAAGTCTCCGAGTAAATATAAATCCCACTTATGTACCACCGACTGAGAATCTTATTGCGCGTGACCCTCTAAGCCCATTTACCAGTTCGATTTTCAACCCGTTAAGTCCAATAACTAGTTATTGACTTATTGTAATTAATTAATATCTAGATATTAACTAATTACTTAGCCGAATTAACATCGCATGTAAATTCGATCGAACTTCGATCAAGTTGGGTGCCAAGCAACACCGCATGATCCCGGAAGGTAATGGGGTTCAGCGACCCACTCATAGAACCTGTCCATCAACAGTTACCGCGTGGCTATAATCATTCGTTCGCACAATGCTCTCGAGTTAACCTAGAGTATGGTCAACTATTAAACCCTAGATGGTCAACTCACTTGAATCAGACTCCGCTGTACAATATCCGAAAACCTCTTTTCTGATATTGTTTCTGCTCTGGCCAAAGACTCCTGCGGATCTATTCTAGAGCATTCTCTCTCCAGTTACCTGAGAGCGAACAATCCTTTATTGAACATACAATCACCTTCGAAGGTTTTCCGCTAGACCCGATCCTTGACTATTAGAGATCCCGTGGATAGGGATTCGTAGGTCAAGGTCAAAGTCCAGAAGTCCACCGACAAGGTGTCTTTGGTGTCTTAAGTCCAAAAATCAACCACGCCACTGTGACGATGAATCAAGCCGATTGACAGTCAGGTAAATTACCATTCGGCAATTCATGTCGGATCAGTTCATTGAACTCATTCCCCAATGAGCAGCTACAGGTTTACCATTGTGTCTCCACACGAGTAACTAACGAGATCAATCACCCTCATCATATGAACTTGAATAACCTGTACTAGTCTTACCAGATGTTTGATGTCCCTCTCAAACATCCTACGACTAGGAACAATTGAGAATGTGTTTATAAGTCATCGGTCTCATTATTATGATATCATCATAATCTGATGACTATTGCACATATTCATAGACTTTATTATGCACAATTATTAATATGTCAATCTACATAATGAATTTAATGCCATTAATTAGTAAACCAGATTGAAATAGGTGCCTTATGATTGGCTTAGAGGACACCTATCTCCATCACCCCTCACACAATCTTTCCCTCTCCCCCATGTACGCCACCTCTCGCCAAGGTGACTTTTCAAACTCCAAACCCACTAGTGGACAGAAGAGAGCTTAAGAGACACCTTGACTTTTCCCACTCCTACTCCACCAAGTCAATTTCGTATGCCACCCTTCCCACCCAAAACATACCCAAAACTCCTCTCCCATCTCTATTTTTTCCTCCTAACTCCTTCTACAAGCCCCCTGACGTAGCCCCCACTCTCGCTCCATAGTTTCAACACCCCAACACACTTCTAGAGCCTCATTGGTATAGTTGCATTGTAACGACCCGCCACCCTATAATCGGAGATCCGATTACTAAATAGGTACCAAATCATTAGTTTGGAGCCAAACCAGGATCTTAATAAGTCTGGGAAATAAATAATAAACTAAGCTAAACATTCACATCGCATTGAATTGAAAAGGAAGTGCAGTAGATAAAAATTATTACAATGCGACTTGACTCAGCAAATAATTACATACTCCAACTGAAAAGAAATAATTAAGTGTACAGGCCAGAAAATAAGATAACAATTACATCGGGGCATACTTCGGAACAGCGGCTGCTGGCGCGCGACCCAAAGCAACACTCTCCTCGCTACGTCTGCCTGGAACCCTCACCTGAAAACCGCAGGGGTGAGTCTCATCGAAAAGACTCAGTAGGGCCCACTCATGCACCCGCAAGTGCAGCAACACAAATATAGATAATTTAAGCAAGTAAAACAGTAAATACAATTCCTAAATTTCGATATAAAACACATGCATTCGAAATATAACATGCAAAATTTTGAAACCATTCTACCACGGATCCCACAACCAGCGTTTCGGCAAAACACTCCAACCACATAGCCGAATGCGAAAAACACAGACCCGCTGAGACCAAACAGCAACCCCTCGAATAGCGCGTTGGCTACTCCGGCCTGACAGACTCCAGGTGGTTCTCCTTCCTCCAGCACGAGTGACACTCTGAATGTACCACTCCCACACCGGTACTAGCTATACCCCGGGGTACACCAGGTGACCCTCTATCTAGACGTCACCCCACCACTCTCACACCGATGCCGTGTCACTCCCACACCGACACAGGGTGCCTAATCGTTAACAACTGTCACTCTAGATCCACGATCGCACGAAACACAACACGGTGCGATCCGATCACGTAGAACCCATCGTCCATAAGTATGATTTTAACTAAACTATCTAACAATGTAAACACGTATTAATTGAAGGAATTAATGAGATTCTGTCTTGAATCGCGTCGCCAAGGCCGACGTCATTCAAGCTTCCTAAACTGGTTCATGTGAAATCTGGCCTCGGAAGAAGGCCTAAAACGCGTCGTTCAACAAGGTCGCCGTTTAAAAGGCATCGTTGTCCCTAGTCTCCTGATAACGACAGAAACAGAGACTGACCTCGAGATGACCTGACTTAAAATGCGTCGATCGCCGTTCAAAAGACGTCGCTGTCCCTGGACGCTCATCAGTCTAGAGACAGAGTCTGTTATTTGGACTAAATCGCGTCGCGGGTGGAAGTCGTCTTTCTAAAAGGCGTCGCTGTCCCCCGACGTCATTTAACCCTCACAGACAGGTTCTTCCTCCACCATCTCCCAATCCATGGGGTGGGATTTCCTCTCCCAAATCGTGTAAAAATACAAAAAAGTGAAGAAGGAGGAGAAGAACCTAAATACCCATTAAAACCCTCAATTTTTCATTTCATGCAATTAGAGTTTTTACCCCAAAAACCCCCTAAAACATACTTCAAAGCGGGAAAAACATGATTTTAAACACAATATAACGGGGATCGTCACCCTACCGGTTACTCGGACTCTTCCTAGCTCCAAGCCGCCATCCCGCCTCGCCACGCGCCGCCGCCGGTACCACCGTGGACGCCGTTACTCCACCAGAATATGAGCCGCCGTCCGGAGAGAAATGCGTCGCGGAGGAAGTGGTGGTGGTAGTGGAGGAAGTTGGGAGGTTACTGGAGTGGAAGGAGAGGAGGAATGGGGAGAGGAGAGGAAGGAGAGAGGGAAAAGGTTCACCGAAGATCGGAGGGAAGAGAGGAGAGAGAAGAGAAAGGTGAGAATGAGGGAAAAGAGGGAGGGTTCGCGGGGTCAAACAGAAGCTGGGGAAAACGCGTCGTCCAAGTCCGACGTCATTCAGATGATAAGACCGGGCCGTACTCTGACAAAATAGGGTCGTACTCTAAATGGCGCCGTCCATACAAGACGCCATTCAGACGATAAGACCAGGACCGTACACTCGCACCCCAAGGCCAGCCTACGTGACGCCCACGTGGCACAGCCTAAAACACGTCCACACTGATGGACGTCGTTTAAACCGCGTCTCGCAAGCTCAACGCAAAAAGGAAACTAAGTCACAGCCCCACCATGGCCCAACTAAAGGATCCGATCCTGAAACTGACCCGATAACTGGATCCGAAACCTCAATCCTTACATGCGTTCCCAGCACCAATCAATTTCAGAGAATCTCTTCTGGGCATCTTCACCATCATCCTAATAGGCAAAGGGGACTTCACCGACCCCCCTACCTCTCTGCAAGCAAGCCTTTCTCCTCTTCAAGATAGGCTTCCCAACGGCCACCCCAGATTCTTCCTCACACACAACGTACTTCGGCATATTTTTGTTTGCGCAGCAGCTCCGTCAACGGCACCCACAGAGACTTCCCTTACCCGTGACTCCCCTCTTGCACGAGGAATAATATCCTTATAAGTTTCTAATCACCTCCCCGAGTTCACACTCCCTGCGCAAACGTTTGAGTTGGTTGTAATTCTGGTGCCTAAAGTCTACACCGTCGCTACATGCAGACACGTTTGCAGGCATCCCCACTCGCCCTCGTCTCCGAACGGGACCGATTTTTCAAACTAGTATGGTGAGTGGTATGCCCATTCTCCCTTGTTGATCTTATGTTCATTTAGTATCCCTAGAAACTTGTGCTAACGAAGAAAGAGTGCCTAAACCCCACTATATTTCTGTTGTTCTATTTACGCCGTTGTCGCGAGGAGAGTGAGTGAAACCCGTGCCTGCACGCAGGTGATCTGCCCGACTTGACCGCGCGCATCCTAAGTTAAGGGTAGGTCTACCTTTGTCTCTCACTACGCTCAGATTAGTGTAGATTGACCGTGGGCCACATTCCTGTTCTATCATCACCAAGTCACCCCAGATTTGGATCGCATCATAAGGGCACTTATGTTGTTAAAGGGCTCGTTGTTTCTAAGTTTGTCCCACATCATCTTCATGAGAGAGAGAGAGAGAGAGAGAGAGATTCTCTTACTACCATGTGTCTTGATTTTAGTTTTGGCAGGAAAATAAGAACTTTGTTTTAGTATTATAGTATAGATTTTAACTATTCGTACGGAGGCCAAGTTGAGGTGAACCTCCAGGTCAACAATTTTTTTTAAAATAAAAAAATTACACTACTCCGTTGCCATCCGATCTGAGAGATCAGATAGGAGCGCCAGTGTAGATTGCACAAGCATTACTTAAACAAAAATCTGTTCAAGCCTGTGTAACCATGGCACACTTTATTTTTAAGCCAAGTATGTGGCCCAAGCCCAATCCGAACTTGATGGAGCCTACACGCATCCTGATCAACTCAGCCCATGGACACTCCTACCAATGCTAATCTTTTAACATTCTACTCCTTTTTATTACCAATTTTCTGCATCCAATTCAATAATAATTATACCAACTAGGAAGGAGTGGACATACTGATACGAATTTTGACTCATACTTTAAAAGAGAATAACAAACTTATGGATTTGCAATGGCAAATGAGATACGACGAAGTAACAGGAATAAAAATGGCTTCATATCTCGATGGGACTTTCCATCGCCAAAGATGCGTATGGAAGATTGGGGATGATTGAAAGGTTCACATAGAAAACAGGGGATGATTTTCTTTCTCAGAGAGATGAAAGACAAAAGCAAAAGGTAGAAAGGAAAGATATATAACAGAAAATAGAAGTAAGCAAAAGTGGGGAGGGTGGGGGAAAGGATGTGAAAAGAATGGAAATGGTCCTCCCCTATTTTTTTTTCCTCCCCTACATGGAGGAGAGCATCACTCCACACAAAAGGAAAAATTTGTTCCTTCTGTGCCGAGCGAGTTCTCTTTTTTTTGTCTTTTTTGAAGAGAAGTTAAAACCAAAAGATTGCAAAAAGTATCTTATTTTTGCCCAGAATGTATTTAATTTTTACCGTGTAATACTTGTTGCAATGTCTCTGCAGTGTGGGGCATTGCAGTGGGTTAAAAAATATTTTTTTATTTTTTTAACTTTTTTTAAAGGTCAGAGTCCCCATGTTCTACATGTTCATATAATTTGATCTTTGATCGGACGACACAAAAAATTCTAACAATAAAAAATTGTTAATAAGGCTAGCCAACATTTTTTTACTATTCATTGGAGTGTAAGTTTTGATTTTTTAAAAAAATTGTTTCATCTGATCGGAGATCAGGATGTAGAAACACATAAGGCATGTGACCCCAATCTTTAAAAAAATAAAAAATAAAAAATATTTTTTTATCTAGTGTAATGCTCCGCACAACAACAAGCAGGTAGCATTGCAGCAATTGTTACTCATTTTTACGGAGGTAATCTATCGAGAAGAAAAGTTAAACAGTCCGACTCCAAAAGACAATGTGCCAAATCTAAAATAAGCCCTTCATTTCCTTGTAGGAGGTCTTTGTACAAATGCCTTTTTTTTTTCCCAATTCATTTGATTTGCTAAACCTTCGTCTTTTAAATAAGTTTATCCAAACCTCATCATGTTAAGATATTAATAATCAAGTAATCAGCCTCATAGGAGAAGAACCCTGTCACAAGTGTACTCATGCATCTCTTTTTCTCGAGTATATTGTTATGACGATGACCAGCAGAGAATGAGCAAATTGTTGTGCCTGCGTGTGACAGTGTGAAGGGGATTGAGACAGACACACACACAGTTGTTAATAATATGCTCCAAAGGTTGCGGTGGAATTGAATAAGAGGCTGTTCTATTTTGTCAAAGAGAGCCGTGAAATTTAAAGAGTACTGGTCTTCAGTTTAAGTTAGACTAAGATTAACAGATGCATGTAAACTGCAGAGTGGGGAATATGATGGAGTTGGACGTTTACAGAAACTAAGTTGATACACAAAGGCTTAGTTGACAAGGAACAAACCAAAAATATATTGAATCGGTTGTTGGTTCAAAAAGTCTTCAATCTAAGTTAGATTAAGATCAACAGATGCATGCAAACTGCAGAGTGGGGAATATGATGCGGTTGGACGCATACAGAAATTAAGCTGATACACAAAGGCTTTGTTGACAAGGAACAAATCGAAAATGCATTGAACCAGCCGTCTAGTGCAGTTGGTTCACCTCTTATCTCTTAAATGAGAGGTCACAGATTTTATTCCTAGTTGAAGCCTTAAAATTCTCCTGGAATATTTATTCCTGATGCGTAGAATTCCTTCTTCGGATGATTAGGTGAGTCTGATTTTCTCACCTGATTAGGCAGAAATATTGATCGATTCGAAATTATCTCTAAATCTGAAGGATCTCTCCGACTTTGTTTCTGGTCGCTTATAAATATATGTAACGGTTCAAAAAAAAAACAAATATATACATTGTATATATGTTTAAGCAAACAAAGCACCTTATGATTGTGAAAGCAAGGGAGGCCCATGGAAGTGACCTTCCACCAACTCCAATCATCTGGCAAGATATTAGCAGAGTGATCAACTTTGTCCAATGGAGCATCAATCAGGGGAATCCACGGTGCGTCTAACCTAAGTTCAAAAGGGTTTCTGTCCCCTCTCATCCACTCAGCCAAATGTGAAGGAGACAGAGTGTTCTTGCTGTCCCCCGGAGACGAATCTTGTGCCCTAACCGCACAAACTTCCTCGAACTCGATTATGTTTTTCTTTTTCTTTGACAGTGAGAGAAGACATATGCTGATCTTTATATACCTGCCAAAATATCAAAGTAGATCGTCTAAATTCAATTTGATGCATTTTCCTGCACTGCATCTAATGGCATATGTAAGAAATTTATCCAAGGGAGAAATAAAGTTAAGGGCGTGTCTGGCAAAATTTTACTTGAAAATTACTTTTGACTTCTACTTCTTATATAGAATGAGTTGAGGGAGAAAAGTTATAATTAATTTTGATTTGTTACAACAGTCAACTCTTTTATAATGACCTCACTTTTTCTCTAATCTTGGAAGCTCCCCTCTTGTAATTTTTGACTGGAATTAGTAAAATACCACATAAATGGCTTTCAAGATCAAATGACGTCTATAAAAAATAACTAAATAGAAATGCAAAAGTGTTTCCAAATGGAAGCTGCGCCAAACACGTCCTAAAAGAAATTCCTTTCTTGAAAAGCCGAATTAAAGAAACTATTGTGTTTTTCAGCTGTCTGTAAGCTTTTAAGACCCTAAGCAATTTAGCAATCAAGTCTTTTAGTTTTTTTTTTTTTTTTTTTGCATGCAATAGATTTTACGTTATACTAAACATACGCCATAGAAGAGGACTTGTTTCTAAAGATAAAATGTATAATCTACATTTTGTTCTTCTCACTACTGCATGGTGGAAGCTCTTGGTGTGTTGCAACTAAGGGACAGCACTTTTATCTTCACAATACTTGTTCCCATTAATCAGAAATAGGAGGTACAGGAAGATCCAAACTCTATTTGAATTACCTATGTCACTTTGTTTGTAGAATTATCTATGTTAGAATAAGGTTTTGAGAATTTTTTAAACCAGATAAGAAGTATTTTAATTTGATAAGTTGTTGGTATTCCACCTAAAATAAGAAAAATTATATTGCATTATTTCAAGTAATTTAATGGGAAGGAGTATAATAAAGAGTAGAATAAAGAATATAAATACTCATGTTGCCCTTACAATTACAGGCATACGTTATTCTCAATTTGAGGGAATTGTGGGAATTGTTGGCATTAGTCATCCCGGCAACCAAACCGTGTTCAGACACTTATACCGGTTATTCCCGGTCTAATTCGGCTAACAAAGTGAGCCGAACATCTCATTTTTACAAAATTACTATTCTAACTTCTCTATCTCAGGTTAATGGAGCAGCCCATTTACACACTAGAGGAGCCCAGCCAGTTATGAGTCTTTATATTCAAATGTCGTATTGTGAGGTTGTCAAAGCTTGTCATGCGCTATGACTTCAATGAGCTCAGTGCATAAATTCTGGTCCAAAATTTCTACTTTCCGTTGTTCCACTTTGTCTAGGTCTGAAAATTTTCCACAGCTTACGATGCCTTCGCTGCAAGGAGACCAGAGGCGCCGTGCCGTGTGGCTTGTCTTGGCATGCGTTTGTTGACTAAGACAAGTTTAGAAAAATTTGATCCAAAAATATGCAGTCTCACTGCTGATGTTTTAGAATTGCTTGATTTAAAACTTACGAAGAAACAAGGTTATCAAAAACTGAGATTACCATAGTCATAGATGAGGTTGTGGAGTGCAACCAAACAGCCCCTTTGATAGAGGCTTTTTTGTCCCAGGACCGGGTTGTTTGTTTTAATGTAAAACATTGTAATTTAAAATTTATTTTATTTATAAATTTTTAGATATTTTGTTTAATATAAAATAAGATAAAATAATAATTATGTCAACCTTTTTTCTGCTTAACTGAAGGCCCATTTATTTCTTTTGCTCAAGAAAGGATTATCGTAAATTAAAAGCAGAGAATTTGTGTATTATCTTGTTTTGCTCCATATGTTCTATAAGTATCTAGGCATATATTTCCTAATTTTAAAACTATAAAGAATTATTAATTATTTTTAAAATTAATGAATTATGCATTTTCCTGCACTGCATCTAATGGCATATGTAAAAAAAATGTCCAAGGGAGACTAAAATTAAAAGAAGTTTCTCTCTTAAGAAGCCGAATTAAAGAAACTATCATGTTCTTCGGTCGTACGAAGTTTTTAAAACACTAAACAATCTATTAATCGATGTTTTATTTTCTATTTTTGCATGTGATAAATTTTACGTTTGGTTATAGAAAAGACATGTTCCTAAACATAAAATGTATAATCTACTTCCTGCTCTTATCACTAGTGCATAGTAGCAACTCTTGTGTTGCGACGAAAGGACAGCAGTTTTATCTTCACAACACTTGTTCCCATTAACAGAGAAAGGAGGGATAGGAAGAATAACCGAGAGGCCTTAAAATACTATTTGGCAATCGAAATATTCAGGAGGTCGAATATTCCATCAGAGAGTAGAATAACTCAGTAATTTTCATTCGACATCTCATCCAAAATAAAAGAAAAAGGGTCAGATATCCGGTCCTGCTGTTAAAAAAAAGTATAGTTTTTTTTATCTTTTGCCAAACAAAAAATTGATTAATGGTAGAATAACTCAGCCATGAAAGAATACGCTTCCCCATATTTATCTATTTTACAAAATATCATTCTCTAACTTATCTAACTTAATTAGGTTAATGGGGCAGGCCATTTACACTCTAGAGGGGCCCGGTTATAAGTCTCCTACATTCAAATGTCGTATTGTAGAAGATGGCAAGCACGCTTGTCATGCACCATGTGCTTATTAACTCAATCCAGTTCAGTGCACAATATCCAAACTGTCCACTTTCCATTGTAGCAGACCATGTACAGTACCATTTTGTCTAGGTCTGAAATTTTCCACACTTCGTTGTTGTTTGCTGCAAGAAGACGAGAGGAGTTGTGCCGTGTGGCTTGTCTTGGTATGCGTTATTGACTCAGACAAGGTTAAAAAAATTAATCCAAAAATATCCACTTCTCTAGGTGGCAGGTCATATGTTAGTTGCATTGCTGATGTTTTAGAAATTATTTGGTTACAACCTGAGAGACGTCGTGGAGTGCAACCAAACAGCCCTTTGGATAGATGCTGTGTCCCCCAAAGTGTCGTTTGTTTTAATATAAAATATTACATGAATGGGAGAATTACAAATGGCCCAATAGAGACCAGCCAAGAAGCCCAAAAAACGACAAGATCCCCTAGGTAGAATGGCCCACTAGGTCTAACAAAGGCCATGGGACATGAAACAATCACAGCCAGCACCCCTCCGAAGAAGGTTGTGCAGGTTGTCAGGAACCTCTGTACATCCCAAGGGCTTGGGAAACTCGACCACCTCGCAAAGGTCCGCGGCGGACTCGGGTCATTCCCCCACAGAGTCCCAACCACCCATGACTAATAAGGACCAATCGTGTCCGCGCGACATGGCTCGACTGCACACGCGACATGCGCCAATTGGACCCAGGCCACTGTCGGATCGACCATCCGAGGACCCGAGAACCTTGGCCACATAGCAAGTGGCCCCAGGGCCAAAGGCACTCCGATCTCCCTACCATCTAGAACCGAGGACCATGAAACACCTCAGGAAATCTTGGTGTCTATGTGTTGACCAATGCATCTTTACACGCGTCAAAATCATACACCCCACAATTGTTGACGCATGGAGTCCGAGGGCAGAAAGTGTCATCATGTGACCTCGTCATCATAAAGATACGATACGGCCAGTCCATCACCATCAGCATAGTGACTCTCTCTCAATCAGGAGGATTAAACCTCGCTAACATGGGATTCGTCACCATTAATGAAGGAAATGAAAGAGAAGGATTGGGAGGGAGCTCCGATGGCTAACCAAAGAAACTCTCTAGGTAATCACTATGTTTCTCCAGTTGCTCGTGTGTATTCTCGGAGGGCAAGGAACCCCCTTATAAATAGAGGCATCACCCTCCATTAGTCACCTTCCGCTTCCATGGTAACTGTCTCCTATTAAGGTGGGAGACCAAGTCTCCAATAGTTATTTCTGCAACAGAGATAAGGGTAGGCTTCTAGATATTTGGATTGGTGGTCCTCTTAGTTTAACATCTTCCACTTGACCATCAAGACCAAATAATTCTTAATACCCTTCCACTATCCGTGAGATGTATTAATGTTCTAACACATTCTTACTATCTGTGAAATGTAATTTCAAATTTTGTAAAGAAAATTTTCCGACTTATATATTCCCAAGTCCCATTAGACTTACATGTTTGACAAAATTTTCTACCGGTATATTTTTTGTCAACGGATCTACAATCATATCACTGGTGGGAATATAAGTCACTTTAATTTTTCCTTTTTGAACAATATCACGTATATAATGATATTGAATTTCTATGTGTTTTCCTCTAAAACTATTCGCTCCACTGTTAATCAAGCTAATTGCCGCTTGATTATCACAATAAATTTCAATTGGTTCTTCTACCAAGTTAAGATTTAATTCTGTCAAAAATCGTCTTATCCAGACTGCATGAGTAGTAGCCATACTACATGCAACATACTCAGCTTCATGTGTGTATCTTGCAACACATCCTTGTTTCTTACTACTCCAAGAAACAGCAGCACTACCAAAGATGAACAAGTGTCCCGAAGTGGACTTTCCGTCATCATTATCTCCTTCGAAATCTGCATCGGAATAACCAAGCACTTCTAGTGTATCTGCATGATATATTAATTTGTGGTGCAAAGTACCTTTCAAGTACTTCATAATCTTTTTAACAGCTTCCCAGTGTGCTGGACCAGGATTACTTTGATATCTGCTTACTAAGCTTACAGCGTATGCTATGTCAGGCCTAATATATAACATATCATACATTAAGCTTCCGACTGTTTGTGCATACGGCACTTGCAGTGCATCATGTCCTTCTCCAAGACATTGCTCTTTACTTAATCGTTTCTATGAACCAACGGCGTTGGTGCTGGATTGTAGTTTTGCATTCCAAACCTTCTAAGTACTGAATGTAAATACTTATCTTGGTTTATACTCAACATTATAGACTTTCTATCCCTCAGGATTTGGATTCCGAGAACATAGGATGTCTCACCCATGTCCTTCATCTCGAATTTCTTACTGAGCTCAGACTTAACGTTATTCAACATTCCTATGTCATTTCCGGCGAGCAAAATATCATCTACATATAAAGATAATATAATAAACATGCTCCCACTCTTCATGACATATACACAATTGTCCAATTGATTTGGAACAAATCCAAGTTGAATAACAACATTATGAAATTTAAGATACCATTGTCTAGAAGACTGTTTCAAGCCGTACAAAGCTTTCTTAAGTTTACATACTTTATTCTCCTGACCTTCTACCTAAAAATCTTCAG
This sequence comes from Zantedeschia hybrid cultivar, assembly GCA_030544215.1. Taxonomy (NCBI): domain Eukaryota; kingdom Viridiplantae; phylum Streptophyta; class Magnoliopsida; order Alismatales; family Araceae; genus Zantedeschia; species Zantedeschia hybrid cultivar. The sequence continues at coordinate 17,539,302 of JARZZO010000002.1, read as the reverse complement.
GTTGTTTCATGTATATATCTTCTTCTAACTCTCCGTTAATGAATGCAGTCATGACATCCATTTGAAAAAGTTCTAAGTCAAGATGCGCAACAATTGCTAAGATCATCCTTATAGATGCAAATTTAGCCACATGATAATAAGTTTCTTGAAAATCTATACCTGGCATCTGAGTAAATCCTTTGGCAACTAATCGAGCCTTATACTTATCAATAGATCTATCTACACAGATCTTTTTCTTAAATACCCACTTGCAACCTATAGTCTTCTTATTCTTGAGTAAATCACATAGTTTCCATACATTGTTCCTTTTTATGGAATCAATTTATTCTTCCATGGCTTTTTGCCATAGATCAGAATCTGAAGATTTCAATACATCATTCAGATTCATGGGATCTATATTATTATCCGCATTTATGTCTACTATTAGACATGAAGACTCACATAAGTACAAGTGATAATCATCCATCCATGCTGGTGGAGTTCTAAGTCTTTTATTGTCAATTACAGGTTGATTTTCTTGCGTTTCATTCAAATGCATTTGTTCATCTTCCACATTTGGTGGAAGTTCTTCTTCGATTTCTAGATCATTTATAGGTAAATCATTATAATAGTCATCATCTATTACACTTAGAGGTTCTTTCTCATGATGAGATTCATCTTCATCTACATTTTTAGAATCCCTATATTCAATGATTCCTTTTTCCTTATCGAAGAATCTATATCCCGATGATTTGTCACAATAGCCTATGAATCGACACTTCAATGTTCTGAAGTCTAACTTGTCTCTCAGTTGATTTGGAATGAGAACATAGACTACTGACCCCCATTTCTTAAGATGACTTATTTCTGATTTCCTCCAATTCCACAGTTCATAAGGTATACTTTCGATAGATTTAGTGGGAATTCTATTCAATGTATAATTAGCCGTGAGCAATGCCTCTCCCCAAAAATTCTTAGGGAGTCCTGAATGCGATAGCATGCATCTAACAGCATTCTTAAGTGTTCTATTCTTTCTTTCCGCCACACCATTCTGTTGTGGCGTATAAGGCATAGTTACATGCCTCTTTATTCCATGCTCTTGGCAATATGACTCAAATTCCTTTGAGTTGTATTCCCCTCCTCTATCTTTTCTTAACACCTTAATATTTTTACCCAGTTGTCTTTCTACTTCTGCTCTATATTTCTTAAAACAATTAAGAGCTTCTGATTTAGCAGAAATAAGATATACATAGGCATATCTTGAATAGTCATCTATGAATGTTATGAAATATTCCTTTCTATCATATGTTTTTATACTTAATGGCCCACATATATCTGAGTGGATCAACTCTAGTAATCCTTGTGATCTATGTCTTACTGCGAAAGGTTTCTTAGTCATTTTACCAACTAAACAATGTTCACATAGTGACAATTCTATCTTAGTTAATGGCAGTAGGTTCAATCTTATCATTTGTTCCATTTTAGATTTTCCAGAATGTCCTAATCTAAAATGACATAGGTCACATTCAGACAGATGACACAAGGAATAATTCATAACAGCATCATTAATATTATTCACTTCTGTATCCACAACAGGAATACAAAATAAACCATGTTCGGGAACAAGTTTTCCCATGGCAAAGACATTTTTGTTCTTTCCTATGGACACCCTTTTATTTTAAAATCGGACTTTCAGACCATTTTTCATGAGAGCAGTTACAGACAATAGATTGCGTCTAATATTCGGCGCATAACAGACATCTTTGAGGACCATGATGCTGTCCCCAAGATCTAAACGATATGATCCAACACCTTCTACATTCAAGTAGGTGTTGTTTCCCATGTACATTCTCTGCTCTCCAGGTTGCAATTGCTTGAATTCCACCAGCCCTTTCTTCGTCTTTGCCACGTGACAAGTTGCGTCAGAATCTACCCACCAGTCGTTGGTGTCGATAATCACAGTATTGCATTCCGTCAAACCGGCGAATTCTCATTTGCTGGTTCCCTTCTTTTCCAGGTGTTTACCCTTGTTTCCGTGCTTTTCAGGACAATTGGCCTTGTAGTGACCAAATTTGTCACATGTATAGCAAGCACCACGGGGAACCTTTTTGCCTTTATAGTGTGATTTTGCTTTGAATTGTGGCATATTCGGTCCAACAGAGTGATTCTGACTTTTGTTATATCCTGATGAGGGCTTCTGGTGAATAGCATTCACTTCCTGCAAATTCAGCTCTTGACCTTTCCTACTAGCAATGATATCCTGCTCAACTGCTAGCCTAGTTGGTAAATCAGTGACACGAAGAACGGTACCGCTCATCCTTAGGGTTGTGGCAGCCATATCTAGTAAAGATGGCAAACTATTCAAAATAGTTGTCACCTGCATTCTCTCTAGAACCTATGTTCCAGCAGTAGAAAGATCTTTATCTATTACAATCATTTTGTTCACATGTTCAATGACACTATCACCTTCTTGCATACGGCAAGAATTATACCGATGTAATAGAAACTGAGTATTCACCTCAGAAGTGGTGTCATACTTCTCCTTGATAGCATCTCATAATTTTCGAGCAGTCTCATAAGTTTTAAAGAATTTTATGAGATTGTTCTCCATGAACATGAGCATTAGGCTTCTAGCCTTGTTGTCCTCTGACAACCACTGCTCTCTTTTCCTGATATCTCCCTCTCCGGAGTTATTAGTCAATTCTGGAACAGTACTATTAAGTACATGTTCAATATTATCATGAATAAGATCATATCTAATTTTCTTATGCCACATGTCATAATTTGTACCGTTCAACTTGTCCAATTTAGCCAGTTCAGAAGCAATGAGTTTACTAGCCATTTTAAGTATGACAAGGCTAAAACTCAATATACATAATTTTACAATTATGATTTGTAACATAAATAATATTAAAACATGCATCATGTTGTATGATTTGATAAAACAACTTAACTAGATAAATTTCTATTTTACACAAGTAATATTCAATCAAGAATTACTAAATATGAAATTTATTTTAATAATAATAAAAATATAATTTAAATTTCCTAAACAGAAATGATATTAAAATGACAATAATAAAAGAATGTCAATTAAATTATAGCTAATTATCAAGTGAATAAATTTATGTTTAAAATCTTATGGATTTATCAGACAATAAATTAGTAACAACTTAATATGAAAAGATTAGTTATAATCAATGATGCAAGTTATGACAAACACACATATATTTAAATAGATTGTCCTTATGCAATGATCACATATTTGAATTATATCAATTAAATATTAACATATGTAAGAATAAAGAAAAGAATCTGATCTCTACGGCTATGTTAGCATGCAAGAGACATTAAATTAAAGTGCAGATTTGTACAGTTATAACAGAGAAGAATAAATTGTCTTTTGACAAAAATTATAATATGATAGTTATGCACAAACAAGAACCCAACAGTCGTAACCCAACATACGTGCAACAGGTTCTGGCATAAATTAAAAGAAAATGCACATGGATCTACGACAGATTCAGGCAAGTGTATTAATTAAGTAGAAGACAAAAAGTATTACAAATGTAGACTGTAGTTTTGATGTCTGATGGATGTTCGTATTAAGAAAAAAAACTTCACATGCAATACAGCTATGACAGATCAGTGCGATTATGTTAGGAACAATGTAGATTAGTTTACTATTTTAGCATGTGTTATAGGCCTTGACAACTAATATATGATATAAATAATACAAAGTTATAAAAAGTTGGACAAAGAGCGAAGACCTTTAGTTTTCTATACTATCTGGGCAGAAAACGCATTAACGGGTGCAGGTTATAGATCTTGGGAAAAACGTTCTTTTATCACCATGCCAAGACTAATATTCGTCAAATGAAAAAAAAAAGGAACATGTTCACGAGAGAAAGGCCGGATGCGTTGGCAGCCGAAACGCTGTGGATGGCGGCGGCCGTGCGTAGCGCTGGTGCGGCTACGGCGAGGTGTGGCAGCGGCGGATGCGGCGGCAGCGGCGGTGGTGCTGCGGCGGGATGCGGCGGGCTGCGGCGGTGCTGCAGCGGTAGGAGCAGCGACGACGGTGGCGAGGTGCGACGGGTCCTGGCGCGGCAGCAGTGCGCGGGGGGAGCCGCGGTGCGCGGGGTGGAGCACCGGTGGGTCTTGGCGCGACAGCGGTGCGCGGGGAGCAGCGGCGGAACACGGCCGGTGATGCAGTGGGCAGCGGCGGTCGCGGCGGTGCGGCGTGCGGTTCGCGAGGGCAGTGGCGGTGCTGTGCGAGGGTAGCGGCGGTTCTGTGCGAGGGCAGCGGCGGTGGGTGCGCGGGCAGCGGTGGTTGCGGGCGGCTGCGGTGCGAGGGCAGCGGTAGCGGCGGCCGGTGTTGCAGCGGCAGTGCGGCGGGGCACGGCGAGGGCGGCGGCGGCGGCGGCGGCTGTGGTGCGCAGCAGCGGCAGTGGGGGCGGCAGCGGAGGACGAACTTGGCTCTGATACCAATGAAGGAAATGAAAGAGAAAGATTAGGAGGGAGCTCCGATGGCTAACCAAAGAGACTCTCTAGATAATCTCTCTGTTTCTCCAGTTGCTCGTGTGTATTCTCGGAGGGTAAGGAACCCCCTATAAATAGAGGCATCACCCTCCGTTAGCCACCTCCGCTCCCATGGTAACTGCCTCCAATTAAGGTGGGAGACCAAGTCTCTAGTAGTTATCTCTGCAACAGAGATAAGGGTAGGCTTCTAGATATTTAGATTGGTGGTCATCTTAGTTTAACAATTAAGCCTCAAAGGCCTTGAATGGTCCCCCTGTGGCACTCGAGAGCTAGACATGCATCTCCCTTCGAGGGGTACGTAGACACTAGTTCCTATATGAAGGAATCCTATGAAAGCCTTCACTCTCCTACCTAGCCAAATATGCTCAATTTGACCCAAATTGAGTGTATTACACTTCATGTGGGACAAGTATGGACCCAACTATTACAAGCAAGATCAATCAGCAACTCGACCCACTTATACGATTAATCGGCTCACACGACGACTCAACTTAATTCACGTGATGAGCTCGTGATGATCAAGCGGTTTTTAAGTACGCCTGCAGTTTAGACCACTAACACTCTTGGAGCGTGGGTCCTCACAAGCACTCTCTCTCCTAATAGCGATGCACACAAGTTTAGTAGATACGATGCTCTCACTCACGGTGCATAGTGATGAAGCGAATACTAGACAAAAAAATATGAGGAGGGACACATACCCTGTTAGTTAGCAAAAACCAGTCCCAGTCGGAGACACAATCATGCGCAAAGATGCATGTCATTGAATGCACAGCATCGATGAAGAATTCCTTGTAAAATTTCTTACAATCAAAGCCCAAACACCTCATGCAGGAGGGATGAACTCGGGGAAGGGAATCTCAAGGGAATTAAAACATTAAATTAGGGAGGAGAATTGAAAGGGCCTACTATAACTCCCTGAAGGCAAAGAGTTTTGTAACTCCTGGAAATTCAAAGAGGCTTTTGTAACTCCTGAGAGTTGAAGAGATTTTTGTAACTCTTTGTGAGAGACAAAGAGTTGCCTACCACCACGTTTGATCTGAACTGGTGCTGCAACAAATGAATCGGCTACTCGTTGAGGAGAAAAGAACGTGGATCTGCACCAACTGAAGATGGCAACACCGGTGCAGATCTTCTGGAGACGTCGCCTACCACCCTACTTTAATCTTGTTGTAGAAGACACCACCTGCTGGATCTTAAAGCTGAAGAAGATGCTGCCGATCAGGTGTTGTTGGAAGCAGGTTTCTAATCTACTCAAGAACGGGGAAGCAGGTTTGGGTCTGCAAGGTGAAAACGGAATAGCATGTTTCTAATATGCCCCTAAGTGTGGTAGATTTGGGTCTGCAAGGTGAAAACGAAAGAGTTGGGATGGAAGAGAAGAGAGAGCATGGCTGGTTCTAGGAGATGGGGAAAGAGGGAGAGAGGAGGGGGGCGTGGCTACATAGAGAGGGAGAGAAGGGAGGAAGAAGGTGGGGTTATAGGTTGGGAAGAAGGCTTCTCACTTCACTCTTTAGGGGTTTCACACTTACACCATGGCTTCTCGTCCCAAGATTTCTAAAATTGAAATTTTTATTCATTCATTCATGTCATTACAAGAGAGGTGAGCCTTTATTTATAGAGAATTCATAAAAACACGATTGTTACGTCCTTTAAACAAAATGACAAAGACTTTGGACATTAAGACTAAAATATCTATGGTAACTTAATAAAATAACAAAAGAAACGAAATGGACCACAAGTGGTTCTAAAAGTGTTCTTTAAGCCTAGAACAAACAAAAGTTGCTCAAAATAGCATAACTAGTAGTGTCCATCGATCATCATCAAGCCATAACGTAGGACTGAAAGTGCCATCATCACATCTCTAACTTAGGCATCGGATAGTTAGCTCTGACAAACCAGGGCCCTCTAATTGCCTTCTTGTCATCCTTGCAGGAGGGAGCAATCAGGAAAGATTCACACCGTTAGATGGAGGATCCATGTGTCCTCTCCCCGATCGTTCATTCGTCCAGCTAGGACTGCAAATGAACCAATAGGCTCAATGAACAGTTTGTAAGATTGCTCGATAAGAGCTCAATTCAACTCTTTTATTGAGCTAAACAATCAAGTTTGAACAAAAATTTGAGCTCGGTTCGCTAAACAAGCCAAGGTTAAACACAAGCCAACTCTGCTCGTGAGCAAGCTCATTTTAATACTCGTTGAGAGCTCATTTTAATACTAGTTAAGAACTCATTTAAGTACTCATTAAGATCTTTTAAATACTAATTTAGTTATTCTAATCATAAATAATCTTAATTAATAAGATATGCTAATATCTTATAGAGTTTTCTATCAAATAGCTAAGGATACAAACAACTTGCTACTCACCAAAATTTAGCTTGAGTTTATATATATAAAATTAAAAAAAAAATTAAATATGTCGTGCATTCATTAAGCTCGCAGGCTATTCGATACACGACTTGAGCTCGTTCAATATCTAAATGAACCAAACTTGAGCAACTACTATAAAAACTTGACTCGAACTCGATTAAAATTAATCGAACCAAGTTTAAATAGAGTACAACTTGGCTCGGCTCAACTCGTTTGCAGCCCTACATCCAGCATGGAGGCAATACCTCGGACCCTCTACATTATGATTTAAAAGATATTTGATTTTACAATATTTTTAGATGTTTCATTCAATATAAAATAAATTCAGTCTCACTTTTGTCTACTCAACTAAAGGTCCATATCTTTGTTCTGCTCAAGAAACTATCCAAAACTAAAAGCAGAGAACTTGTGTATTCTCTTGTTTCATTTTTATACATTTTATAAATATTTAGATAAATTATTTTTTAATTTAAAACTTTAAAATTTTATTATAATTTTTTAAGATTTACAGAATTTTACGTGAAAATAAACAACCCTCGAGCAGGCAGGTGGGACGCGTGGGTAATGTCGTAATGAGATAGCATCGCCACAGCGATAAATGTGTTACGTGCATCCATGCATGCATTGAACAGCTTCAACGGCAACAGGGATTTGGGAAGCCGGAATCTGATTTCCATGCATGCTTGGTTCCGATTTCCAAAGAAACGTCGACTTGTAAAACTCGATTCCCAACTGATAATCGTTGTTTCGGGAAGCGGGTAACTCCCTTTTCTTAAATAAAGGGGGTTGACATAGAAGTTATCGTAATTTAAATTTATAAAGATATTTAATACGAATATATTTTATATATTTTTTATGTTTTTCTATATTAACGTAATTGAGTTTCCGATAAACTTATCTTAATCCCAGTTTAACATACAGAGGTTTACAAATAAAAACTCAAACTTAAGAACACAAACTAGCCAATAAACCGCACCACTTAAACTCAAATTTAAAATATACACAAAGTAAAACCTTGACGACCTATGCCATCGTAGTATCATACTACAAAAAGTAAACAATACAAAATTAGAAAACTTAACATTTCTGGTATCCTTTGTTATCCATCTTACAAAAAAAAAAAATTATAGACATTTCTTAAGAGAATTAGGTTAGCCCCATGGCCATTCTTGGCACCAGCCCTTAGCCTTTAATCTAAAAGTTGATATAAATAATATATAAATCACAAAATGTTGACTCTATGCCATCGTACTACAAAAACTAAAATACAAAATTAAAAACATAACATTTCTGATATCTTTTGTTTCTCCATCTTACCAGGAAAAAAAAAAAAAAAAGTTATAGACACTTCTGAAGAGAACTAGGGTAGCCGCGCGCATGGCCAATTCGGTACCAGCCCCTAGACTTTAACCTAAAAGTTGATGTAAATAATATATAAGACAAAAATTATTCCTAACGAGATCTATCAGATAACAAGTTCAGAAATAAACACTATTTGTTTCCATATGTTTAGTAATCATATTAGTTTGAAAAGTGTGTTTATCTTCTTGTAAATAGATCAGTTTGAAAATATTCCAATATTTATCCATTCAAACTAATGAACAAATCATTGCTTTATCGCCTACCATTGATATTTCTAGTTTTGACCTCCCAGACATCAGTTTGTAGAAGTTAGTCGCAGTAGTTCAGACTTAGTTCAGAGTTAACAAACTCCTTTGATGATCAAGATGATGATATATATATTTTCAGTCGTCTAATTTAATCTTATCAAAATTCTAAGTTAAGAATATCCTTCTAAAGACGATAGAGGTTCACCTCGATTTACGACTTGTTGCCGGGTACTGCTGTCCGATCTATAGTAAATGTTTTTACTTTTTTAAATTTTTTGAATGGGAGAAACCTCCAACTTGGCATCCGTACAATCCGATTTTAAATCAAATAATTAAAAAAGATAAAAAAAAATTTACACAGGTGAGCAATCTAACACTACATGGCGCACAGCAGCGCACCAGCTGTACAGCACGCTCTGCACCGTGCACGGTGCAACTAGTATTTTTCACTTCCTCTAGCAGCCGAGTTTCTTTATATATTTTGCCCTTGACCATATCATATGTGACCAAGAAGGGGGGCAAGCTTGAAATGGACACAATTCACACACCCAACCATTTTGCTCACCGTTTTAGATGCTTCATTGCTTCTCGAACAACTATATATATATATCTTACAAATTAAAGATCTATTCTCATCATCATATTCTTAATGTGCAAGGAATGGCCATCCCTATCATAGGATGCTTGGTATTGACCAGTGCAAGGCTGCAAAGGATGAACCCTATATAATTATAATTGGACATGGTTAACTAACTTCTAGTAAAATGGCTTTTAGGAGATGATACTGTGGTCGTGCTCGTTGATTCTACACCGATGAATACTTGCCTCTACACGTCAAGGACATTGCAATGGCGATGGCTATAATTATATGAGTATTACTTGCCCGCATCACGTGCTGGTAGATTGGACGGCTGTAATAATATTATTATTATTTTTTAACGTTAATTTTATCGTCTTCGACACATCTTTTACAAGCTGATTTTCAATTGAACGATTTAAAAAAAAAATTAAACAATTAAAAACCGAATGTGTAGAACATGATGGGACTCGTTATAAAAAAATATTAAAAAATAAAATTAAAAAATTAAGTTACATCCTATACGGTGCAGCAAATAATAGTCATAATTAAATAGCGTGCAAACTTTTAAGTTTACTGCACTCTTCAAAGAAGGAGCAACAATTGTACGGCTCCATATCATGCTTAGGCAATGGTTATAGCTACGATACTTTGTCTTACCCTTCTCAACTTAATACGAGTACGAGGCTGGTGGGTCTGCGGCACAAAGGGGCGAGCTCGTCAGTGAAGAAGTCTCTATAGTATGTGGCAACTTCTATCTCACGTGACTTTGACTAGTTAAACGGTAATATGTACGGATGGGTCAGAATAGGTCAGGGAATACTCTCATTTACAATTCTTTTATCAAAATCTTTTTATGGATTAGATCGGATTAAATTATATATTGTTTCTTATCTTAAGGCGAACAAATTGGGTCAGAGGCAATCATAATCTACATGTGACCCATTTTATCGTGAATCGAAGTATGCTTTAGAACAGGTTCCATCGCAGGTCATAGAATATTAAATCTATATATAAGAAGATGCATATGTTGTGTCTAACATGTCTATATTGTTTAAAACAAAGAACCTCATTACATATATAAATATTAAAATCTTAAGTCTTTAGTTAACTTACGTTGAAACAACTTCTTCTATTAATATTATAAAGTAATTAGAAAGTTACAATCAATCTAAATTTATTTTAAATATATAGTTGATTTACATTGATCCTTAATAAATTATTTGATGCATCGAGGGCACATAGATCAAATGGCTCTCATAATATTGAATATAATGTAATTTAAATCTAATTTTTTTACAACATGTGAATCGATTGGAGATATCCGCGAGTTTATAATTGGACAATTGAATCCAATCAATAAAGACTTGAAGATCAGAACGATTTAGAGTAAATTAGTTTGAGTTCAATCTATAACTCCATCTATGGAAGGTGTGAATCCACGTACTAATAAAATATATAATTTTACATGTTGAATCAGAACTTACATATTGGGGATAAATTAGATTACGATAAATACGATCCACTTACGGCCCTAGTAATAGTGTAAAAATAACGTTTGAACTCTATCCTATTTGTACATATAATTTTTGAAGCCTGTTATTATAGAAGAATACATTTTAAAATGTTATTTGAAAAAAAAAGGCATGCGGATGCCCACTCTTACGGGTTGTTTAAAGAAATGTGACCTTCGGGGGTAGATTGGATTACAGATAAATCCGATCAATTTACAGTCTTCATAATATGTGCAAAAATAACTTTTGCCCTGTGCTGTGTACAAATAATTTTGAAGCCTATGATTATAGGAAAATATATTTTAAAATGCTATTTAAAAACTTGCAGGCTGTTTAAAAGAAGAGAAATATTTGTTGCACTACTTTGAGGTGCTCCAAGTCCACATGAAATGCATCTTTCAACCTAAAAAGACCAATTGGCTTCCCCAAATGTTCTTATGCAAGGTAATAATAGTACGTAATAATGACGTTGACTCGTGTCATGATGTTAGCACATATAGATGTTCTTTGAAAAGAAAAGAAAAATAACTTTTACTTTAAATTTTGGGAAACATATTTTCATTTTGGAGAATATATATATGTTCTCGAAAATATGTACAAGATTTGGAGAACATGTTCACGATGACATACTCTCCAGAATTTGTACATACTTTATGGAACATATGTTTCTCAAACTTTGTACATGTTTCCGAAAACGTGTATATGTTCTCCAAAATGTAAATATGTTTTTCAAAATTTTTCGTACATAACTTTTTTTCTTTTTCAAGAATGCCCACATATGCTGACGTCATAATACGTCACCATCATTATTATGCTATAAGAGGACATGCAGAAGCACCGAGTGATTTCTTTAAGTTATAGGTGCATTCCACGTAGATTTGCTGCACTCAAAGTAGTGTAAAAAATATTTCTCTTAAAAGAAATGCAACCTCTAACCGCCATGATCCAAAATCATAACTTTCACAGTTACTCTTGGGTGCACGGAAAATGGGGTTCCAGACTGTGTAGACTTGTAGTCATTGAAGTCGACCTGGCCATTAGCGACTTTCTTGGGTTGGCCTTCATAATTAACGATACGGATGACAGAGCCTTTTCTAGTGGAGGGTAACCATCGTAAAGTTAACTTAATATACTCCGAGAGGAATTAAAGACCACGAGCATATAAATCCTTAAAAAATACAGTATTTGCATCCATATCGTCCACTCTCACATATTGTTATTAAATATATGTAATATCAAAAAATATTACAGTCAATAAAATTTAAAGATTTCACATGTATATTCCTAAATTTCATAATATTTTACATATACACTCTTAAATTTACTAAACCTTTGTATATGATTTTTAATGTTATGAAGATTTACATAATCCTTTTAGCATATTCAGTGCGAGTTCATGTTTTGATGGATCATCTTTGCGACATTTTTGAAAGTTGAAAATATATATACAAATATAATATTTTCAAGAATATATATGCAGAATCTCATCACATGGAAGTTCCAAACCTGGTCATCACCCCAGTGCCTATATAGCCATAGGTGAGCTTTCCACCGTCCCCAAGCTGCCGGGAGAATCCTAATGCGGATGTAGGAAAAAATGGAATCGAATCCAAGCGACCGTCCGGCCGCTATTCATCTCCCACTCTTCCACTTGCTCGTTTTTATTATTCTTTGGTCCCCTTAATCATCAAAAAGCTAAAATCACTATCCTCGCCGGATCAACTCCGCCCGCCACATAATATTCTTCATGCAACTCCCACGTCATCCCTTCCCTGCAAGACCTCCCATGGAGGACGCGCCCTTCATAAGGCCACGTCCCCTTCGCAGCTCCCCTCGCATAGTACGGATGCTCAGTGCTGGCCCTGGCGCAAGCCCCGGCTTCGTCTCTACTTCTCAGGTCGGGTGCCCTTTTGCTGCGTTTCTTCTGTGGGTGCTGTAGGCTCGGCCAATGGGTGCCCAACCGGGGGGCAAGAAAAGGCGCCTCCTTTTCCATGTTGTGTGGCGCTATTCTATTTGCACTTGCGGAAAAATCGATCCTTTTTTGTTCTGGAGCTGCCAGCAGGAACTTGTATATCTCCTGGTGAAGTTTGTTTAGTTCGTGTGAGATCGTGTCCGCCGCCCATGGGTCAGAGCTTTGGTGTAGTAGTTGAGCGTATATAGTTCTTCATTTGTTACTGGGTTAGATGGTTATTGGGATTGAAAAAGATTAAAAAAAAAAGGAAAGAGGAAGAAGAAATTTTTTGCAAGAAGGCTCCTTTTTTCTACAGCTAAAGCTTCTCCGTAATATTGACGTCCAAGGAATAGTAATCGAAACCACCCGCTCAGCCTCGCTTGCTTTTGTTCCTCGTTTCAACTGCATTCTTTCTGCTTAACATGGATCCTCCTATTCTTCCTTCTTCTCCCGGGTGGTTTGTTCGTTCCGTTTTCCCTTTTAGATTGTGCAAGCAATTTGCTTTGCCCCTTCGCCTGTGAATTCTTGCACTTAACCCCGTAAGTTTCTTTCCAGGGCTTCTATCTCAAATTTCATTCTTCTGGTGTAAAACCTCGCATTTTGGTTTTCAGGTTCATGCGCTTCTTCTCCTGTATCCATTAGATCAGGTGTGCCTTTTGGATTCGACTCATGCATGCTCTCTCCTTGTAGGGTTACTCACAGAATGAATTGCGTATTTGAAAATCCTCTTGATAGCATTCCTTGTGATTGGGACGTTACCGGTGAAATCACTGAGGAGGTCTTCTTGGTCAAATTCCAAGCATGAAACTGGCTTGGATGCTGCTCTTGGTTCTTCATTGTTATGTATGTCCAAAGGGAGCAAGCAAGAACCTCTTGACAAGACCTGCTGTTGTGAACGTTGGAGCTATTTTCACTTTCAACTCCACAATAGGGAGGGTTGCAAAAGTTGCTATAAATTCCGCTGTAGATGACGTAAACTCCGACTCCAGTGTTTTGAGAGGCACCAAGCTGGTTGTTAAGATGCAGGATTCGAATTGCGATGGATTTCTTGGCATTGTCAAAGGTAATAGGCGTCTAACATTTTGATTCTTCTTGGCATTGTCAAAGGTAATAGGTGTCTAACATTTTGATTCCAATGTAATCCACCATCTGTTCATTGTCTAATTGAGAAAATCTTTATGTTTTCCTTGAAAAATCTACTTATCCTGATGACCCTGCCAATTTCAGCCTTACAGTTCATGGAAAGTGACGCTATTGCAATGATCGGGCCGCAATCGTCCGTGATTGCTCATGTGATTTCTCATGTTGCTAATGAGCTTCGAGTTCCCCTACTGTCTTTTTCAGCAACAGATCCCACACTCAATTCACTTCAGTACCCCTTCTTTGTTAGGATAACTCAGAGTGATCTGTTTCAGATGGCTGCCATCGCTGAAATCATCAACTGTTATGAGTGGAAACAGGTAATTGCTATCTATTCTGATGATGATTATGGTAGAAATGGCATAGTTGCCTTGGGTGATAAACTCAACGAGAGACACTGTAAGATCTCTTACAAAGCTGCTCTGAAACCCACAGCCACAAGAGGTGACATAGCAGATTTATTGGTTAAGGTAGCATTGATGGAGTCTCGAATTATTGTTCTGCATTCACCAAACTCTGGCATCGATGTTTTCTCTGTGGCACATTATCTAGGGATGCTAGGAACTGGTTATGTCTGGATTGCAACAGATTGGCTCTCTTCTCTTTTAGATAGCTCTGCACCCCTTGGCTCAGAGGTTCTGAATACCATACAAGGAGTTATTTCACTGCGTCAGCACACTGCCGATTCCAGTCAAAAGAATGATTTATTCTCCCGGTTGACCAAATTGGCCAATAAAGGGAATGATGGATATTTTGGGCTGAATTCCTATGGTTTATATGCTTATGATACTGTCTGGATGATTGCTCATGCAATCGATGCTTTTCTCAATGACAGTGGAATTATTTCATTTTCCAAACATTCAAGGTTAAATGACACAGATGAAGGGACTCTGCATCTTGAAGCTATGACCATGTTTGATGGAGGAAACCTGTTGTTGGATAAAATTCTGCAAACCAACATTAATGGTGTGACTGGTCCTCTTTCCTTTAACTCGGATAGGGACCTTGTTCATCCAGCATATGATATCATTAATGTCATTGGAACTGGATTTTGGAGGATTGGTTACTGGTCTAACTACTCTGGGTTATCAGTCGTGGCCCCTGAAACACTCTACACAAGTCCACCTAATCGGTCCAGCGCAAGCCAACAACTCTCCAGTGTCATTTGGCCTGGGGAAACAACTGCAAAGCCTCGAGGTTGGGTTTTTCCTAATAATGGAAAGGAGTTGAGAATTGGCGTCCCTAATAGAGTAAGCTATCGAGAGTTTGTCGCAGAAACACGAGATAATGGCACCTTGAAAGGATTCTGCGTAGATGTTTTTTATGCTGCTGTCAACTTGTTACCTTATGTTGTTCCCCATAAGTTTATCCCTATTGGTAATGGTCATGAAAACCCAACTTATACTGAGCTTGTGAATATGGTTGCCTCAGGGGTAAGCATGTGATATCTTCATAACAAAACCTAAGTACCGTACACTGGTTGTGCATTTTATCCTTATACTCTTGACATTCTTATTTAGGTCCTCGATGGTGCTATAGGGGACATTACAATTGTTACAAATAGAAGAAGGATTGTTGACTTTACCCAACCATATATTAAGTCGGGGCTTGTGGTATTGACCCCTGTGGAGAAGCGTATATTTCGTGCTTGGGCTTTGCACCCATTCACAGTGGAGATGTGGTGTACCACCGGGGCTTTCTTCCTTCTTGTGGGAGCAGTACTATGGATTCTGGAACATAGACTTAATGATGCCTTCCAGGGCCCTCCAAAGAGACAGATAGTTACTCTCTTCTGGTAAGCATCTGAAATAAATGCATGCTGTATTACCAGCTATCAGATATTGATCCATCAGGTGAATTTTTTTAATTGGGTTTCATTATTGCATTCTTATATATTTATTGTTAGTTCTGTTTTTCAGTTGCATTCCTTGATTGTGTGTGTCTGTTTGTGTGCATGTTTGCAGGAAAAAATGAATACAATTTGCAATTAATTATCTTCATGGCATGCTGAAGATATGCAATGGTAGTTTTAGTTTTCACAAGGTTGAATGTTTCCTTTCCCAAGATCAAAGAAAATTAAATTCTAAAATAATCTCCATGTGCAGGAAGTGATAACATGTCTTGGATCATAATTAGCAGATATCCACATCTGAAATAGCTTTATTTCTTGATAAGAAATTCTGAAAACAGCTTCCTACTTTCTTTTTCCTTGAAAATGGATAGTACCACATATCATTAAGTAAAATGAAGAGAGTGTACATATAGGAATGAGGGGGATTCCCCCAAAAGCCCCAAAAAATAGGGCACTGAAGGGACAGAGCTCACCCCTAGGCCCCAAGAGAGGAGCTCCCCTATACAAAAGAATGCTCCCTCATGTCAACCAAAAAAAAGGAAAAGAAAAAAAACAAGAGACACCCATGTAAAAAAAATCACCCAAGAGTGTGGACTAATTATAAATAGAGATTTTTCAAAGGGCAGAAGTATGTCTATGCAATCCTCTACAAGCTGTAGCCTATTCCCTAACCTTTCTCAAACAAAGTCCATAACTTGTTCAGTGATCTACTTTATTTTGAAAGATGTGAAGATTCCTCCCACCCCATATAGCCCTAGTAGTAGCATGCAGCATGATCCACAGCTTTCTTTTGTCCACCCCCAAGCTCCACAGTCTATGCCACCAAAGCATCAGCTCCTTCATACTTGGAGGCAAGGATGGTAGTACCGGTATCGGTATCGGTATCGGATGATACCGATACCAATAACGATATGTGTCGGCCGTATCGGCCGGTACTGGCCAATAAAAAAATATGAAAAAAAAACTTATTAACTATAAAGACCGGTACCGATACTCCCAGTATCGGTACCGGGCAGGGACAATACCAAGACATATCAGCCAATAAGTATGGCCAATACTGCCAACCATGCTTGGAGGAGATGTTCACAGAAACTGCACCTTGGTGAAAAGTGGCCTCCACACAGCCTGGGAAAAGTTTCCAGCCCCAACAGATGATCTAAGCTCTTCACATCGCGATCGTATAGGTATCAAGTGGTCCTCATTCCTTCCAAGAAGTTGGCAACCTGATCACAAGGAGAAGCCAAGCTTGAGAAGCTCTCTATAGTAGGGATTTGATCTTCAAAGGAGAAGAGGGCTTACAAATTTGATGAAAGAAGGGCAGCCCTCATCCCCCCATCATTAGTCACTCTACATGTTGACTTCACAGTAAAAATGTCATTTCTTATCCAGTTCCACCGCCTTGATCCTTAGCTTGAGGCTGAAGGGACTGACTGATCATGCAGCAAAGAGAGGACTGAACTGAACTGTCTCTTCGTCATGCAAGTTTCTTCTAAAAGTTGGCATCCAGGGCCCTCCGCCACCCTATGGTTCCCACTCTAGTTAAAGAAATTTCGAGTTTGTTTTCCTTGTTGTCAGTAATCAGTCAATTCAATTACAATGCTATTCTCTTTTGAGTAATACTTGCTGCACTGGGTGTAGCCCAATTTTTTTTATTTTGAAATTTTGAAATTTTTTAAAGTCGGGCCCATCATGCCCGATGATTAGATGATCCAAAAAAATCTGAAAAATTAAAAATCAAATCTCTTTTATTGGGATCAACCCATTAAAGACTTTTTTACTGCTCATTGGGGTTCAATTTTTTATTTTTTAGATTTTTGTGATCGTCCGATCGGAGCTCGAGTTGTTTGGACCTATGTAGTCAGAGGCGAGAGGCGACCGAGGCGACCAGGGGGTCGCCTCAGCCTCAAACGCCTAGGCGATGGCCTAGGCGTTTGAGGCGACATTTTTAAAAAAAATATATATTTATAATTTACTTATTATACAAAATGTCAAAAACACAAATATAATCATAGATAATGACATAATCATTCACTCAAATTATCAAATATAACCAAATAATTTTAAATCAAACTAATTGAAATAAATTTTAATCATTCAAAGAGAGAGAGAGTGAGCGTTGGGGGTTGAGAGAGACTGAGAGGGTCGGGGGAAGCAGACAGAGAGAATGAGGGGGTCGAGGGAGAAAGATAGAGAGAGAGAGTGAGGGCAGGGGTGAGAGACAGAGAGAATGAGGGCGGAGGTGAGAGACAGAGAGAATGAGAGAGATTGAGAGGGTCGAAGGAGGCATACATAGAGATTGAGAGGGTCGGGGGTGAGAGTCTGAGAGACAAACAGAGAGAGTGAGGGCGGGGGTGAGAGACAGAGAGAATGAGGGCGGGTGTGAGAGATAGAGAGGCTGAGAGAGATTGAGAGGGTCGGGGGAGGCAGACAGAGAGATTGAGAGGGTCGGGGGGTGAGAGTCTGAGAGACAACGAGAGAGAGAGAGAGAGAGAGAGGGAGACAGTGCGAGAGAGAGAGAGGGGGAGGCAGTGCGAGAGAGAGAGAGGGGGAGACACAGAGAGATAGAGAGAGAGAGAGAGAGAGAGAGAGGGAGAGGGGGGGGGGACTTACCTGCCACTGCCGTCGTTACCGCCGGAGAAGTTCTTGCTGTCGCTAGACTGGAGCGTCGCCATCCTCGCCAGGGAGGCAGCATGGAGGGGGTGGAGGGGGGGTAGGGGTCGAGGGGAATGGGGCAGTCGAGGGGGCGGATGGCTCGAGATTAGGGTTCGAACGGGGGTAGGGCGGGGGTTTAGTGGGTTGGAGGATTATATAGGGCGGGCCAAATGGGCCGAGTCAAATGGGCTGGGCCGATCCATGTTGCTAGCGAGGCGAGCTGGGCGAAGAAAGGCGCTCGAGGCGCGCTGAGGCGACCGCCTCCGCGAATGGGGCGATTCCGTCGATCGCCTAGGCGACGAAGGCCAAAGCGAGGCGGCTTACCATCGCCTCGCCTCGCCTCGTCGCCTAGGCGATCGCCTCTAACGCCTTTGATAACAGAGGTTTGGACATGTAAGGCATGATGGACCCGACCTTTAAAAAAAAAAAAAAAAAAAAAAGAAAGAAAGGGCTCCACCCTATGTGTTGCAGCGAGCATTACTCTACTCTTTTTCTGACTTGTAAGAGCAGGCAATGAAGAGTCATAACTTTTGTGTTTCGACTTAGGCATATACTATATTCATCCCATATATGTAGGCAAGTCATCTGGGTATCTGCATGGTCCCTGTTGTATGCCGTTTGCAGATAATGTAATTTTTGCTGACTGGACTCAATTGAAGGTAAGGTTTGGAATTTTTGGGACCTGGTTAAATGCTTCATCCATGTGCAGTCCAACATGTCAAATAAGGAGTGCAATTTTGATGACAAAATTAGTGCTGGAAACCATTATGACGGTGACAGAAGTTATTCTCAGAATGTTGGGTTAATGGTTCAAGGGGAACAGTGCAGTCCAACATGTCAAATAAGGAGTGCAATTTTGATGACAAAATTAGTGCTGGAAACCATTATGACGGTCATAGAAGTTATTCTCAGAATGTTGGGTTAATGGTTCAAGGGGAACAGTGGTCTAGATGAATGTTTTCCCGTATAAGTGCACTTGGCATATAAGGTGCATAGGTGAATGTTGGACCTGCATATAAAAGGTCGATATAGACTACCTGTGGAAACTGTTAAAGAAATGACTGCTGGTGGGGTAGAAAGCATTTGCATATCAAATGTTCATAATTATAAAGCCACTGCTGAGAAAGCTCCTTGGAAGAATCATTTGCACTTTTTTCTTCAAGTCCTGTTTATAAATGATCAGTGTCCCAGGATGAACATTATTATGTTTTTCAGTATATTCTCTTTTCTATTTTTCTGTGTAATGTTTGTCAATTCAACTCTATTTCATGCATTTTATTTATATATTAATATATCTCTATGGATTTTTTTTCCTGTTGCAGGTTCAGCTTCTCAGCCTTATTTTTTGCACGTAGTAAGTGAAAATGTTGCTTCATCTCTTCTTTAAAAGTGCGAAGCAATTTGTAACCTTATCGGCTTTCTTTTTATGACAATTTTTCTTCCCACAGGAGAGAGAACTGTGAGCACCCTGGGACGCACAGTGCTGATAATATGGTTTTTTGTTGTTTTAATAATTAAGACAAATTACACAGCCAGCCTGACTGCACTTCTCACAGTGCAACAGCTCTCATCACCTATCAAAGGAATCGATAGCTTAATATCAAGCAATCAGCCTATTGGGTTTCAAATAGGTTCTTTTGCTGAAAATTATCTGACTGAGGTACTCCATGTCTCCAAGTCTAGACTTAAGGCTCTTGGCGGTCCAAATGAATATGCGAAAGCCATTGATCTTGGTCCCAACAATGGGGGTGTTGCTGCTGTGGTAGATGAACGGCCATACATTGATCTGTTCCTTTCAGCGCACTGCAAGTTTTCTATTGTAGGCTCAGAGTTCACAAAAAGCGGATGGGGATTTGTAAGTATTTTATAGACTCAGCAACTTTTACTCCTTGTCTTCAGCCCGTAAAAGATATTTACTATGCCAATCCAACAAGTGAATTAGGGTTCATTGACTCGGGGATCCGGATCAGATAGGGTTCGGCCATATACGAGTAGGATCGGATCCGACTCACATGAATCAAGCCAATGAGTTTGTTTAAAGTAATGGGTTTAAGTCATATTTAGAAAAATATATCCTATTAATTGATATAAAAAATATAAATTTACTTATCAAATGAAAAA
This sequence comes from Zantedeschia hybrid cultivar, assembly GCA_030544215.1. Taxonomy (NCBI): domain Eukaryota; kingdom Viridiplantae; phylum Streptophyta; class Magnoliopsida; order Alismatales; family Araceae; genus Zantedeschia; species Zantedeschia hybrid cultivar. The sequence continues at coordinate 17,519,003 of JARZZO010000002.1, read as the reverse complement.
AAAAAAAAACAATTTTAAACAACCCATTCTGTATATATGAGTCAGTACGATCTGGTCTGATTTGATGTGTACCAGCGGATCGGATTTACACAGATACGAGTCGGCCTGATCCGGTACGATACAGCAAACCATGAAGTGAATAGAATCCTTCTTTCTACTTTCTAGATTGTATCTGTTAGGGAAAAAGATATCCGAGCAAAGATTTTCAACCACTTGCCACTTTGATATCACATTATGTTTCTGATTTCATGGCCAAGGAGCTCTTGACAGGAGAGTTCTTTTAATCCCAGTTGAAGGCAAGATGGCCTGTGTTTGCCCTACACTGATAAATTAGCTTAAGCTAGGAACTAGAGTAGACATGTTTTTGTAACTGTCCATGACAGTATGGAAAGCCATAGAGACAGAGAAATACCCCACCTGTCAAATGCCTTTGCTAGATTGTTTGTATGATATCTGAGATATAGATGTAACGTGGAGGGATCATAGTTTATCCAAACAACCTTTCTTTTGTTCCCCATGTGTTGATATGTGGTTCTTGGTACACGTATGCATGTACATGCTCCCTGGGTTTCGTGGTTAGATTTACATTTTGTTTGGGTGGTAACACATTGCTACCTATATGGTGACAGGCATTTCCACGGGACTCCCCCTTAGCTGTAGATATGTCGACTGCCATTCTGACTCTCTCAGAAAATGGTGAGCTCCAGAGGATTCATGACAAGTGGCTGACAAGGAATGCTTGCAGCTCTCAGAGCCGGGAGCTTGGATCTGATAGGCTCCACCTGAGTAGTTTCCCAGGCCTGTTTCTCATCTGTGGAATGGCATGCTTCCTTGCTCTCCTTATACACTTCATTACTATGATACGTCAGTTCATCAAAAATTTCCCCGACAAGGGATCAGATTCATCTGCAGGCTCACGACCATTACACAGTTTGAAGAGATTCCTCTCTTTTTTAGATAAGAAGGAAGAACATGTGAAGAGCAGGTCCGGGCAAAACTCGACCGAGGAAAAGCCACCAGACAATGTTACTGACATAGAAGGTAGTCACTAACATATATAGCTTTCTTGCCAGTGAGTTAATTCTACAAGTACACTTGGTTCTCCAACTGTTCTGGTTTCTCTAAACATGTGGTCGTTTGTGGCGAGTCCCTCCCACCTAGATTATTAGTTTGAGCTTCTTCAAGCTTTGGATCCATTTCTTTCTAAGCATGTGTCAAAGACAATGAGATGACAAGCTCCTGTAAATTGTGTTTATCGTAAATGAGAAAATACAATATAGTCAGTTTGTATTATTTTTCATGACTGACCAATCACATTGTTGGATGGGACAATCCTCTAGGATCAAATCTGATTTCATGATATTATAGGCACAGAAACGTGATGGACTCACTGATCTTCTCAAGCCACAATTTCCTGATATTATAGGCACAGTTGGTGGATTCACTGATCTTCTCAAGCCATAATGTGTCTATATTTGATTACATGAGTTGTTGGTGACATAGATTATCCTAGTAAGTTCATGTTGGGGGCATAAAAGCGGGGAGAAAATCTTGAAGTTGTATAAATATGTGTGATTCACCAGAAAGTGTCAGAATTTTTGTTTTCTCTTCATGCCTTGGAGGAAGGTTGGAAAGGAGAACCCATGTGAAGTATCAAAGACTAGGAAATAGCATGGAATTTAGCACATACCTTAACGAGACAGAGCAAAGGCCAGAGCCGCTGTCAGCATGAACAACTGGAGACATTCGTATTTGTTAATTTGGTTCAATCTCATATTGGTTGTGTATGGCGTGAGAACCGCATCGTCCCATGTAACACTGTGCTCAAAGCATGATTTATAAGGTAACATGATGTGAGAACCGCATCGCCCCAGTATTGTTTGGGAACACTCACATGAAACATCAAGGTCCGAGCAACATCCAAAAGATGTCGATTCTTTCTTTCAACAACACCATTCTGTTGAGATGTGTACAAGCACGATGTTTGATGGACAATTCTATGAGAAGAACAAAATGATGCAAAAGATGTTTGAGTGTATTCCAATACATTATTGATATGCACAACTTTAATAGAAGCAAAATATTGAGTCTTTATTTCAGCATAAATTTTTTGAAAAGTTTGAAATATATCAGACCTGGACTTGAGTAGAAACACTCAAGTCATATGAGAGAAATCATCTATGAAGGTAACAAAGTAACGAAATTTGAGTCTGGATGTAACCGGAGAGAGCCCCCAAACATCGGAGTGAACAAGATGGAAGGGAGAAGAGCTCCTTTTATTTTGACTATAAGGAAAAGATACTCTATGATGTTTGCCTAATTCACAAGCATCACAATGAAATTTATTGACTGTAGACAGAATAAACATAACTTCACGAAGCTTCTAAAGAGAAGGGTGATCCAATCGACAATGCCACTGATAAGAAGTCTCTAATGCAGAGAACACCTGAGAATTCTAGAGAGGTCGATCAACAGTGAGATAATAGAGGCCACCAGATTCATGTCCTCCACCAATCTTCTTCCTCCTTCGAAGGTCCTGAAAATCGCAATAAGAGGGATCGAATGTCATTGAACAATTCATAGAACAAGTTAACTTGCTAATAGAGAGGAGATTGACTAGAAATTCAAGAACATAAAGTACATCATCCAAGGTGAGAGTAGAAGTTTAAACGATGCCTTTTCCTGCAACAGATGAGCGTGAGCCATCAGCTACAGAAACAGGTGAGTGGGAACTAGAAAGATCAAGGGAGGAGAAAAGGGTGTGGTCACATGTCATGTGACGAGAAGCTCCATAGTTCACAATCAAAAGAGATTGTGAACAGCTAGGGCACTACTTGAGGACGAGACTACATGGAAGGAGGACGACAATGCAGAACCTTTGAGAAGTCGTTGAAACGCCTCATACTCCTCTCGAGACAAAGTTATTCCTCCCTCCTATCGTTGAATGGACGGGGAAGTCGAGCTCATCTGCTATTGCTGAATGACAGAGGCATTGACTGTAGTATCCGAGGTAACTCTAAGATTAGCTATTGGATTCGACTTGCTTCCTCCTTTTCCGTATTTCTTCCAGCAAAAATCTGACTGGTGATTCGACCTCCCGCAGTGTGAGCATGGCGGTCAACTACGTCCATGCCCACGACCGCGCCCATTTGCAGCAAGAGCGAAAGCACCTATCATATCGTTCGCAGCAATCATGGAGCCAGTGGCAGATGCTCTAGCATCAACATGAGGTGTAGTACTAGCTCGCAGCATGCGGTTGCATCAGCCAAGTGAGGAATAGCTGTGTCTGCAAGCAAGTTATCCCAAACATGTCTGAGGTTGTCGTTGAGTCCAAAAAAGAACTTGGCAACAATGAACTCTTCCTGCTGTTTTTGAAGAGTCGCAGCATCTAGGGCAGCAGGATGATACAAATGAAGTTCATTCCACAACCCTTGTACCTCAGAAAAATATTGTAACACATGAAGCCCATCCGGTTTCATGGGAAACAACTTGGAGTACAGATTGTAGACGTGAGAAATATTCTTTTCCACCGAGTAAGTACACTTCAAGGAATCTCACATCTCCTTCGCGATCTCCAGAAATAAAATATTATGAAAAATAGTTGGCTAACAACTATTTCCAAGAACAAAGATCACGATCCCATCATCTGCTTGCCATGCTTCATAGACTTTTGCATCTATTTTTGTTGGGGGATTTTCATCTATATGACGAAGTTTTTTCATTGCCATCAACAAGAATCGAAACGCCCTTGACCATTGATGATAATTTGCTCCATTCAACTTCATCGAGGTAGCCATCATGTGATATGTATTCCCTTCCCCGGATGGGAATGAAGCCGAAAGAGGTGTGTTCGATGGAGAATTTTTCATCTCAGACGACAGGATGATAGAATGAATATTCTAAGACAAGGATGGTCAGCGCATAGGAGTAGAGAAAACTAGATGAGATCCCTTATACGCTAACCATAGTGGAGGAAGAGCACCCACTGGCTACAAGGGTGGGCTGGATGACGAGAGCTTCCTTTCCTCCTCGCCGTTTGGTTTGCTTACATATCCATCACAGTGGAGGGAGAAGAGAGGCCAGATGGGAGGGGTGCTGCCTCATGTTGTTGCCGGCAGAGTGAAAGGAGGGGAGAGAGTGTGGCGGCAACGGCAACAAAGATGGAGAGGTGTCGGCAGCTGGTCAGACCATCTTCAGTGCGGAGAAGATCCTCCTGTAGCATGGGAGAGGAGATCTGACAGTAGCGGCTACGCTGGTCAGATGGTCGGTCGGCAAGGAGAGGAGGCGTCAAGCGACAAGGGAGATGGCACTTGTGGTTGACGATAGTCGGCAATGGGAGGGAAGATGATGGTGGCAATCCACGCTACTCTTGGAGTGGATGGCAACAGCCCAGAGCCTCTGGGCCCTAAGGCTCTGATACCATGTTAATTAGGGTAAAACACCCAAAAAATATCATTGATGGAGAATAAACGGCTTATATACATGGACACACAATATGTTGTGCTTTCATTGGTTCGATTTCGAACAGTGTCTAGAAGAAATTATATTTAAAAAGAACATCTCTCCATGTAACGAATTCTCTCAATTAACAAACTTTAATCAGTCATTGTCTGTTAAGCAACCTGTCAAATGATATCACATGTTTACTTCTTCTAGACATAGGGAATATTCTTTGATCTAATTTATTATTATTTTATAAGCTAAGGAAATTTCTCTTCTCAAGATGTCACGTCAAGATTTATAAAAAAAAATAAGTGCCAAGAAAGAATTTAAAAAAATTATGGAAATAAGAGTATAGGCAAAAGTAGAGAATTATGAACAAAGAAATACTAGCAAGAATGAAAACACAAGCATTAAGAGGAGGGAGGAGTGGATGATTTGTCCCCCCATATCGCGAGAGCATGAGATTTACAAATTAGAGAAGATTAATATGTCATGCTTTTTTTTATCCACCTTTGTCACCTACAAAAAACATGTGCCATATGGACATCCTTTGAGGTTGTTCCCACTAGGACCTAATAGTAATTCATAAAAGTGTCCACGTGGCATTTGTGCACTGATAGCGTCACTCTTATAAATTATATGTAAGCAGCAAACCACTGATCAATCAATTACAAAGCCATACCCTTTAATCGGTAAGGTCACGTTTGGGACCATTGGTGGCGGTAGATTTTTAGCCCTACTTTGTTTGCAGAATAAGTTATTAGGTGGGGTCCACTGACAAAATAGCGTATACTAGAATAAGGGATGTTTCGATTTGATAGTTTTGTGGGGCCCACTGACGGAATAAGAAGAATAAGTAATTCTTGGGTGTGGGATGGCTTATTCTCCTTATTCTCCGAATACGCTATTCTACACCGGTATAAGTCATTCCGCTTGTCAAAGTAAAATTAAGCTTATTATTCTCTTATTCGCCCTTATTCTTCTCCTATTCTCCAATCAATTAGAATAGGTGAGTGGAAGACATGAAGGGAACATGGCCATTTAATACTCTACTGTGGAAGCCAAGGCTAGAATCGGTTTGTTTAGCGAGTATAGAGAGATAGAGAAAAAAGGAAGAAGAAAGGAGAGAAAAAAAAGCTAATGGATGGGACACTTTTTGTAGATTTTAGAGAATACAGTGGAGTCTACTTACCTTTAAATCTCCAACATAAAAAACTATCATTTCTCATTGTTGTTGTAAAAGTAGCTTAAATTTATATTACTAGACCTAATACGGATCAGAACTAATTAATGACGTCATATACAGCACCATAATCAGAAATTTCAGAATTTCTGTTAATACCTAAATAATTGAATTTCTCATGCGCAAGTGCAGAGAAATAACGTTTCGGAACCTCCAACCAGGAATTGACATCGACTTCCACGATCAACCAATTCCTTGGACGTTAGTTTTAATTTCATTATTAGCAAGTAAGAGACTTGGATTTCTGTAATTGCAACGCAAGAATGTAGGCATCACAACTATTTCAAGAAATCTTAGTCGAAATACCTTAAGCAAGTTCCTCACGTTGTTCATCCAATTAAGAAAAGAAAGAAAAATTGCCATTGTTTCACCACCTAAGCCTCTCCAAATAAAAATAAGCGGGATTTATAGGATATAATATGTAGGTAAGTTTTGGAATCCAACATATAAGACCGGTTGATATGAAATTACTAGTTGCAATCTCGTGCGATGCACGGTCAGCTAATATATTTAATAAAAAAACTATAATTAATATAAGTGAAGTTAATTTCTTACATTTTTTGAAGGAATGAATAAAATAATTATAGAAAAATATATATTCAAAAATACTAACATTTTTTAATGAATATTAGATTAGTTGTTTAGTAAACATTAAAAGTTTAGAATCATTGTACCCAATTGAAATATAGATTGAGAGATAAAATTAAAAAGTGAAACTGAAGGTTATTATTATTATCACATGAGATTATCCCAATAACTGTTGTGTTGAAATATAAATTGGGAGAAAAATGAGAGAGAGACTAGTCTCGTTAATAACGAAATTAATTATTATTATCCTATGAGATTATCCTAAAAATGACAATAAATATCAAAATGTATTATTATTATCTCAAAAGACTATTCTAATATTAATCATAGTAATAACAATAATAAAAATAACAACAACAATAATAATAATAATATGAGTGAGAAAAGTGAGAGAGAGATTGGTCTTATTATTATTATTATTATTATTATTATTATTATTATTATCAAAAAAAATTATTATTATCTCATGAGACTACCCCAATAATAATAATAATAATGGTGATGATGATCATGATGTAAAAATTAGTTACTATTATCCCAAATGATTGCAACAATGACAACAATAACAATAATAATCATAATAACAATAGGAGATAGAAAATAGGAGATAAAAGTATTAATAGAGAGAGAGAGAGAAAATGTGAAAGAGGAGAAATAGAGATAATAATAATAATAATCATAACGATAATAATAATATCAAAATTATTTATCATTATCCCATGAGACTATTATTTTGATATTATTTTTTAATAATAATAATAATATCAAAATTAATTATTATTCTCCCGTGAAACTATCATAATAATAATAATAACTTAAAATTAGTTATTATTATCCCAAGAGATTGCAACAACAACAATAACAATAATAATAATAATAATAATAATAAGGGACATAAAAAATAAGAAATAAAAATATTAATAGGTAAGGAGAAAAATGTAAAAGAGGATAATAATAATAATAATTATTATTATTAGGTAAAGAGAGAGGGGAGAGAGAGAAGGGAAAGAGAGATAATTAATGAGAGAGAGGGGAAGAGAGAGAGAATTAATGAGAAAGAGGAGGAGAGAGAGAATTAACAGGAGAGATAGACATTAATAGAGAAAGAAAAGAGAGAGAATTTAGACAGAAAACAGAGAATTCTAATATTAGCACATAGATCTCTACAAGTGACGAAGAAAAGGCAGCTAGAGAATGTGCCGCTCTCCCCTTTCTAATTTCTTCATTGGGTGGTGAGGACTGAGCTAGGAGCCCCAGTGGCATCTCTTAGCTGCAAGGAAATGCCTAGGTGCTTCACATAGCATCTAGCTTACCAGTAATCTCCCATCCTTTGCATTTGTAGGTGGTTGCAACCTCCCTCTGGCGTTCTCAAAGTTGAATCTTGATGGTTGATCAAGGGAGAATCAGAAAGGTTCAATGACATGAGCTTATGAAAGAATTAGGCAACAAGGACCAAAGCTTCTTCCAAGTATATACAATAATTAAAAGAACAAAAAGAGTTACACAACTATACTCTTTTTCAGTCAAAATGCTTTGAACATTGTAATCCATATGAATTTATAATATCTAGGACATTGCCACAAGTATTACTTTTCTTCCAATGCTTCTCCACATTTTCACAAGAGTAATGCTTGCTACACCGCTTCTGGTACAAACAGGTTGAACTGGATTGAGCTCCCCAGTATTTTTTTGTCACTTAAGAAGCTCACGTGGGGGTTGTCTCCCTCATTAAATACGTCCCGACCTCATCCACGCATCAGCACAGAGGAGGTCAAATTCAAGATAAATAAATAAATAAAATTACCGACCAACCTACTTTTTGAGAGCATCCTCAAACTTTCTAGAGCATCATGCTCTCGAGAGCGCGAGGATGTTGTCGAAAGCCTTAAGATGTTCTCGAGAGTTTGAAGATGTTATTGAGATCACAGTCTGACGTACATTTTTTTTTAATCTGGGAACATTTCCGAGCATCATGCTCTCGAGAGTGCAAGCATACTCGGAAGAGTTTGAGGATGCCCTTGAAATCACAATCTGATAGACATTTTTTTTTTTTTTTTAAATCTGACTCTCTATGTGTGCTGGCATACAGATGATGTCGGAATGCATTTAGTGAGAAGACAACTTTCATGTGGATCTTCAAGTGACAGAAAGACATTGGAAGGTTCAATCTAACTCACCTCATTTGCACTGACAATGGTGCAACAAACATTACTCTTTCCACGTTTAAGTCCAAACGCGTTGTCAATGATGCACCCGGTTAGTAAAGTGTGTCCCAGAAGACTCATCCTATAGGCAGGAATTGGAATACGGATGTAACAACTCAACGAAAACAATTAACTTATAAAGTTGAAGGTGGAAAACCAAATACCATATGGCAGCTAGCGAACTAGGGTGCAGCTTCGAATATCACAATGAACTAAAGCCCTCCTGCCGTGGCGGGCCAGGACTACATGAGAACGTGTCCATATGCTTCCTTAGAATCTGCCTTTATTCTTATTCCTTAGAACCTAGACTTAATTTTCACCTATTTCCACTGTTCTGATGAGTTCTTTCTTCTCGAGAACATCTCGAGAGAACTTCGGAAGATGATGGTGATAAAGCTTCTTATGGCAGAGAAGTTCTAGTCAAGAAAGAATCACTAAAAACGTGGCCAAGAAAGAGCCACCTCCAAACAAATTCGAAGTTGCTGGCTCAGATTCTAGGACAGGCCTGGTTCTCCCAAGGGCCAAGGCTACTGCCCATAGAAGTCTTTCTTGCTGTTAGATCTTAGTCCAGGCAAGTTAACAAGCCATCTATTTTTTGGTAAAAAAAGGGAATAGCAGCTCTGTCGGAGTTCAATGGAGTTGAAACCAAAAAAGGAAATGTCTCTTTTTAATGAAGAATGTCAACAGACAAACACAGTGCAAACAATAAAATATCTATTACCATACCCACTCAAAGACTCTTTTAAGTATTTTTTGTCCATTAATTATCAGTACATCATTTTTCTTATCCATATAAAACTAGTTATCATTAGATTGCCAGATAGTTATTGATAAACTAAGAACATATACTATATATCATGCTTAAACTCAAATTTTTAAAAAACACAAACTTGCCAATAAATTACACCACTTCAGCTCAAATTTAAAATATGCACTAAGTAAAAACATTAGAATCTATGCTATCATAATACAAAACCTAAAATACAAAATAAATAATATAAATTCCTAATATTTTAGATTCTACGAAAAACCTTTATAGGTATTAGAGAATTAGGATAGCTCCATGGCCTTTCATGATATAAGTCCTTAGATTTTAATCTAAATGTTAACATAAATAATGTATAAAACACAAGATGCATACCAGACGATATTTACCGGATAACAGATGTACAAGTAACACCATTTGTTTCCATGTTTGGTAACAACATTAGTTTGAAAAGTGCATCAACTTTCGAATTTGTTAATAGATCAGCTAAAAAAAAATCTAAAAATTATTGTTCAACTAACTAATAGTTGGATTATCAGGTTATTTGCTACTGTACTTGACATTTCTATTTTTGATGTCAAAGACATAAGTCTGTAGAAGTCGATCAGAGTTGACTTCACTAAATTAGAGTTGATAAGACCCGTTGATGATCAAGATATATAGCTAATGATTTATTTCAATCATCCAATCTACTCTCAAGAAACTTTCATTTTAAGAATTTGTTCAAGAAGATGCTAAGTTCACTTAGCCTACAGCCATCAATTTTCCTCCTTTTGCCCTAGATCAGTCCAAAGACTTCTTGTCCCCGCACCAAAGTCTCCTCCAATCTCAAGGGATCTCCGCCACCTCCACTTCTAGTGAGAATATATCATATTTAGGAGTGTCAATCGGACGGACCAGTCCGTGGTCCAGCCCAATTCAGCTCCTATTGAAAGAAATTAAGTTAGTCCAAATTATATAAATTGGGTTGGGCCAAATCTGAGTTGACATTAGTTAAATTTAGGCTTGGTTGGACTGAAAACGGACTGGCCCAAATTAATCTATTGACTTTTACAATAATTCATATAACAAATAAAATACTTCTAACAAATCATTTATAAATAAGGCCAGCCCAATTCAACCCAACCCAACCCATCATCTACTATTGAATTGGGGCTGAATTTAGGTTGAACTTGAGTTGGACTGGACTATTTTGAATTTGAGTTAGACCTAAATTATAACATAACCTAGCCTAGCCCGTCCAATTTACATCCCTAATCATATGTAAAAGATTCACTTCTTGTAGGTAAGAATGCACCTAAATTCGACAATGCAGATCATGCATGGGCATAATTTTATTTTATTTCTTTTAACTGTAAAATCAAGGATAGAACGATGTGGATGAGAAGTTAGGTTTCGTTCAGTTCGACAGTCTTTCAAAAAGCAATATGAAAAGTTATACTCCAGGGTGCAACATGTATTTATTTCACCGTCTTAGATGCTTCATTGCTAACACCTATATATCTTAGGAGTCGAAGATTTTTATCACCTTATTCTTAATGTGCAAGGATTGAATCAAAATGACGGATCGAATCAGTTCTCCTCTTGACTAACACTTCATTCGCTTTCTCTAGTGGGTGGTGGAAGGGAGGAGCAAGTTTCTCTTAGAAGCATCTAAGAGATAGAAACAAGGAAGAACCCACTGATTGGCTCCTGTAACAATCAGCAAGAACTCATTTTTTTTGGTCTAAATGACTCAGTGGTTGCACAGGCCACATATCCAGCTCAAGGGAGTTGAGATCGAATCTGCCAGCACACGAAATTTTTGCTCAGCAGACAGACTTTTCTGCTCAAGAAACGAGATTTCCGCGGGAAGACCCACACCCACATACAATGCGGGCGGGGTCGACCCTGCGACCTCCCCACCTCAGCGGGGAGAGGCATACCATCGCACTACAGTGCGGGTCAGCAAGAACCCAATTAATCCACTATCCAATCCTTCTGGACTAACCGGCAAAGTTTGATGATGGGGAAAGAATATATATAGAAGGTTGGTAACGCCGACGCACCATGTTCCCAGGCTTTCACACACCAATGGCCATCCCCATCATAGGATGCTTGGTATGGACCAGTGCAAGGTTGCAAAGGTTATGCACCTTCTGTAATCATAATTGAACATGGTTAATAGTTAACTCCTAAGAATGGTCATTGGGAGATGCATCCTCGTCATCTTAAATTCCACTGCACTCTTTACGGGGTGGTGCAACAATAGTGTATTTTTTAATCATGTGATTAGACAACAATTGCAACTGTAATGCCTTCGAATATTATTATTCTCAATCTAATTTGAACCCTTGTGGGCCTGTGGCTATTATAGACTGAGTCTATTACTTGTCAACTTCTATTCATGAAATTTTAGGACTTCAGTTTTAGTAAAAGCTCTTCAAAACTTATTTAAAATATTTTTTCATTTATTTAAGATAAAAAAAGAAAATATAAAAAAGTAAAATAATAAAACTAATTTTTTATCATATGAAAAGATATTAGAGATCTATCAAAGTTAAAGTCAAGAAGATCTCATTCCTACTTAAAATTTCATACAAAATGAGTTAGACATTTAAGTTGGATGATCATTTTGATGACAGTTATGGATTACTTACAGGAAGTGGAGTCCACTTTGACTTAGAGACATCCTTGTTAATGAAATCTTTAAAACGTTGATGCAACCAAGATAGTTCTAGAGAGGAGGCCGCGTTTTACACGACAGTTTCACCCCAAGTTCTAGAGATGGCATGTGAAGGGACTCAATTGCTACTTCTTACTTGCGAGGGTGCTATTGCTAAAAATTATTTCTACTTCTTAGTTCTTATAATCTCTAATAATTGCATTGGTCCCCATGATTTCTATATTTATTTTAAAACCCCAATTAATCTTTGAACGTTTCCTAAAAAGTCCTTCTAATTAACAATCATTAAGAAAGAATATTCACAGAATATTTCTTCTATACACCATATTTTCATCAGAATATATAGAGAATATTCTTAGGATATATATTTTTAATGGTGCTAACTAGAGGGACTTTTTAGAGAGGATTCAAAGATTTTAAAGAGTTTAAAATAAATATAAAGATTACATAAATTAATATGAAATATTAAAAAATTGCAAAGACCAAAAAAAATCTTTACTAGAAATGTCTTATATAGAAAGTGATAATTGTCTCCAAGGAGGCCTTCATTTATATGGTTGATTATTTTTTGTGCACTGACCTTAAAGGCTGGCGTACACGTCAGTAATTCTTTCTTTTTTATTTGAAAAGACTGCATGACATTAACGATGGTGCTAATCATATAACGCCAATTCCAGCTTATGAGGTAGCATGTGCAATACCAAATTGGATAGTTACACAAGTCAAGATTGGTTAAAAAGAAGAAGAAGTCAAGTATTCTCAAACAAGAGTACTACCTGCAGACCCCACATGTCTTACATCTCCATACAACCTCGATCTCTTATTCGACGCCCCAAAAAAAAACTTAAAATCTAAAAGAACTGAGCCCCAGCAAATAGTAAAAAGATATCTTTAATAGACTGAGTCCAATAACAGTTATATTTTTAAGAATTTTTTAGGTCATCAAATCAGAGATCAAATTGTACCGACACTTAAGATATGTGACCTAAAAAAAAAAAAAACATAATTTATTTTTATTTACAGCAATATCTCACACTGCAGAGCTGCAGGAGACATTACAGCAAGTATTACTCTCCAAACAATCCTATTTTCAACTGACTTTAAGAAGTTACAATTTAAAACTAAATTTCAATTTATAACTTTTAAGAGGAAATTACCAAAAGACAGTTTAACTAGTTTCAATGCACCAAACGAGCCTGTACGTGTATACTGGAGAATACCGTTTGCACTGTACCCTTTATGCGTGTTATCAGCTTCACAGTACCTACACGTATACGCTTTCTACTGTTTATGACCTGATGGCCACGTCTAACAAAAGTCAGTCGACGAGTGAAGTAGATCTTTTATGATTGTAAACGAGTTAAATTCGGTTAATATTATTTAGAATTTTTTTCATGTATACCACTAGAATACTCGGTTTTGCATATATACTCTCAATTCTCATATATTATTTTTAATACCCTTAAAATCTCTGATATGTTGTGATTATACCCCTCCACTAAAATGCTATTAAATCAAACTTAAATATTTTCCATACATAATAAAGATTTTGCATACGTTACTCTAAATTCATTGATATTTTACATATATACCCTTAAATTCAGTCATTGATGTTATCAAGATTTACATAATCTTTTCGACATATTCAGTTAAAGTTCACGTTATTTTGATGGAGGGGCATAACTGCTACATATCCGATATTTCAATGGTATTAAAAATAATATGTGGGAGTTTGAGGTATATATGCAAATTTGGGAAGTATATATGCAAAACCCCTATTATTTAAGATTTAATAATATCAAGCTTCAAAATAGAAAAAAAAACATCAAAACACCAATGCAGTTCAAGACAGAAAACTTTCTTACAATTTGTTTTGTTAACCATCTTCCTTTGGCAATGGAGCATGTGATTGACTTTTAGATAATATCGACTGAATTATAAAGGATTTTTTGTATGTATACCCCCTCAAATACACTGTATTTACTTATATACCCCTTATTGCCACATATTATTTTTAATACCCCTGACTGAATATGCCAAAAAGATTCTGTAAATCTAGATAACATCAAGAGTATGTATGCAAAATTCTAGTGAATTTAAGGATATATATACAAAATATTAGTGAATTTAGGAATATGTAGGCAAAATCTTTTAAGCTTGATTTAACGGCATTTTGACGAAAGGGTATAACCACAATATATCGGAGCTTTCAGCATATTAAAAATTATGTGGAAGTTGGAGAGATATACATAACTATAATGTATTTCTTGAGGTATATATGTAAAAAACCCAATTATAACAGACTTGTATGGTGAAAATGCAGCTTACTGTGTCAGTTGGCCTCCTTCTCAACACTAGTCTTACTCTTCACCTTTTTCCTTCCCCCACTGCCACTCAAAACTGCACTTCACTGTGAAGATAACAAAGATCTTACACATGGTGGGTACCCTCAAAATGCTAGCCAAACCTACTTCTAAAATGAGAGGATGAGAGGAGCCATACATGCATACATGAAAGTCCAGATTTTGGTAATCACCCAAATACACAGAGGTGATCATCTCTTCCCCACTGCAAAAAAGGAATCGCATTCAAGTGACCCCCATCCAACCCCCACTGCTCCACTTGCCCGTTTTGTTATTCTTTGATCTCCTTAAGTCATTAGAAAAAATCACATGCAGGAATCCACCACGGTTGTCATGTACACTCTCTTTGGATGCAAGCATAAATGTGTTTACGTTTATGGTAAACATGTTTTCTATTATAATCTCAATTTGGATGATACAAAAATAGATTTACCATGAATTTATTGTAAACTCAAACAATCTCATAAATATGTTTTTCATAAATATACTAGGAGTTGGTTTACATTAGAAGCTCTCTCAAATTTGTCATACATTCACTTAAATTTATACAAAACAACCAAATGTAAATTAAAACAAATATTTATGATAACTGAATTTACAATAAACTCGTTTATAATAAACTTATTCACATTTTATTTTAAGTGGCATCCAAACAGGGCCGCAATTCCCACGTTATCAACGCTGGACTTGCCATGGCGGTCGCGCCCTTTATAAGGCCATCTCTCATCTCACCTCCCCTCACATCGCACGCGCGCAGCCCCATCCCCGCCCTTGCGCACGCTTCTGTGTTTGTGTCAGCCCGCGGCAGCTCCCGCTCGCAGCCTCCCCATGCCAGTGCTGGCCATGGCGCAGGCCCCGGCTTCTTCTCCACCTCTCAGGTAGGCGCCCTTTTTGCTGAGCTTGACACGGGGATTGCTTTGCTTTGTCTCTTACGGTAGCATATGCGTTTCTTCCGTGGGCTAGGCCACTGGGGGAGGGCAACAAAAGGCGCCTCCTTTTCCATGTTGTGGCGCGCTCTTCTGTTTGAACTTAGCGGAAAAATCGTTCCTTTTTTTTTCTTGGTTCTGGAGCTACAAGCAGGAACTTGTAGACCTCCTGGTGAAGTTGTTTAGTTCATGTGCGATCGTGTGGGCTCAAGGGTCGGGGCTCTGGTGTAGTAGTTGAGCATAGTTCTTCATTTGATACTAGGTAGAGATGGTTATTGCGATTAAAAAGGGAAAAAAATGGAAAGAAGAACAAGAGAATTTTTGCAAGAAGCCTTCTTTTTTCTACAGCTAAAGCTTCTAAGTTATATTGACATGTGAGGAACAGTAAACAAACCCACCCAAGCAGCCTCGCGTACTTTTGTTCCTCGTTTCAACTGTGTTCTTTCTGCTTTCCGTAGATCCTCCTATTCTTCTTCCCCCGGGCTGTTTATTCTCTCTCTCTCTCTCTCTCTCTAAACATTGTGCGAGCAATTTGCTTTGTCCTTTTGCCTGTGAATTCTTGCAATTAACCCCTTGAGTTTCTTTCCAGGGCTGCTATCTAAAACTTCATTCTTTTCTTGGTTTTCAGGTCCATGCTTGTCTTCTTCTGTACCCATTAGAGATGGGCCTTTTGGATTTGACTCCTGCATGCTCTCTCCTCCTCAGGTTACTCACCGAATGATTTATGTATTTTGAAAATCCTCTTGATAGCATTCCTTGTGATTGGGACGTTACCGGTGAAATCACTGAGGAGGTCTTCTTGGTCAAATTCCAAGCATGAAACTGGCTTGGATGCTGCTCTTGGTTCTTCATTGTTATGTATGTCCAAAGGGAGCAAGCAAGAACCTCTTGACAAGACCTGCTGTTGTGAACATTGGAGCTATTTTCACTTTCAACTCCACAATAGGGAGGGTTGCAAAAGTTGCTATAAATTCCGCTGTAGATGACGTAAACTCCGACTCCAGTGTTTTGAGGGGCACCAAGCTGGTTGTTAAGGTGCAGGATTCGAATTGCGATGGATTTCTTGGCATTGTCAAAGGTAATAGGCGTCTAACATTTTGATTCTTCTTGGCATTGTCAAAGGTAATAGGTGTCTAACATTTTGATTCCAATTTAATCCACCATCTGTTCATTGTCTAATTGAGAAAATCTTTATGTTTTCCTTGAAAAATCTACTAATCCTCATGACCCTGCCAATTGCAGCCTTACAGTTCATGGAAAGTGACGCTATTGCAATGATCGGGCCGCAATCGTCCGTGATTGCTCATGCGATTTCTCATGTTGCTAATGAGCTTCGAGTTCCCCTACTGTCTTTTTCAGCAACAGATCCCACACTCAATTCACTTCAGTACCCCTTCTTTGTTAGGATAACTCAGAGTGATCTGTTTCAGATGACTGCCATCGCTGAAATCATTGACTGTTATGAGTGGAAACAGGTAATTGCTATCTATACTGATGATGATTATGGTAGAAATGGCATAGCTGCCTTGGGTGATAAACTCAACAAGAGACGCTGTAAAATCTCTTACAAAGCTGCTCTGAAACCTGGAGCCACAAGAGGTGATATAACAGATTTATTGGTTAAGGTAGCATTGATGGAGTCTCGAATTATTGTTCTGCATTCACCAGATCTTGGCGTTGATGTTTTCTTTGTGGCACATTATCTGGGGATGCTAGGAACTGGGTATGTCTGGATTGCAACAGATTGGCTCTCCTCTCTTTTAGATAGCTCTGCACCCCTTGCCTCAAAGGTTATGAATACCATACAAGGGGTTATTTCACTGCGTCAGCACACGGCCGATTCTAGTAGAAAGAATGATTTATCCTCCCGGTTGACCAAATTGGCCAAGAAAGAAAATGATGGATCTTTTGGGCTGAATTCCTATGGTTTATATGCTTATGATACTGTCTGGATGATTGCTCATGCAATCGATGCTTTTCTCAACGATGGTGGAGTTGTTTCATTTTCCAACGATTCAAGGTTACATGACACGCCTGGAGGAACTCTGCATCTTGAAGCTATGACCGTGTTTGATGGAGGAAACCTGCTGTTGGATAAGATACTCAAAACCAACATTAATGGTGTGACAGGTCTACTTTATTTTAACTCAGATAGGGACCTTATTCATCCAGCATATGATATCATTAATGTCATTGGAACTGGATTTCGGAGGATTGGTTACTGGTCTAACTACTCTGGGTTATCAGTCGTGGCCCCTGAAACACTCTACAGAAGTCCACCTAATCGATCCAGCACATGCCAACAACTCTCCAGTGTCATTTGGCCTGGGGAAACAACTGCAAAGCCTCGAGGCTGGGTTTTTCCTAATAATGGAAAGGAGTTGAGAATTGGCGTCCCCAATAGAGTAAGCTATCGAGAGTTTGTCGCAGAGACACGAGATAATGGTACCTTGAAAGGATTCTGCATAGATGTTTTTTATGCTGCGGTTAACTTGTTACCTTATGCTGTTCCCCATAAGTTTATCCCTATTGGTAATGGTCATGAAAACCCAAGTTATGCTGGGCTTGCAAATATGGTTGCGTCAGGGGTAAGCATGGGATATCTTCATAACAAAACATATAGTGCTGTACACTGAAGTTGTGCATTTTATCCTTATACATTGACATTCTTCTCTAGGTCCTCGATGGTGCTATAGGGGACATTACCATTGTTACAAATCGAACAAAGATTGTTGATTTTACCCAGCCATATATTGAGTCAGGGCTCGTGGTGTTGGCCCCCGTAAAGAAGCATCAATCACATGCTTGGGCTTTTTTACAGCCATTTACACTGGAGATGTGGGGTGCCACTGGGGCTTTCTTTCTTGTTGTGGGGGCAGTCGTGTGGATTCTGGAACATAGATTAAATAAGGACTTCCGGGGCCCTCCAAAGAAACAGATAGTTACTATCTTCTGGTAAGCATTTTAAAAAAATGCATGCTGTATTATCAGCAATCAGTTATTTACCCATGAGGTGAATTGTTTAATTTAATTTTCATTAAATTCAATTTATTTTCCTGTTATAATCTCTGTTATCAAAGGCGTTAGAGGCGATCGCCTAGGCGACGAGGCGAGGCGAGGCGATGGTAAGCCGCCTCGCTTTGGCCTTCGTCGCCTAGGCGATCGACGGAATCGCCCCATTCGCGGAGGCGGTCGCCTCAGCGCGCCTCGAGCGCCTTTCTTCGCCCAGCTCGCCTCGCTAGCAACATGGATCGGCCCAGCCCATTTGACTCGGCCCATTTGGCCCGCCCTATATAATCCTCCAACCCACTAAACCCCCGCCCTACCCCCGTTCGAACCCTAATCTCGAGCCATCCGCCCCCTCGACTGCCCCATTCCCCTCGACCCCTACCCCCCCTCCACCCCCTCCATGCTGCCTCCCTGGCGAGGATGGCGACGCTCCAGTCTAGCGACAGCAAGAACTTCTCCGGCGGTAACGACGGCAGTGGCAGGTAAGTCCCCCCCCCCTCTCCCTCTCTCTCTCTCTCTCTCTCTCTCTATCTCTCTGTGTCTCCCCCTCTCTCTCTCTCGCACTGCCTCCCCCTCTCTCTCTCTCGCACTGTCTCCCTCTCTCTCTCTCTCTCTCTCTCGTTGTCTCTCAGACTCTCACCCCCCGACCCTCTCAATCTCTCTGTCTGCCTCCCCCGACCCTCTCAATCTCTCTCAGCCTCTCTATCTCTCACACCCGCCCTCATTCTCTCTGTCTCTCACCCCCGCCCTCACTCTCTCTGTTTGTCTCTCAGACTCTCACCCCCGACCCTCTCAATCTCTATGTATGCCTCCTTCGACCCTCTCAATCTCTCTCATTCTCTCTGTCTCTCACCTCCGCCCTCATTCTCTCTGTCTCTCACCCCTGCCCTCACTCTCTCTCTCTATCTTTCTCCCTCGACCCCCTCATTCTCTCTGTCTGCTTCCCCCGACCCTCTCAGTCTCTCTCAACCCCCAACGCTCACTCTCTCTCTCTTTGAATGATTAAAATTTATTTCAATTAGTTTGATTTAAAATTATTTGGTTATATTTGATAATTTGAGTGAATGATTATGTCATTATCTATGATTATATTTGTGTTTTTGACATTTTGTATAATAAGTAAATTATAAATATATATTTTTTTTAAAAATGTCGCCTCAAACGCCTAGGCCATCGCCTAGGCGTTTGAGGCTGAGGCGACCCCCTGGTCGCCTCGGTCGCCTCTCGCCTCTGACTACATAGGTTATAATACATATCTGAAGGAAAAATGAATACAATTTACAACTGATTATGATCATGGCATGTTGAACATAGTTTTCACACGGTTGAGCATTTCCTTTTCCAAGATCAAGGAAAATTAATTCCTAAAATGGTCTCCATATGCAGGAAGAGATAAGATGTCTCGAGTTAAATGACCAGTAGATCATCCACATGTGAAATAGCCTTATTTCTTGATGACAAATTTTGAAAGAAGTTTTTTTGCTTTCCCCCTTTTTTTCTTTGAAGTGGACAGTACTGCATCTCATTAAATAAAATGAAAACAGTGTGTGTATAGGATTGAGGAGGATTCCCAACGAAACCCTAACCCCTCCCCCCACCCCCCCACCCAAAAAAAAAAAAAAAAAAGTCAGTAAAGGGTCAAAGCTCACCCCAAAAGAGGGGTTCCCCTATGCAAAATAATACTCTCCTATGCAAAAGAACATTCCCAGAAAGAAATCCTCCATGTAAAAAGATCACGCCAAGTTAGTGTGGACTACTTTAAAATAGAGATTTCCCAAAGGGCAGAAGTATGTCAATCCTCCACAAGTAGCAGCCCCTTCCCAAACCTATTTGCAAACAAAGTCCATACCTTCTTCCTGTGATTTTATTTGAAAGAAGTGAAGATTCCTCTCGCTTTGTAGAGTGCAAGTAGTAGCATGCAGCACAAACCATGACTCTCTTTTATCCACCCTCAAGCTCCACAGTCGATGCCAGCCTGGCATCAACTTCTTCATACTTGGAGGAGATGCCCACACTCCACAGAAGCCCCATCTCGGTAAAATGTGCCGTCCACACAGACTGGGAGAAGCTGCACATCACCATCAGATAATTTAAGCTCTCCATGTAGACATCACGTAGGTAGCAACTGGTCCTCACTCCTTCCAAGAAGGGCGAACCTGAGCTTGCAGCTCTCCATAATAGGGATTTAACCTTCAAAGGAGAAGAGGCCTTCCAAATTTGATAGAATAAGGGCAGCCCTCATCCCCTCATTGGCGACCACTCTATGTATTGACTTCACATTAAAAATGCTATCTCTTACCCAGTTCCACCACCCCTATCCTTAGGTTGAGGCTGAAGGGACTGACTGATCTTGCAGCAAAGAGAGGACACTGAGCTGAACTGCCTCTTCCTCATGCAAGTTTCTTCCGCCACTAGGCATCAAGGCCCCTTTGCCACCCCTGTGGTTCCCACTCTAGTTTAAGAAAATTTGGTTTTCTTTCCTTGTTGTCGGTAATCAATTGATTCAATGGCCACATTATTCTCTTTCTCTAAGTTGTAAAGAGCACTTAGAGCAGGCAACAAAGAGACAACTTCTGTGTTATGACACCGGCACATACTATAGTATGGATGAATATCCATCCCATAAATGTGGGCTGTATGCCATTTGCAGATAATGTAGTTTTGGCTGACTAGACGCAATGGAAGGTAAGGTTTGGAGATTATTTGGGACCTGGTTAAAAATGGTTCAGCCACGTCCAGTCAAAAATGTCTTGGAGATTGTTTGGGACCTGGTTAAAATGCTTCAGCCACATCCAGTCAAAAATGTCATATAAAGAGTGCAATTTTGTTGACAAAGTTAGTGGTGACAGGGAACCATTTTGATGGGTAGCACACAGAAATGATTTTCAGAATGTTGGATTAATGGTTCAAGGGGAACAGTGGTCTAGGTGAATGCTTTCCCATACAAGTGAGCTTGGCATATAAGGTGCATAGGTGAATGTTGGGACCTGCATATATTGCTGCATATAAAAAGTCTATATAGAATAGTTGCTTGTGGGAAACGGCTAAAGGAATGGTCGCTGGCGGGGTGGAATCATTTGCATATCGAATGTTTGTAATTATGAAGCCATTGCTGAGAAAGCTTCTTGCAAGAATCAAAGAGTCATGTCACAATTGGGGATCTCACCTAGACTCAATTAGTGGACCTCACGTGCTGAGGTTGATAGTATTTTGATTGATTTACAGTTAGCTCTTGTTTCTTGAAGTCCAGTTTAAGGACAAATGATCAATGTCCCAGGATGTGCATTATTATGCTTTGGAGTATGTTCCGTTTTCTATTTTTATGGATGTCATGGTTGTCAAATTAACTATTTCATATATTTTATTTGTGTATTAACATAAATATGGATTTTTCCTTGTTGCAGGTTCATCTTCTCAACCTTATTTTTTGCACATAGTGAGTGAACATGTTGCTTTAATTGTTCTTTAAAAATGCAAAGCAACTTTTAGCCTTGTCAACTTTATTTTTGTGACATTTTTTCTTTCCACAGGAGAGGATACTGTGAGCACACTGGGACGCACAGTGCTGATAATATGGCTTTTTGTTGTTTTGATAATTCAGTCAAGCTACACAGCCAGCCTGACTTCAATTCTCACAGTGCAACAGCTCTCATCACGTATCAAAGGAATTGATAGCTTAGTAGCAAGCAATGAGCCTATTGGTTTTCAAGTAGGTTCTTTTGCTGAAAATTATTTGGCTGAGGAACTCGGTGTCTCCAGATCTAGACTTAAGGCTCTTGGTACTCCAGATGAATATGCAAAAGCCCTTGATCTTGGTCCCGAAAATGGGGGTGTTGCTGCTGTTGTGGATGAACGGCCATACATTGATCTGTTTCTTTCGGCACAGTGCAAGTTTTCCATTGTAGGCTCGGAGTTCACAAAAAGTGGATGGGGATTTGTAAGTATTTTATAGACCGAGCAACTTGAACTCCTTGTCTTCAGCTTATAGAGGATATTTATTATGGAAACAAGTGGATAGAACCTTATTTCTACCTTACAGGCCTACTTTCCATCCTTCTAGATTGTATCTGTTAGAAATAAAGATATTTGAGCAAAGGTTTTCAACAGTTGCCACTTTCGTATGACATTATGCTTTTGATTTCCCAGGGAAGGAAGCTCTTGACAGGAGACTTCTTTGAATCCCAGTTGAAGGCAAGTTGGCCTGTGTTTGCCCCACGCTGATAAATTAGCCTAAGCTAGGAACTAGAGTAGACTGTAACTGTCCATGACATTATGGAAAGTCATAGAGACAGAAAACATAGAAATACTCCACCTGTCAAATACTTCTGCTAGAATGTTCGTATGATGTCTAAGATGTAGATGTAATGTAGAGGGATCACAGTTTATGCAAACAATCCTTCTTCTTTTTCTCCATGTGTAAATGTGGTTTTTGGTATTGCATATGCATATGCATTCTCCTTGAATTCAGGTGGTTAGATTTGCCTTTTGTTTGGGTGGTAAAACATTCGATAGTCTTTCCTTATTTTCGATGTGCTACTTACATGGTGCCAGGCATTTCCACGGGACTCCCCTTTAGCTGTTGATATGTCAACTGCCATTTTGGCCCTCTCAGAAAATGGAGAGCTCCAGAGGATCCAGGACAAATGGCTGACAAGGAGTGCTTGCAGTTCTCAGAGCAGCGAACTTGAATCCGACCGGCTCCACCTGAGTAGTTTCTCGGGCCTGTTTCTCATCTGCGGAATGGCATGCTTGCTTGCTCTCCTTGTACACTTTGTTATTATGATACGCCTGTACATCAAAAAAATCCCTGATGAGGGATCAGACTCATCTGTAGGCTCACGATCATTGCGCAGTTTGAAGGCATTCCTCTCCTTTGTAGATGAGAAGGCAGAACATCTCAAGAGCAGGTCCCCGCAAAACTCAATGGAGAAAAAGCCACCAGACAATGTTACTGACATCGAAGGGTAGCCCCCAGCTTACTGGCCCCATTTGAATGGCTTTCTTCCCAGTGAGTTATTTCTACAAGTACACTTCGTTCTCAACTGTTCTGGTAACTCCTAAATATGTATTCTTTTGTGGTAAGTCCTAGATGGGCTTTCTGTAAGCTTTAGATCCATTTCTTTCTAAACATGTGTCAAAGACAATGATACGAGAAGCTCCTGTAAATCGTATTTATCATAAATGAGAAAATGGAATATTAAGTTTCTATTATTTTCATGACTGACCGTTGCAGTCCAATTTGTTAGACGGAACAATCCCTCCTGTAAGTCTGATTTGCTAATACTATATGGTCTTGGGCCTCTCTGCTTACCGCCAACTAGTTTTTAGTTGGGTGCTTTAACATGGTATCAGAGTTAGTTTATACATAATGCAATGTTCTTTTCTCCTCTTATTTCAACCCCATTTTACTTCCATCCCAAGTATCAAGCGACCATATGCCGTCCGATCGCGCGATCGGGCAGGGGTTGCAGCTACAATGCCCGAGGCATCGCAGCAAGTATTACTCAATCACAAATGGTCTGGTGTTTGAAGTCTGAGAGAGGCCCAACTCATAACTGGGCTCTGGCTTTTAGGCCTTTTCTCGTCCAGGCTCATAGAGAGCGGGTGCACGGCCCAAAATCTGACAATCATAGGCCCATCGAGGACAGCTTAGTCTATTGGCAGCCACAGAACAATCCTTTTTGGAAAGGATTGATTAAAGAAACAAACAGCTTGCGGTATTAATTTTATTCCAACGGATTGATTAAACAAACAACTTGTGATATTAATTTTGTTTCAAGCATACAATGCCCCATATCTCTAAATGCTTAACAGGATAAATGACAAAAATATCAAATTTACTGAAGAACAAATCGAATAAATTACCATAGTTGGTGGGATGTTTTCCTACAGTTAATCCCTATTTCTCACTAGGGTCATTGGAGGAATATGCCAGTAATGGGCCTAAAGTTAAAGCATGGCTTGTTAACCTACCATTACACCTGCTAATCTGATACATCACGTAACCTTTTTTATCAGAGAACGTTGATTCGGTTTCAAAAGATGGTCTGAAAGTAGTTATATTCAAACAGGACAGCTTTCATTGTTTTGCTTTCAAGCGGTCTGAAAGAGATCATATTTAAAAGGACATGTTACCATGTAACAAATTCTCTCAATTAACAAACTTTAATCAGTCATTAGCTGTTAAGCTACAGATTAAACCGTGTCATGTTTATTTCTTCTAGACAAAGGGAATGTTCTTTGATCTAGTTTGTTGTTAGTTGAGAAATGTTATTATATCACACTTTTTACTGTCTCTTTACCACATTCATTGGGAGTCGTTTGATTGTTCGAACAAAGAGTTCTCATTAATTGTATTAGTTACACAAAAAATTATATCAAAAATAATGTTAATGAGAATCATCTGATCAAGGGACCAAATTGAGTTCTCAATAAGTGTGGCAAAGAGGGTACTTGCTAAGAAAACTTGTCTTCTAAAATGTCACAACAAGGAAGAACTTATGAAAAAGAAAGAAGTGGTGGGAAGGACGAAAACATGAAGGTGAAGGTTGGAAGGGGTTGAAAAAGTAAGGGAGGAAAGAGAGCGGATGAGTTGTCCCTACATCACGGGGATTTGTACTTTTTAGTCCGTACAAACCTTTAATATTCCAAAAAAAATCCTCTTAATCCAAAGCCCCCACAATCTTAAACATTAGATAAAAAAGGCCCTTACCGTAAGCTCCACATCACAACAAGTAACCAACGTTGGGTTAAGCTGCACATCACAATAATTAACCAATGTTGGGTTAAGTTCAACCTATAAGAAAACATTACCCTTTAACCTACTGTTAACAAACCGTGAACTCCAATCCCACTACTCTCCCCTAATTTGGTGGCATAAGCACGGCACCGGGATCAAGGGGGACTCCTTGTCATCTGTCCTCACCACCATCAAAGAGGTTGTCCAAGGGGATGTAAACCTCCCCACTGCCACGTCTCCCCTTGTTGTTGCCCTTAGTGAGATTGAAGTGCCGCGAACCTCCACTTTGTACGTCCGTTAACCACATGGGTGTTTTTATAAACATTCAAAAGTTGTGGGGACTTCTGGGAAAATAGTTGAGTTAGGAAGACTTTTTGTAATATTAGAAGTTCATAGGGACTAAACAGTAAAGATCCCTTATAAATTATATGCAAGCAGCCAATTACCAATCAAGCAATTCCAAGTGAGAATTATGGACCTAATATGGATCAGAACTAATGGTGTCATATACAGCACAATAATAAAAAAATTTCCAAAATTCTGTTAATACACAAATAATTGAATTTCTCATGGGAAGTACAGACAAGCAACATTTCAGAACTCCTACTATGAATTGGCATTTGACTGCCACGATAGAAGTATTCCTTTGACACGAATTTTAGTTTTATAATTGGCAAGTAAGAAAATTGGATTTTTGTAATTTAGCAGCTGCATTGTCAACATTGCTATGGTCCGTTTGATTCTACGTAAAATATATTTCAATGAAAAATATTTTTTAAAAATAAATTTACAAGAAAATAAAAACAAAATTTGTCATTTGATACTTATGAAAATATTTCCAACTGACATGTGATCTCATTTACATAACATCTTCAAGTTTTGATAGTATAATTATAGAACTGTACGTGCTTAAGTTCTGAGGGTATAAGTATGAAATTATGCATCTTAAGTTTTAACAGGTATTTTTTAAGGGTCTGTTTTTCGCCTACATTGCCCCACGTTCACAGCTTGCATTAACGCACTCCAATGGAAAACGGCATCAGACTTCTTATGCTGGATGCCAAAATCCGGATTGGCACCGGTCAATGAATCTGATTTTCTGTTGACTGCCCTTCTCGGAGTTACCAAATAAGTAGCTGGATCATCTTTTTCCGAAAATATTTTCCTAACTATCTTTTTACAAACTACCAAACAGACCCTAACTCTAGCAATTGTTTTAGGAAGTCTAGGTCGAAATTACCTTAAGCAAGTTTCTCACGTTGTTCCTCTAGTTTTCTCTTTTTAAAATCGTTGTTTTTAACACATCTTGTTAACTGGAGTCCACAGATTCACCACCACCTGGCCTCTCCAAATAAAAATAAGGGAGGCATATAGGATAATATATATAGGTAAGCATGGTATTCCTAGAATCTAAATACAAGAGTGATTAAGATAAAATTATCCCTAAAAATGATGAAGAGCACGTTTTAACAACGGTGATTTAAGGTGCACGTTTTAACCAGCCCTTGAGCAGCCGTCAGCATTCAACAACAGGCTGATGACTAGGATAAGAAGCAGACGGTTGAAGACACCACCACTTCAAATTCGGTCTCCAAAAGCTAGCTTCAAATAAATTCAAAGAGAGTGTTTGGCATAGTTTGTAGTTAGAAATCACTTTGGCTTCTTCTTTCAACATAAGAAAATATTTATAATTAACTTTAGGTAGTTATACAAAATCAAATGTTCTCTAACAATTCTACTTGTTCTACAATTTAGGAAGCCCCAATTTGGTATTTTGGATTTTTTGTATATAAATCACCTTTAAAAGTGAACTAGCAAAAAAAACATTCTTGAAAACATATTAACACATATATCATTACTTTTAACGAAATGTTGCAAAAATGCCATCTCTTTTTAGCACGTATATCATCTTTTAATGAAAATGTTGTAAAAATTCAATTACGGTTAACTTGACATTTTTGCAACATTTCACTAAAAGTAATAATATGTGTGCTAATATGTTTTTTGGAATAATTTTTTTATCAATTCACTTTTAAGGATAATTTATATGCAAAAGAAATCTTAAAAGTTTTAGTTGAAAGCTTGAAAAATGATTAAAATGTTATATAAGTAGTTTTCAACACCAACTTTCTTCCTCTCAAAATAGCTACGAAAAAGATCTAAAAATTCTTTCAATCAAAAGTTGAGCCAAACATGCTCCGAGGCTGCTGGCTCGGACCATTGGAGAAGTCCGAAATGCTTTTCAAAGTGGTTTATTTGGCTACTCTAAAGAGAGGAATCGGAAAAAATTTTCCTGGTTTTGACATATACGGGAGAAGCCCGAATGCCATTTTCTGCCGTGAGTAATGTTTGTTGCATTGAGGGTGTCATTTGTACCACCCCTCAATGCAGTCGGTAAATAAATAAAAAAATATTTTTTAACTTGTTTTAAGTAGATCTCGAGATGTCTTATATGTCTGTACGAGTCAATTTCTGATCGGACGACCCAAAAAAATTAAAAACCGTTATTAGACTCGGCCTACTAAGGATATTTTTTATTATTTGTTAGAATTTGATTTTTTATTTTTCAGTTTTTTTTGAATCGTCTGGTATAAACATTTAAAACACCTACTCAGAGCATACCTAAAAGAAATTTTAAATTAATTTGCAAATGGCACCCTCGGTACAGTAAGCATTACTCTTCTGCCACAATCCGTTTCCCCTGTCTGAGTCCCCAGGGCACCACTAGGAGCGCATGTCTTCCTCCTCCGTGGCAAGCGCAGCTTTGCTCGCGCAGCTCATCTCCCTGCTCGTCTTCCTCCTCCGTAGCAAGCGCGGCTGCCCTCGCACAGCTCATCTCAACATGCTGACGATGGGTCCTGACCTTCCTCTGGACCTCGCATAGGCTCATCTCCTTCCTCTCTGGATGCCTCCCCTCGTTTGTGGCTCGCCTCCCTCATCTACACGTGTGCCTCGTGTCCCACATCTCTGAATGTTGGGCATATGTCTCTACTTGCGGCAAGGTATACTTCCTTCTCCGATCTGTTTGGGATTGCCAGTTCTTTGAAATTTTTGTGACAAGTGGAGAAGATTTTGAAGATTCCTTCTACTAGTAGTCTAGGTGTTTGGGGTTGCTGGTTCATTTCCTTCCAGTAATCCGAGCTTGAAAATTTATTAAAAAAAGAAACAAACAAATTTCTTTGACTTTGCCATTCGAATTTTAATCATGTCAAGGGACGTCCCGCTTGGGAATTTATATAAAAAAAACCATCTTGTTAGTAATCCTGCAATGTAAAAATCGAACAACAGTTAATGTGAATTTTTTTTTAACAAGCAAACAAATGTGTTACGGAAAAACAAATGAATGAACAGATTTTTAACAAAATGTTTTCAGAAGTACCAACTGATAGATTATGTTTTCTTTTTCTTCGTAAATTGATTTTCTTCAAAAACATAAATATATTTTATGTTGAATGAAACGGACCCTTAGGTTCTTCCAAAGCTACTGTTTATAGAAATCTTTCTTGTTTTTAGATCTCAGCCACAGTCAAGTTAACAGGGCATCTACCTCTGCTAAAAAGGAAAATAACAACCGTCAAAGTCGCATCACATGGGGTTGAAACACTAAAGTGCCTACTCTAGAGCCAAAAGTGCTTACCCTTCCTTTTTATCAGGCACAAAGTTCGCCGACTTGAAGAGTCGGACCGAGTCAAATTTTCCTAATCCGATACGAGTTGGGTGGGCTCGCATCGACTCGGCCGAGTCGCATGGAAAAAATATGTTAAATCATAATTCGGTCGAACCGCATCGACTCGAATTCACCTTGATACGTTACGAGTCACCGGAGTCAACACGAATCGATCTGCAAACCATGCTAGGAAGCCACTTCTTCACAATCTCCTCAGGTTCGCAGAATCTGGCTTTCTGTCTTTACCCACAACAGGGGAGATGTCGCCAATGCACTCCTCACACAACAGATTCCGGCTGGTTTTCGTTCGTTACTTTTGTTTGGGATGCCGAATGGCAAACCCCATTCTCACTGTCTGAGAGCTCCCCTCATCACCATCTATCAATTGGACAACTCAACCTTTTCGTTAGTTACAATGACGCAATTCCATGTCTCCGATGGGCAAGGCCTTGAGAAACCTGTTGAAGAAGGATTGGTACCCGTCTGAAGCGTGTCAAAACCCTTTCGACACTTCCTGGAATGCCCTAGACCCACTGCCCTCAACAGATACAAAATGGGTAAAACTTTATATTATGGCCGGTTTGTTTCGTAGATGTGATATTCCGGAGTTTTTGTTCTCAGATCTTTTATTTAAGAACAAGAAAAATTTACTTTGAGTGGAATAAATAGTTCAACGGAATAAGTAATTCTTGCCTTTTAAGTGAAATAATTTATTTTACTTATTTTATGAAAACGCGTCCGCATCAAAAATAATGTATCCGCGCTCTCAAAGCGAATAAGTCACATAACCCATCCTATTCGACCCTTATCCCGCAAACAAACTGACCCTTAGGAAATCGTAAAATAGTATAAAATGTCATAGAATGTCTTAAAATAACATTTTGCTTATGCTTTACAGTACTTTAAATTGTATTTTGCTTATGCTTTACAGTGCTTTAAATTGTTCTATGGTCTTCTTTTGCTCGTTCAGATAAAACTATTGTATTGCAAAACTGCTTGACTCATGAAATACTCTTTTTAACTGGTTTCAGTTTTCAGCTTAAAATTACTAAAAATGAGAATATAGAGTTGTAAACCTGATGAATGTAGAATAAAAAAATATTCATGTCAGTTTTAAAAATGATATTTTATGAAATTTTATGACACATCAAACAACCCCTAGACAATTCCTACTGTGCTGCTGAAGGCTCGAGAAAGTGCTCGGCTAAAGATTTCACTACGAGCGAGTGAAATGCCAAGTACAGGAGAAGGAGCAAGCACGATACTTCTACGATGAAAAGTAGAAAGCGCCTGCCCAGTCCGCCCTTGCTTCTATTCAAGTTGCTTCAATCCAGATGAGATCCTATGGAACTCATCATCTGGACCCCATTGCGCCCTCATTCACAACCAGGGGTGCATTGATCATTTGAGCAAAGAAATGATATACAATACTAAATTTACTCCTGCCCCTCCTTATGTTATCAAAGGCGATCGCCTCACTCGCCTAGACAATAAAGTAGGTTGAGGCGAGTCAAAGCACCTCACATCATCTCATCTTCGCCTCACTCACTAAGACACTTGTCTATGATATTTGTGCGCTAAATATTTGTTTCTTTTTAAATTATGTGATATTATTTTTTTCTTATTTTTAAGTATTCTAAAATAGCTAATATTTCTTTTAACAATGTCTAACACCTTACATGTTGTCACATTTTTTCCTTATTTTTTATGATTCCTAAACCCATCTGCTACTTATATAAATAATAGATGGTCCTAGGACATTATATGTTAGGCATGATCAATGCTTTTCAAAGTCTTATATATTATTATTTTATTTTATTTTTATCTTTCTTATATTATTATTTCTTCCTTCATAATGATTTATGAGAGAACACATCGCCTCAAACGCCGAAGCGATCACCTAAGCATTTGAGGTTGAGGCGAAGCCCTGGTCGCCTCGCTCGCCTCTAGCCTCTGATTACATAAGCCCCTCATCAACGGAGGCATATCGAGGTCCGACCTCGTCTTGCTTCAATTGGCCAATTCAACATTAAGTGATTGCCAGATGTGGAATTTTTCTTAAATTACCAGCAATACATCTGAGAAGAGAAGAACACTAGCAAATCCCTCCTATCAATTAGCATATGTTTCATCTTCTAAAGGACATTATTTGGAAAAACAAAATAAAGGATAAACAGTGGGAATGGACATTGTTTGGAAAAACAAAAAGATGGATGAACAGCGAGAATACATTATTATGTACACAGTTGCTGCTCTATCCCATCAGAGAAATTTATTTCTTGCAGGATTGGACAAAATATACACTTAAACAGGTTTACACTTGGTCGTAGGACATTGTACCTGTGAAATATTTTCGGAAGGACTCATCCTCTCTACAATGTCTGTACATCACCTTGTAAACTTCAATCAACAGTTCTGGGAATCTAGATTTAAAGTAATTGTCAAACCCATCAGCGACTGAACCTAGAAGCTCCTGTAATGAAAGGAATGAACTTTGTTTTAGAACTGCTCATTTCATTCAGCAAAGTTGAAGATCCAAAAACACCAAGTTATGAATAACTATTGGCGATAGTAGATAAATTGCTTCAATTTCAATTTTCTTTAAAACAAGAAAATATAATGATATAAAATGTTTTTTCACAATATCTCTATGATATAAGAACATTCTGGATGTGACATAGGGCAACTGCTTCAGCAACTTGGCAAAACATGGAGTGTAATTAAGCTTAGCGCTACCAAAAACATCACTAAAAATGAAGGCAAGTAAAAAAACAAAAACAAATAAACACGACTAAAGGAAAAGGCAAATAAAAAACACAAACAAGAGGACAAAAGCCTACAAGCATCTATTCTTGAGACATTCGTTTGAAGTGAAAGGAAAACAAGCTGGCGTAAAACCTGTAGTTCCATTGGGAGTTCCCAGTAATGATTCAACTTGTTCCGTATGACCCGCAGGAGATCACGGGCGCAGTCAAACCTGTACTTTCTATAACGGCCTATATCCATAATGAGTGGACTATCTAACTTGTCACCCCACTTTCTATCAAATGCCATAGGGCCAATACTTTCTAATGCTTTTAGAAGTTCAGATTCACTTTCCCTATCCTCCAATTCAATCCTGTCACTAGTGTCTCGAAGGAATGAAAGCCGCATTTCCGAACTCCAGAACAAAGGATGCTGCAACACTTCTAGAGCCTTTGGCCTGACAAAAGGTTAAATTAGTAGTGAAGCTGGAATAAAAATATATGAACTAAGATTCAAAACAAGATCAACTGTTTGTGATACATTACAGGCTCACATAAAAGAAATGCTACCTCCTATCTGGCTCGGGATCTAACAAAATAGAGAACAGATGCACAGCTTCTGGAATGTGCTCCACCAAGAATAGGTCCACACGGTTGTTTAATATGTTTGAGTCACGCTCAAAATAACTACCAAATGGATGTCTTCCCTTTGTAATGCAGAAGAAAAGAACACATCCCAAACTAAACATATCAATTCCCCGTGTTTGACGTCCATGTAGCAGTTGTTCAGGAGCTTGCCATCCAGAACTGCCACTTCCTAAATAATATATTATCAAAAGCACATGCTTAGTGAACTTCAGTTAAAAAGTAATTCCCTGCATAGCAAGATTAACTACAGATATCAACAGCAAAATTGGCAAGATACAAAAAATTACCATACCAGTAGCATGGTGCCCTAGGGAAGACATATCTTTGGGCAAGCGTTTGCTAATGCCCATATCTGATAGCTTCGCAGATAGAGACCTACTCTTGCTTATTAGTACATTTTGGGGCTTGATATCTCGGTGCACGATTCCCAGTTCATGCAAATGTGCAAGACCAGAAATGACATCTCTGCATTAATTAGGTGAAAATTAGGAACCCTCCTGTAAAAAATATATATATATGGCATGCAAAAAGGTCCATGCTAATAAAGAAAATTTCGAAGGCACCAATGCCTCGACTGAGAATGTAAACCAGTTTGTCAGTAACTCTATAAATACTCTGACAATTAGAAAACTTGCTGGTAAACTTTAGCTTGGAAATAATTTATTAAAGGCTTGAAGTTGAACATTAATAAGAGAAGGGAAAGACAGCTGACCAACTATAAGATGAAAGCTTCAAAACAACTTACCATCATCATCAACCAAATCCCTATTGGAATCAGGGACGTGAACCCTATTCAACCATTCTATATCATACACTTCATTTACATTCAAAATTCCTCTTTTCAAAATTCACACAAGGATGTTAATTTTTCTATGCAAAATTGAATGAAATACTAGTAAGCGAGGAAATGGCACAATGCTAGAAATTATACAAGGAATCCACATTGCACATGAATGCATATGTCAACACTCTGTTGCATGCAGCCCCACTTAGGTCACAAATGAGTTCTTTTCAGTAATTCACAAATTTTCTTATTTATGGTGAGGAACGCCAAGAGGTACAAATAAACCTTTGAAAACTTTGATGCTTGCCAAACACATGTACTCTTCAGATTATCACACATATTGATGTGTCCTGAAGCAGAGGTGGTGTGGACTCTGGAGAAACCCCAGATCGGACCCAAGTCCAACAGACCCATGCATGGGCTTTTTGAATGTTAAGTCTGTTAGTTTATCTTTTTAATTTTTCAATCAACAAGCTCATGTATGTAAACATGTACACATCTCACATAGCCAGTCCCTGACATTCTGTCTCCGGCGACTTTTTGATACACAACACGTTTGTGTCAATCATATCATACATGCAGATCCAAAAAATGTCGATAGTGTTTTCAAGTTTTCAATCACATCGCAATCACAATAATAAAAATAATAACAGCTATAATATGCAGCTTTAATATTAACAATAACAGTCATAATCACATGCATCATCAACCCACCTGCTCTACCCCTTGGAAGCATTAAAGTGCATGAGATAAAACATTTGCTCTGAAGAAAAAACCAAAGAGACATGGAGAGAACTTCTTGACTTTGGTGTGACGGCATTAATTTGCTGTCGAGCAACCCATGGCAAAAGCAAGGTATAGAAATACAGTGAGATAACTCAAGACTGTGTGTGACACATGCATACCAAGACACCAGCTGGCACAATCGTAAGGGTCATTGCACGATCATAAGGGTCATTCAAATTATAACTTAAGGGTATGTAATTCCAGGATATCTCATTACTTTGAGAAAAAGAAATCTAAGGAAGAGTTTAATGCATAAAACAATTTATGGCAAAGTGATGTGCAGTAACTTAAGAATAGAATGACAATGATGACAATGAGTCAATAACAATGTGATTTAGCATATAAAATTATATGCAGTTCACATCAAAGTAGCTTGTGCTAGTGTGTGATATCATGTAAAATACTTGCATTAGTGAACGTGAAATAGCTATTATGAACCATGTATATTGCAGATTACAGAACACATTGCAGGTTGCTGTATTTAATCAACGTCATGTTCAATAATAGTATATTCAACATGCTAGCATAATTACCCACATGACTCTAACACCAGCATCAGTAGCCTTATGCCATTCTATTAGCACAGGATTGCCAGACGCAAGGACGGATTGAAAGATTCGGTGAAGTTTTCTAGTTGGAGGCCCTGTTTTGACATCAATCTCTACAAGGCGGTCAAAAATATCTGGTCAAGAAAGGATATGGTTTAGCAAAGGTCTCATAAGGCCAGTTAGCAGGTAGAGAATTACTTCCTTAGTTGCACTGTAATCGCTCATAGGTTTAAAGAGCAAACCCTAACTCCCCAAGGACACCTATAGACTTTACACGGGGCCTATCTGAAGAAGAAAGGAGCAAGATTGACATAGGGATATGTGATACTCTCTGAGACTTACAGCAGGGTGAGCAGAGGGAAAGTCAGAAAAATGATTCGATTTGAAGCGGTGCAAATGGACTGGGCTGGGACCTGAAATTATGTTCCAAAGCCCAACCAAGGAAGAGGATAGGTTTCAAAATTTGTCCCGGGTTACCGACCAAATCAAAATGTGGGTTAGGACCAGGTCTGGGTCCACGAGAAAAAAATGATCCCTGGTATCTCTGGGTCAGACTTTTTTCTCCTTTTAATTGACCCAAGGCCAACCCATGATCGTCAGGAGTGGGTTAGAATCAGGTTGGGATGGGGCCGAAACTGGGCCTCCATTTGACCAAAAAGGATATAATTAAAAGATATATAATAGATCATGCAATTCACTCAAGGTTACAAGTATACCTTTATCATAATTCCTTTATGACTAATAAGGTGAACATTAATTACTCTATATTATTAAGCAAGTTCAACTACTTCAGTGGGTTTCCTGTAAGGGCTAGTCTGGTATGTCATAAAATGCCATAACATCTCAGTTTGAAATCATCGGTTTTAAAACCAGTGAAATAGAATCTCTGATTTTAAAATCACCAGTCTTAAAATCTCCGGTTTTGGTTTATGTGGTTCAGACTGAAACCCAAATCAGCTAAAAGAAGGACTGTAGGGGTCAACCAATTTTGGAATACGGCAATTTACAACACTCCAAACATAAGAAAAACAATATAAAGCAAGTTATAGCAATCCAAACATAAGGAAAATATCATTTATGACCATTTACAACATTTTATAGCATTTTACGACACACCAAACGACCCCTAATTATTATACCATTCAACAAAAGAAGTTATTGTCATCCAATGGAAGAAAGCTATATGCAGGAGGAGTTGTTGCCGTCATACAGATTCTGACATTAGTGGGCACAGAGACTGAGACAGCATGCCACAAGTAAGGGCTGGAGATTTGGAAGATTGCTGAAGAAGGTGAAGGAGCTGTACCTGCTGGTGGGAACAGCTTACCTCAACTTTAGCATAGAGTTCTTATCATCCTCTGGTTGTCGACTAGGACCCTCTACATGACTTTCCAATGTCCTTCCACCAAATGACAATACTCATCTTGGTGGAAGGCTAGTAGAGGCTTGAGGGTTCGGTTGAAACTTGAAAGTAGAAACTTAAGAAGAAAATGTAGAAGGTGAAAGGACAATGAGACTCTTACAATACTCAACTCAACTCAACTCAACCAAGTCTTAATCTCAAATTAATTAGGGTCGGCTATATAGATTCTTTGTCTCCATTCTAAACGATTTTGGGCTACCTCTTCTAAAAGGTTTAAAGCATCCAAATCATATTGTACTACCATCTTCCAAGTTAATTTAGGTCTACCCCTTCCTTTGTCCCCTTCCTTTATCCTAATATGCTCCACTTTTCTAATTGGAGCATTCCTAGGTCTACGCCTAACATGTCCAAACCATCTCAATCTCCTTTCTCTCAACTTGTCCTCAATTGATACTGCTCCCACCTTCTATATACTTATTACGAATTTTATCTAGCCTAGTATGTCTGCACATCCACCTTAACATTCTCATCTCAGCAACACTCATCTTAGAGACATGTTGTCTCTTCATGGCCTAGTACTCACTACCATACAACATTGCAAGTCTTATCGCCATACGGTAGAATTTTTCTTTCAGCTTCGTTAAGATCTTGCGGTCACACATGACTCCCGTGGCAAGTCTCCACTTCACCCATCTTGCTTTAATCATATAGCTAACATTCTCTTCACACCTTCCATGTTCTTGGAGGATCGAACCAAAATATTTGAAATAGGTACTTTGGGATATTGCCATCTCATCTAAGTTAACTCCCTCATTTTCGCCAATCCGACCTTCACTAAACTTACAATGCATATATTATGTATTAGTTCTACTTAACCTGAAATCTTTAGACTTTAAAATGCTCCTCCAAAGCTCTATTTTCTATTAACTCCCTCTTACGTCTCATATATCAACACAATATCATTCGCAAATATCAAACACAACGGAATGTCCTCTTGTATATCCTTTGTTAAATCATCCATAACTAATGTGAAAAGATAAGAGCTTTATTGTTGATCATTGATGCACTCCAACTGAAATAGGAAATTCTCTTGTTTCTAGTAGTTGCTCCTTCATACATGTATTTTAATACTTATATGTACCTAGTAGATACCTTCTTGCGTTCCAATACCCACCACAAGACATCCCTTGGAACTCTATCATAAGCCTTCTCCAAATCGATGAACACTATATACAGATCTTTCTTCATATCTCTATATTCATCTATCAAGCTCCTAATGAGGAAGATAACTTATATGGTTGATCGACTCGGCATAAAGTCGAATTGGTTGGCCGAAATAGTTGTGTCACAAGTAAACGATGTTCCACAACTCTCTCCCACAGCTTCATAATATGACTCATGAGCTTAATTCCTCTATAATTTGACCAACTCTGGATGTCTCATTTGTTTTTAAAAATAGGTACAAGAGTGCTCTTCCTCCATTCATCTGACATTTTTTTAGAAACTAAGATCTTGTTAAACAGTCGAGTTAACCATTCCACTCCTACATCTTCTAAACGTTTTCACACTTCAATAAGAATTCTATTAGGGCCGCAAGCTTTGCCTACTTTCATCCTCTTTAATGCTTCCTTGACTTCCGAAAATCTAATCATCCTAGTATCGTTCACATTATACTCTGTTGTACATTTTATACCCACTATGTTTCCACTATGATTATATTAAAAAGACTATCAAAGTAGCTTCTCTACCTTTCTCTGATGTCATCATCTTTCACCAAGACCTTTCCTTTACTATCTTTGATGCACCTAACTTAGTTAAGATCCCGACATATTTTCTCTCTCATCCTTGCTAATCTATAAATATATTTTCCCCTTCCTTGGTTCCAAGTTTCTCATGCATCTCTTTAAAGGTTTAAGCTCTTACCCAACTAACAGTTTTTTTTTCTTCCTTTTTTGCTATCATGTATTGTTCATAAGTCTCACTATTATCACACTTTGACAATCTTTTATACCATTTTCTTTTACTATTCACCGCCTTTTGTATCTCCTCATCCCACCACCACCTCTCCTTCGCAGGTGGCCCATGTCCTTTAGACTCTCCGAACACTTTTTCAGCTACTTCTCTAATCTTTGAGGTCATATCTATCCACGTAATATTGGCTTTCAAATCCGACTTCCAATCACCCATATTGAGAAGTTCATTCTTAAACATCACTTGCTTCATCCTTTTTAATTCCCACCATCTTGTTATAACAGCAGTCTTCCTTTTAAACATACTTGACCACTTCTTGATCTTAATATCTAAGACCACTAACCTATGTTAACTTGTTAAGACTTCTTTGGAGATAACTTCGCAATCCTTGCATAAAGCGCAATTTGTCTTCCTTATGAGAAGAAAGTCAACTTGACTTTTATTTTATTCACTTTTAAAGGTTATTAAATGAGATTCTCTTTTTATAAAGTGGGTATTTGCTACTATAAGATCGTAGGCCATAGCAAAATCGATGATGCTTTATCCCTCCTCATTTTTTGTTTCAAAGCCAAAACCTCCATGAATCTTTTCATAACCCTGACGTTCACTTTCTACATGCCCATTGAGATCCCCACCAATAAAGATATTATCTTCATTTGGTATGTTATGCATAAGGTCATCTATATCCTCTCAAAACCTCCGTTTACTCGCACTATCTAATCCAAGTTATGGAACATAGACATTAACTACATTAATCGCATCTCCCTCTATAATTAATTGCACTAGGATAATCATATCTCTTACTCTCCTCACCGCTACCACTGCATCCTTCAAAGTCTTATCAATAATAATACCAACCACATTCTTATTTCTCTCATTTTCCGTATACCACAATTTGTAGTCTATATTTCACACTTTCTTACTTTTCTCTCCTACCCATTTACTCTCTTGAATACAAGCAATATTAACTTTTCTTCTTTACATGGTGTCAACAAGTTCCATCAACTTTTCTGTAAGAGACCTGATATTCCAAGTACCTACTATGATCCTCCTCTCAACCCGCACTTTCCTAGAATTCTTTATGTAGTAACATCTATTATTCTCTAAGTTTGTCATGTGTCATATTCTCTGTTCGGCTCCATAGACTAACTTCTTTACTTACACATGTCCATGATGTAAAAGGACAATGAGACTCTTACGATAAGAAAAAAAAAAAAAGAAGGAAGAAAATATTAGGAAGTCTATAAATTAGCCCCTAATTTTAAAGGTAATAAGAAATTGAATCACATAAAAACAGTAAAAAAGTCAATTGAGTAAATCTTAAATTGAGACTAGGTCCATCAGGTTGGGATAGGTTGGGTTTGAATTTTGAACCATCAAATAGTTTTGGAGATTGGTCCTGGAACTGGGTTGTGTTTACCTTTGCTTGTGCCATTCCTGGACAAGTCTTTTATTGGGTCTAAAAGCCTATCCCATCCTAGTCCCAAGTTGGTGTTTGAAAAGGGGACAGGATTAGAACTAGGTCGGAACCAGGATTATCAGGCCAACTCGCACTGCTTAACAGCAACTGTCTACAAGAGTGAATGCAAAATAATCCGATGTAATTGTGTTTATGACTATTTATAAAATTTTAGGCCATAGAAGCACTTGCCAATATAATAAAGGAAAGATAAAGGTGCGGATGTTTTTATGTTACATATGGACTGAGAAATTAAGAGAACAAAGAACTTTAATATACAATTTCAATAAAAAGGACATTTGAAGAATGAACTTCTACTGACCTCATTATTTTTAACATTTGGGGCGACGGATGTCCATTTGGTTTCCAGAGTTCAATATCCTCACCAATACATTCCAATCTAACTTTGAATTCAGTTTTACAGCTTTGAATTGATGTTCCACTAGGCGTAGCTGGAGCTGCAGAATCTGAATATAGCTGAATCAAATCATTTAAGCTGCAGGTGCAGCGTTCGAGTGCAATATAAACAAAATCCAAATCATACTCCACTCCAAACCATCGAACGATATTTGGATGCTGATCAGATGCAATAAGATTCTCAATCTCTTTAAAGGCCACATCATGATGAGCGCGCACAAGACGTTTAACAGCTCCTGGACGCCCACCATAAACTCCCTCAAGGACAACAGTGCCATTGCTGCCCTTGGCGATCTCCACATTTGACAGGAAAAGCTTACCAATCCACCTGCCCTC
The DNA here is from genome assembly GCA_030544215.1 of Zantedeschia hybrid cultivar. Lineage (NCBI taxonomy): Eukaryota > Viridiplantae > Streptophyta > Magnoliopsida > Alismatales > Araceae > Zantedeschia > Zantedeschia hybrid cultivar. The sequence goes on along the minus strand of JARZZO010000002.1, from coordinate 17,479,334 downwards.
ACTACTCCCACCAACTCCGGGAAAACTCATCAAATCATCCCTATCTTTTTTAACACCATTTGCTAAAACCTCTTCATTCTCACCTGAAGTATCACTCTTGGTGGTGGAACCATTATTCTTCCCAGTTTTTCGAGCCTTCTTCTTCTTGGTGACAGCAGACTGCTTCTCAAGTCTACTGGATTGCTTAACGGATTTAAAATGATTACTCACCATCACAACAGAGAGTAAAAGCAAGACTAAGAGAGGCGGAATAAGATACCATCCTAAAGATTTAGAGATGAACTGAGGCTTAACCGTGGGAGCTATTTGATTGACATGAACAAGTGCCCTATAAGAACTATTTGATTTTCGTGATTTTTCTGATATAGAAACAGATTTCTGAGTCTCATCTTTGTGAGCACTTGTAAGGTTGTTCATCTCGTGAATTCCTGAAAGATCATTCCCATGGTCAGGATGACCACTTGTATGATGGCTCGCGGGGGAGGCAACCAAGGCTGGTACGTTCGGGTTCTCAGGTAGGGAAATTCTAAGGGAGCCAATCAAGCCATTCTTGATCGGATCTATTCCATGAATCTGATGTACAGGAACCATTATGGGACACTGCTTCATAGCACCTTGATATTCCAATCCAAGCTCATATCCTGTCGACAATGATAAGTCATGCATGAGTCCTTGACAAGAAGTTGCCTCAATGACAGAAACTGTCAAACCCCACAATGGTTTACTCGAGTTCACAAAATAATTCAAAGTGTAATCTTTTCTTGTGATGAGAACTGGTGGAATAGCCGCTGGACTTGACTCTACCCAGACTCGAGTATGTACCTCGGACGATGCTAACTTGTTTTCTTGATTATCAATTCCTTCTGCATGCTGAATATTGTTAGGCCAATTAGAACTAATTATTTTTCCAGTCTTCACATCAACAAGATACATAGTTGATCTCTTTGAACCAAGGGTAACACCTCCATCTATCGATATACGAGGTGTAGCTTCGACATATTCCTCTATGGTCATGTCAATTTTCTGGATCATCAGAGACAAACAATGAGAGCAAGTAAAGAGCAAAGTTATAGAACAAATTACTACTACTATTACTGCCACCAAAGAGATGATGACAAGCATACCCTTTTGCCAAACTCTTTGCTGTGTTCATATAGATTCCAATCATCTCCACAAGAGATGAAATAGTTGTCAGCACCGAGCAAATAAGAATCATGTTGCTCACCAAGTTCAGGCCCAGGATCAGTAGAAGTATGATCGTCAGAAAAGGCCTGGTACGATGTTGAAAGTTGAGAACCTGACGAAAAAGAACCATAAACGCTTCCAGATGTGGCATCGATCAAGTAAACTGTGCCATCCATGAAAGCAAGAACTGCAGTGTCATGCTTGCTGATTCTATCAAGAACGGAGAAAAATAAGAAATGTGGATATGGAACGACTGATGTGGTGTCCAAACAATGAGAAAAAAAAATTCAATAGTTTTATCCACATCGTCATGGAACTGCATAGTCTCCAAACAACTGAAATGGACTCTAGTTTAGAGATTACTTCAAAGAATAAACAACTTCTACAATGGAATTACACTTGAATACTCCATATAATTTCACAAACAATGTCATCTACTGAGAAATAAAAATTATAAACTTACTACAATTAATATCCACTTAAGATGTTTTGCCTTAACCTCGATAAATCCATATCCTCACATCATTATGTGTGCATAAAAATGCCACATACTTCACTTAATCTGTGGTTGGAGACTGGCAATTTGCACAATCGATGACTGACAAGAGAACATCTTCAACATACACAAAGGAACTTATTGATTATCGTTGGAGCGAAACTGGGGAGGGATCCATTATTGTGCATACAACCTTAACTAAAAATCTAATGCCGAATTGCCCCTACGGTGATAACCTCTGAAACATGGTCTTTCCACAGCATAGCTTTATTTACGTTTTTAAAGCCAGAACAAATTAGCATGTGCCTACGTACTCGCAAAGCTGAAGTTTTAGCACTTAGTTTATAAGGGCATGCCTGTGGAACAATCGGTAATAGAGGATACTATCACTGCATAGAAGCACCAGAAAACGTACCTATTCCACCATCAATATATCAAATAATGTTAATCACAGAAATGTCTTTAAAAACACTAGCGTGGATACTGGGATAAGGAGGGAAAACCCCAAGCTATTCCCTAACCTCCATCCACTCAAAACAAAAAAGGCAAGGTAAGAGGTCATCCTAACCTAAAGTTATTCCCATTTCAAACTTATAATTTGGGTATAAAAGAATTTTGTTTCGGATCGAGATAAATCTGAACTAAAATAAGTTTAACTCATCCCTCAATTTAGAGCTAAATTTGGGGATAAATCATTACACCCGTTAGATGGAACAAGTTATCCCCGTGCTTTTTCGCCACATAGTTAAATTATTCCACTACCAAACAACTCCCGATTAAGGATAAGCCATTAGAATGACTTAAGGCCATCGTCCCTGAAATTACTCTGATACCAACCCGGCAACTCGGATACAGACTGCAAATTCAACTTTATCAACAGCAGACACCACCACGAACTAGCCAAACCATCCCCATTTCGCGATAACCCTCGTCAGCCGAGACAACTTCGAGGAAAAGAAGCGAAGGGCAGGTAAGGAGGCAATACTCACTCCGGCAAGGTGGATAGGAGGCTCCTCCTCCCGGGGGCCTTACCGAGACTGGAAAGCCCCCCCGCTCCCTCACGGACGGCGAAGGAGTACGCCGCCCCCGCATCGTCGCCGGCGCGGAGAACCCTGAGGCGCTGCAGGCCCGGGCCGCCGAGGGCCTCGCCCACCCCCTTGGAGGGGCATACCCATCCAGAGCTGAGAAGACCCGCGAGAACGGAGTCGAAGAGGAGGAGGACGAGCAAGTGGCGAAGCTGGATCGGACGCGTCCGCCGCCAAAGAAGTGAGGGCTTCATGGGTGGGGGAGGAGGTGGCCTCCCCAGCGCATCGGAGGGGGGAGCGAATTGAGGAAGAGATGGGCGGCGGAGGTTTCAATTGGGCGGGCGGAAACTTGGGAGGGGCGGAGAGGGATGGGGTGGACGGGGAGGTGAAGGCAACGCAGGCGTGGGATCGTACAGATACCTGCACGAGGAGTCGGAGGCGCGGAGGGTGGAGCCGTAAAAAGATGTGGTAAAAACGCGGAGATGGGCTGTCAGGGTCTTCCGAGTTCGCAAAGTTTCTTCGGCGGCTGAGATAGCGGGGTTTCGTACGCGGCGGAACGGACATCTTTTTACCGCGCTGTTGGAACGGGTATTAGCCGAGCCGTTGACTCCTCGGCAGTTGACGAGATTAGATCTTACCGAGCACATCGCGATCAGAATGTGAAATTCGTGATCGAAATAATTTGTTTAAGTTCTGTTTAATTTTAAATTATGGTAGAAATCCTATATTATATTCTTAAGATTAAAAAACAGAATTACATTTGAAAATTTATCGCTTCTACTTCTAAACCACTTTGTGAAAGTTAACAAAGAGTCCCCTAATTTTAAGAGTTTGGTTCCTGTAAGTGCAAGGGAGGATGGTACTGAATAAGTACAAAAGGGGCTATGGATGTTTTGCATGAAAGCCCCACCTAAGAATGAGAAAAAGGTACAGGGAAGAGAAAAACTTCTCTCTATGCACTTACCATCCTCACCTAGACTTATTAGATTAGGTTTAACACTATATGTTGTAGATTTTGAAACAAATATCTCAAATTCTCTTATAATCTAACAAAAGTTAAGTAGTGGGAAAATCTGAATAAGGGGATGAGAAGGCATGAGAGAATGTCAACTGTCCATTGTAGATTTTAAGGAGTTTTAAATGTTTAAAAAGGTGCAATGATGATTCTAAATTTCATTTGTTGATACTACTACTATTCCAAATTTTACATTAAAATCTCATTTGTTGATGTTACTACTATTCCAAATTTTACATTCTTATTTCACGCTTATTTTACATTTTTTCTAAAATCTAAGATCAATAATGTTAACAAATGCATACTTAGAGGTTCTGATTCCATTTTAAAAGGTCAACAAATTATATCCTCTTCAGAACTCACGGGACATGTGATTTGTAAGAGTTTGGTCCCCGCTTTATAAAATTGAAAAAAAACAATTAGAGTTTCCTCCTAAAGGCTCAACATTATTGTTAGAAATAATTTCATATTAACCACTCTTATGTGTTAAATTTCAAAGATGCCAAGCTTCCTTACATATTTATCCTATATACCCTTCTAATACACATAATATTTCAAAGTTGCCACTGCAATAACATGTTTGATATATTTAAACACTTCATACATGCCGTTGAAATGGCATATTTGATGCGTATGTTATCTTATAAGTGTATATGTGATAATATATAAATAATCATGGCATTTTTAAAATGTTATATAAAGGTATTTAGTATGAAATTATCGCTTGTTTTATGCATATTTTGATTTTTCCCCCACTTTTATGTTGATAGTTGATTGGTTAAAGCTTGGGATTTTTTTTCTAAAATGACACGGAAACTTTCGAAGTCAATAGCAGTCCATATGTAAATTATCTAGAAGGGGCACCCCTCTTTAAACTTATACCCATATGAAACAAAAAGTTACATTTTTTTGACATGTTATCCAAAATACCTTCAATCATTTCTATAGTAGATTGTCCTGTATTTCACTAAATAGATAATTTTACTATGTCAAATTGATGACAAAAAATCAACTTATGAATAGCTACTAGTGTGTTTTCCTTATTTTATATTATTGTGAATAAAATTCAGAAGTACTGTAGTTGCTTATTATTATGCATATTCATAAGTTGATTTTTGATCACAAAATATTTTACTCAAAAGCTTTCAAAGCGTATAATTGGGATGTTATAAGATCTATATCTTGAGATTTATTATTAGTTTCATTTTTAATAATTTAAAAACAATAGACATTTTGTGATGAAAGATATAGATGTTATATTATAAAAACTTGGATTAGAATATTTTTTTGTAAATTAATTGAGGATATTGTAGATAATATGTTAGCAAAATCATGAATTTTGTCTCAGTACGTCGTGAACTTTGAAAGAAGTGTCCCTTCTAGATACTTTAAACTTATAACACCCCAACTAAGGTATTAAAGATGTTAAAATAACATGTTAACACCTTAAATATCAAAGATGTTAAAATTAAGGTATTAATATGTTAACACGTTAAGGTGTTAATTTCCCCAAATAATAATATCTTGACATGTTGATATATTACATGTTGAGATGATTTGCATTTTCACGTGCCAATGCATCAACATTAATACGTAGAAGCACGATTATATGATTATTAGCAGAAGGTAAAAAATAAGTTCATCAATAGAGTACGAGATAGTAGGTGGAAAGTGGACAAAAGACTATAAAAATAATGTTGTACTTTCACAAGGAGGCTATCTTTTTGGATTTTATATTTTTTAGTTTCCCTACTACTTTTAATTTACTCCTTACAACTTTTGTATTTAATAAAAGCTCCTTATAATATCACTTTTATTTGTAAATGATCTTTCCAAGGTGTTTTTTTAATATTTAGGAATAATTTTTAAGTTTTGTAATATTGTCTAAATAAAATTGAGATTAAGATATCTTTTACTGAAAAGCAGAAGTTAGTTACAGTGCAGTCTTTCCTAAATTAATAGATTAGAGGGGGGAATTTTTTGTTTTTAAATAATAAAATTTAAGAGAAAAATGTTGAAATAATGTATAACCAAATATCATATGCGGGAGTGACGGGAGTCCCTTTTGTGATGGCGGGCCGTCACGTGAGAAGCACCTGCCTATGGCTACTCATATCCGCGCGCCCGCGGTCTCGCCCTTTCACCCCCTTCCTTCTCCAGGTTCGATTCGAAACTTGCAGAAGAAAACCTAGAAGGCGGAAAAGAGAGTGAGATCGACAGAGGAAGGTAGAAGAAGATGTTGCAGAGCAAGTCCTTCGTCAAGATGACCAGGCACGGCAGGGCCGTCAAGGTCTGCACAATCTTCCTTTTCCTCCTTTCGAATCCCCAAACCCTCGCTCTCATCCTCACCTCAGTTGCCCTCTCTTTGTTGCCGCCGGCAGGTGGTGAGGGAACACTACCTACGCGACGACATCTACTGCGGGGCGCAGTTCTGCACGGTCTGCAAGACGTCGGAAGCCCGCTTCAGCTCCCCCGCCTCCACCATCATCATCGTGGACACCAACGTCGTCCTCCACCAGGTGCGCGCCCGGCCACCCCTCGCCCGCCCCAGAATGGTTTCCCCTTCTCGGCAGTTTTTTTTCCTGATTCTTTCTCGCCTCTGCGGTCTTGTCCAGATCGATCTGCTGGAGAACCCGGCGATAGACGACGTCGTGGTGCTCGACGTGGTGATGGAGGAGGTGAAGAACAAGAACCTGTCGGTGTACAACAGGCTGAAGGCCCTGTGCACTAATTCCCAGCGCAAATTCTTTATTTTCTACAATGAGTACCACAAGTGAGTGTGGCTGGACTGGTTGATGTTAAGTTGAAATATTTGTGGGGGAAATATGTGATGATGTACTGGCTCTCCTCCGTTTAAATTTTCCTTCTTAAATACTTATAGACTTGCGTCTTAGTGTTCTACCAGGAACTTATTGTTTTAGGTTAAATGCAACATGTGATGTCTCTGTTCCCGATAGGTCCTCCCTTGCACAATTTTCAAGAGTTATGGCAAGACAGATGAGACAATCACTGCAATAAATATCAGCATTTGAATTGTATAATGATATTATTAGTATTATTATTTATCATCTATCTCCAGTTGTCATCTCCAGCTCACCCTTCTTGTTATTTTCCATTTCCTCTGTTTCTTTCCCAGGGATACTTATGTCAAGCAAATGATAGGAGAGACCTCGAATGATCGGAATGATAGAGGTATGCTTGCATGTTTTTTAGGTCTCTCTGTCCTTTTGAATGGCTCAGAGGAGCAAGTATGTCAAGGGGACTCTCACAAACTACCGTTACTTGCCCTAGAAAGGAAGAACTGAGTGGATGCATGAAATGGTTGAGAAAATAATCCCACGCTTGGGTAGATAGGTGTGTGAAGGCCTTCTACTTGATTTATATCTGCACCTTCTTTTGAAGCATTGCTTCAAAAAACAGTGAGGCTTTTCGTTTCAAATTGTTGCCAGTGTTATGATACTGGAAAGGACCTACACTGCCATATTTATTGATTATAACGAGGCAATAATTTGACCCAAGGAGCCTCAAGTGGATAGGCTGTTGTATTTTCCTAATTTCCTCAATTTACTAGTAAATATATGAACATATTCTTGATATATATATATTTTTAAAGGTTTCTTCCTTCTCTATTTGGTTTAATATCAGTGTACTAGTTTATTGCAACTAGACCAGTGGTCTGAGCATGAACTTTCAGTCATATGCCACCTACTCATTTTGTTGGTGTGGGTCATGTAATTCTTATCGAGCACTGTTTTCAAGGCATCACCTAGGTGATGGATTGTGTCCAAGGTGACCTAGCAACTATGCGAGCATCCCATTGACGGTGCTTGCTGCACCCAGCTTTCTAGAGTCCACTCGGCCTGTCTAGTTGTGGACAGAAGCTGCATTGTTCTGGGGTCTGTTTTAGTCTTTCGATGAAGCTTGAGGTGTAGTTTTGGATAACCAACAAAGGTTACATGAAAAACAGAAAGGGACGCTTGGGGCTTCCCTTTCCCAAATTCTCTTGGATACTTCTCTTGCTGGTTCTGCTTTCCTCCCTCCTCTTCTCAATCATCGGCTTATGGCTGCATGATGCAAGCAGCAGGCGCTTAGGCTTTTTGTTGTTTCTCATTTATTTTATTTTTCCTTTTTGCTTTAGATATTTGTTGAATATTGCAAATGCCACTTTTTTATATCAATTGAAATAGTATCTTTTATGGTTGTAAATGTAGATACTAATTCTCTTGAAATGTACTTAGTTGCATAAACTAGGCTTTGCCCACACGCCTCACCTTCCTTGGTTGCCTTCATGCAAGAGAAAAGTAACAGATTTGATTGATGACTCAGGTTTAACAAAGAAGGAAATACATTGTACTTGCAAATTGTGCTGTGCTTACATGTCATGCTGCATTACCACTGCATCAATTCACATGACAATTTTTTACTTTAGCACACTTTTTTGTGGTCACATGACTTCTTTGCTTTTATTGTAACATTGTTATTCTCTAGGACATCATTAAGTACATGGGAAATCAAGGGTTTCTCCCATCAGGGAGATATAATTAGCATATTGATTTGTGACTGGATAGGGAGGATCTAAAATTAAAAAGCACTTGGAAACATACTTCACTTGAACATGATCAAACTCAAATAAAGAAAATAAGCATGCTAAATATACAAAGACTAATGCATCTTAATTTCTGATCATAACTAAAGGAAAAATACATTCCAGCATGAACCTACTCTATTGATTAATACTTGGAGTTGTTATCTTTATTATCTTATTTTATTAAGGTAACCTGGCAATGCAGCTATACGAGTGGCTACCCAGTGGTATCAAAATCATCTGGCTGGAAGTTCACAAGTGCTACTTATTACCAATGACAGAGAGAATAAGAGAAAAGCCGTAGAAGAAGGTCTTTATGCAGAGACAGGTAAAATGCATATGGTGTGGTATATTAAATATATAATTCAAGATCTTTTAACATGTTGATTAGCATGAAATGCTTATTCAAAAATCATCAGCCATTTAAACTTTACCCATGATGTGTTTTGGTCTCAGTTGAATCATATGTGAAATCTCTTGGCCAGCCTGGTTTGCTGGACCTGGTGGTTGTTCCATCCTCTGAAGATGTGAATGTAATGGAAGTGGAGGATCTAAGACCTTCAAAGAGAAAAATCATTTACAATGAGGTGTTTCTTTTATTCATTCTCTATTGTTGTTGTTTCTCGATCAAGTCTCCATCGATTAGTTAATTTGGTGTTGGGAAGGGATGACCTGCTGCTCACATGATGGAGCTAAAAATATCTTCTTATGTATATTACACCATGCAATGCAGCACAAACCCATGTCAGAAATTACATCTGGCCTGCTTCGTGGAATATATCATCAAGGAAAATTTCGTGTCAACCGTTACAATCCATTTGAGGCATATGTTGGAAGTGAGAGCATTGGTGATGAAATAATCATTTATGGTCGCTGTAACATGAATAGAGCTTTTGATGGAGATATAGTTGCAGTCGAGCTCCTGCCTCAGGACCAGTGGCATGATGTGAAATCTTTAAGCATAGAGGATGATGGTAGTGGTATGATGCTTAGTTCAGATACCTGTTTGCAATAACTATTCTGAAATTTATGTTGAAACTTATTTGCGTCACGTGTTTGTTCTAAAATACTTCTTCCAGAGGACGAGGATGAAGATGTTCGTTTGGTCCCTGGGAGTGCTGATGATGCTCCCAGGAATGCAGAAACAGTAGCAACTCCTGCTGCAGCAATGAACCCTGTCTCTTGCCGTCCATCTGGGAGAGTAATTGGTATTATAAAACGTAATTGGCAATCGTAAGTGAACATGGGATTTGTTTAGTTCTGAGCACATACATCCTTTCTTATGTCTTTGCACTTGATACTTCTACTTAGCTCTTTTGACTTATACTAGGGTGCATTGTACCTTCCATAAGTGTGTTTATGTGCATCTGGGAAGTAATTCCATAAGTGTGATTATGTATTGAATAGAGAGCTGCTTATGAAGCTTATCATATGATTCCACATTCCAGCTCTCCTAAATCTCTTCAAAACCAGATTGCCTATCTTATAGCTAACACAATTTGAACTCTTTTACATCTCTTTAAAATTGCACACTTAATTTGTTCCAGGAATGTTTAATCATTGCTCTTGTTGGCACCAGGTAGAAAGGGGTTAAGGGGGCTCCCAGGTTCAAAGCTGGCTGGGGTGGGTTTTCTTCAATTTCTGTGTATGAACGGTCCCTGCCACTACAATAGTGACCCTCTATTAAAAAAAAAAAAACATTGCTCTTGTTATATGTGCCACCTTTTTTTTGGGGGGGGGGGGATTTGGCATCGGGGAACCGCTTACTTGTACCCATCAGTGATCCTTTCCCCTATGGTTAAACAACAATATTTTATGCAGCATTGCATCACCAATTTTCATACTGAAAAATTAGCTCAGCTGTCAGCCTCTAGGTTTCAAACATTGACACTGATCGGCTGATCTGGATCAGTTTTCCACCATAGCATGCAGACCTCAGTCCACCTTGCTGATCCTGTGTGGATGGATCAGCAAGTCTGATCCAGATTGATCAATCCACCCTTGGATCAATCTGGATAATGCTAGCTCTGCTGCCCAGTGGCTAGTTTGGCTGGCCATTGGAGCAGCGCTAGTTGGGCCCTTGGGGGTCTATATAAAATGCCTTGGGCCCCTTAGATGGCGAACAGGAGGCTAGTTGTGGCCTTGGCGGTCTATATAAAACCCCCAAGGCCCCATGTAAAGGCTTGTCCTTTTCCCTCATTCTTCTTTCTAACCTTCTCTCCTGCACTTTTTTCTCTACGCGTCTAATTTCTACTTATTACAACTGATCTGATTTCAAACCGCCTGATGTGATCTACACTGTTTTACTTTTTTGGGGCTTTAACAAATAACCCCCCTAAAATATCTTGCATATGGGAAAAAAACACATGCATTATATGTATATGTAAAAGACCCATAAACTTTCCTATTATTATAAAATAAGCCCTAATTTGTAAGTGATGTGAGTGATGGTAGACGACTAGTTGGGAGAGGGGTCTCTACATATACAGTGATTATGTAGGTTTTTGTTGGCATATATGCATTTACAAGAGGTTTTCTGCATATGCGAGATTCTTTAAGGGGTTATTTGCTAAAGACTACTTTTTTCAAGTACACACTTAAGGATGATAGCGACATTTATGCATGCTTGTAGTCTACATCATTTATGACTAAAGTAAGGATGATGATGACATTTATGCATGCTTTAAATAATTGGTGTATTACTTAAACAGACCTGTAGCCCATTCACTCACTTTGTGACAAATAAAGCACGTTACAGCCTCTGGCGCTTGGGCATCCTTCTTGAAGATCCTGTAATTCCTCTTTCCTCAAATGGACCGTAATGTGGCTGGGATTAAGGTGGGCACCTCCTTGGTGCTTTTGTAAAGGGATTGTTTGTGAGCATCTGTTGAACCCAAAAATAATCTCATATACAGATATGTAGATTTGCATTGTATGAGTATGCATATATGACGCATGCTCGCGTCGATGTGAAATTCCCATAGGAGAATACACATGCATAGGCATGACGATATGTTCATAAAGGACCATGTCATGCAAAATAAGATGTATGCCTATGATATAGGTGAATACTAAAAATCCATAAGAAACCATGGGCTCGCATTACGAGGGCAGCGGAGTAAGAAACATACCTAGGCCACGAAGGCCTTAATCAGATTTTTTTTAGGAGCCTAAGGCAGCCCCAAGTTGCTTGCTTCGGCTCCCGAAATCCACTCCCGAACTGCCTTTGCGATGCTCGATAGTGGGACCCGTAGGGAGACCTCAAATGCAGCGATAAGAGGGACACCAAATGCTGCAAAACAGAGGTCGAAATCAGTCCCAAAGTGGACTAAAATCTGTCCCGAAATGGGGCAAAATCAGTCCTAGAACTCCCCCAAAATGGCCCCGAAATGGAGGCCCAATAGTGGGGGAGATAGGCCCAATAAGTAGCCCTATGGGTGGGGTCAATATGAGGCCCAATAAGCCCCCAAATGGGCCCAAGTTCAGTCCCAAAGTGGGCTGAAACATGTCCCGAAATAAGGTAAAACCAGTTACGGAACTTACCTAAATCAGCCCCGAAACGGAGGCGCAATGTCGGGAAAGGTAGGCCCAATAAATGGCCCAATGGGGGAGCCCAAAAAGAGGCCCAATAGGCACCCCTAACAGGCCCAAACCAGTCCCGGAATGGGGCCAAAATGGTCCCCAAACTTGCCCAAAGTGGCCTTAAATGAAGGCCCAATAACCGGGGAGGTAGGCCCAATAAGGGACCCAATATGATGGCCCAATAGGGAGACCAAATGGGCCCAAAAACCAGTCCCCAGGGCACCAAAACCTGCAGCCCAGGAAGGGAAAATCTGCAAACTCCCAAACTAGAAAAAATTGCCCAAATAGGAAGGTGGACCCCTCTCTCCTACTCCCCTTTATTTAAATAGGCCAAGAGGGGGGGAGGAGAGAGAGGGGGAACCGGTGGGGGGGACCCCCCACCGGTTGGGAACCCCCCACCGGTTCCAAGAGGGGAACCGGTGGGGGGGAGGAGGATTTCCCTCCCTCCCTTTCTTCTTTAAAAAAAATTCAAATGGGGAGGGGGGTGTTTAATGGGAGGTTTAATGGGGGATCTTAACCCCATTCACATGGGTTAAGAATCCCATTTGGAAACCCTCTTAACCCCATCCCAAACCCCTTTCACATGGGGCCAAGACATAAAGTTAATGGGGTTAAACCCCTTTCACATTGGCCTAAAACCCAAACCCCCAAAGAGAAATCTGAAAACCCCATTAAATGGGCCTTGGAAGAGGAAAAAAGGAAAGGAGAGTGGGGAGGGGAAACCCCCCATCGGTTTCCCAAACCGGTGGGGGGCCGAACCGGTGGCCACCCCCCCCACCGGTTGAAACCGGTGGGGGTGCCCACCGAGGCCTCCCCCTCTCTCTTTTGTTTGCCTTCTCTCTCACCCCTTTCTCTCACTCATTTGAATAAAAAAATGAAAAAAGAGAAGGAGAGAGAGTGAATCCGGTGGCACCCCCCACCGTGGGCTCATCCGGTGGCACCCCCCACCGGGCCCAATTTGGGGCCTATAAATAGGTCCCCAATTCAGACACACCACAAGGAAAAAACCATAAGCATACAAGCTGCCCATATACAAGGGTAGAATTGTGAGGGAGAGCTCTGTCCGGCTGAAGACCAAATTCGGGTTTTAAACCCGGATTTGCTGCGATTTCGGAGGTCTTTCTTTCGTCCCGGGGAGTCCTCGCTCCTAAGGTTCAATCCTAGGGGAGGTTCTGCCGGATTTTTTTTTGTAAAAAACACCATGTTATAAGGCGAAATGTTGCCGAAATAAAATCAGAATTTCTGTGCTTATGTGTGTCATTTAAATTTTATAATTATCATACCTTTTAAAAAGAAAATAATATGTATATATGTATATATTTTCCGAAAACTAAATAAAATTGTGTACATCCACAACCTAACCCTAACCTCACCCCATAAATAAACCAAATTCGGAAATCTGCATAAAATCATAATTAAGCCCAAAGATAATTTATAATTAATTAATAATTAATTAATCAATGAAAGTTCATGAAATTAATTAAAAATCAGAAAAAACCAGAAAAAATCAGTAAACATCTGTAAAAACCTGAAATATGATACAAAAATCATAATAAATTCAAATACCCGTATATATTTAATTAAATTAATCATAAAAAATGGATAAAATTAATAAAAAAAATCATAAAATCAGAAATCTGAAAGAATGTTAAAGCATTAACCATATATCTAAAAACTTAATGTGAAATTACGAAAATACCCTTGTGCGTAATATTTACACATAACCCTGAAAATATTAAAAATCATATTAAAAGCGGAATTTCTTCCCATATATTCTGAATATCATTAAATATGAACCCTAAGACTTAAAAATCCGGTTTTAAGGTAAAATTACTAAAAAACCCTCATACATTTAAAAATCGATTCCTTAACTCCTATAAAGCCTGAAAACCTCTAAAATTCACTTCTACATGCTTTTAAGCTCTTATACTCTCATAAAACCCCCATAATTACATAAAAACCCCTAAGGGTGAATAATTGCAAAAAAACCCCTGTGGGATAAAAAATTGGGAATCAATCCACATAACTTGGAATTAATCCACCTAACTTGGAATCAATCCTAAATAATCAGGAACCAATCCTAAACCATATAAAAATTATCCCCAAACTAGGGGTGAGGTTAAGGATCCAACCTAAAATATGCCTCCATATCCATATGCATGCGCTGCCTATAGTAGTAGTTTCGCATGATTAAGGGCATCATACGGACGGTTAATCAAGGGTTGCCGAGCAGTTGCTCAGCGTAATTAACACTGACCGAGGTCAGTAGAGAGAGGTCATATACACGAATCTTCGCCTGATTCGAAGTTCCGGATTCCCTGAGGGTTAATCCCAAGCTCTCGTAATCCAATAAGATATAAAACCGACCTATAATCATCTAGATAAACAAAAAAAATGGATTTCCAAATAATCCGACATAGGGAGGATAGATATGCTTAGGTCAGGTCCCGAAACATTTTGAGGGTTTTTCCTTCGCAAACAGCATCCTATCTACACATACATGTACATTCCCCCTTTTTTTTATTAATACATATTCACGGTACTATCCATCTCCATCTTCAAAAAAGAAAAATAAGGATTTCTAAGCAGGCCTATGATTGCCATTAAGAGAATGAATTGTGTTACGATTTGTAACAGTCCCGCTTCTATGAAAGATCACAAAATCTGAAATTCTGTGAAGGTGGACAGTGGACCCGGAACCAAGTCTTTTTTTCTGCATCCTTTAGTAGTTGTACAGCTCTGAAACAACATGATAATAAGTAATAGGCAAAATTGAAGAAAGAAGTGTATGTCTATCATTTAACAGTATATGAGATAGTGTGCAAGCACATATCCTAATGAAAATACACAATCGGCTGTATCGGAGAGTTAAATTTGACTTATTTGAATCTGTCTTTGACTATATTGGCTCATTTGAATCTGTCTTTGACTTATTGATTCTGAAGGTCAGGATCTATACGTATTTGAGAAAACAAAACCTGTGAGCCATAATGTCATTGGACTCAATAGGGGTTGTCTACACTCCATTGTGACTTTGAACACATTCATGCTGCTTGTTCATGTTAGCTGTCTTTTCATTAAAGAAGAAATATTTAAAATAAACATGTTCTTGAGATTCACATATATTTCAATGGGAAACACAAATACACTTAAAGTAGTAAATCATAAAAAATATTGAAAACTATTTTATCAGTCCAAGGGTGTTATCATAATTTCTTATGAGTTCATCTTTCATCAACTATCATCTTTGAATTTTTATTCTTTTCCTTTGGTCTTGCTGCTTTGTGATTCACAGTTAGTCATTAGTCATGGGGTTTCTTAGATATACTTCGTTATCTATTACACATATGTAGGTATCTATAATCACTGTTCATCGTGTCTTTGTTCATGTTCTTCATGATTATCATTGTTAGTCATTGTTATCCCAATCTTTGTACTCTTTCATTTCTGATTATTTTCTTAGTTGTAGTATGTTTCATTATTTACAAAAATAAAGAACGGGACCTCAAGTCATCTTTTCATATCCTCAGCTGTCTTTAGTCTTATATAACTGTCTCTCTTCTCTTAGCCATATTTAAGTCTTATAGATATGCCTTTTAGCTGTCTTAACTCTTAAGGCGACTACCTCTATGGTCATAGTGGCCAATTCTGGACTTCAGAAGTAACATGGATCACAGCCCATTAGTAGGCTTTAACTTGCTGAGCAGATCGCTACTAGATCTGTCTTTCAGCTTCTGCCTGTACTTACCTGGAGAGTCTCCAACCACTCTAGTCTCTAACTGCATCCTCTTGGCCCTAGTCAGAGTGTACGCAAGTGGTTGTCCAGCCCCTATGTAAGTCGGTGTGTCCTGAGTTTAGACTCTAAATCCTTCTAAGAAATTAGGGACACTTCGTATTCGACTATAGCACGTCTTTAGGAAGCAGCAACTCGTGCTCCTTAACCCCTAGGGTTATAATCTTTATGGGCATTTCCTGTTGGTGAACTGATGTCATTTCATTCTTATCAACACATAAATAACAATTATGTCGAAAGTTTTAATCATAATATCTTAATCATAGTACCATGTTCTTTAATCATAGTCATGTATATGGCCATGATCTTTAATCATAATCATGATCTTATCCTTTTGTTTGGGGTCCTCTATAGTTGTAATGGTCACATTCATCATTGTCAATTGTCAGAGTCATCATGGATCATACTATCTCTTTGTGAACATGTTTATTGGCTCTACTGCTCATGTAAAAGTATAACATATCGGGGTTCTTTGCTTGCTTCATAGGAAAGTAATTATCTTAAATCCATTCTAGTCACATATTCTAGTATAAGCATGTGAAAAATACCACTTTTGCTTGTTTTAGTATTTTGACATAACCCTTAATTGTCAAGGGTAGTCACTAATCATAATCTTCATCATCGTCTTATTTGTCATCATGGAATCACTGTCTTGTCATAAACATATTTAATGATCATCAAACTATTTCCTTTTTATGACCGCATCTTAGTTGTTATATAGGGTATATGGCATGAAACATGTTATCTCATACAAAAGTAGAAGCAATCATAACTTGCTATTCTAGCTCATGTTTGCATAAGAAATTTTCTTGTAATCACTTCAATTTTTATCATACTACCATAACCAAATTCCATATGCTAATTGTATTTACAAGTTATGGTTAAAGATAATGGCAATGCACAGCCATACTTGTTATAATGTTCATCTGCCTTTAAAAAATGCATGCATGACTATGGCTCATCGTCTCCTTTATAATTAGTTCAATCATCTTAAACTGAAATCTTCATAATACTTGAGTGAAGCAGTGCACAAGAATGACATGCGTAAATTTCAATTAAACATCACTACCCCTTATAGAGTTATTCTTTAATTGAGAATTTGCTTTGATAGAGTTCTTCCCTTACATAATTAATGAGCCCTCTTCTTGAGTAATAAAACTCCATTGCATAAAATGTCAAAACTATAAATTGA
Source organism: Zantedeschia hybrid cultivar (assembly GCA_030544215.1). NCBI lineage: Eukaryota > Viridiplantae > Streptophyta > Magnoliopsida > Alismatales > Araceae > Zantedeschia > Zantedeschia hybrid cultivar. The sequence goes on along the minus strand of JARZZO010000002.1, from coordinate 17,462,461 downwards.
ACTGGTAGAATTTCTCTCCTTTTTGAGCATATCCCTTATCTTGTGAACTACCTGAGAATCCAAAATTAGAGGAGGAGCAGAGATGTATCAGCCTACCTGAGAAGCACTAAGGGGGCTTAGTGCCATCTTGTCTGAACCTGCACACAAGAATGACATGCAAGGGGTACGATCTTTTTTCTGCTGTGAATAAAGAGCTACTAGATTATTTCCTCCACAATCTGATTTTCCTCTCTATCCATGCAACATGTTTTTAGCATTCTCCTCCTCCCAGCCACCTTGTAGAGGAAACTCATACTGAAGTCCTTCATGAACTGAGGGAATTCTGGACCTTTGTCTCCAGCTAATTTTCTCCTCTCCGAGTCAATCAACAAGTATCTTTCTAATACGGTATACTTATTGATAGGGTTATCTATTGGGATGTATTTGCTGCAATTTTGGATTACTTAGCCTCTTTTCATTCCCTCTCCTCCTCCTATAAATCCTGCTTCCTCAGATGGTGCTATATAAGAGGAGAAAATGTGATAAGGACTTTCATATGGCTCCTGTGCTAACAAACTTATGGTGATATCTCCATTCATGGAGGAAATATGGTTCCTGTCCTGTTACATTAATCTTTTCTTGACTCTATGCAGGTACTGTGGGTCTTTGGAATCGATGCCTATGCCTGCAGGAAATGGGGGTGTTGCCCATGCTTTATTTATCTCCAAGGATCGCAGAATTCCAAAGATTCGGATTCAGACTCGACAGCTTGGGAATCTTCTCAATAAGAGAATCGTTGTTGCTGTTGATTCTTGGGATTGTATGTCTCGGTACCCATCCGGACACTATGTACGCACCATAGGAGATATTGGTGACAAGAAGACTGAGGATGAGGCAAGTACATTATTTTTCTTTTAATATTCCCCAGGCGGCAGTGGAAGTGGTTTTGTCATTTTGTAAAGTTTAAATCTAAATTTTTTTGTGCTCTATTTTAGTGATTCTCTTCACCATAGTGCAGTGTGGTATCTTCATCTTGGTGCATGTTGCAGGTGATTTTGATAGAAAATGATATAAACTCGAGACCTTTTTCAATGCAAGTTCTGGCTTGTTTGCCACCATTACCATGGACACTTTCTCCTGATGATTTGATGAACCCTAACAGACAAGATTTACGACATCTGAGGGTTTTTAGTGTGGACCCTCCTGGTATGCTAAAAAAAATATTTCCTATAATATCCAAATTTAGTTACTGCTTCTAAATGAAAATGCACATGAAAATGGTACTGTTTCAGGATGCACGGATATTGACGATGCGCTACACTGTACAACCCTTCCAGATGGAAATTTTGAAGTGGGAGTTCGTATCCTCCACATCTTTTTTTTTGGTTTGTCTATGATGGCTATTTCTTTTGATTTACGTGTCCAGTCATGTTTATGTCCTGGATACCCCCTTGTTTCACAAATATTTGATGTGGAGATTTGTTGAAGTAAGGATAGACGGGGCCAAATGTATATTTTCACTGATCTGTTATTTAATGGTAAACTTCGCAAAGGCAATATAGATAGGTAATGAATTTGTTTTTTTTTCCTATGTTTTGCAATTTATGGAAATGTAAAGCCAATCACATTTGTCTATCCCATGTATTTTTCACATCTGGGTCTGTTCACTCCAATGATTCATTAGGGAACCACTGGAAGCACTTCTCTTTTGGTCTCAGCACGTGACATTAGCAGATGGATATTTTCCTCTCTTCATCAGTCCGTTGTTTTCATGGTTGAGATTTTATCTTCTAAACTTATTTTCCCTTAGTATGTTTTCAGGTTTTTTTTGGCTGTATCATCCAATCTCCACACTGCCAGGTTTTGCCAGATGTCCCTTCACTTAGCTTTTCACATACTTTTGAAGTGTGCAATATCTTATATGTATCTTAGTTTTACTCCATGGGGTTACATGTATCGTAACTTCACTCCATGGATAACATCTCGAGGTCAAATTTAGTGTGTGATTTTTAATGCCGTAAATTTCAATTTTGATTTAGCATAAGAAGATATTGATGATAACCATCATAAGCCTTATCCTATATGTTCATTCTACAAGGTGATACAAGTATGTAAACAGAGTTGAATATTTCAACCAGCTGAATCATGACCTTTGTATGAGATTTCGTCCTAGAAAGTGGTACAATACTGAATACTCTAGTCTTACCTTGTAGTACCATGCAGTAAGAATACCTAGCCAACCTGCAGAATCATTAGTAAATAGTTAACTTTTGGCAAAAATTTTCAACTCGCTGCTTGCCTGACTTCAACGTTCTTTAAGTTGATATAAGTATCCATGGAATGCAATATCGTGAGATTCGGTTTCGGCACGCTTCTGAGACAATCTCGCAAGATGTTAGGCATTCTAGGGTAAATTTTATATGTATATATGTATATCATATAAATGACGTATGATATATATGTTTATATGATATGCATGTATATATGAATATCATATTGTTATTTGTTATTGTACATAAATGTCCCGAGATTTATCTCCCAAGATTTTACTGAGATCTCTTCTCCCCAACCCCCAGAGGGAGGGAGGGAAAAGTAAGTAAGGGGAATGGCGAACATTGCAAGTATCTAGCAAAAGTAAGTATGGAGAGGAGCGGTTTGGTCAGAATTGCTGACAGACCAGTTGGCACATATGAAAACTACCATTCTAGGGTAAATTTTATATGTATATATGTATATCATATAAATGACATATGATATATATGTTTATATGATATGCATGTATATATGAATCTCATATTGTTATTTGTTACTGTACATAAATGTCCCGAGATTTATCTCCCAAGATTTTACTGAGATCTCTTCTCCCCCACCCCCAACCCCCAGAGGGAGGGAGGGAAAAGTAAGTAAGGGGAATGGCGAACATTGCAAGTATCTAGCAAAAGTAAGTATGGAGAGGAGCGGTTTGGTTAGAATTGCTGACATACCAGTTGGCACATATGAAAACTACCTTTTTGGTTGTGCAAGTTAGGCTTAGGCAATGGGGCAGCAACCTTAAAGGTTCCTGTGGATTTTGCTCGGTCCCAAACAACTCAACTCAACTCAACTCAACGAAGTCTTAATCCCAAATAATTAGTGGGTCAGCTATATGGATTCTCTGTCTCCACTCTAAATGATTTTGGGCTACCTCTTCTGAAAGGTTTAAAGCTTCCAAATTATATTGTACTACCCTCTTCCAAGTTAATCTAGGTCTACCCCTTCCTTTCTTCCCCTCCTCTATCCAAATATGTTCCACTTTTCTAACTGGAGCCTCCTTAGTCTTACGCCTAACATGCCCAAATCACATTGCACGGTCCCAGACAAATAGGGGAAAATAAAAGCTTAGTAATGCACAATCTTCTCTAGAGCAGTTGTCAGTCCGTGGTAATTTTCACAACAATCTCCATAACAAGATATTATGTAAAAAAGGGATAATGCTGGATGTCTGATTGCAACCCATATTCACCATGCTGGGAAATACATTAAGAATGATAACTTGGATAATGCTGGATGCCTGATTGCAATCCATATTCACCATGCTGAAAAATAGATTACAAATGATATTCTGTCGGACTTTGGAGCGGTTGTAGGTGATTAATGCAGAATGATCATTCTGCTGCTTATTTAGATGTACTTCAGTTTTTTTTTTAAATAAAAAACTTGTTGGTTTGAATTTTTCAACTCATTTTTGTAGCTAAAAGTTAAAAGTTGAAACAACATTTCATGCTTGTAGCATTCAGACATGTTTTCTTTTTTTAAAGTGAGCATTCAGACATATGAATAAATCATTATCTTGGTATGAAAAAACTTGGTTGTGAGTTTTGTGTATTTTAGTTGAAATTCCATGTCAGTCTTTTCTGCACTCTGTGTGAAGCGTGAGGCTGTTTTTTTGGTGTGTGTTGTTGGCACACTGCAGCTGTAGTTATTCAGCATTTGTGAATCCAAGGAAGCTCACTGGTCAGAACGATACTTTGTTGGAGGTAGGATAAAAAAATGTATATAACTGGTTGCTTGAACATGTGATGTAGAGGCAAAAGGAACAGTATAACCAGTATGCATTTCTTATATGGCAGTGGAATCTTTTCTTGCATTGGTACCATCAACACCTAGCCAGTTGGTATGCATTTCTTGATGCATTATGCTCATTCATTGGACAGATCCTATGAAGTCTCTACACAAGGCATGTCTAATACATTGGAGGCATAGTCTATTAGCTCACTGCCATAATTAATCTCCAGAAGCACGAGGGCATAAATGATCCATTTTCTTTATTTTCCCCTCTTTTAGGCTGCTCGCTTCTATTTAAGAATTTTGAGGGCTATATGTTTCTTGAAAGAGGAATCCTTGATGAAAACTTGTCAGATATTGCTGATGTAACAAATTTTGTTCATCCCGGCACCCCTCTTGATGAGGAAGCCTCACTTAGGGGCACATCCGTTTATCTTGTTGATCGTCGGATTGACATGCTCCCAAAGCCTCTGACAGAAGGTAGTTTCTTGGCATTACATGCATTTTACTGAAAAATGTGAAATGGTATAAGCATAGTACAAGCAAGAACTGTGGAATTTCAATAGCTTATTTGGATCCTAATCTCGTCCTTCCTTCCCAGATATCTGTTCTCTTCGAGCTGATGTGGAGAGGCTGGCCTTTTCTGTTATATGGGTATACAATTTTTCCCCGGACATATTTTTAGAGCTTGCTACAGTTGGACTTTTTTCCCATTTATCTTCTTTTTCATATATAGTTTGTGTCTAGACCATCTTGTTTATTTGCTGTTACTGAGGGCATAAAAGGTTGGATCAGGTCAGGGATCAGCGTGCATGTTCCTGGTCCCTACTGCAATTGTGCATTCACTTATTCATACATAAAATATTTGACATGTTTAAAAAAATTAAGACAGAAAAAAGTTGGGAAAGGGAACAGAAAAATAACGAGTTAGATTCTTGTACATGTATGTGGCTATTGCCTACATCAATGCTGGATTATGGCATTTTATTCCACCTGCCTCCGCTTGTGTCAACATTTACAACTTTATGCACTTTGAATACGTAGATGGTTATTTGATGCCAGTTACATCGGAATTGTGTCAATTTGTGATGTCTCAAAAAGTTGTATCCCCAGCCTTCGCCAAAATTTATGCCACTTGCATCCGAATTGACGGAACATACATGGTTGCTTGTAATGGAGATGATTGCATGCCACTCACTTTTGAGTTGTGTCTGTTTGTGAAAAGACCCAAACTTCGAACCTTGATTGAACTAGTTTTGATGACTAGCACTCCCATCGTGGAAAATCAAGAATTTTGGACGGGGAAAAAGTGTACCCCCAACCAACGAAAAAATAAAAACTGCTGAGGCCCATTGATCCCGGTGTGACTCACATTATTCTCTATCTTCTATTTCTTTTCTTTCCACCCTTCCATTCTTTTCTTCTTCCTCCACTTCATAGCCTCTCCTGCAACAAACAAAGCAGTCTTCTTTCTTTCTTCTTATTTCTATTGGATTTAGTGGCAGTGATGGCCAAGGAATTCCGGGTCGGGTCCCCGAATCGGGACCCGGCGATCCCGACCCGACCCGATCTGGATCGGCCGGGTCGGCCGATCCAGATGAAGTCCGGCCGGTCCAACTCGGCCGGATAAAAAAAAAAATCCGAAAAGATCAGAAAAAAATCAGAAAAAATTGCATACATATTATTCAATCGATGTACAGTAACAATGAATGCAATTCATGTACATCCATAAAAAATAAACATTAAAGACAACTAACTCACTAATAATTTTTGTTGTGCACTAATTAAAAAGACATTATTGTTGAAAAATACCTTAGAAAGATCACATTTGTGATCCTTCATCATCCGGCTCATAAGTTTGAACTGGCGGGCCATAATCTGCCGACATGTATGTTGGATATCCATAGCCAAACAAGGAACTATCAAGATCTTTGAATCCTCTTTGAATACCCCTCGGTGTGTAAGTTTGTTGGCTTGAACTTTATCTTGATTGTGTTGGAGGGACAAAAATGTCATACTGTATAGGTGGAGGTTCTGAGTACCCTTCAGTAGTGCTGCTGATGTATGAATACGGCAGTGTAGGGGGGTGAAAAATGGGCGGATAAGAAGGTGCATCTTCCCATAGGGGCCAATCATATCCTGCATGTCTCTATTGGCCTTCAAATCCCCTTTGTTGTCTTTATCTTTGGCCTTGAGTTCCTTGAGAATGACTCGGAGGTGCAGAGTAAGATCGTATCATGTGTAACTGCTCCCAAGTGCAGAACCTGTTGATAGTCTAGTAGCAGCCGCAACAGCGCCATCACCATCACCATCTCCATCATCATCATCCTCAGTGGAGTCATCACTCTTCACTTGGCTTGTTTTCCTCAACTGCCTTCTTCTACACATGTAGGTTTGTCTTTTCGCCTCGTACATGCTGGCCAAGTAAGGTGGTAAACCTGGAGTGTCCTCAAGTGTCTCTCCAGTCTGCTGAACTCTTCATTCTTCTTCTTCCGATAGGTCCATTCGTTGTTTAGACTTTTCTTTTGATTGTTTTTTCTTTTTGCTGCTAGATGATTGTAGTGAAAGTCTCGCTGGCTCTTTCTCCTTTCTTCTTTGTAGATCCACCTGAGTAGCTGATCTCCTGAGTGCCGGCTGAGAGGCAGAAGTTATAGTAGTGTATGCTAGGGTGGCTGACTTTCGACGCCTCTAAAGAACAAGTGCACTTTCTTCTTGTGTTGCCTGAAATTCAGGATCTCGAGCAACTACTGCATCTAATTCACCTCCTGCCCAACTCCGATCCTGAGGATCAAACTCAGGCTGTGCATCTCTGGCTGCTCTGCTCTCCACCCAAGAATGCAATGGGTGTTCTTCATCTAACAGTTCATCAATATCAATATGAGGTACATGCTCATCAATTGGTTTGCCAGCAAACTTCATGAATCTTTGTCTTTCAAGCTTCTGTCTTTCTTGAATCTGCCTGATTTTTAGGTGCATGTTGTAGTGACAGTACACCAACTTCTCTAGTCTAGAAACACCCAATCTGTTACGAACCTTCGTGTGAATGAGATTGAATGTACTCTAGTTTCTTTCACACTGGCTGAGAAGCAGTAGGCACTGATCCACCTGATGATACTATGCCTCTTCGCCGGTCCTCATCTTCTCTATTTGTCCGCAAACTGGCATGAATAGTTCTGGTGTACTCTGCATCAGGATCATCTGGATCATCCTCATCCTTCTCTTCCTCCTCCTCATCATCATCTAAATTGATTGGTCGCTGAACAGATAGACTGTAATCCCTTCGTCTCTGGCGCCCTGATATCTCATTTTGCAAATCCATGTATTGTTGAGATGATAAATCTTTGTGTGCCTTTTTACCCATCATATAAGTCCTCATTTCCTTCTTCACGTCCAGCAGGACTGACTCACATCTACTGACGTCTCCTGATATGCCAGCAACATGATTTTTTAGGCGATAGACGCCACCACCCATCTCCTTTCCATACCAGTTGCATTTGACCCTCCTCCTAACACTATCCACTAGTGTGCAATGCTGCCAACCAGGATCAGCACTCTGCTGCTCTACATCTTGTTCATGATGTCCTTGCTCTGCCATATTCCTGGATAACATAAAAACAAAAAAAATGCAATCAGGTTCTAATAAGTTCAATTCAGTGTTTGGCACACTCAATTGAACCTTAATTACAGTAATCATAGAAAAGTCCTAATTTTTAACCCCTAATTAAGGTTAATTTTAACTAATTAACGCTAATAACATACAATTAATGTAAAAAAATGCACAATTATGTTCTAATAAGTTCAATTGAGTGTTTGGCACACTCAATTGAACCTTAATTACAGCAATCATACAAAAATCCTAATTTTTAACCCATAATTAGGGTTAATTTTAACTAATTAACGTTAATAACATGCAATTAATGCATTTTGTTCTAATAAATTCAATTGAATGTTTAGCACACTCGATTGAACCTTAATTATAGTAATCTTACGAAAGTCCTAATTTTTAACTCCTAATTAGGGTTAATTTTAACTAATTAACGTTAATAACATGAAAAAAATGCACAATTATGTTCTAATAAGTTCAATTGAGTGTTTGGCACACTCAATTGTCTAATCAACATGCTAAATTTTTTTGAACCTAAATATTAATAGATCTACATAATATACACAATCATACATCATTTCTAATTTTTTGAGAATTAAAAAAAATAAATCGAAATATACCTAAACTCGGATCGGGATGCGAAAACAAAATCCGACGTCGACGGCGGCAACAGCGATGGCGGTGGCTTCCGGCCGGCCGGCCGACGATGACGGGGTGAAAACCCTCTCCTTTCGATCGAGATCTCAAAGAAAAAGAGAGAGAAAGAGCGAGAGAGAGAGAGGAGAGAGAAGAAGATGGCGGCGACGGGGGGACCGGCGGCGAGTGGCGGCGGTGGCCAGGGGAGGGGGAGGGGTTGGGGGAAGGGCAGCAGCCAGCAGCAGAAACGCTGCTGGCTCCTGATTCCCCCTTAAGGGGGGATCCAGGAGCGCCCGAATCGGCCCAAACCGGACCGGACCGGCCAGATCGACCGGTCCAGACCCGATTCGGGCCGATTCAGGCCGTTTTTTTTTTTTTTTAAATTTAAAATTAAAGGGGGGGGGGACAGTAAAATCCCCCCCAAATCGGATCGGGACCCGCCGATTCCGATTCAAATCGGCTGATTTGAATCGGAATCGGCAAATTCTGCAATCCATGGTGATGACAGTCTCAAGGTTGGTTGGCTCTCAGTGCCATGGGTACTCCACTCTGCCTTCATGTGCAAACTATCTGCAGTCATCCTCTTGACCTAATGTTATCTTCTCTGGTGAGATTCATATGGCGTCACAGGATTATCAGTTGACTAAATAACTTTCTTTGGCTCTTTAAGTTTTTTTAAAAAGTGGTTGGATCTTTATATTGATGTATTCTTTTCCTTCATTTTTTATTCTTGATCAGTATTGTCATTTCAATTGTTAATTTTCAGGATTGACCCACCAATCATTTTCTTCAGCAAACTAGGGTGCATAAATAGGCAGTTGTGCATGCCATGAAAATGACTAGAAGTTACATTAGGTTCATGCAGAATCTTTAAATGGTTCCTTTCTTGATAGTGATTTGGTTTGTATTCTAGTTGCCCCCATTACACACTGAATTGGAGCAAATTGTTTTTATGTTTTAAATTTCATCTGTTCTTCATTTCCAGGAGATGACACCTGATGCGGAAATTATTTCTACAAGGTATACAAAAAGTGTCATCAAATCTTGTGCTGCATTGTCCTATGTGGAAGCTCAAGCACGAATGGATGATAGGTGCCTTCTTCTGTCCCTTTACAAAGTTTGTTGTGCTTTTGAGATGATTCTCTTTCCTGTGCGTGATAATGTCTCAGCTGCTTTTATGTAGTTGCTGCTTTTTCCTGATAATGCACACTCATTTCAGTTCATCATGAAGCTTATGAACACCCATAGTGAGGATTACATTATTCAAAATCATTAGGTTCTGTTATAGTAAATGTTTTGCTTTTATTTTATAATCTTATAGAACAATCAACTGAAATTCGTGTTAACACTAAAGACGTGTTCAACATGACCAAAATTTCCAGATATTGAAACAAAAGGGTTTTGGTTCTGTCCTTATTCTTATGGAGAATAAGGGTCTTTCGCCAAAATACCCTTAAAATCTCTGTATTATTAGACATTAATACCCCTGAAATTGCACAGTTGAGATAACTCTTAACCGAATGACGAAGGTCCATTGTACCTGTGTAATGAGGTTAGAGAGTGAGTGAGCAATGATGAACAATTCATTCTATAGATAGGTAGGTAGGTGGGTAGACCAATTGATATCTATCAACTGGTAGATGGATGTTAAATTAGATAGATGGATATAAAATTAGTAGCATCTATTATCTAACACTGTTGGAGAATAATCTCTTCGTTCTAACTGATGGTAATTGATCACAAGGGTTTGTATGTGGTTTTATTAAATATTTTAGGGTGTAATGGTTTATATGTTGAGTTCAGGGGTATACCAGATATGAAAGATTTGAGGGGTATATTGGTCAAAATGCAAAAATGCAGAGGGACCATCACCAAGGATTGAGATTTAAGTTTTCTGAGCGCGGCAAATGTCATAACTCATTGTAAACAGAATGGAAATGTTACATCCCAGGACCCATGTCTAGAAGACGCGCACACACAAAGCCCATACAGCGATTCAGGTTAACTGGTTAAGTTTGAATGCCTGGCTCTAGGCTTCACATGTTTCTTAATTTTTCCCCCTTATTTATGGAAGAAATATTTGATTATGCTCAACAAGCTCATAGATGTTTTCTTAGAAGTGGGAGTGCATCACTTGATTTTGTATTAAATACCTGCACAAACATCCCTAGGCTTAACATGCACTGTCTCACCGTTTATTTCATGTATAAATTTTCTAGTCATCAGTTGGTATGGTCAAAGGGCAAACTTTTATTATCATGAGATCCTTTCCTTTCTTATTTCTGTAGCTCTAAAGTTATATGTTATCCCTGAGTTCCCAACTTCCAACTTCCAACCAATATACAAACTTCATCAATGAATTGTGGCTCATTTTCGGAGTCCACTTTCAAAAAAAGAAAAGAAAAGAAAAGAAAAAAAACCAATATCCAAACTCCAGTATATGTTAGAAAACAGTCAGACAGAAAATGGTGATTTACATGAAGCTAAATATACAAATTTCTTTGGGGGTGCATTATTTTGCACTGATCTCGTTAGGATGCTAATACTTTCAAATCTGCTTGAAGTTGTCCTTCCAAAAAGTCTACTTAAGATGCTGTTTATTCATTCATTTTGTTTGCAGCCGATTATTGGATCCACTAACCACTGATTTGCGAAACTTGAATTCGTTGGCGAAGGTATGCATGTTAAATTTATAAGTCAGTTTTATGCAGTGGTCTTTCTCTGTGTCAGCTGTGCTTGATCTATTATTTCCTTAGCTAAACCAAGGCACCTTATCTGGTAAACAGATTATGAGGCAGAGACGCATTGAAAGAGGAGCGCTTACTCTTGCTTCTGCAGAAGTCAAGTTTCAAATTGATACTGAAACTCATGATCCACTTGACATAGGTACATATGTGTGCCAAATCACTACATATACTTACTGAATTTTAGGTTCCTATAATTCGTTGTGAATTATGTTTCCTTCTTCCAGGCATATACCAAATCCGAGAAGCAAACCAGATGATTGAGGAGTTTATGTTGGCTGCTAACATTTCTGTTGCAGAAAAGATTTTGAAGCATTTCTCATCATGTTCCTTGTTGAGGTATATTTTTTGGCTTGCAATGAGTGAGAAGCATTGACTATCAAGCCCTTAGTCATAGTTTACATTAGGTTGATATCTTCTGATTAGGGAACATGTTTAGACATGGATAAACCCATTGCAGTTGGGATGGAAGATGATTGATCCAAATTCATTTAACAAATTAGTTAGGAGGCCGAGTCTCTGAATTAGGCTGCAGCTTCTGATTTTCCCTCCCATCAGACTTTATTTCCTTAGCTTTTCTCATGTAGATGGCTGAAATGATCAACTCTCACCATTCGACTGTTTAACTTCAATCTGATTTTTTTTTCCTTTGTTTGAGATCGGATAATACTCAAATTTATCGATATTGAGAAAGGAGATTATTTTTTTTTTTAAAGTGGATAGTACCACATGTATTATAAACATAGAGTATACAAAAAGAGGAAGATACAATAACAAATTGAAGAAAGGAGATCTTTTTTAAATGTGGATGGTTCCGCATGTATTAATAAAAGAAAAGAGTGACATTTGCAAAAGATGAGGGAAAGTAACAAAGTCCCTCCATATACAAAACACCAAGGTGGTGAAACCCTCACTCAAGACTCCTCCAGAAGACAAAACAAGGAGTTGCAAGTATTCACATTACAATAGGACTTATCCCACTCTTTTGCTTTACAGACAAAAGAAAAAGTTCCTATACATGGTAGCAGCTACCTGCCTGAAAATTCTACTATCACGTTTCATCCATAATGTCCAAATTGTGGCATGGAGGATCATCTGCCGCAGCCTTCTATCCTGCTGCTTGTGCTGGTGCCTTCCCAATACAAAGAAGGTCCTCCACCGATGCCCACTGCCTCAGCACAACTTGGAGATGGGTGCACACCATCTGCCATACTTCCACAGCAAAGGAACATGACGTAAACAAATGGTCCTGAGTTTCTTCCTCCACTCCACAGAACAACATGTGGTAGGCAAATCCACAATGAAGCAGGCCAGCCTGTAACACGTAAGCAGACGCTTAAGAGAGACCCTCCACATGAGCACCTAAACTTTCGTTGGGCTCTTGACTTTCCAGACCGAAGAATAGAAGGCAAATCTGGTTCCCCCATTGGCTATAATGGACTAGGCAGACTTGATAGAGTGGATGCCGTTCTTGTCCCATCTCCAAGTCCGGAGGCCCTCGGTATATATATATATATATATATATATATATATATATATATATATGAACAAATTGAAGAAAAGAGTATGATGGTACCTCCTTTCAAACCATCAGAAGGGTGATAAATCCCTTTAGTAAGCCTCTGTTTGCCAAGAGCAGAAATGGAGTCGTCACTAGCTTCCATTTTAGTCTCCTGTAAGCACAAGATGTCTACTTCGTGCCGAAGAATAAACTCCCGAACTGCCCTGATCTTTGAGGGGCCATTGAGGCCTCTGATATTCCATGAGAGAAGGATCATTGAGAATAAGTAGAGACCCCTTCATTGGTCACACTGTTGGATCTAGAAGGTCTGTCCCCATCTTCAATGGGATTGTCTTGGATAAAGAGAAGCTCCCTTTTACCAATCCTCAGACCTTTCCCCTGACCCCTCTTTTTTAGCAGAAAGATGAAGATTCAAATACCTTCTAGATTTTTTGAAGAAGGCTCTAAGCGAGTCTTCTCTCCCATCATAAGAAATTCCCACCAAAGCACCGATGTGTCTTATAAGTTCATCGGACCAGTCGTCAGATGAAACATGGGGAATAGTGGGGATGGGGTTAAGACAATCTACAAAAAATGTAAGCTCCTTATCAGAAGAAGGTAGAGGTTGAGAGGATGCAGAGGGGATGATATCCAGTAAAGAAATCTCCTGATAGTGAAGAGTCTTAACAGTGGAACAAGAATCTGCCGGACAAGGAGATGGCACCATTATACCTTGGTGAGTGGAATCTAAGCAATCTCTATCAGAAGTGTAGCTTGAGAAGTCCTCTGGAGAAGCAATAAGATCCTTAGGGTTGGCTTTGGAAAGTAGACGAACAGGTCCACGGAGCCTCTGTTTTGGTGAAGGGGAGAGACGCAAGTATGGTTGGCAGTATCGACCGATACTGATATGTACCGGCTGATACATATCGGTATCGGTGGGTATCAATACCATATTGAGTGGACAAATACCGCCCGATATTGGGCCAAAATGGACCCGGTATCGGCCGGTACGGATAACGATACATACCCGTATCGGTATCGGTACCCTCCGATACCGGTATTGCCATCCTTGGACGCAAGACAACGCAGTCCTCCCAAAGTGAAGCCCAATCGATTGGGGAATAAGTGGCTCGAACGGAGGACCGTAAGACCTTGGCTTGGTCAACAAGAGGCCCAGTGATAAGGAGCGGCCGGTTCGGAGAAGACCGGGCAGGCGAATCGGTATCGGATAAGTCGTCAGGCAGGGCAGTTACCTGCGACTGTACAACTTCCCAACCTGGTTGCTTCGAGGCGAAAGTTGCGTAAGGCCTGTCACATAAGAAGCCTCGTAGACTGCCGCATCAGCCGCCAAGTCCTCGGAAGCCGAACCTTCAAGCATCGAGAGAGGAGAAGACTCTCTCTCTTGGGACCAGTAGAGGATCTAGGGGAGCAGAGTTTGAATAATTAGAGGAAGGAATGGAAACCGTCGGCTTGGGAGCAGGGATCGAAGTGCTGAGACAATGGTGATTCCGATCAATAGCTTGGGTTGACTCGCTCTATTGAGCCGCCTCGGAAGCACCTGCGAGTGGTGTGGGAGCATCATTCTGGTCTTTGGATTTCTGAGTTTCCGATACTCTGCAGCTACCTCAGCCCATGTCCAATCTTGCTGATTGGATGTCGGAGATGAAGAAGATGCCGGAGATGAAGAGGGTACCAGAGAGGAAGAAGAGGGAATCTCCTTCGAAACCGAAATCCAAAACCGCCTCCCTCCCACAAATATCCTAAGTGTATCAGGGATTATTAAGATCTTCAACTTCTACCTGGATGCAGGCGAATTCCAGAGATAACCCATCTAAGGATTTGGGATCCTCCTTCCTTAGGATGCCAAAACTACCGACGATAGCTTTGAAGGTTGCTGTGTTCCAAATGGGGAGAGGGATACTGGAAAGGCAGCACCAGATACATCAGCCTTCAGGAACATGGTTCGTAGCAGAGTAGATGGACCACGGAGAGACATTAAGAACAAGGTTACCATTGTGGAACCATTGAAGTTCAAGCATTCCTTCCTCCAGAGAGAAGGGAAGGAGACAAGTGGGGAACCGTTCCCCAGCTCTCTAATCCATCAGTTAGAACAGGAAGGCCATTTAGAGTCGAGAAGCTTCAAAATGGCACCTCTAACTTCCTGCTACGACACCGAGTGTGAGTGGGCAGAGGAGACCGAGAACACCAAACAGTTCTCCAGTCTCAGACGAGCCTCTGAAACTGCGGGGGACCAAGGGATCAATTTTAGAGGGGAGGATCTTAGTAGGGAGAATGGGGGGAAGGGTGGAAGGAGGAGGCAGAGGTGGAATACTGGAGACACCAGGCCGGCTCATTGGGCATGAGAAACTACGGTGGCCAACCCCTTTGCTGTTGAAACATCGAACCGGCTCTCTGCAAGCAGAGGCTCTGTGCCCTCTGCCCAGGCATCTGAAGCAGAGAGCTTTCTCCGCCGGAGAGGAGGGGGAGGCCTTGGCAGAGAAGGAGTGGGAGCGGAAGGCACCGGGCGAACCTCTTGGTTTCTTCTTCACCATCTTCCATTTGCCGCTCTCCTTTGGTACTCCAGAGACTCCTGACATGGCTTCCCACTAGTAGGAAAATTAAAGGCGACAAAGGATCCATCTTGGTCTATCCTTATCTTACGAAAATTGCATTTAATATATTCCAACTTACAACTAAACCTAAAGCCTTTAGGTTCCAAAACACTCCGTCACTGACCCAAAACCTTTAGATTGCACCTCCTTCACTGTTTTGACATTTAAGCCTTCTATGTTTCTTGTCAATTCAAATGATATTACTTACAAACAGCATACACTAAGGGATACTCTCATGGAAATGTCTTGTCACTTTATGTATAACTAAAGTAGGGTTAAGGACTTCATGCTGATCCTTCATGTAATCCTACCGTGAAATTTGGAAGTCTCAAACAATGCTTTTTGTAGTTGTAAAAGCCCCCTCATAAATATCCTTACCACATCACTGTACCCTATAGAGATCCCTTTCTTCTATAGGGTGCACCAAATTAACTCTTTCATTTCCATTGTAGCACATGCTCTGCTTCCATCCTATGTTCAGGATCACGTTGCATCCCTCTTTCTTTTATTTGCTCAGTGGCCAGTTCTCTCTCTCTCTCTCTCTCTCTCTCTGTCTCCCCAAAAAAAAAGAAAAGAAAAAAACTATTTTGCATGTTTGAGTTTCTATGCTATATGTGCATCTTGCATTTGGTAGTAACTTGTGGCAAAGTATACCACATCTGCTCTTTACCAACCAGTTGTCATGTGTGGTTGCATTGGCAATATATTATTGTTTTTATTGAGATTAGAGTTAATCATTTATTACTCTTGAGGCTTTTTGTGCTTTTCCTGCATATTTCCTTTCAATACTCGGTCAATTGTTGACCAATATCCTTTGATGGAACAGGAACCCATTCTAATCTAACCTTAGCACCATCTGTCTGGTAGCCAAGGCTGTGTTTGGGAACCACTCTCAGAAGTCCTCCTAAACTATTTCTCCTGTTTTGAAGTCCTTCCATAATTTTAGGGAACGTTTGGTGTCCTTTCCGGATATGACTTCTCCCCCAAAGAGGAGAAAAGGCACTCCGTGCCAAAGGAGAAATTGTTAGATACAAAATTCTAAATAATTAATATGATGGTATTTTAGACAATTTATGAAGAATGATTTTCAATTGTTATAGCCATTTTATGTTCCCAAATTCCCTTCACTTCTAGGATCAAAAGTACTTTTGCTTAAAGTCACTTCTATTTGGAGGTCCTTCCACACGATGTACTTCATAAAAAGTTGCTAAATGCAGCCTAAGTGTCACTATAGCAATAAGCCTTTAGTCATATACTTATAAACTAGCATTTATGACCTATTTACTTTTTTCTCTGAGTGTGTATGATATGCAATTGCAAAACTCGACAAACACAGGCGTCATCCTATTCCAACGAAGGAAATGCTTGAACCATTGTTGCGGATAACTGCTGCTGTTGGCCTGGATTTGGATATTTCATCTTCAAAAGCATTGGCAGATTCGCTTGATCGTGCGGTGGTAAGATGCATGTGTCATGTTTTATGTGATATGTTCATTTGATAATTAATATTGGATCTTGCCAATCATACGTTTTTTTTTTTTTTTCCATTTGAATAATTTAATATAAACAAAACACAGGGTGATGACCCCTACTTCAATAAACTGATCCGTATTCTGGCAACTAGATGCATGACTCAGGTACGTTAGCTTGAACTTTGAATGAGTGCAATTGCACTAGTTTGAAACTAACACACAAACTCTCAGAACTACTTGGGATTTGAATGTTTTAGGCAGTTTACTTCTGCAGTGGAGATTTAAGCCTTCCAGAGTTTCACCACTATGGCCTTGCAGCACCTTTGTATACTCATTTTACATCTCCTATACGCAGATACGCAGGTAGATATCTACTTCTTTTTCCCTTTGTTTTATAATATCTGATACATTAAAAAGATGTAATTGCTGTTTTTATTATGAGGCAGTACTGAAAGTATGATTTTGTTTGATATGAATATTAAATAAACCACTGGCTCCTACAGGGCATGATCCCGTTCATAAATGTAACATAATCTGCCTTCATATAAAAAGGAAAGCCATCAATCATTAATGGCATTGTTTTCAAAACAATTAGTTGACCTCATTGTATATTTTTTATCAGGTGAGATGGATGTTTTCTGCCTGGTTTTTATCGTGCAAAAAGATAATGGATAATAGTTAGGCTTGTATTGAAACTCACATCTTGTCATGACAAATTAATTCCGAACATTTGTAAACTGTGAAGACTAGTATTTTTCCCCCCATGATCTGTTTTAGATTAGGTGATCTGTGTTATCTGTATATTCATTCTGGTTCGAAGGAGAATACTGTCTAAACATTAGGGTGTGTTTCCAGCATGTTCCATTATAATTTAATGCGACAAGTCAATTTTCTATAACAGTAATCCAAGTTAACACAAAAGGTTGGACTACAATCAATGTTTTCATTAACATATCATGTTACTTGGATATTCATGTTTATATCTTAAGAGCATGGATAGAGGGCAGAAACCCTTAGAGGACTGGATGATCCTTTTTGATGGTAGAGCGCAACTTTCCTTTCAAAAGATATTGTGTAGATCCTTTTCTGGGAGCAGTAAGAAGCTATCTATCTGTGTCAACACTCAAAATTTACACAAACACGTAATAAGTTTGTAATGTTAATGCCCATGGCTTTGGCGGATTCTGATTTATATTTGTCCCCATAAATGGAAAAGATGTAATCAGGAAGGGGAGTGGGGAGTGATTTTTGAGAAATGAGAAGGAAATATTAAAATGGATGTTTTGGATGTTTGACTTTGTACTTGCACACACAATGGGTTTTGTTTACCCTCACTTAGCTACAACACAGGCTAGTAAAGGAATTAGGTTGAGGCATATTATTCATCAATAGCTCCTCTCATCACATTTTATGGTGGAAATTTGTCATTGTAATTACTAGCTGTTAGAGCTGCTTGGAAGACACTGAAGGGAGTTAATAGCTCCATTGGATCCTATTAAAATTCTTGTGGAACTGCCAATTTGCAACTCCTTGAAAGCAAGGTTCTGTATAAATATCTACCATTAGAGCATCCTTCTACGTGGACCCTTCACCTACTTACCCTGCTATCCATATCTGTCTTGTTCTATAGAAAATAAACATCGTTGGCAGGTAAACCCTGGTATATGCAAGAGCTGGCTGCATCATTCTTACATACTGGATAAATGATTCCTGTCTGATTCTCTATTTTCGTTCAAAGGTCCTAAAAGTGGAAGAATGTCTGTACTACATGTACTCATCCTGCATAGCTTCTACTTGTTTCACTTTCTTGCTGAATGAATTACTTGCAATATTCATGTTTCATTGGTCTGCTTGAGGAGCTGGAGTTTGAGAAAACACAAACTGAAATGAGTTGGTTGCATTCTTTTATTGCAGATGTCATTGTTCACAGGCTGCTAGCTGCTGCTCTAGGAATATCAAAACTTCCACCAGTTTTTCAGGACAGAAATCAACTAACAAGCATTTCTGACAGTACGATCTTATTGGTGCCACTAATCTCTCTTTTGTTTTTTGGGGTTGCATGCAACTTTATGGCTCTATTGCTTCTCAGACTTAAATTATCGACATCGGAATGCCCAGATGGCAAGTCGGGCTTCGGTTGAGCTTAACACAGTCATTTATTTCAGGAAAAGGTAAATATGTTTTTGTTATCTAACAATCCCTTCAATTTTTAATCTCTTTGTTCATCCCTTAATGCTTGTGGTGGATGCTCTATTGCAGGCCCACTGACACTGAGGCCAGAATAGTGAAGATCAGATCTAATGGTTTCATAGTATTTGTACCAAAGTAGGTTATCATTGCTTTCACATTCCTTTTTCTCTATTGTCAAAATCCAATGTCTTTCATGTAACTGCCATTTTAATCTTCCTGTATGTGATGCTTAGCAATGATAGTTTGCCTGAATCATTAGACTCCGCAAAAGCATCTCTTTTAGTTTAGGTTGGTTTTGAAGGGCTTGCTATCACCACCGTTAGAGAGTTTTTTTTTTGCATGTTTGTTTTCATTTAAATGTACACAGAACAATGCCAAGTATAGCTCACACGGCTTTTCTGTGTAGGTTTGGCATCGAAGGTCCAGTATACTTGGTAAAAAGAGGGGAGAAGGGTGAATGGCTGGTGGATGAGGCGCATCAGAGAGTGACACAGGCAGGCACAAACGTCAGCTACAGAGTCTTGCAGGCGGTAAGGATTCACATGGAAGTTGTGGAACACCAGCCCAATAGACCGAAGTTGGAACTAACACTCATATAACTCCTGCTTCCCGTAAATATGTAGCGTAATTTATCATTTGTACCATAAGTTTTGTTTGTTGTACTGTTTATTATTTAATGAAGTATCATTTGATTCGAATCAGGTCGCCAGTTGCTTAGAATATAATCTTTTTTGCATTTGCTCTGCTCTTGTTCTTTTTTATTATTTTGGTAGTGTAACATTCAGTCTGAAAGATCTAGTTTATTCCAGAGTGTATCTAAAAGGGCATGGATGCCAATGGCAACTTATTGATGGCGCTCTTTTTGGCCAAATGATGCATGCAACCAATGATCAACGTTTTCACGCCATTTTATATGTTAGAGGTCTTATATCAGGTTACCAGTTGCTCGAGTATAATCTGTCGAGTAGGTGGCAATGTATTCTTGAATGGGCTCCTCAATCTGATGGTCAAGAAAGCGAGATTAAGCGATGTTATAGAGATAGAATGCCGAGTACAAAGGAAAAAGACGTGTGAGATCTCAATTCTTCAGTGCAAGCTCTAAACAATTATAAGCTTCCATTCCTATACAACAAATCAAAACAATCAAACACAGGCTTAAGCCTTTCTTTTCCTGGTAATCACACAACAATTATGCAAAAGGAATTAAAACGAAAAATACAGGGGAAGAATCTAAAGATCTTCCCTCCGTCCGCCCACCCCTACCGCCGGAAAAATAAAAATAAAAAAATATATCTAAACAACGAAATTAGAAAGACCGGCCATGATCATGGGTCCCGAGGAGATCTGCTGTAATGTTTTCTAGGACAAGAACCACATGTAAACTGTGGACCAGATTGTGAGAGCGAGCGCGCACGCCAAGTATGTCCAGAGGAAGAGGACGGAGCATTCTTCCCGAGCTACATCAAACAGCTCCGCCATTGTACCTGCACATGCCATGCCGTTGTGTTCCTCAGTCGTTGGTGGTTTCTACCTTTCTTGAAGTAGAGATTACAGAGTTCCAGGTGGTTTGTTAGAAAGTAGGAAAGGAAGAAGAAACAAGCACCGGGGGAAACATACCTATGCTCATGGCAGGAGGGAGTGTGTACTGTAATAGGAGCGAGTAGTGATACAATGGATCCTTTGGTAGGAACCCAACCCTGCCGGCTGCTTTAACGACAGCTATGCCCGACGCCGGAAGGATCACGTACTTCAGGAAGAGGACCGCTAGAATTACCGAACGCTTCATTCTAGATTTACGGATGCCTGCTTGAGACGGTGTGATGTTATTAACTTAGTTTCAATTAGCTGACAGGCACTTGATACATCTAAACAGGCAATAATTTCCATGAAGCCTAATTGCCCTTTTTATTTTCGTTACCTTGCGTAAGGTTTCCTCCTAGAATAAGAGTGATGCAAGGAATTGTGGCATCCCTACACCATTCCAAAAGCACAGACATGTCTTAGCAATACTGACCGTGTATCTATAGTCTTAAACGGAAAAATGCACAGACGTATCATGCTCACATGGGCATCATGCATGCCTGTGATGTGCGAGGCTTTGAGCGGATGAGAGAGTAAGATTAACTAATGTACATACCCCAGTAGCTTGATGGAGTCCTGCAACACTCGAAGAGGAGCAGCGGCCCCAATGATGAGGGATCTTAACCAAGGAATTGCACCAACGATGAGCCCCACAATCTGAGACATTTGGATCGAGTTAAAACTACAATAACCTCGTTGAGCACCTATTGACAAGCACGTGTTGTGTGTTAAGGACTGTTCGGAGAACGTACAGCAGCAATGGTTGGTGGCGACGTCAACTCCTCCGCAAATTGGACAATAGATTCCCTCGCCTTCTCCAGGAACAACTTTAACTTGTTACCCTTGAGCTTCCCACCCGACAAGGGCTCTGTCTGCGCAGTGGAACAATCACCAAACTAATTAAGCAGTAAGCAATAATCATACTATAATTTGCAAGTAAACCAGCTAGAATACTCGAGAGTTTGCAAATTGTTGAAGAAATCCAGTTACAGAACGAGGGAAACGTACGCTAAGATTCTGATCTTCTGGCACTGCTGCTTCCTCACTGCTTGGACTCGTCGATGGCAGGAGTGGGGCCTCCAGGTCTTTCTTAGCTCCTTCGCCGGCGCCCTTGGCATGTCCCCATCCATGCGCGTCTGCATCCTCGTTGGGTGCCCTGGCGACGGCGTCACCACCGGTTATCATTTTCCTATATAGCTCGCCGGAACTTCTCATGAGACTGTAGGTGTGAGTCCAGATGTAGAAGCCACCAAGCTGCAGGGCACACAAGGAGACGATCGATGCTTCTTGTGAGATCCTCAAAGAGTGATGTACCAAGACCAAAGAACCGATGAATTAAACCATGGCTAGCTGCCAACCCACTGAAGCGCTTGAGGAGTCCAAACGTTAATTTCGTGGTAATTAGCAGAGGCAGACGCTTACGGCCATGGAGAAGGAGGCGTAGGATAGGCCACGGTTGCGGCAGATGACGGGGTCCCCGAACGGGCTGCGCTCCTCGTTGCACATTGCCGGGATCACGATCACCATCAGGTTGCCCAGGTTGCCTGTTTCATGACATCACCATGTACGCGAGTTTGTGAATACTACCGCGGAAGTCATGGGTGCACCAGCAGTCATAGGCATGCACATAAAGGCCAATGGAGAAGAAGACGAAGCTTGCTGCAGGATCCCGTACGTACCCGCGGAGCAGGTGGCGATGATGAGGCCCTCGAGGTGGCGCTCGGGCCGCAGCAGCTTCACCGCGATCCACCCGAGGGTCCCCCCGATCAGGTATATCACCGCTATGTTCACCGGCATGAACCACCTGCCCACGCGCCAATGTCACAACATGGAGAGACTGTAACAAGAGAGAGAGAGAGAGAGAGAGAGAGGTCACCAGGAGATGATGTCCCGGAGGGTGACGGTCTTGGCGAGGCTGGCGAAGATGAGCGAGGGGGTGAAGACGAGGTAGACGACCTTGTTCATGTGCTTGCGGGCGTCGGCCGTGAGGACGCCGCTGTAGCCGCTGGACAGGAAGGCTCCCACCAGGCCGATAAGCATCATCTGCACCACCGGCATGCTCGCCAGCACCAGCAGCTCCAAGAACTCCATCTTTTCCTGGTTGCTATCACGATCAATCCCCTGCTTGCTAGCAGTCTTCTACCTCTTGGGAGGTGGAAGCTCTACCCTCTTCCTCGCTCCCACCAGAGCGCCCGCCGCTGCGCGGCCTCCGGCGGCGGTCGCCGGGGCAACCTGGCGGCGCTCGTCCCGGTCGGTGGCTTCCTCAACAGAGGAGCGCGGCGGCGGGTCCCTGTGGGAAGGTGGACAGCCACCATGAGCAGCGCAACTCTAGGGGAAACGCAGACATCACATGGACTCTGTTCTATTTCTATTTATTTAAAACGTTGACCCCGTCAAAGGTTTCAGCACAGGCGGGTTCGGATTTGGAGATCCAGAGCAGCAACCAGAGTTCTTATAGTTATTGACCCCATTCCGACTTGAGTCCGTAATTAGACCAGTCGTACTCTTTTTTCTGCGTAACTAGAGTTAATTATAATCTTTTTGATAGACCAGACCCGATTAATACTCGTTTAAGATTGAGTCACACATTCAACTTTCAATATGATGAATTTTGTTTATGCTTTTGACATGAAATGACTTCTTTATAAAAAAGTATGACCCTCTTCTCTCCAACTTATTAGTGAGGGTCATAACTTGGCTGTGCATAGATATGAACAATCTTTTTTTATTAAGAGGGGTGTTCATTTATCTCAATTACTTACCAACAGGCTGGAACCACACTATCTCGGTTGGACCAGTTTTGTTCTTAATTAAGCAAGGTTGGCAAATTTATGTCATCATGTTGATTAGTGAGAGTATAGGGTTTGTTTTTGGTTGCGGCGCCAGGAGACCATTTTACGTGCGTTGTGCCTCATGTGGAAGTCTTCTACGTGCGTTTCGGGCTTCGATTACATCATAATTAGCTCACTGTATACCTGTTACGTACTCTGAGGAAGACATTTAAAAAAATTAAAGTTTTCCAACATAGATTGGGTGGTGGTTGTGGTCAATCGAATCTCGGTCTAGTCCATAACAAGCTGGGACCTTATACTGCTATTATATTTACATGATACGCAGTCCTAATGATTAATTTTATAATCATTTATGGTTCACATTAGGACTGTGACATACGCGAATACGACAAGTTCACATTTTAAGTGTTGCAACCGCATCAGATGGATATATGAAATTTTTTTGAAACCAAACTTCTTTCAATCGGGTGTAAGAATGAGAAAATTTTCCTGTCTGCTTGGGTATTGCCTTTTGTTTAGAGCTCTCAAAATATGTTTATGCCAATGCGCTGGTCCATCCTATGATTATGACGAAAATATAATTTCTAAAAGTTCTAATGAGTAGAATATAGTTTCTCAGTTTCCAACACGTATCATGCATTGACACAAACGGACAAGCTTTCGATCAAAATAATGTGCACATATTAATTATACACGTTTTAAACATGTAAAAGCACAAATACAAATTTTTGATAATGTGTACAGGAAGGTCAAAGTAACATTCACGAAGATGATGAGAGAGAGAGGCGTGTACGTTTTTTGTTTTGAAGTTTTTTAACCGCCCAATTACAGATCAGATGATCATACAGATCCCAAACTAGGAGCCTCTTCTAACTAGATAATTTCTTTTAATTTTTCATTTTACCGGATCGAACAGTAGCGCGGGCACAGTGCAACCTATGCCGCACCGCGGTGCAGCAAATATTATCTAAATATTTCCTATACGATGGCCTTCGGTAGTGGGTGGATGGGCATGGGAGGGCCACCATTAGAGAGCTGGCCTCCTCCCCATGAAAAGAACCCACATGGGATGGGATGTTTGATAATTTCAAACATGCATTCATTCCACCCTGGTCATCTATCATCATGAAACATGTATTCATTGTATAGGCAAGATTATTAGTTATTAGGAGTTTGACGTCGGCTGCAATGAATTGGCTTAGCGGTTATTTGTTTCTACGTAAAATAATATAATTAAAAATAATTATTTTATTTTACGATATTTTTGAATGTTCAAAATGATGTAAAACACCATAAAATAAAATTCTGTCAGTGTCTTATTTGTCCATTTGACAGTCTAATTTCTTTGTTTTGATTTACACGAAGGGTCCATTGTAAATCAAAACAAGAAGATTGAAACTTTCTCTTATTTTATTTTACAA
Source organism: Zantedeschia hybrid cultivar (assembly GCA_030544215.1). Lineage (NCBI taxonomy): Eukaryota > Viridiplantae > Streptophyta > Magnoliopsida > Alismatales > Araceae > Zantedeschia > Zantedeschia hybrid cultivar. The sequence continues at coordinate 17,437,885 of JARZZO010000002.1, read as the reverse complement.
GTAAACAAATACTCTCAAATTTTAAAATCACAAAATTTTACTTAATTTAAAACCAATGAATTACATAGTTTTACATTAAAACAAACAATCCCTTCATCTTCATCAGTCAGCACAGTCTTGCCAATGACAGGTCATTAAGGTTAATTTACAGGGATGGTGAAAATTAAGAGGCATATCCAATCAATCTTTATTACATGTAGTACTCATGACAAGGGTCATATTGAAAAAGGGCACCCTAATTAACTTGGGACACCAGATCTTTCGAGCGTATACTCTTTTATATATAATAGTTTCCGGGTGCATCTTGTTTTCTTTTAAATTTATAAATAGTTGAAGGGTGAAGGGCATCAGATATAGACATGGTCACTGCTCTCCCAGCCCGGGTACAATGCAACATGCAGTTCTGGACTAGTCAGAAATGTGTAAGAGATTATGGGGAAGAACAGATTTGTGGAAACTTTGCCATCCGAGTAATCTGTTTCCATTTGACAACTGATCCAAAGGTTTACACAAAAATCCCCGATCAGGCACATACAGAGAGACAGAAGATCAGAAGGTGAACACAGAAATCCCCTGTCAGGCACACAGAGAGAGAGAGAGAGAGAGAGAGAGAGAGAGAGAGAGGACCTTGAAGCGGGGGGCAGCAGGAACGTACGTAAAGACGAGTGAAACGTAGCAGTTCCCCTCGCCGGGCGGGGCAGCTGGATCCTCCTCTGCGAGTAAAACTTATTCCGGGAAGCGAGGGGAAAGCTGGGGAGGAGCCTGCGGCCTTTTGTAGGGCAATGGGGGCGAGGGAAGGTGATGACGCTGGTGATGATGCGAGAGTTGTAGAGTAACTGAGACGTGGTACACTTGCTGTCTTATATAAAGAACGTGGGGTCTGGGGGAAGGGAAAGGGAGGGGCTTCTGTATAAAGTGAGATATGACCTCCACCGCGCCCTGACGTGCCTGTCCCTCTCTCTTGCACCCTCCCTATTAGGGTTGGTAACTAGTCTAGTCGTTCAATTTATTGAGACTAATGAGCTGAGTTCGAGTTCATGACTGAGCTCATTTCCTTAAACGAGCCGAACTTAAATTTGGAGGAGCTTGACTGGATCGACTGGCTGAGCTGGCTCAAAGTTCTAAACACTTATTTAAATTTCAAAAACTACCATAGTTTTCCATAATTCTTAAATTCCACCCACAGCGAACCAACAACAAATATGTGCTGCTCATTCAGAAACTCAAAAGTAGGAAAGAGCTTACGAAGGGCGGGAATTATTGGAAAACGATGTAAGATAAAAGTTCACATCGCAACGAACACCCAACAGCCATGTCCTACGTCGGTTTCTCAAGAAATGTCCCCTCAAGAAAAGCTATTATAAGTAGACCCTCCCCCTTCTTCCATGGCGTTCAGCTCGCTCGTGAGTTCGATTTAACCCGGTCAACTCATCCAGTCATACTCGAGATATTCGAGCTTGTATGAGTTGGAAACGAGCCGAGCTCGAGTCTTACTTTGGACTTGACTCAAAGCTCCGGCTCGGTTCGAGCTCGAGATTTTAGTGACGAACCGAACTCGAGTTTCTCAAAGTTCGACTTAGCTCGACTCATTGCCACTCTTACTCCCCCATGCATGGTAGTCAATATATAGTTTTTTATAATATAATATAATTAAATTTCTATGATTAAATTATTAAACAATTCTTATAGAAGTCATTAATAGCCATAACTTTATTATGATTATTCCTTTTCCTTATCATCTCCACCTTTTTTCAAAACAATTCATTAATGATCATAACTCTTACTCTCATCCATTTCAAAATAACTCATTAATGACTCTCTCTCACAAGGGTAGATGCAAGGGAGCGAGGGATTATGACTCCTTAAAATTGAAGAATTTATTTGATAATAAAAATATTATAAAAAAAATAAAAATTAAATTTATATTAATATTAAATAAAAAATAATATTATTCATAAATATTCGTCTTACTCTATTTTCTTTTATTTATCTTATAAATTTGTTTAATTCATATGTTGTATATTTTTGTCGTATATTATTTATATTTATTAATTTTTAAAATAATTTTACATAAATAATGTGCATCGCATGAGCTTGGAACTAGTAATATAATATAATTAAGTTTCTATGATTAAATTAGAGCAACGGACAGCTAAGCATACCAAGATGTGGAATGAGATCTTCTAGACTTGTGCCTCTGGACCACCCAACGCCTTTCAGACACTTGAAATTGAGCCGCACATAAATTGTACACGTCATTTTTAAAAGTAAATGACACGTATGTCCGGGTACGACTCAGTTTCATATATCTAAGAGTGTTGAACGGTCCTGATGCAATCTCGTTCCAAACTATGCATGGAGAGGAAAAGTTATAATTAGTCACTCCTCTCTGACAGCTCTTTCTGTCCGGTTTCCTGGCCGGGGGAGTCCCACATTTGTGTGAGGGACCCTGTGCCGGCTGACCAGGCCAGGTTTATTCTACGGCAGTGTGGGGGTCACGGACTGTTGTTGGAATAGATTTTGCCAAGTGCACGTGAAACTTTTAGTGATGATAATTAATTTTTAGGATTTTGTTTGGGTGAAAGAAAGGTTTTTATTAATTATTAATTATTGCAAGAAATTTTCTCTTGATGTTCTTCGTGTTTGAAAATAACAGCTATAGCTTTGAATCTTATTTCTGTCTAGCTAGTCAAAAATTTAAAATATTCTCGTCGCCCATAAATGTGCTGCGTCCTCAAAAAATATCTCAATATAGATTATGCAGAAGATCTTGTCTTTTCTCTTCTTGTCTATTTCTCTGCTGTATGCTCGACAAAAGCTTCTTGCATGGAAATTGATGCCGAATGGGAAAAGTTTATAGCAAATAAGTTATTTTTGGTTGGAATACTAAATCTTTCCTATTAAATCAAAATTTGACTTATTTTGAGAATTAGACCGTCAAAGCCTCCAAACAAAGTGGAGCTAAAAGCAGATGATCAGAACCTTTAGATTTCTTATTTCAAGATTTTTTGTGTTCCCACTCGAAAGAAGATGAGATAGATTTTGTATTTTTCCATCTTTCACATTAAATGACCTAATTGTCATCATCTCTATGTGACTTAAGTTAAAAAAATTAAAATAAAATAAAAAAGAATAAGAGAATCACGTCTCTTGATCTACAAGAGCACCGGAAGCCGCCTCTTGGAATGGTTTGAAGTCTGAACTTTTGGTCAACGGGTCTGAAGTCTGATTTTTTTTTTTTTTTAAAAAGGTCTGAAGTCTAAATGCCAGGTAGATAAAGGGGACAGCTAATGTTTCTCTTTTGATAGTGGAAATTCTCGAGATCTGGCCTTTTATCTTCTGTATATACAGTTTCAGGAGTGACGACTGCTAGCTTATTAATGCTGCTAAAGTGTTTATTTCTTAATTTCATATTAATTAAGATAATACTGATGTGATTATTTCTTATGAAATCTTTTAGTAAGGAAAAAATTACAATAAGTGCCTATCTTTGTAGTCTCCACTATAGAGGCCTTATAAATACTTCTGACAAAAAAAAAACTCTATACCAGCCATCCTTATTAATGCTGCTAGAGTTTTTTTAAATTTTAATTTTATATTAATTAACACGGTGCTAATCTGATTGTTTTTTGTGACTTTTTTCTAACAGCAGCTTGATCGTAGCTAGCTAGGGTGAGATATTTTGTGATCTAGCTGTTGTACATAGAATGAGCAAAATTTGACGAAGGTATTCGTTTGCAAAATAAGACGAAAGGACAAAGTTTTGAGCCCTTAATTAACAACCGTATCTTGCAAGGCTATAAGTAAAATAGATATAAAGACCCACCAAAGTGAGGCAAAATTTCATGGGTGTTCTAGAAGTAAGGGCAGCTAAGAAAGGGGACATCATACGTACCCATAAAAATGTTACTAACAATTCTGATGCTTAGAATCTAAATGGTAATAGATAGTCGACAGATTATTAATTTATATGTCTTTTTAAATGTGTATATATTATAACGGGTATAAATTTGTTCTCATGAACTGTCATACATAGAAGATACGGTCACAAATCGCCTTGGATAGAGCAGATGACATTAAAAATTTATACTTTGCTCCCTTCTAAAACTTTCTAACTCCGCTACTGATAGTAAGTACAGCAATCAAACATCTCATAAGGTAATTAAAAGTGTAATGGAGTCCATCGGTCCTAGTTGGAATCTGATAGCCTAGCCAGTGGCCAACATCTGGAGATAATTAAGTTCTTGCCAAGGCTGATACATACATAATTTAATGATCACCTGCAGATAAGAACGTTACTCTCTTCCGAATTTGGACTGCAAAACCACTGTAGGTTCCCTCTATAAAACCTTTTTTGAGGTTTGTAAGAATACGTATATGATAAGACACCACCATGAACAGGGTTACAGGAGACTGATGGTGACTAACCCTGAAGCTAATCATAAGTTTGCACGGAATGGGTTCACGTTTAGGGAAGCAAATTCCAATACGACTTCACACGTACGTAAGAGCTTCCTACGTTTCAAAAGTCACGTGAACTCACGTGGGTCCCGGACTCCCAGTCTCACAACGATCGCCTAGCACGACAAGTTAATTAAACAAAGGAGACTGCGTGTGGGATGGACGACGGCCAAATCTGACGAGAATAATGGGATCCTCGCCGATCTTTTGTATGCTCTTGTTTATGAGATGAGAACCTTGGATTTTTCATATGAGGATGGAGTAGATTTTATAATTTTTTTCATCTTTTTATAACAAATAATATTTATTTTCATTTACACTTGAATGAGAACACATTAAGATCCAGAGAAAGAAGTTAAGAAGAACTAACCTCTCTGTTCTCTTGGAAACAGGGTGACTTATCCATCAAATAACATATTTATTTCCATCTTATATGAAATAGGGTATACAAAGATCTAAAAGAGGAGATTCAAAAGATCTCATCTCAAATCGGACATCAATTTGCTGGGCTAAAGCCTAAGACTTCTTTATAGTTAATACTACTTGATAAATTAATCTAACAGCCAATAAGATTTTGAGACTCACGAAAGCATTCAGCTTAGGGATCCAAATATATAATCCGGATCCCATACGTTTAACCTGAAGATTTTACTTTGTGAAGTGATTACTCTGAATCAATTACTCTACAATTGGCGGACTTTGAGCTTCTGCCTCTTAACATGTGAGTCACTAAAGTAATCTTGGTGCAATGATAAAGTTGTTCTATGCTAATTTAGAGGTCACAAATTCAAGTTTAAGGATACTTCTTTTATAAAAATAAAAATAAGATTATGTATAGTTGATTATTCCCATTTTACAGTCCTCGTTGGCAAAACTTTGTGGCGTTGGACTGTCTCATTTGAGCAACAGTATATTCAATTACCTCTGCAATAATCGTATCGGTAGTATTCCTTTTTCTCTCAATATAAGAAATTAAATTTGGAGTTAATGAAAAGATGATATATATGGTCTCCGAAAATCTGCATTCTACTTCAAAATAATTAGTGTCCTGCTTGGTGAGAGTACTAGTTTTGATATTGATATTTCTAATGTCTATAACATCGATATGAAAATTGACGTTGAAGGATTATAAAAGAGGACGACTAAAAGAGAAAGGAGACTTAAAAGGTGGGAAAGAGAAAGGGAAGGAAGTTCTTAAATTCAAACATATTTATAAGGTGAAACTCTTAATTAATTCATCATGGTAATCTACTTTATCAATGTATAAATATCAAAATTGATAAAACCTAATCAAACACCCATTAGGCTAAAAAATTACATAGGCATATCCTTACAGTTGGAAAAGATGGAATACCTAATACAAAGTAAGAAGAGGTTCCCAAAAAAAATAGACTATATTATACATCAAATCAAGCTTCACTTTTATGAATGTAGGGCAGTGAGCGTACGCTGTCATCTACGGCCTTTCTAATAATAACCTCAACTTGTGCACTTAACCTTGTTACCACTCTTCTCATTCTTTACTCTGAAATGACCATTGAAATATTAAACCTCCCTTAAGTTAACGTCATCGATTTCGTCGTCATTCTGGTCAAAAAATAAATAAATAAAAAGAAATCGTCGTCATGTTATGCCTACAAGCCGCCGCGACGCTTCAGTTTGTCATTTGGGCGACGTCTTTGATTCTTGGGGTGCGAAAGACTGGGGTTGAGGAAAAATTAAATAATTTAAAAAGAGCATTAGTGGGTCGGAATTTCTTTCCTTACTTTTCTTATCTTTAATAAGAAAGAGTCTAATACCGAAGTTTTTTTTTACAAAATCACAAGTAACAGTTAATGTACAACTTAAAAGAAAACTCAATCCCATTCAACCACGAGATGGATAAGAAAAGTGAGAAAGAATTTGATCATCTAAACATTCTCCATCTAAAAATTGTCCAAGAACTCACTCCTTATTTCTCAAAAAATAAGTCATCATTATTTCTTTTTCTCTATATCTCTTTTTATCCTCATAATTTATTCTTGCACACAAATTAAGAAAGACTAATTCGTTTGAAAAGAGTCAATGTGATAACGAAAATTGTGTACGAAGGATGCTGGTTTGATTGAGCTTTCAGACGCTATCTTTAGTGTGGATATGCTCTGAGCTCGTCTTCATAAGAATTCAAACGAGAAGATGAGATGAAGGGGACAACCATCCACTTGCTCTAATATTCTGAGAGCCCGATTCGGAAACTATTTTCCTAATAGGATAAATATTAAGTCTTTAATCAATCATATCTTGCATCCATGGTCAAGTATTTTAATAGTCAGGAAATATATTTTTAATACGAACCACCGTGATGGCGGCTTCAAAATATTGGAACAAGTGAGATGGCTGCGTGGTGGAAAAGCCAGGCCCAGCAGCGCTGCAGCGGCCTTTTTCGATACGACAAAACTCTATTAAGGGTTCCGTGATACGTATAGCTGTCCGTACGGGAAGGTGTATTTCTGAGTTCCCTAGAGGCTTGACAGTACTGACTAGATACAGTGCTCGCCTTTGGAACAGCCAAAGGTTTGAGATTTAGAAAGTGTTTGATAAATTAATTTGGCTTCGTTTGTTTGCATTTGTAAGGGAGATTTTAAGATTTCGACTTTTGGGAAAAGTTAAATGGTAAGTAGTAGAAATAAATGGGCATATATGCTATCAAGGTTTTAGATTCTCTCAAAAATAAGAAATTTTAAAAAAGAGATTTGCATCATTACATTCATCCTCCTCCACAGGAATCCTAAACGAACATAATAAAAAAATCACTCACTCACAAATTTGACTCATTAGTCAAAACATTCCATTAGTACAATTAAATTGATTCATATTTTTGTTCGTGAGGCATATTTGGCAGACTTCGGACTCATTGTTTGCTAGTGAGCCTCGGGTGAAGTCTTGCTTGCCATAGAAATGTGCTAGGCACATCGGAATCCTAAGCAAACATAACAAAAAAATCACTCACTCACAGATTTGACTCACTAGTCAAAACATTCCACTAGTACAAGTAAATTGGATTCATATTTTTGATCCTGAAGCGTATTTGGCAGACTTGACTCGTTGTTTGCTAGTGAGCTTCGGGTGCTAGCAAGTCCTGTTTGCCATAGAAATGTGCTACGCACACATTTCTCATGTAACACTCTCTCTCTCTCTCTCTCTCTATATATATATATATATATATATATATATATATATATATACTGGTGATACTTACAATGACTTTCAAGTAGGAGAAGTTCTAACATCGAGTTTTTTTTGTTCGAGATATTATGCACCGAACTTACAGTGACTTTCAAGTAGGAACATCGAGTTTTTTTGTTTGAGATATTATGCACCGAACATGAAATTTTCATCTAATTAAATGATAATGTTAGGCCAAATCCACCAATGAAGGAAATAATGTCACCTACTACACTCTTTGATAGTTGAACTTGTGACCTTCTCAAATGGAGAGATTATAAGGTGCCAACTGAGCTAGCTCCAATTGGTTGGTCGTGTAAGCTAGTCTCACGTCTAATTAGATCCATGACTTGTTTCATAACCTTGAATAATGAGGATCCCATATATAAAAAAACATACGATCACGATCCTTTTCATTTGAAGCACATTTCAGAAGGACTAAATTTGTATCTAATTACATTAATTCGTGTCATTTAAACACAGACAACCACATAATTTTACCAATAAAAAGGTAAAATTCTTCCGCCCCCTTCATCTACGGCACCAACACATCTTATGAACAGTCTGATAGAGGCTACGAAGAGAAATGGTATGGACCAAAAGTCATCATCCATGGTCGCCTTACTTGTGTAGGTATTGCAATATGAAATAATCAACGTATTAGAGATAGAATTCTATAGACCTTATTCTTTATGTGATAATGGGCGAATGAGAGAGCTTGCTCTCTTCCATTGTATTGTACGCATGTATATACAAGTACAAGAGCCCAAAACAGCGCAAGAGGCCAACATGCCAGCAAGTTGTACATATTAAATCTAGGCCTACTACTATATATACGTTAACCCCCCTCCCCCCCCCCCCCCCCCCCCCTCACGGTGGATCATAGACTGAGAGTTTGCCAACTGTGATTTCGTGAAAAGATTAACAAGCTGCTCACTAGAAGAGACATGATGGAGAGACAGATTATCAAAAAGATAGTGCTAATGAACAAAGTGTCAGTCAATTTCAATGTGCTTCGTTCGCTTATGGAAGACAGGATTACTAGCAAGCTGAAAGGTGCTTTGATTATCGCAGTAGAGAGGAGTCGGAGTGCTAAGTTCAATCCCAAAGGTATGAAGAAGACGTCGTAGCCAACTAACCTCAGCATAAGTGTCAGTCATAACTCGATACTTTGCTTTAGTGCTAGAGCGAGAGACAACTGATTGTTTTTTGATGTGGTGGGAAATGAGAGGAAGAACCCAGGAAGATGCAGAACTCGGTGATAGAACGACGATCGGTGGGGTCTCCAATCCAATCAGCATCAGTATAGGCATGGAGTTCTAGTGAGGAAGTGGAAGACAAAAGGAGAGAGTGACGAATAATGCCACGCAAATATTGGAGTACTCGTAAAAGAGCAGCATAATGGACAGAGGTAGGTGCACTAACACACTGACTCAGGACATGCACAACATGTGCGATGTCAGGGCGTGAGATGGTGCGGTCGACTAATTCCTAGTTTTGTTCATTTAACACTATTAACTATTATTGTTGCCCATGGCCCATCGCCTACGGTTCTCTCAAATAAACATTAAACAGGACTTGTGAAATCATGCTGATCTTATAAAAATAGTGGTTAATAGTGTCCACCTCAGCGAGACCTGACCTGGCACGACGACTCTCAGGGCCTCACCTGCATGGCTCCATGGATTGTCCACCTCAGTGGGACCTGACCTGGCACGACGACTCTCGGGGCCTCACCCACATGGCTCCATGGATTGTCCACCTCAGCAGGACTCATACGCCTCATCCAACCACTGAGAGAGGAGCACGTACGTGTCAGGAAGATAAGTTCGTCGGCCCTCAGAAGTCGACCCCAATATAAAAAGCCCTTGTTCAACAGTTCCAGGTACACTCTAAGAACTCATCAATGTAAAAACTCAAGTCCCCATGGGAGGCCAGAAGTAGACGAAAGTTTGAAAAAGATATTTACGAGTACCATCAGTTCGAAGAACTTTTATACTACAATAGAAATGATTGTACACCATCTTAATGAACTGGCAATAAACGGATAAAAGGTTAGACCGCCTATAAAGTAGATAAACCCATGTAAAACGAGTGCAATCATCTACAAAACTGATGTAATATAAGAAACCAGTCATAGACGGAAGAGGTGAAGAACTCCAAATGTCAGAATGTACTTAATCAAAAGGATAAGCAGAAACAGATTCATGTGAAGAAAATGGAAGAGCTGTATGTTTGGCAGACTAACAACCCTCACAATAAGACAAAGAAAAAGACGTACTAGGACCTAAGACACCAGACTGAAAAAGAGACCGAAGTCGAGCTACAGACAGATGACCCATACGACGATGCCATAGAGTAGCAGAGGTAGAAGGACATCCCGAAGATGACGACCAGCAAGTGCAGACACGAGGAAGATGCAACGTGTCCGAGTAATAGAGGTCACCCTTTCTATGACCTGTTCAAATCCTCTGGGCAATACGTAGATCTTGCATATCACAAGAAGAAGAAGTGAATGAGTTACGGTATCCTGAATCAATTAGACTACTAACAAAGACAAGATTTATAGGTAGGTGAGGAACATGAAGGAGAGAAGAGAGGGTGAGACGACCAAAGGGGTTACAGTGGGTGGTGACGGAGCCACACTTGGAGATGGAAAGAGGGGTACCGTCTACAGTGTGGATTCCAAGGTGTGGTGGAATAGGAGAACAATTAACAAGAATGAATCTATCAGAAGTCATGTGGTGAGAAGTCCCAGAGTCTAGGCTTTAGTCAGAAGTAGTACCCGTAGTGATAGATAGAGCGGAAGGGTTTAGAGAAGAACCACCGGTCTGCAGAAACTACTGAATAATACAAGAGTTATAGATAGAGCGGCGGGGCAGGAAGGACCCTACAAGAAAGGGAAGCGGGGCAGCACGTCAAAGAACATTGCTGGAGGGCACAGGCAAGGAGGACCCAACAACCGAGGAGGTAGATCTCGTAGTGACAGAGAAGGGAGAAGCACCCTAGGAAACCTAGCTCTGATGCCATGTGACAATAGGTGAATGGTGAATGAAAGAGCTTGCTCTTCTCCATTATATTGTATGCATAATACAAGAGTCAATAAGACAAGAGGCCAGCAAGCCAGCAAGCAATACATACTAAATATAGGCCTGCTATTATATATACGTTAACACTCTAAAATAGTGTACCTCTGCATACAGAGAACAACATGAATAAGTTGAAGTCTCATGCTTATCTTTTTTAGTAAAGGGATTGATTTCACCTGTATTTTTTATGATTAAAGATGCGTTCTAATTCAAAGAATGGAGTCCATTGCATTCATCTAGACGACTCTCCTTATTTGGAATCTGTGTACGGCTCTTCTTTTGAAAATTTTGCCTTAGTTCTTCTCATGCATTTGCCTCTCTCCATCACATAATTATTCTGTTTTATCACACGCTGGCTTCTCGTCCGGCCTGGATATATAATACCGATGAGAGAAACAAGCCTCTATGGCAAGTTTTTTTATTGTCTAAGAAGTAACATTTATGGGAAGAGTAACTTTAGAAAAAAAATTATATGAAGAGTACACATATACTGCGAGTTTGAACCTTTTGCGCGGTCTCTGGTTCCGACGATTTTTATGCATGTATAACTTACTTTGTGAGATCATATTTATATGAAGTACTATTGATAAGTCATTAACTAATCTTTTAGCCGTTTTATCATACGAGTTCATATAACGAATGTATGCAATACATAATTCGTTCGTATATATATCCACAGGGTCAGAAATATTGAAAATGTCTTTTCTTAACAAATTTTACATATAATCCTCGATCATTATTCGAAACATGTATGATACCAAGGTAATTAATTGTCATTGGGGGGACTAAGCTCCAGAGGAATAATGGCATGGTTTGCCTTCTGCGTTGGCACTATACATATGGAACATCGCACTACTACGATCAACATCAACTAAAGGGAGCCTTTCCATTTCTCGTCCATTAGAAGGAACATATATATGATTAGGGATGTAAATGGTATCTAAGAATCTGTTTATTTGATCATTTCTGAAGCTTAAAGATCATAAAAAGATATATAGTTTAAAAGATAAGGATAAGAATACTATCTATATCCAAATGATTTAAGATACGGAAAATAATATACTTTTTTTCGAGTCAGATTATCTGGGTATTTGTTTGTTTTCTTTTACTCATCTTACCTATTAATTATATCTTATTTAAAATTCTCATTTTTAAATAAAATCTTCAATCATACCTATATAATTACATGTCCTATTAAATCCTCTTCCTCATTCACAAGTTTACAAGATTCATTCTTCACAAATGTCACGTGATTTACAAGTAAATTTATAATAATTACTTAAAAAAAACTTTGTAGTATTCTTTTATTCCGTATAAAAGTCATAGAAGATTAAACTTATACCGACACATAATATTATCCGATAATTTAACCTTTGTGTATTCATTTCCAACACTTTTAAAGGATAAAGATAAGAAGACACATTTTTTAAAGGATAAGATAGAAATACATATATTGTTTGAAAGTTAAGAATGAGAATGGAACCAACATTAGACTCAATATGTATCCTTTTACATCCCTATATATAATCTTGTTTGTTGGGCCTGTCTAGATCTCCTTCTCTAAGATTCCCAAAATTATTGCACCCTCAATTATTGCCGCATCACCTTTAGCCGGCGTTGTCAGACCAGGTGGGCCGCCTTCCACAACACACAGCTTTCAGGCCCAGAGAGGGATGGATAAGCCACACGGTGAAGGGCGGCACACGAGTCGAAATTTATTTTTGGAATTTGGATCGCTAGAAATTAAATGAAATGAAGGATGATCAGATGCTTTGAAGTTTATTTTTCGAAAAACAAAATTCTCCACATAAACCCTTAAAACATTACATATTTGTGATAAACCTCCCTGCATAATGAGCATGTATGTATATATAGAGAGAGAAAGAGAGAATCTCTCTCTCCAGCACCCGAATATAGAAGTAGGGGGGCCAGATCCACTGCTCCTCTCTCTCCACCGCCACATTGTGGCAGCAGGTGAGTGCCACTTACTGTACTAGCAGTCGGTGTTTTTAATCGACTATTTTTTGAAAATCTTTTGTAGTCTTAACCCGACCTATATGATTATAAAAGTTTGGATGACCCAAAAAAAAGATTAATTATATGATCATGACATAATGAGACTAAACAATTTTTTTAAAAAAAAATTAAAAAAACACCGGCCACCGGTGCAACAAGTTATCTTCTTATATATAATGAGAGTAATGTTAGATTAATTTGTGTTGCAGTGAGAGAGAGAGAGATGGGGGCAACGGTTACAGTGTGTTGCAGACTTTACATGGGGCTAATATACCCGCTTCCATGTATTAAAAAATAAAAAATATCATAAATTTTAAATATTCAATTACCATCTTTAAGATTTTTCTTCCATTCTTTAGGGTTTAAATTTTATCGTCCGATCATGAAACTCAATCGCAACTATCCAATTAGGTGTACACAAAAAGATTATTAATTTTTTTTTTATATTTGAAGTACGTAAGTGGTAGAAACTTAAAAACAAATAAAAATTAAAAGGCTAAAAGGCATATATACACACATACTTCAAGTACTTTATATGAGCTAGTACGTGTCCATATTGTTAAAGATTTTTTTTCTATTTTTGAAACAAAGTCTATTAGCATTTATAAGAATATGTTCATTTTTTAACATATTTACAAGATTTGTCTTAAAAGGCAAATATAATGAGAGTAATGTTAGATCTAGCTAGGTGTCCTCGTCTAGAAGACCTGTGTTAATTTGGACACCGTACGTACCATGCCTAGAGGATGCCACAATCATCGGTTCCACCTTAGAGAAAACCATTTCTCAAACACGTGCTACATTGTCTTGGCCGGAGAAGGGATTCATGTTCTCAAATTAATCTCTAACCTTAACTTTCACCAGCTAGCCTTGCGGAGGTACGTACGAACCTGACACTTTCAGTTCTATTCTGGACAAATATATATATTTTAATTTCCATTCATATGTGTATATATATATATATATACAAAGGAACCAGAGATATAGAAAGTATTTGGAAGTTAGAATGATCATTACCATCCAATTGCCTGCAGTGTCTTCAAAATGTTGAAATTAAAGGCTTCACAGGACGAAGTGATGAGCGTGATCGAGTTCATGAAGTTTCTGAGAGTGAATGCGAAGAATTTAAAGAAAGTGAGTACCACCTCATCTGGAGGCAGCTCTTGCTCTTTGGACGATTGGTGAACGTCTTTGGCATTATCAACATTTTTAATGTTGACCGGCCCCGGAAGAAGGCAATCAGGTTCGTAATTCTTAGTAATGAAGACGTGGCGGATCCACAAATTTTGTCTAATGGGTCACTCAGACATTAAGTCATATAAGTATGATTGGGTCAGAAAGATCTTGGGCTAAGTTATATAGGATCTTAAGTTGAATCAAGGAGATCCTGAGCTAAGTGAGTACGGTCTCGGACTACATCATGTTGGACCGAACCAATGAACTTGACAAAATCCAGTGGGATCCTAAGACCTCCTAAATTAACGTTGAATCCGTCCCTGGCTCCTGATCTCGTCTTACATTGATAAAAATTTGTTGATTTGGTGGAAACCTACAAAAATAGAAAAACAGTTGGGGGCCTCAAAATCTTCTGATGCTAAAGTTAATCGCTGGAACTAGAGATGAAGAGTTTTGGCTCTAAAGTGGTAGAAGTTCCGTACTTGCTTCTGACATCCTTATTACTATTTAGACAACATCTTTTGGTAGGGTTTAATCCAAGGGCCGCGTCCATCCATTACTGGATTGTGGCTCTCTAATGTGGTTGCAATCCCAGTATGGAGTCATGACTCTTTGATTTTGGCCTATTTTCCGGGTGTCATGGAATTATTTCTCATTAGTAATATTTGCTGCACCGGCAGTGGAAAAAATTGAGTTTGATTGAATTTTCTAACCTCACTCAATTATTTGGACAGGTCACATGAGTTTTTTTTTTTTTGAAGGGATCCAGAGGTCGATTATGTACAACTATTTACAAGTGACCGAAATTCTAATCGAGAATCCGAGATAATCCTCCAAAGATGGAGATAATTCCGACTCGGTCGAAAGATCTGTCTAATTAGGCGACATTTCTAGGTCCGTCTGATTTCTGGGAAAATAATCCCACAGACTAGGGGATAAATATCCCAACAACACCTAGGGGGCTGCATGGCTGGGGATTTTTAGGCCCAACCAGATTCGAACCTGAGACCTCCTTTTTACAAGGGAGGTGGGTGAACCAACTGCCCTAGACAACTGGTTCGGTCACCCTCACCCCATTAAATGTGTGCACATGGACGCATGTGGGAAGGTCGTATTAAAAAAATAAAAAAAATTACCGATCAAATAACTTCTCAAAAATATAGACTATACTGTCAGAATATGATTACGCTCTTAAAAAATAGTTTGATAAATAATTTTTATTTTTCAAAATTCAACTCCCCCGTAACCATCTTTGCACCTCTGCGGGTACGGCAATTGTTACTATTACTCATTCCCCGTAATTGCATACAGAAGTTACAATCACGAAGTGTAATCCAATTTCTAGAATTTCGGACCATATATATTTAACGTGTACTTCGATAATGATCAATTCCCTAGTGAAAAATGTCTCCTGGAGTGAATGGCTGGGTTCCTCGTCCTACTGTTGTAGGATGCTGAGAAGGTCAAGTAATTGATGGTTGATCTGTCTTCTATCTTCTGCCTAGGACAAAGTCTTTTTTTTTTTTTTTGGTCAAATGGTACAGTGGCTAGGTATATACAGATATTTACAGGTGACCAGGGATTGATCACTGAGATGTCCTCTAGAATTGGAGATAATTTTGCACTTGGTCGAGAATTCCGCCTAACTAGACGAGCGATCCAGGTCCGCCCAATTTTTCGGAAAAGTAATCCCACGGACAAAGAGATAAAGATCCCAACAACTCAATTTATAGGGGGTATGATTAGAGAGTTTTTAAGCTCCAAGAACCTGAGACCTCCCATTTGAGAGGCAAGAAGTGAACCAACTGCCCTAGTCCGAACCATCTCATGAGCTTGCCATGATGTTGTTATGTGTCTAATCGGGTTCAGCATGGTCTAGTTCGTCTTCACCCACTTCGATAAGAAAATTGAAATTATTTTGGTGAGAACTTGGATATATAGCGGCTAGTTCAATAGTTTTTTGTCTCATATCGGAGACAAGTGCGTCGTCATATGATCGTTAATAAAAAAATTCATGAGGCAATAAGAATCATATGCCAATATCATCATAATGTAATCAAATGTTGATTACATAACTATACTAAAGCCTATCAAATGGATAGGTAAGATAACAACTCTCAAGATCCAAAAATTGCATAATTTCTCAATGATGACCCATTGCATGAATCTATTAAATGGAAAAGAAAGGCTTAATTCTATCTAAGGATAACTAAGTTCACCAAGAAGTTGCACAAACGAAAGGTTAGAATCCGTTCCCAAATTAAGCTTCTGAAAAAGTTGGCAAACAAAATAAATTCTTGTGACTTAATACACATTTAAAACCTACGCATGTATTAAACATATAGCAGAATTTTTAAATTACAATATTATACATGTGCACATGACAAAGGTGTTCACACATAAAGCTTATGACA
Organism: Zantedeschia hybrid cultivar; assembly: GCA_030544215.1. Lineage (NCBI taxonomy): Eukaryota > Viridiplantae > Streptophyta > Magnoliopsida > Alismatales > Araceae > Zantedeschia > Zantedeschia hybrid cultivar. The sequence goes on along the minus strand of JARZZO010000002.1, from coordinate 17,421,525 downwards.
CAAGAAGACATCTAAGCACGGTCACAAACTTTTAAATATGAAACATATGGTTTCATAGTCTTTGTGCATATTTTCATTTTAAATCTTATGTTTCATCTTACATATGTTTAGTACGTAAGTCTATATCACATAAGTAACTTCTAACATACTTAAGGGTCAAAAACATATCACATAAACATATAAACATATCTCACATGGTTGAAATCAAATTAAACATATCTTTATCATTTTTACTATGCATTTCATGTCATATATCAAGCCACAAGCTTATTAAATTAGATCATGTGCTTATCAAATTAGAGAAAATAAAAATAAAATAAAATAAAATGAAAATTATCCCCCTCCCAATGTTAAAATAAAATAAAAATTATTAAAAAATTTAAAATATGTAAATACTCTCCTTTAGGTTTGTTTCATCGCATGCGCCTTAATTTTCAATGTCTCATCGAAAAACTCAACCATAATCATCCAATTGAATGCATCTTTCATTGGAATCAAAACTAAAACTCCAATGAATAAGATCAACCTTAAGAGTTAATATAACTAATTTTTTATTTTTATACTACTTTTTAATAGATTGCTGGTGAGACAGAGAACACTGCCTGCGATGCACGGCTGCAAGCTCCTTCTTGGGAGCCGCGAGGATGTCATTGTGGGGGGCAGCTCCAATGCACAAATATTGTTGTAGTTACCTCTGGCCATAGCTTTCTCGTCAGTTGCCATAGATTGCACTAATCTAATGAAATCTGCTTGGTATATATATATTCCCACTTATCTGATCTGGTTTCCACGATGAGCTTTGTATCAAGAATGATTAAGATGAGGCCCGCAACAGAAGAAATGAGTCTTTAATTAGTTTTGAATTAAGTCGAAACTCTCTGAATAATTTTACTTTTTCTCTAATTTAAGAAGTTCTAATTTAAAATTTTTAATTGAAAATCAAAGAACAATCAAAATATTGTGAAAATAACTTTTAACACGTATCTTTTTTTCTCTCAAAATAATTATAATTTTTTTTAAAATACATCCAAATAAAAGTTATATCAAACACAAACTTAACTATTTTCTAATTTATAATCGTGTGGCGCAGCATTGAGCAACACAATTTCCTCTTCAACCGCAAAAGTGCATGCTGATGGTTTAGCAATTTCTGAACAAAATTATAAATTAAAAAGTAGTTACTGCCATCTCTCAGAAGCCTATAGTCCAATGGCTGGGCATTGAGTCGTCTGTTGTAAAGCATAGGAATGAAGTCCAGCTACAAGCAAATGATCCCCGGCATTTGAGGTTTTCTTTTTCTGCACACAGCATCAGACCTACCACCTTAAGATGTCAACACTTCAATAAAATATTAGTGTCTTACCACCTTAACAATATAACGAGGTTGTTTGATTGCTATATAATTCAAAATATTAATAACACCTTTGAATTGATGGAAATAATACTTTTACTCAAGTGTTTAGTTATCTCTATCACTATCGATACTTACAGACTAACAAAATTCATGATTCTATTAAATTTAATACAAGTTCTTACGTGCGTTAAACTTGCTAATGGGGTGTTTGGTTGCATTATAACAAGCCTTTTATTTATAAAAATATATTTTTAAAGCAAAAATTCGAGTGTTTGGCAGGGTTTATCAAAATATATTTTGATGAAATCCTCCCTCATTAATCATGATAAGTAAAAAAACAGCCCCTCCCTTTTTTTTTTTTTATCACGCAGGTCTCTAAGTCCTCGACCCAAACTTTTGAGTTCGGATCTCCTCAGTAGGAGGTTGGTCCCAACTCCAGCAGTAGCCAATCGTATCCTGCCACCTGTAATAACTTGCCTTTTTTTACCTGGAAACCTCTTTTCTCACGAGCTGCAACCGGTTGCCATCCACCTAAACAGGTTGCCGGTCACGCTCGCCTCTTCCCGCTCTCTCCTCTGCTCCTCTTTAAACCCTGCGGTTTTATACGTCCATTCACCGTCTCTTCAGCCTCTCTCATCTCCTGCTCTCCAACCGAGCTGGGACGAATCGAACTCCCTTCTCTTTCTCCTCAACTCTGGCCACCACCGACCTCTGTCATCTCCCCTTCCTCCCCAGCTCCTTTACCTCTCTCCCTTCCTCTGCTCGTGCGTGCTGGTTCCCGGCAAGGAGAAGACGTCTGCCGCCCTTCTCGACGCACAAGCACCCTGCCGCTCCTCTCTCCCTTCCTCTACTCGTACGTGCTGGTTCCCGGCGAGGAGAAGACGTGTGCCGCCCTTCTCGACGCACAAGCTCCTTGCCGCCCCTCTCTCCCTTCCTCTACTCGTGTGTGCTGGTTCCCGACGAAGAGACGTGCCGCCCCTCTCTATCTAGTTCCTGGACGGAGAAGTGTGTTCTCGACAGAGAAGACGTGTGCCGTCCCGTGCCGTCCCTTCCTCTACTCGCTGGTATGGTTTTCCTCTAACCTTCTCTATTTCCTTCTCCTCTGTGATCCTTCACTGCAAGGCCTGGTTACCAGCCAGGTTCAGGTTGCCCCGTGCCGTCTCTTCCTCTGCTCGTAGGTATGTTTTTTCCCTATCATTCTCTATTTCCTTCTCCTCTGTGATCCCTCACTGTAAGGCCTGGTTACCATCCACGCCTACCAGCAGATAGATTACTCATTTTATATGCTTGAAAAATGAGGTCAAGAGAAAATTAGGTTCCACTTAAGGGAAGATTAGGTTGCTTCTACTTTCTTGAGTTGAAATCTAGATATAAATCACCGTATCTATTAGGTGAAATTCAATTATTCCCATGTTTTATGTTAACACAACTATTGGTCTTATCCCAATCCTAAATAATTCGAAATTAAAGATAAATACTTAGAATGACATTTTTAACATGATTTATTTTTATCCTCACTTAAATTATCTCCATATCAGCTGGCATGACCCAAGGACAGGCTTGGCATCATAATAAGAGAGGGATAAGGATGATTGGTCCTCATTTCTTATTTGGCATCAATTAGGTTTCACCTAAAATCAGAGATAACATGCAAGAAATAAGGGAGTAAGCTATTCTTCTTTATCGCCAATTTTACGATTAAAGATTGAGATAAGTTGGTTGATCAAAATGATAGAAGGACTTATTTCTAACTCATTTTCTCCTGATATTCCTTTTTACACTAAAAACATGCTTTGATATCATTACTTTGATATCTGAGGGGGTCCAGTTTCGGCCCATTTACTGTCGAGGTATGTTGGATATTTCTGCCAGCAAACCCATGTGACTAAGTTTGCCCTTGCGAGTGAGAGACATCCTTGTTACACTATCATGTACGGACGAAGGTTTTCTCCTCGTTTTCTTCCTATTGTAAAGTGCATAAACTCCTTGAAATATATAATAAATGGGATATCAACATCGTGATTAAACAAATCACTCTTAGGCATTGTAGGCTTCAAAACAAATTAAGCTTTGGATTATACTTCTTTAAAGTAATTGAAAAACATTGATTAACCTTTGTTGGTCCTTTACTGAAGTACATTTTTGTATTGCCATGATGTTCTGTCAAGACAACGTCCCATTTGAAAGCATGCCCCTTTCCCAGCTTTATGATAATTGCCTTGCTTTATGCTCTTTAGATGTGCATGTGAATTATAATGTAATCCCTTTAGATGTGGATGTGGATCTATATGTCATTTTTTTTTTACATGTGCAGATGTGTATGTGCTACTTATCAAGGTATCTGTGTAGGTATGTATTCGATTTTGTTTATGTATATGTAGATTTTCTTTTTGTCAGACTATATTACTCTTTTAGTATATGAAACTGGCAACCCCAGTGCGTAGAGGTTTACCTCCGCCTAGTACCAACGGATAATATATAAGTAGGTGGATAAATACAGAAAGATGTGCATGTGAATTATAATGTAATCTCTTTAGATGTGGACGTGGATCTATATGTCTTTTTTTTTTGACATGTGCAGATGTGGATATGCTACTTATCTAGGTATCTGTGTAGGTATGTATCCGATCTTGTTTATGTACATGTAAATTTTATTTTTTTAGACTATATTACTCTTTTGGTATATGAAACTGTCAACTCCAGTGCGTAGAGGTTTACCTCCGCCTAGTACCAACGGGTAATATATAAGTAGGTGGATATATACTTATGGATGTGAAGTGCATGTGAATGATAATGTAATCTCTTTAGATGTGGACGTGGATCTATATGTCATTTCTTTTTGACATGTGCAGATGTGGATGTGCTATTTATCTAGGTATGTGTGTAGGTATCTATATGTCTAGTTATCACTTATCTATTTGATTCTGTTTATGGACATGTAGATTTTCTTTTTGTCAGACCATATTAGTCTTTTGGTATATGAAACTGGCCACCCCAGGGCGTAGAGGTTTACCTCCGCCTAGTACCAACGGGTAATATATAAGTAGGTGGATATATAATTGTGGATGTGCATGTGAATCATAATATAATCTCTTTAGATGTGGAAGTGGATCTATATGTCATTTTTTTTTGACATGTGCAGATGTGGATGTGCTATTTATCTAGGCATGTGTGTAGGTATCTATCTGTCTAGCTATCACTTATCTATCTGATTTTGTTTATGGACATGTATATTTTCTTTTTGTCAGACTATATTACTCTTTAGGTATATGAAACTGGCAACCCCAGTGCGTAGAGGTTTACCTCCGCCTAGTACCAACGGGTAATATATAAGTAGGTGGATATATACTTGTGGATGTGCATGAGAATCATAATGTAATCTCTTTAGATGTGGACGTGGATCTATATGTCATTTTTTTTTGACATGTGCAGATGTGGATGTGCTATTTATCTAGGTATGTGTGTAGGTATCCATCTATCTAGCTATCACTTATCTATTTGATTTTATTTATGGACATGTAGATTTTCTTTTTATCAGACTATATTACTCTTAAGGTATATGAAACTGGTAACCCCACTGCGTAGAGGTTTATCTCCGCCTAGTACCAACGGGTAATACATAAGTAGGTGGATATATATTTGTGGATGTGCATGTGAATCATAATGTAATCTCTTTAGATGGGGAAGTGGATCTATATGTCATTTTTTTTTGACATGTGCAGATGTGGATTTGCTACTTATCTAGGTATCTATGTAGGTATGTATTAGATTTTCTTTATGTACATGTAAATTTTATTTTTTTGGACTATATTACTCTTTTGGTATATGAAACTGGCAACCCAGTACGTAGAGGTATACCTCTGACTAGTACCAACGGGTAATATATAAGTAGGTGGATATATACTTATGGATGTGATGTGCATGTGAATGATAATGTAATCTCTTTAGATGTGGACGTGGATCTATATGTCATTTCTTATTGACATGTGCAGATGTGGATGTGCTATTTATCTAGGTATGGGTGTAGGTATCTATCTGTCTAGCTATCACTTATCGATTTGATTTTGTTTATGGACATGTAGATTTTCTTTTTTGAGACTATATTACTCTTTTGGTATATGAAACTGGCAACCCCAGTGCGTAGAGGTTTACCTCCGCGTAGTACCAGCAGGTAATATATAAGTAGGTGGATATATACAGAAAGATGTGCATGTGAATGATAATGTAATCTCTTTAGATGTGGACGTAGATCTATATGTCATTTCTTTTTGACATGTGCAGATGTGGATGTCTTATTTATCTAGGTATATGTGTAGGTATCTATCTCTCTAGCTATCACTTATCTATTTGATTTTGTTTATGGACATGTAGATTTTCTTTTTGTCAGACTATATTACTCTTTTGGTATATGAAACTGGGAACCCCAGTGTGTAGAGGTTTACCTCTGCCTAGTACCAGCGGGTAATATATAAGTAGGTGGATATATACAGGAAGATGTGCATGTGAATTATAATGTAATCTCTTTAGATGTGGATGTGCTATTTATCTAGGTATGTGTGTAGGTATCCATTTGTCTAGCTATCACTTATCTATCTGATTTTGTTTATGGACATGTAGATTTTCTTTTTGTCAGACTACATTACTCTTTAGGTATATGAAACTGGCAACTCCAGTGCGTAGAGGTTTACCTCCGCCTAGTACCAACGGGTAATGCATAAGTGGGTGGATATATACTTGTGGATGTGCATGTGAATCATAATGTAATCTCTTTAGATGTGGAAGTCGATCTATATGTCATTTTTTTTTTAACATGTGCAGGTGTGAATGTGCTATTTATCTAGGTATCTGTGTAGGTATGTATCTGATTTTGTTTATGTACATGTAAATTTTATTTTTTTGGATTATATTACTCTTTTGGTATATGAAACTGGCAAACCAGTGCGTAGAGGTGTACCTCCGCCTAGTACCAGCGGGTAATATATAACTAGGTGGATATATACTTATGGATGTGATGTGCATGTGAATGATAATGTAATCTCTTTAGATGTGGACGTGGATCTATATGTCATTTCTTTTTGACATGTGCAGATGTGGATGTGCTATTTATCAAGGTATGGGTGTAGGTATCTATCTGTCTAGCTATCACTTATCTATTTGATTTTGTTTATGGACATGTAGATTTTCTTTTTGTCAGACTATATTACTCTTTTGATATATGAAACTGGCAATCCCAGTGCGTAGAGGTTTACCTCCGCCTATTTCCAACGGGTAATACATAAGTAGGTGGATATGTACTTGTGGATGTGCATGTGAATCATAATGTAATCTCTTTAGATGTGGACGTGGATCTATATGTCATTTTTTTTTGGCATGTGCAGATGTGGATGTGCTATTTATCTAGGTATGTGTGTAGGTATCTATCTGTCTAGCTATCACTTATCTATCTGATTTTGTTTATGGACATATTGATTTTCTTTTTGTCAGACTATATTACTCTTTTGGTATATGAAACTGGCAACCCCAGTGCGTAGAGGTTTACCTCCGCGTAGTACCAGCGAGTAATATATAAGAAGGTGGATATATACAGAAAGATGTGCATGTGAATGATAATGTAATCTCTTTAGATGTGGACATGGATCTATATGTCATTTCTTTTTGACATGTGCAGATGTGGATGTGCTATTTATCTAGGTATATGTGTAGGTATCTATCTGTGTAGCTATCACTTATCTATCTTATTTTGTTTATGGGCATGTAGATTTTCTTTTTTTTAGACTATATTACTCTTTTGGTATATGAAATTGGCAACCCCAGTGTGTAGAGGTTTACCTCCGCCTAGTACCAGCGGGTAATATATAAGTTGGTGGATATATACAGAAAGATGTGCATGTGAATTATAATGTAATCTCTTTAGATGTGGACGGGGATCTATATGTAATTTTTTTTTGCGATGTGCAGATGTGGATGTGCTACTTATCTAGGTATCTGTGTAGGTATGTATCCGATTTTGTTTATGTATATGTAAATTTTGTTTTTTTAGACTATATTACTCTTTTGGTATATGAAACTGGCAACTCTAGTGCGTAGAGGTTTACTTCCGCCTAGTACCATCGGGTAATATATAAGTAGGTGGATATATACAGAAAGATGTGCATGTGAATTATAATGTAATCTCTTTAGATGTGGACGTGGATCTATATGTCATTTTTTTTTGACATGTGTAGATGTGGATGTGCTACTTATCTAGGTATCTGTGTAGGTATGTATCCGATTTTGTTTATGTACATGTAAATTTCATTTTTTTAGACTATATTACTCTTTTGATATATGAAACTGGCAACCCCGGTGCGTAGTGGTTTACCTCCGCCTAGTACCAACGGGTAATATATAAGTAGGTGGATATATACTTATGGATGTGATGTGCATGTGAATGATAATGTAATCTCTTTAGATGTGGACGTAGATCTATATGTCATTTCTTTTTGACATGTGCAGATGTGGATGTGCTATTTATCTAGGTATGTGTGTAGGTATCTATCTGTCTAGCTATCACTTATCTATTTGATTTTGTTTATGGACATGTAGAGTTTCTTTTTGTCAGACTATATTACCCATTTGGTATATGAACTGGCAACCCCAATGCGTAGAGGTTTACCTCCGCGTAGTACCAGCGGGTAATATATAAGTAGGTGGATATATACAGAAAGATGTGCATGTGAATGAAAATGTAATCTCTTTAGATGTGGACGTGGATCTATATGTCATTTCTTTTTGACATGTGCAGATATGGATGTGCTATTTATCTAGGTATATGTATATGTATCTATCTGTCTAGCTATCACTTATCTATCTGATTTTGTTTATGGACATGTAGATTTTCTTTTTATCAGACTATATTACTCTTTTGGTATATGAAACTATCAACCCCAGTGCGTAGAGATTTACCTCCGCCTACTACCAGCGGATAATATATAAGTAGGTGGATATATATAGAAAGATGTGTATGTGAATTATAATGTAATCTTTTTAGATGTGGACGTGGATCTGTATGTCATTTTTTTTTGACATGTGCAGATGTGGATGTGCTACTTATCTAGGTATATGTGTAGGTATTTATCCGATTTTGTTTATGTGCATATAAATTTATTTTTTTAGACTATATTACTCTTTTGGTATATGAAACTGGCAACCCCAGTGCGTAGAGGTTTACCACTGCCTAGTACCAGCGGGCAATATATAAGTAGTTGGATATATACAGAAAGATGTGCATGTAAATTATAATGTAATCTCTTTAGATGTGGACGTGGATCTATATGTCATTTTTTTTTTACATTTGCAGGTGTGGATGCGCTACTTATCTAGATATCTGTGTAGGTATGTATCCGACTTTGTTTATGTACATGTAAATTTTGTTTTTTTAGACTATATTATTCTTTTGGTATATGAAACTGACAACCCCAGTGCGTAGAGGTTTACCTCCGCGTAGTACCAACGGGTAATATATAAGTAGGTGGATATATACTTATGGACGTGATGTGCATGTAAATGATAATGTAATATCTTTAGATGTAGACGAGGATCTATTTGTCATTTCTTTTTGACATCTGTAGATGTGGATGAGCTATTTATCCAGGTATGTGTGTAGGTATCTATCGGACAAGCTATCACTTATCTATTTGATTTTGTTTATGGACATGTAGATTTTCTTTTCGTCAGACTATATTACTCTTTTGGTATATGAAACTGGCAACCCCAGTGCGTAGAGGTTAACCTCCGCCTAGTAACAACGGGTAATATATAAGTAGGTGGATATATACTTGTGGATGTGCGTGTGAATCATAATGTAATCTCTTTAGATGTGGACGTGGATCTATATGTCATTTTTTTTTGACATGTGCAGATGTGGATGTGCAACTTATATAGGTATGTGTGTAGGTATGTATCCGATTTTGTTTATGTACATGTAAATATTGTTTTTTTAGACTATATTACTCTTTTGGTATATGAAACTGGCAACCCCAGTGCGTAGAGGTTTACCTCCGCTTAGTACCAACGGGTAATATATAAGTAGGTGTATATATACTTATGGATGTGATGTGCATGTAAATGATAATGTAATCTTTTTCGATGTGGACGTAGATCTCTAAGTCATTTCTTTTTGACATGTGCAGATGTGGATGTGCTATTTATCTGGGTATGTGTGTAGGTATCTATCTGTCTAGTTATCACTTATCTATCTGATTTTGTTTATGGACATGTAGAGTTTCTTTTTGTCAGACTATATTACCCATTTGGTATATGAAACTGGCAACCCAAATGCGTAGAGGTTTACCTTCGCGTAGTACCAGCGGGTAATATATAAGTAGGTGGATATATACAGAAAGATGTGCATGTGAATGATAATGTAATCTCTTTAGATGTAGACGTGGATCTATATGTCATTTCTTTTTGACATGTGCAGATGTGGATGTGCTATTTATCTAGGTATGTGTGTAGGTATCTATCGGTCTAGCTATCACTTATCTATTTGATTTTGTTTATGGACATGTAGATTTTATTTTCGTCAGACTATATTACTCTTTTGGTTTATGAAACTGGCAACCCAGTGCGTAGAGGTTTACCTCCGCCTAGTACCAACGGGTAATACATAAGTAGGTGGATATATACTTGTGGATGTGCATGTGAATCATAATGTAATCTATTTAGATGTGGACGTAGATCTATATGTCATTTTTTTTTGACATGTGCAGATGTGGATGTGCTACTTATCTAGGTATGTGTGTAGGTCTGTATCCGATTTTGTTTATGTACATGTAAATTTTATTTTTTTATACTATATTATTCTTTTGGTATATGAAACTGGCAACCCCAGTGCGTAGAGGTTTACCTCCGCCTAGTACCAGCGGACAATATATAAGTAGGTGGATATATACAGAAAGATGTGCATGTGAATTATAAAGTAATCTCTTTAGATGCAGACGTGGAACTGGCAACCTCAGTGCGTAGAGGTTTACCTCCGCCTAGTACCAACGGGTAATACATAAGTAGGTGGATATATACTTGTGGATGTGCATGTGAATCATAATGTAATCTCTTTAGATGTGGACGTGGATCTATATGTCGTTTTTTTTAGGCATGTGCAGATGTGAATGTGCTATTTATCTAGGTATCTGTGTAGGTATGTATCCGATTTTGTTTATGTACTTGTGAATTTTGGTTTTTTAGACTATATTACTCTTTTGGAATATGAAACTGGCAACCCCAGTGCGTAGAGGTGTACCTCCGCCTAGTACCAACGGGTAATATATAAGTAGGTGGATATATACTTATGGATGTGATGTGCATGTGAATGATAATATAATCTCTTTATATGTGGACGTGGATCTATATGTCATTTCTTTTTGACACGTGCAGATGTGGATGTGCTATTTATCTAGGTATCTGTGTAGGTATCTATCTGTTTAGCTATCACTTATCTATCTAATTTTGTTTATGGACATGTAGATTTTTCTTTTTGTCAGACTATATTACTCTTTTGGTATATGAAACTGGCAACCCTAGTGGGTAGAGGTTTACCTCCGGCTAGTACCAACGGGTAATATATAGGTAGGTGGATATATACTTATGGATGTGATGTGCATGTGAATGATAATGTAATCCCTTTAGATGTGGACGTGGATCTATATGTCATTTCTTTTTTACTTGTGCAGATGTGTATGTGTTATTTATCTAGGTATGTGTGTAGGTATCTATCTGTCTAGCTATCACTTATCTATTTGATTTTGTTTATGGGCATGTAGATTTTCTTTTTGTCAGAGTATATTACTCTTTTGGTATACGAAACTGGCAACCCCAGTGCGTAGAGGTTCACCTCCGCCAAGTACCAACGGATAATACATAAGTAGGTGGATATATACTTGTAGATGTGCATGTGAATCATAATATAATCTCTTTAGATGTGGACGTAGATCTATATGTCATTTTTTTTTGACATGTGCATATGTGGATGTGCTACTTATCTAGGTATCTGTGTAGGTACGTATCCGGTTTTGTTTATGTACATGTAAATTTTGTTTTTTTAGACTATATTACTCTTTTGTTATATGAAACTGGCAACCCCAGTTGGTAGAGGCCTACCTCCGCCTAGTACCAACGGGTAATATATAAGTAGGTGAATATATACTTATGGATGTGATGTGCATGTGAGTGATAATGTAATCTCTTTATATGTGGACGTGGATCTATATGTTATTTCTTTTAGACATGTACATATGTGGATGTGCTATTTATCTAGGTATGTGTGTAGGTATCTATCTGTTTAGCTATCACTTATCTATCTGATTTTGTTTATGGACATGTAGATTTTCTTTTTGTCAGACTATATTACTCTTTTGGTATATGAAACTGGCAACCCCTGTGCGTAGAGGTTTTCCTCCGCGTAGTACCAGCGGGTAATATATAAGTAGGTGGATATATACAGAAAGATGTGCATGGGAATGATAATGTAATCTCTTTAGATGTGGACGTAGATCTATATGTCATTTCTTTTTTACATGTGCAGATGTGGATGTGCTATTTATCTAGGGATGTGTGTAGGTGTCTATCTGTCTAGCTATCACTTATCTTTTTGATTTTGTTTATGGACATGTAGATTTTCTTTTTGTCAGACTATATTACTCTTTTGGTATATGAAAATGGCAACCCCAGTGCGTAGAGGTTTACCTCCGCCTAGTACCAACGGGTAATACAGAAGTAGGTGGATATATACTTGTGGATGTGCATGTGAATCATAATGTAATATCTTTAGATGTGGACGTGGATCTATATGTCATTTTTTTTTGACATGTGCAGATGCTGATGTTCTACTTATCTTGGTATTTGTGTAGGTATGTATCCGATTTTCTTTATGTACATGTAAATTTTATTTTTTCAAACTATATTACTCTTTTGGTATATGAAACTGGCAACCCTAGTGTGTAGAGGTTTACCTCCGCCTAGTACTAACGGGTAATATATAAGTAGGTGGATATATACTTATGGATGTGATGTGCATGTGAATGATAATGTAATCTTTTTAGATGTGGACGTGGATTTATATGTCATTTCTTTATGACATGTGCAGATGTAGATGTACTATTTATCTAGGTATGTGTGTAGGTATCTATCTGTCTAGCTATCACTTATCTATTTGATTTTTTTTATGGACATGTAGATTTTCTTTTTGTTAGACTATATTACTCTTTAGGTATATGAAACTGGCAACCCCAGTGCGTTGAGGTTTACCTCCGCCTAGTACCAACGGGTAATACATAAGTAGGTGGATATAAACTTGTGGATGTGCATGTGAATCATAATGTAATCTCTTTAGATGTGGAAGTCGATCTATATGTCATTTTTTTTTTAACATGTGCAGGTGTGAATGTGCTATTTATCTAGGTATCTGTGTAGGTATGTATCTGATTTTGTTTATGTACATGTAAATTTTATTTTTTTGGACTATATTACTCTTTTGGTATATGAAACTGGCAAACCAGTGCGTAGAGGTGTACCTCCGCCTAGTACCAACGGATAATATATAAGTAGGTGGATATATATTTATAGATGTGATGTGCATGTGAATGATAATGTAATCTCTTTAGATGTGGACGTGGATCTATATGTCATTTCTTTTTGACATGTGCAGATGTGGATGTCCTATTTATCTAGGTATGTGTGTAGGTATCTATCTGTCTAGCTATCACTTATCTATTTGATTTTGTTTATGGACATGTAGATTTTCTTTTTGTCAGACTATATTACTCTTTTGGTATATGAAACTGGCAATCCCATTACGTAGAGGTTTACCTCCGCCTAGTACCAACGGGTAATACATAAGTAGGTGAATATATACTTGTGGATGTGCATGTGAATCATAATGTAATCTCTTTAGATGTGGACGTGGATCTATATGTCAATTTTTTTTGACATGTACAGATGTAGATGTGCTATTTATCTAGGTATGTGCGTAGGTATCTATCTGTCTAGCTATCACTTATCTACCTGATTTTGTTTATGGGCATGTAGATTTTCTTTTTGTCAGACTATATTACTCTTGTGGTATATGAAACTGGCAACCCCAGTGCGTAGAGGTTTACCTCCGCGTAGTACCAGCGGGTAATATACAAGTAGGTGGACATATACAAAAAGATGTGCATGTGGATGATAATGTAATCTCTTTAGATGTGGACGTGGATCTATATGTCATTTCTTTTTGACATGTGCAGATGTGGATGTGCTATTTATCTAAGTATATGTATAGGTATCTATCTGTCTAGCTATCACTTATCTATCTGATTTTGTTTACGGAAATGTAGATTTTCTTTTTGTCAGACTATTTTATTCTTTTGGTATATGAAACTGGCAACCCCAGTGCGTAGAGGTTTATCTCCGCCTAGTACCAACGGGTAATACATAAGTAGGTGGATATATACTTGTTGATGTGCATGTGAATTATAATGCAATTTCTTTAGATGTGGACGTGGATCTATATGTCATTTTTTTTTGACATGTGCTGTAACGACCCGCCACCCTATAATCGGGGATCTGATTACTAAATGGGTACCGAATCATTAATTTGGGACCAAACCAGGATCTAGTAAGTCTGGGAAATAAATAATAAACTAAGCTAAACATTCACATCGCATTGAATTGAAAGTGCAGGAAATTAAAATTATTACAATGCGACTCGATTACAGCAAATAATTACATACTCCAGCTGAAAGGAAATAATTAAACATACCGGCCAACAAATAATTGACAACTACATCGGGGCATACCCCGGAACAACTGCCGAAGAAGCACAACACACGGCCGCACACGCCGCTCTAAGTCTGCTGGGAGTCCTCACCTGAAAACCGCAGGGGTGAGTCTCAAGAACAAGACTCAGTAGGGATCCTTCGATCCCCACTGCCCACGCACACACCCACAAGTGTAAAGTACAGCTAATGGTGAAGTAACAAGTGTAGTGGCAAGTACAATTCCTAATTCTCTACGTGAGAACACATGCAATCGCAGTTATAATAATCATGCACATTCTAAACCAGCCGTTAGAAAATCTACAACCATCATCTCGATAGAACTCGCCGACCGTGCAAACAACGGTGGGGAAAACCTCGACCCGCTGAGACCAAGAAGTAGCCCCTCGGATAGCACGCTCGCTACTCCGGCCCAACTGGCTCAGGTGACTACCCCTTCCCCCAGCATGAGTGACTCTCCGAATGTACCACTCCGACACCGGTACTAGCTGACCCCGGGGTTCACCAGGTGACCCTCTCTCACTAGGCGTCACCCCGCCCACGCCCCCACCGGCGCTGTGCTCACGCCCCCACCAGCACAGGGTGATAAAGTGCTACAATGTCACTCCAGGTCCACAGTAACTGAAAACCCAATACAGTGCGATCCGGTCACGTGAAAAGTCCGCGATCGCATAACACACATAGAACCATCCGATCATGAGGAATCCATCTCTATCGGGTGCACTAAAACATGTGCTAATCATCTAACTAGCAGTATAAACACGTTTTACTGGCATGCATTAGTGATATTCTGTCTTGAATCGCGTCGACCGAGGTCGACGCCATTCAAGCTCCATGTACAGGTTTATATCAATCTTCAGATTCTGGCCTTAAAAGGCGTCGACACTAGTAGTTGCCTTTTAAAAGGCGTCGACATCCCCAGACGCCATTCAACACGAAAATCCGGAATTTCCAAGAGCTTTATTCAGGGGATTTCTGTGGTTAAAACGCGTCATGGACGCCTGACGCCATTCAAAAATGCGTCGTTTACCCATGACGCCATTTAGCCACAGATTCCCCGACCTGGCAGTCTGCCTGACAGTCGATTCCTGTCTAAAAGGCGTCGTGATGGCCCGACGCCCTTCAAAAAGGCGTCGTCCATGCACGACGTCTTTCAGCCCCAGGAACCAGGAACGCCCTAAACCCGAGGGCTCCCTAACCAACCCCAAATATCCCCAAAATCATTCAAACTGGAGGAGAAACGAAGAGCAAGACAATTCATAGGCAAACACCCCCATAGAGAACCTAAACATGCTCGTTCTAACCCCCAAAACCGAAGATCTACCACATGCATATCGAGGAAAACATGATTTAAACACAATGTTACGGGGAACGTCACCCTACCGGACACTCGAACTCCACCAAGCTCCACGCCGTTCACCCTTCTCGTCCCACGCCGCCGCCGCCGGTACCACCGTGGTCGTCCTTGCTCCACCGTGACGTCGGCCGCCGTCCGGAGAGTAGAACGCCGCAGTGGAAGTGGAGGTCGTAGTGGTATGAGTTAGGTAGAGGATGGAGTGGAGGGAGAGGCGAAATGGTGGGAGGAAAAGAGGGAGGAGGAGGTGGTCGCCGCCGGTCGCCGGAGGAGGAGAAGAGAAGGAGAGTAGGAGAAAATGAGGGAAAGAAGGAGGGCTCGCGGGGGTAACCAGGAACTGGCTAAAACGCGTCGACATCTACAGACGCCTATCAAGTGACAAGACGGCCGCTCTGACAAGATTCTGAAACGCGTCGTCCTACACAGACGCCATTCAGACACCTTGTCAGGGCCGTACTCTGACACACCCAGAGTCGCAGTCTGAATGGCGTCGACCTTCGCAGACGCCGTTCAGACGACCTGACAGGGCCGTACCCACGCGGCCCAAGGCCAACCCCCGCGGCACCCACGTGGCAGTACCTGAAATGCGTCTGCCAAGGTGGACGCCGTTTAAAACGCGTCGCCAAGTCCTGACGCGATTCAACCCAGAACCTCCGCCCCCCACAAGGGTTAGAACAACAGGGTCTGACCCGAAAACCGGATCCGAAAGTCTCGATCCTTACATTCTCCCCCCCTTAAAGAAATTTCGTCTTCGAAATTGACTGCTAGAAGTCAACAAGGTCAAAACAAGGATACAAGTTTACAATAAAACTCACGAGAAGAGGTAAGGGAACTGCTCCCGCATCTCGTCCTCTCGTTCCCAGGTTGCCTCACCTCCGGAGCGGTACTGCCAAATCACTTTGATCAGCGGTACAATCTTGTTCCGCAAGACCTGCTCTCTGCGATCCTCAATACGAACCGGGTACTCTGGAAATGACAGGTCCTCAGCGACCTCCAACTCTGAAAAGTCCAACACATGGGACGGATCCTGAACATACTTCCTCAACAAGGACACATGGAACACATCGTGCACTCCTGCCAGATTGGGCGGCAAGGCCAACTGATACGCGGTTTCCTCGATTCGAGCAAGAATGGGAAAATGTCCAATATAACGCGGACTCAGCTTGCCTCGCTTCCCGAATCTCATCACACCTTTGGAGGGTGAGACTCGGAGAAACACGTGGTCCCCAACCTCAAACTCAAGTGGTCTCCGTCGAATGTCGGCATAACTCTTCTGTCTACTCTGGGCTGCGGTCAACCTCTGCTGAACTGTCCTGGCGACCTCAGCACACTGCTGAACCAACTCAGGTCCTGCAATCTGCCTCTCACCGATCTCAGACCAACACACCGGTGATCGACACGGCCGCCCATACAAAGCCTCATAAGGCGCCATGCCGATGCTAGAATGGTAGCTGTTGTTGTAGGCAAATTCCACAGTGGACAAATGCTGTTCCCACGAACCTCCCCAATCTAGGCAACACGCCCTGAGCATATCCTCCAAGGTCTGAATAGTCCTCTCCGACTGCCCGTCAGTCTCGGGATAATAGGCCGAGCTGAAAGCCAACTGAGTCCCCAACGCCTGCAGAGAGATGATCCGGTCTACAAACAACTTTGCCAGTTTGCCGACCGACCAGTCCTTCCTAATGGCTAGGAAGTGTGCCGACTTGGTCAGCCGATCAACGATGACCCAGATAGCGTCTCTTCTGCTAGGGGATGCGGGCAATCCCATCACAAAGTCCATCGTCACATGTTCCCATTTCCACTCAGGAATCGGCAAGGGTTGCAGCAACCCTCCAGGTCTCTGATGCTCAGCTTTAACCTGCTGACATGTCATACATCTGGACACGTACTCAGCCACATCTCTCTTCATACCGGGCCACCAGAAGTGCCTCCTCAAACAGTGATACATCTTTGTTGTCCCGGGATGTACTGCATACCTCGATCGGTGCGCCTCATCAAGAACACATCTGCGCACATCTTCCTCAGTCGGAACATAGAGTCTCCCTCTGAATCTGACAGTACCATCATCCCACAACTCAACCTCAGACCTCTGGAGAATCTGGGGTAACTCTGCATCTGCCCTCTGAGCCTCGATCACAGCATGGTACACAGCCGGTCTCACAGTCAAGCTGACAAGCACTGCTCTATCTTCTTCACGTGGAACCCTAAAGGAGGATTCCACCACCTGCTCAAATAATTTCCACTCCCGAACCATAAGGTATGACATGACCGTCTTCCGACTCAAAGCGTCTGCCACCACATTCGCCTTGCCCGGATGATAGGAAAGGTCAAAGTCATAATCTTTAATAAACTCCATCCACCTTCGCTGCCTCAGGTTCAGGTCTCTCTGAGTGAACACATATTTCAGGCTCTTGTGATCTGTAAAAACCTGAAATTTCTCTCCATACAAGTAATGCCTCCAGATCTTCAATGCAAACACCACAGCTGCAAGCTCCAAATCATGAGTAGAATAGTTTTCTTCATGCCTCTTCAGCTGCCGAGAAGCATAAGCAACTACCCTGCCATGCTGCATAAGGACTGCTCCCAATCCTCGACGGGACGCATCCGAGTAAACCACAAATCCACCTGACCCAGATGGAAGCACCAGCACTGGGGCTGACGTGAGACGAGTTTTTAGCTCAATAAAACTCTGCTCACAATCCTCAGTCCACACGAAACGAGCTCCCTTTCGAGTCAGCCTCGACAAGGGGGCCGCTATCGAAGAAAATCCCTGAACAAACCGTCTGTAATATCCGGCAAGCCCCAGAAAGCTCCTGATCTCGGTCACTGAAGTCGGCCTGTTCCAGTCCATCACTGCCTCTATCTTCGCTGGGTCTACTGCGATACCTTCACCAGAAATAACGTGCCCAAGAAAGTGCACCTCGTTCAGCCAAAATTCACATTTGCTGAACTTGGCATAAAGTTGGTGCTCCCTCAGGACCTGCAACACTGCCCGAAGATGAGCAGCGTGCTCTTCCTCAGAAGAAGAATAGATCAGAATGTCATCAACAAACACAACCACAAACTGGTCCAGGTAGGTCCTGAAGACTCGGTTCATCAGATCCATAAAAGCCGCCGGAGCATTGGTTAAGCCAAAGGGCATAACCAGAAACTCATAGTGCCCATACCGAGTCCTGAATGCCGTCTTACTAACATCCACATCTCTGATTCTCATCTGATAGTATCCAGATCTTAGATCGATCTTGGAAAACACCCTCGCGGTCTGCAGCTGATCCATCAAGTCATCGATCCTAGGAAGTGGGTACTTATTCTTTATTGTCACCTGGTTCAGCTGCCTATAATCGATGCACAACCTCAAAGAACCATCCTTCTTCCTGACAAACAGAACTGGAGCACCCCATGGAGATGTATTGGGACGAATAAAACCCTTGTCCAGCAATTCCTGCAACTGCGCCTTCAACTCAGCGAGTTCGGCTGGCGCCATCCGATACGGGGCCTTAGACAAGGGCGCCGTACCTGGTGCAAGCTCGATGGTGAACTCAACCTCACGCTGTGGAGGAAGGCCATGCAGCTCTTCTAGAAACACATCTACGAAATCACAGACAACAGGCACCTCCCAAGGACTGGGACTAGCACGGACATCAGAAACAACGACAGAGGCAAGAAAAGCCTCACAGCCACCAGCAAGCAACCTCCGTGCCTTAAAGGCAGAAATAAGGATGCCTCGAGAAGAAAGCCTAATACCTTGGAAGAAGAAGGTCGGGATGTCCGGAATAGAGAAGCGCACCCTCTTCCTGTGGCAGTCTACCTCCGCATAATAGGCTTCCAACCAATCCATACCCAGGATGATATCAAAGTCACGAATAGCAAGTACGACCAACTGGGCACGTAGCACATGACCCTCAATGGTCAAGGGAACACTCCTCAGACAATTATAGGATATCATATAGTCTCCAGAAGGAACTTCCACCATCAGACCATCAGATAATTCAACAACGGGCGCAGAAAGGATATCTAAGAACTGCTCAGAAATAAAAGAATGCGAAGCACCCGAATCAATCAATACGTGCGCAGAGTTCCCAAGGACAGAGAGTGTACCTTCCACCAAGTTGGACGCGCGAGCCTCCCTCCTGGTGATAGCTAGAACTCTCCCCTGGGTCCTCGGCTTCTTCTGGTCACCTGAACCATGTCCCTGACCATACCCCTGCGGGCACTGCCTCGCCAAGTGGCCCTGCTGGCCGCAAGCGAAACATCTCCTGGGAAGAGTGGGACACTGAGTCCCGCCATGGGCACCACCACACTGCTGACAAACTGCCGGAAGCCTCTGAGCTGGCTCCTGCTGTGCACTGGACATTGTCTGACTCTGCTGCCCCTGTCTGGGCCGGCTGCTGCCGCTGCTGCCGCTACTGCTGCCACCACCCCTGAAGAATCTCCTGAATCGGGAGCCGAGAGAAGACGATCCCGATCCGACTGAAGGAGCCGGTGCCGCTGCTTTACCCCTGCCCCGAGATGGCCCCTGGACAGTCTGCCCTCTCTCCCGGGCCGACTGGATCTGCTGAGCCTCTACAGCTGCTGCACGCCTAACTGCTGACGCCAAGTCTGTACAACAATGGGACGCCACGAAGTTCCTCAAACTGAGCCTAAGCCCATCCACAAACCTCTCCGCGCGACGTTCCTCGTCCTGAGATATGAAAGGCACGAACCGTCCCAGCGAAACAAACTTCGCCTCGTACTCAAGCACCGTCATACTCCCCTGTGTCAGATCTATGAACTCCCTCTCCTTGGCCCTCTGAACGTGTCTAGGGAAATACTGAGCGTTGAACTCCTTGACAAAGGTCTCCCAAGATATCTCCCTAAGACTCCTGTCCCCATAAGACAAACTCTTCAGTGTGGTCCACCAGTCATAGGCGCTATCCTTCAGCATGAAGGTAGCCAGCGGGGTCCTCTCTACTGCCGCACAGTCCATGGTATCAAAAGTCTTCTCAATCTCTCTAAGCCAATGAATGGCCTCGTCAGGGTCGGGACGACCGGTGAAGTGAGGTGGCCTCAGCTTCAAGAACCTCTCCAGTGTAGCTGTGGTCCCTCCCCGAGTACTAGAACCCTCGCTAGGATCTCGTGTCTGATATCTAGCCATGGTATCCATCATGGCTTCCATAAACTGCTCAACACTCGGCCTCCCTGCCTCGGTCCCACTAGGGGCATCTCCCCTCTCTCGAATAACTGACATCCTCTTCCTGGGAGCCATCTACTCACCTACAATTACAAAATCAAAAAGTTCTAATTAGAATCCTAAAACCTATGCTACCGACGTGCCTGTATGGGATAATGTATTTATTTGCCGAATTTACAACATTTAACCTAGTTATTTATTTATTTGCCAGACCGTATGCTCTGATACCAACTGTAACGACCCGCCACCCTATAATCGGGGATCCGATTACTAAATGGGTACCGAATCATTAATTTGGGACCAAACCAGGATCTAGTAAGTCTGGGAAATAAATAATAAACTAAGCTAAACATTCACATCGCATTGAATTGAAAGTGCAGGAAATTAAAATTATTACAATGCGACTCGATTACAGCAAATAATTACATACTCCAGCTGAAAGGAAATAATTAAACATACAGGCCAGAAAATAAATGACAACTACATCGGGGCATACCCCGGAACAACTGTCGAAGAAGCACAACACACGGCCGCACACGCCGCTCTAAGTCTGCTGGGAGTCCTCACCTGAAAACCGCAGGGGTGAGTCTCAAGAACAAGACTCAGTAGGGATCCTTCGATCCCCACTGCCCACGCACACACCTACAAGTGTAAAGTACAGCTAATGGTGAAGTAACAAGTGTAGTGGCAAGTACAATTCCTAATTCTCTACGTGAGAACACATGCAATCGCAGTTACAATAATCATGCACATTCTAAACCAGCCGTTAGAAAATCTACAACCATCATCT
The DNA here is from genome assembly GCA_030544215.1 of Zantedeschia hybrid cultivar. Classification (NCBI taxonomy): domain Eukaryota; kingdom Viridiplantae; phylum Streptophyta; class Magnoliopsida; order Alismatales; family Araceae; genus Zantedeschia; species Zantedeschia hybrid cultivar. The sequence continues at coordinate 17,400,063 of JARZZO010000002.1, read as the reverse complement.
CGATAGAACTCGCCGACCGTGCAAACAACGGTGGGGAAAACCTCGACCCGCTGAGACCAAGAAGTAGCCCCTCGGATAGCACGCTCGCTACTCCGGCCCAACTGGCTCAGGTGACTACCCCTTCCCCCAGCATGAGTGACACTCCGAATGTACCACTCCGACACCAGTACTAGCTGACCCCGGGGTTCACCAGGTGACCCTCTCTCACTAGGCGTCACCCCGCCCACGCCCCCACCGGCGCTGTGCTCACGCCCCCACCAGCACAGGGTGATAAAGTGCTACAATGTCACTCCAGGTCCACAGTAACTGAAAACCCAACACAGTGCGATCCGGTCACGTGAAAAGTCCGCGATCGCATAACACACATAGAACCATCCGATCATGAGGAATCCATCTCTATCGGGTGCACTAAAACATGTGCTAATCATCTAACTAGCAGTATAAACACGTTTTACTGGCATGCATTAGTGAGATTCTGTCTTGAATCGCGTCGACCGAGGTCGACGCCATTCAAGCTCCATGTACAGGTTTTCTTCAGATTCTGGCCTTAAAAGGCGTCGACACTAGTAGTCGCTTTTTAAAAGGCGTCGACATCCCCAGACGCCATTCAACACGAAAATCCAGAATTTCCAAGAGCTTTATTCAGGGGATTTCTGTGGTTAAAACGCGTCATGGACGCCTGACGCCATTCAAAAATGCGTCGTTTACCCATGACGCCATTTAGCCACAGATTCCCCGACCTGGCAGTCTGCCTGACAGTCGATTCCTGTCTAAAAGGCGTCGTGATGGCCCGACGCCCTTCAAAAAGGCGTCGTCCATGCACGACGTCTTTCAGCCCCAGGAACCAGGAACGCCCTAAACCCGAGGGCTCCCTAACCAACCCCAAATATCCCCAAAATCATTCAAACTGGAGGGGAAACGAAGAGCAAGACAATTCATAGGCAAACACCCCCATAGAGAACCTAAACATGCTCGTTCTAACCCCCAAAACCGAAGATCTACCACATGCATATCGAGGAAAACATGATTTAAACACAATGTTACGGGGAACATCACCCTACCGGACACTCGAACTCCACCAAGCTCCACGCCGTTCACCCTTCTCGCCCCACGCCGCCGCCGCCGGTACCACCGTGGTCGTCCTTGCTCCACCGTGACGTCGGCCGCCGTCCGGAGAGTAGAACGCCGCAGTGGAAGTGGAGGTCGTAGTGGTATGAGTTAGGTAGAGGATGGAGTGGAGGGAGAGGCGAAATGGTGGGAGGAAAAGAGGGAGGAGGAGGTGGTCGCCGCCGGTCGCCGGAGGAGGAGAAGAGAAGGAGAGTAGGAGAAAATGAGGGAAAGAAGGAGGGCTCGCGGGGGTAACCAGGAACTGGCTAAAACGCGTCGACATCTACAGACGCCTATCAAGTGACAAGACGGCCGCTCTGACAAGATTCTGAAACGCGTCGTCCTACACAGACGCCATTCAGACACCTTGTCAGGGCCGTACTCTGACACACCCAGAGTCGCAGTCTGAATGGCGTCGACCTTCGCAGACGCCGTTCAGACGACCTGACAGGGCCGTACCCACGCGGCCCAAGGCCAACCCCCGCGGCACCCACGTGGCAGTACCTGAAATGCGTCTGCCAAGGTGGACGCCGTTTAAAACGCGTCGCCAAGTCCTGACGCGATTCAACCCAGAACCTCCGCCCCCCACAAGGGTTAGAACAACAGGGTCTGACCCGAAAACCGGATCCGAAAGTCTCGATCCTTACATGTGCAGATGTGGATGTGCTATTTATCTAGGTATGTGTGTAGGTATCCATTTGTCTAGCTATCACTTATCTATCTGATTTTGTTTATGGACATGTAGATTTTCTTTTTGTCAGACTACATTACTCTTTAGGTATATGAAACTGGCAACTCCAGTGCGTAGAGGTTTACCTCCGCCTAGTACCAACGGGTAATGCATAAGTGGGTGGATATATACTTGTGGGTGTGCATGTGAATCATAATGTAATCTCTTTAGATGTGGAAGTCGATCTATATGTCATTTTTTTTTTAACATGTGCAGGTGTGAATGTGCTATATATCTAGGTATCTGTGTAGGTATGTATCTGATTTTGTTTATGTACATGTAAATTTTATTTTTTTGGACTATATTACTCTTTTGGTATATGAAACTGGCAAACCAGTGCGTAGAGGTGTACCTCCGCCTAGTACCAGCGGGTAATATATAAGTAGGTGGATATATACTTATGGATGTGATGTGCATGTGAATGATAATGTAATCTCTTTAGATGTGGACGTGGATCTATATGTCATTTCTTTTTGACATGTGCAGATGTGGATGTGCTATTTATCAAGGTATGGGTGTAGGTATCTATCTGTCTAGCTATCATTTATCTATTTGATTTTGTTTATGGACATGTAGATTTTCTTTTTGTCAGACTATATTACTCTTTTGATATATGAAACTGGCAATCCCAGTGCGTAGAGGTTTACCTCCGCCTATTTCCAACGGGTAATACATAAGTAGGTGGATATGTACTTGTGGATGTGCATGTGAATCATAATGTAATCTCTTTAGAGGTGGACGTAGATCTATATGTCATTTTTTTTTGGCATGTGCAGATGTGGATGTGCTATTTATCTAGGTATGTGTGTAGGTATCTATCTGTCTAGCTATCACTTATCTATCTGATTTTGTTTATGGACATATAGATTTTCTTTTTGTCAGACTATATTACTCTTTTGGTATATGAAACTGGCAACCCCAGTGCGTAGAGGTTTACCTCCGCGTAGTACCAGCGAGTAATATATAAGTAGGTGGATATATACAGAAAGATGTGCATGTGAATGATAATGTAATCTCTTTAGATGTGGACGTGGATCTATATGCCATTTCTTTTTGACATGTGCAGATGTGGATGTGCTATTTATCTAGGTATATGTGTAGGTATCTATCTGTGTAGCTATCACTTATCTATCTTATTTTGTTTATGGGCATGTAGATTTTCTTTTTTTTAGACTATATTACTCTTTTGGTATATGAAATTGGCAACCCCAGTGTGTAGAGGTTTACCTCCGCCTAGTACCAGCGGGTAATATATAAGTTGGTGGATATATACAGAAAGATGTGCATGTGAATTATAATGTAATCTCTTTAGATGTGGACGTGGATCTATATGTCATTTTTTTTTTACATGTGTAGATGTGGATGTGCTACTTATCTAGGTATATGTGTAGGTATGTATCCGATTTTGTTTATGTACATGTAAATTTCGTTTTTTTAGACTATATTACTCTTTTGATATATGAAACTGGCAACCCCGGTGCGTAGTGGTTTACCTCCGCCTAGTACCAACGGGTAATATATAAGTAGGTGGATATATACTTATGGATGTGATGTCCATGTGAATGATAATGTAATCTCTTTAGATGTGGACGTAGATCTATATGTCATTTCTTTTTGACATGTGCAGTTGTGGATGTTCTATTTATCTAGGTATGTGTGTAGGTATCTATCTGTCTAGCTATCACTTATCTAATTGATTTTGTTTATAGACATGTAGATTTTCTTTTTGTCAGACTATATTACTCTTTTAGTATATGAAACTGGCAACCCCAGTGCGTAGAGGTTTACCTCCGCCTAGTACCAACGGGTAATACATAAGTAGGTGGATATATACTTGTGGATGTGCATGTGAATCATAATGTAATCTCTTTAGATGTGGACGTGGATCTATATGTCATTTTTTTTTGGCATGTACAGATGTAGATGTGTTACTTATCTAGGTATCTGTGTAGGTATGTATCCGATTTTGTTTATGTACATGTAAATTTTTTTTTTTTAGACTATATTACTCTTTTGGTATATGAAACTGGCAACCCCAGTGCGTAGAGGTTTACCTCCGCCTAGTACCAACGGGTAATACATAAGTAGGTGGATATATACTTGTGGATGTGCATGTGAATCATAATGTAATCTCTTTAGATGTGGACGTGGATCTATATGTCATTTCTTTTTGACATGTGCAGATGTGGACGTGGATCTATATGTCATTTCTTTTTGACATGTGCAGATGTGGATGTGCTATTTATCTAGGTATGTGTGTAGGTATCTATCTGTCTAGCTATCATTTATCTATTTGATTTTGTTTATAGACATGTAGATTTTCTTTTTGTCAGACTATATTACTCTTTTGGTATATGAAACTGGCAACCCAGTGCGTAGAGGTTTACCTCCGCCTAGTACCAACGGGTAATACATAAGTAGGTGGATATATACTTGTGGATGTGCATGTGAATCATAATGTAATCTCTTTAGATGTGGACGTGGATCTATATGTCATTTTTTTTTGACATGTGCAGATGTGGATGTGCTACTTATCTAGGTATATGTGTAGGTATGTATCTGATTTTGTTTATGTACATGTAAATTTTATTTTTTTAGACTATATTACTCTTTTGGTATATGAAACTAGGAACCCCAGTGCGTAGAGGTTTACCTCTGCCTAGTACCAACGGGTAATATATAAGTAGGTGGATATATACTTATGGATGTGATGTGCATGGGAATGATAATGTAATCTCTTTTTATGTGGACGTAGATCTATATGTCATTTCTTTTTTACATGTGCAGATGTGGATGTGCTATTTATCTAGGGATGTGTGTAGGTGTCTATCTGTCTAGCTATCACTTATCTATTTGATTTTGTTTATGGACATGTAGATTTTCTTTTTGTCAGACTATATTACTCTTTAGGTATATGAAACTGGAAACCCCAGTGCGTTGAGGTTTACCTCCGCCTAGTACCAACGGGTAATACATAAGTAGGTGGATATATACTTGTGGATGTGCATGTGAATCATAATGTAATCTATTTAGATGTGGACGTGGATCTATGTGTCATTTTTTTTTGACATGTGCAGATGTGGATGTGTTATTTATCTAGGTATGTGTGTAGGTATCTATCTGTCTAGCTATCACTTATCTATTTGATTTTGTTTATGGACATGTAGATTTTCTTTTTGTCAGACTATATTACTCTTTTGGTATATGAAACTGGCAACCCCAGTGCGTAGAGGTTTACCTCCGCCTAGTACCAGTGGGTAATATATAAGTAGATGGATATATATAGAAAGATGTGCATGTGAATTATAATGTAATCTCTTTAGATGTGGACGTGGATCTATATGCCATTTTTTTTTGTCATGTGCAGATCTGGATGTGCTACTTATATAGGTATATGTGTAGGTATGTATCCGATTTTGTTTATGTACTTGTAAATTTTATTTTTTTATACTATATTACTCTTTTGGTATGTGAAACTGGCAACTCCAGTACGTAGAGGTTTACCTCCGCCTAGTACCAACGGGTAATATATAAGTAGGTGGATATATACTTATGGATGTGCATGTGAATTATAGTGTAATCGCTTTAGATGTGGACGCGGATCTATATGTCATTTTTTTAAAGATCTAGTTATGTGTGTAGGTATCTATCTGCGTAACTATCACTTATCTATCCGATTTTGTTCATGTACATGTAGATTTTCTTTTTGTCAGGCTATGTTACTCTTTGTTTATAAGATTGTATGAAATCAGACAGGTGTACAAATGTGAAAATTGTACAATTTTTAGGAGAGATGCTGCCGAATTTTTTTTAGGGTATTGTGTATGAGGCCTGCCTAACCAGTCTAGGTCCAGTGTCATGAGGTGATGCGACAAACACAAAATCCCCACCATCTCTTCCTGACTTTATCCTCCTAAGCCTTACCGTCCAGTTTTTTAGAGTATGGACTTTATCTTAACAACACAAAATTTTCATGTGAGTGCACATGGATTAAAGTCTATTGAGGCCATCAATCTACATTATTGAGTCTTATGTGATTAGTAAAATATGGGGCACTGTTAAATCTCCATATTATACTATTATTTTCTCTGTGCATATATTTTAGCAGCTCCTTCATATTGTCATCTTGCTCCTTGAGAAATATACTCATCATCTTATATTTGGTTGAAGTTGAAGAGATAAATTTAAGCTAAGCACAATGTCCTATACAATGAAGTATGAAATTATCCTGTAACATAGACATTGCCTGTCTGATTTCATTTTCTATGAATACTTCAAGCATGATTGTCTGATTAAAGGATGTTCGTCTTCTTAAAATCTTAGTGAACCTCAAGATCTTTATGTTTAAGCAATGTTCATTTTATAATAATTTTTGTAGTTTATGCCGTATGCATTTTAAAATACTATGTTATATGTATTTGTTAATTGATTTTGTACTATATTATTTTGTATAACAATGTGTTTTCCTTCTCAGCAAAATAGAAAGTGTTAAAATGGCTTCAGAACGGTTCCCTTGTCATCGATGCTTCATTTCCTATTATGTTGAATGTATTGAAATGACTAATCTTCAAGAACATCATCGGGAACTTCTGAAGAAGACTCCATTTAAAGTTTTTCTTGATATCCCCCACCACTAGCATTTGAAAGTGCATTGCTTAGAGAGGTGGTTGAGAGTTATGTGAAGGATGAAGACTTCTCAATTGCTGGAAAGAGAGTTAAATTTACCGCAGATGACGTCGGTCTCATTCTCGGTCTTCCATGTTCTGGAAGTTCTATTCAAGTACGTGGACGTGTAAAAAAATCAAAGCTGCATAACTTGTGGATTGGCGATAGATTTAGCACACATATGGACGACATTTTTGTGAAACTGATGCAATTAGAGGATTTCAATGATGAAGCATCCATTCGGTACACAGTTAGTTTATGGATTGCTTTTATGTGTGCGTCATTTCTATTCCCTCAGAGCTCTTTTTCATGTCCGCCACATATATTGTACTATCTTGAGAATGTGGAGACAATCAAAGAGTACAATTGGGCAACGGCTATTCATTCATTCCTCCTTCAAAATTTAGATACAGTTGCAAAGATTGTGAGATCAAGACTTAGAGGTAACGAAACCAACGAGTCTCCTTATCTTGTTGGATGTAGCGCCGTCTTATGTGTAAGTTTTTAATTACTTTAACTTCTTTTACGTGACTTTTTCTTTTATATGATGCTTATGTATTTTTGTTTTAATCTTTTTGCAGGCTTGGTTCCTTGAGCATTCAGGCTCAATACCTACTTGTTCTATTCAGTCTGTACCAAGACTCTTTAGATGGTACAAGACTAGTCTTCTGAGAAAAGATGGTGTGAAAAGAACGATTTTGGGAAAAATAAAGAAGACTAAGGTACATAAGCATTTTACATTGTTGCTTATGTTTACATTAGGATGTAACTTACTTGTTTTTATTTTTTAGGTAATAGAAAGATTACAACCTTCTACAGTTGAAACAACATCCTCCGATGTGCCCATCCATAGTTCAAGTTGGAGGATAATCGAAAAAGAGAAGGATGTGATCCGAAAAATGCGTCGAAAAGAACAAATCGATGAAGAAATAGAAGAAGCGCAAGAAAGAGAGAATGTACAAAAGTATGGAGAAGATGGCATTTTACTTAAGCATATGGTAAAACAGGTGAAAATGCTTACTGAAGAATGTCGGAAGTCTCAAGAATGGAAGTTAGCCTATGAGAAAGAAATTGAAAATCTGAAAAATGAAGTTAAAGATTTGAAGAAGACTTTGCTTTCCACTAGACAGAAAGAAGAAGAAGAAGAATTGCAAATTGAAAATGTCACAGCTGAAGAGAAAGATTTTGAGATAAAAGGTGCAGAAGAAGAAAAAACAACAAAAGAAGAAGCAGAGGTTCCCATATCATCACTTGTAAAGGGAATTAAGGATAGAACTGATACGAATATTAGAAAACATTCAAAGAATTTAAGGTCTCCATTTGTCTTTAAAAGGAAGAATCTGAAGAAGAAGAATGTTGATGTAGATAAAATCTTAACATCACAAGGACTAGAAAATGTTCATGAGATTATAGACGAGTGTCTTGAGGAATTGAAAAATAATGAAGAATCTAAGGTAAGTCATTTTGCTATAACTTCTTCTGCATAATTTTTTGAATATTTTTGAATTAGTCATTTAAATATCTACTATTCTACTCTCATTGGCAGAAAAGAAGAGATTATGTTGGGAAAGATTTTATTTCAGATGATGATAAAAAAATTATTGAAGATTTTTTAGGAGAAGAGATTATTAATAAGTAAGTCACTTTTCATGTCTGTTAATCATATATTTGATGTTAAACAATATTCTAATTCTTTTGACTAATTATTTTTATGACAATCACTTAGTATACACTACATTTGCCAATGCGTGCATATATCAATCATATATTGAAGATTTACTTTTCAGCGATCACTTTATTTGCGGAGATGTAAGTATATATAACTATGTAAACTGGGCAGTTGTTACACTATATTGATTTTCCACCTTCATATTGATTTTATTAATTGTTGAAAATTTTTGATAGGTTATTGATGTGTACTGGGAGGTACTGTTGGAAAGAATGGAGAAAGACAAGAATGAGTTCCGAAATTGCATATTTCTTCCATCATTTCTAGCAGTGAGTTGACTATAATATTCATGTTCAAGACTCTTCATGTTGATATTTGGATACATAATAATGTTGACTATCTTTTATTGTTTAGGGCTACTTGAAAAGTTTTCTTGATAAATCACTTGAAAGTTTTGAGAGGAGTGTAAGTACTTACTTACGGGTGGGGTCAAAAGAAGAATTTTTTCAGTTGTCTAGAATATTCGCAGTTTGTCACTCGACAGACCATTTTCATCTTCTTGTAATTGATATTGAGAATAAATGTTTTGTATCGTGCAATTCATTGAAAGGTCACCCCATATACAAAAAGGATGCAGAAGAAATGGTATGGGCCTACAAACTATACATAAATGACATTGTAACTTGTACTTCTCTTCTACTGTATGTTATAATGATATGTATTCTTTTTTTTTGCCCTAGGTTAATAAGTTGAAAGAAGTATTAAATTCCATATTTGAATGTGATGAGATCTTTCAGTGGGAATTTAAGATCAATGCAGAGTGTCCAAGTCAACCTAGTACGAAGTATAACATGCTTTTTATGATGTTTCAAATGCAATTACCTGTAGAATTATCATTTTGAAATGTGAATATAACGTTTTATTGTTTTTTCTCGATAAAAAGTGTGGATTGTGGATTATACGTCATGAAGTTTGCAGAATGCCTCATACATAAAGGAGACGTCCAATGGAAATTTTGTGAGGTATAAATGAAGTATACATAAGTTTAAGATTTTTAGATATACTAATATCGTTGTATCTTTCTAATGTTGAAAGTATTTTGAATGCAGGACCATGTGACCGCATTAAGGACTTGGCTTGCTTTGTATGTTCTTAAAAAGAAAGCAAAATAATTGAAATAATTTGATGGTGACGTTAAGAGTACAATGAATGTAAAGTGGATGGGATTGAAGTCTAGAGAGATATAATTTTTTCATTTTTTTCTTGTAAAGTGGATAGGAAAATCATGAGTCACAAGCCCAGTGACTCCTCACTGGCTTTATTAATTAATTAATAACCATTTATTAATCAATTAATCAATCGAATTAATGTCGCACATCGAATTCGACTGACCCTCCGATCACGTTGGGTGCCAAGCAACACCGCGTGAATCCGGAAGGTATTTGGGGTTAAGTAACCCACTCTTGGAACCTTTCCGTCGATAGTTACCGCGTGGATATAATCCTTCATTCGTACAATGCTCTCGAGTCAACTCAGGGCATGGCGAGCTGTCAAACCCTAACCGGTCGACTCACTTGGATTGGATGCCGCTGATGAATATCGGAAAACTCATTTCCTGATATTATCGTCTGCCCTGGCCAGGGACTTTCGCGCATCCTTCCTAGAGCATTCTCTCTCTAAGTACCGAGAGCGAATGATTCCTTATTGACACACAATTCCCTTCGACGCTATTCCGCTGTACCCAATCCTTGGCGTATTAGAATCCCATGGCTAGAGATTCGTAAACCAAGGTCAAAGCACAGAAGTCCACCGCCAAGGTGTCCTTGGTGTCTCAGGTCCGAGGACCATCAATGCAACTGCGACAATAGAATCAAGCTGGTTGACAGTGAGGTACAATACTATCCAGCGATTCAGTCGGATCAATTCAGTGAACTCATTCTCCAATGAGCACCTACAGATTCGCCTTAGTGTCTCCACACAAGTGACTTATGAGATCAGTCACCCTCATCATATGAGCAGGAGTAATCTGTACTAGTCTAACCTGATATCCGATGTCCTTCTCGGATATCCTTCGACTAGGAACAATTAAGAATATGTGTGTTTAAGTGATCAGTCTCATTACTATGATCTCATCATAATCTGATCACTATAACACATATTCACGGACTTCATTATGAAACGATAATTAATGCGATTTACACATAATGAATATTATGTCATTTTATTAATAAATGAACGAGATTTACATAGTCATATTGGCTTGTATGCCACCTAAAACTAACAATCTCCCACTTGGACTAAAGCCAATCACCTTTATACAATAAGCCTATAGACTCTAGGTGTCGCTCAAACACAATTTGAGCCAACGGCTTTGTCAGCGGATCTGCTACATTGTCGACGGATGGAACTCTTTCCACTACTACATCTCCTCTGGATATGATCTCTCTGATAAGATGAAAGCGCCTCAGAATATGCTTCGATTTCTGATGAGACCGTGGCTCTTTCGCTTGCGTAATGGCTCCATTGTTGTCGCACAACAGTGGAATAGGCTCAGAGATGCTGGGAACTACGCCGAGGTCGGTGATGAATTTCTTCAACCACACTGCTTCCTTGGCGGCTTCAGTTGCAGCGATGTACTCAGCTTCAGTCGTCGAATCTGCAGTGGTTACTTGCTTGGAACTCTTCCAACACACTGCACCTCCATTCAAAGTAAACACGAATCCAGATGTAGACTTGCTATTATCTGGATCTGACTGGAAACTCGAGTCAGTAAAGCCTCGCAGTTTCAAGTCACCTCCTCCATAGACAAGAAACATATCCTTAGTCCTTCTCAAGTACTTAAGGATACATTTCATTGCCTTCCAGTTCTCTTCGCCTGGATCAGCCTGAAATCTGCTCGTAACACTTAGAGCAAATGCAACATCAGGCCATGTACATAGCATGGCATACATGATAGATCCTATGGCAGAGGCATAGGGTATTCTATCCATGAATGCCCTCTCATCAGGAGTCTTAGGAGACAGTTCCTTTGAGAGATAAATTCCATGTCTCATCGGTATGAAACCTCTCTTGAAATTTTCCATGCCAAACCTTTTGACTATGGTGTCTATGTACAAGGATTGGATCATTCCAAGCATCCTCTTTGATCTATCTCTATAGATCCGTATTCCCAATATGTAGGATGCTTCTCTCAAATCCTTCATGGAGAAGTTTTTCGACAACCAGATCTTTACTGATGACATCATAGCTACATCATTCCCAATGAGTAGTATGCCATCTACGTAAAGAACTAGAAAAGTGACTGCACTCCCACTGGTCTTCTTGTACACACAAGGCTCATCTTCATTCTTAATGAAGTCATAAGACTTGACAGCCTCGTCAAATCTTATGTTCCAACTCCGGGAAGCCTGCTTCAGTCCATAAATAGACCTCTGAAGCTTGCACACTTTATCTGGAGATTCTTTGGATGTGAAACCTTCTGGTTGTATCATATACACCTCCTCCTCAAGGTTACCATTGAGGAAGGCAGTCTTCACATCCATCTGCCAGATTTCATAATCAAAATGTGCAGTAATGGCGAGCAGAACTCTGATCGACTTTATCATGGCAACTGGAGAGAAAGTCTCGTCATAGTCAATTCCTTGCCTTTGACGATATCCCTTTGCCACCAACCTTGCCTTATAAGTGTCGATCCGTCCATCAGCACCGATCTTTCTTTTAAAGATCCACTTGCAACCAATAGGTACAATACCCTCGGGCAAGTCTTCCAAGTTCCAAACTTGGTTGGTGTACATGGACTAGATTTCTGAGTTCATGGTTTCTCGCCATTTCCCGGCTTCTGGGCCTTCTATGGCCTCCTGGTAGGTTTTAGGATCATCATCCTCATTATATTCCGCCTTGGACTCACCTTCAGCAATATGTCCCACATATCGTTCGGGTAGTCTAGGTATTCTACCAGATCTACGAGGCTCATCTGTGTGTACCTGAACAGGTTCAGGAACTGATATCTCATCTGATGATAATGTAGCTGTTTGGGGTTCTGGAACGTCTTCCAGTACTATTTTACTCCCACTGTCCTCCTGGAGAAGGTATTCCTCTTCCAAGAAGACAGCTTTCCTGGCGACAAACACCTTTTGTTCACCAGGATGGTAAAAATAGTATCCAAAGGTTTCCTTTGGATATCCCACAAATCTGCATTTATCAGTTCGTGATTCCAACTTGTCTGGATCATGCTTCTTTACATGAGCAGGACAACCCCAGACTTTAACATGTTTAAATTCTGGTTTCCTGCCTTTCCATATCTCATATGGAGTAGAGGCCACAGACTTGCTGGGTACTCTGTTCAGTAGGTATGCTGCTGACTCTAGAGTATACCCTCAGAGGGACACTGGTAATCCCGAAAAACTCATCATGGATCGCACCATGTCCAACAAGGTGCGATTCCTCCTTTCTGATACACCATTCATCTGTGGTGTATATGGAGGGGTCAGCTGAGAAAGGATACCATTATCCTTTAAGAATTGTGTGAAGTTAGTACTCAAGTATTCTCCTCCTCGATTTGATCGAAGAGTTTTAATACTCTTTCCTAACTGCTTCTCCACCTCATTCTTGAACTCCTTGAACTTCTCAAATGCTTCCGACTTGTACTTCATTAAGTACACATAGCCGAATCTTGAGAAGTCATCGGTGAACGTGATGAAGTAAGAAAAACCACATTTGGCTTGGGTGGACATTGGACCACATACATCCAAATGTATTAGTTCCATAATGTCCTTGGCACGTTCTCCATGTCTAGTAAATGGAGATTTTGCCATCTTTCCCATAAGGCAGGATTCGCATGTTGTAAACGATTCATAATCGAATGCTGTTAAATAACCATGCTTGTGCAACTTTTGCAACTTGCTTTCGCCAATGTGCCCAAGTCTATAATGCCACATGTAGGCTTGGTTCACACAATTTTTGCTCTTCTTAAGAGCATTATCAATTTGAAGATTGTAATAAGAAACATCTAAGAGATATAGACCGTTGACTAAAGATGCTGAAGCTATTGATTTATTACCATAATAAATCGAACAACTTCTATTCTCAATAGTCAACCTATATCCTATCTTGTCCAAACAAGATATTGATATGATGTTCTTTATTATGCTAGAAACATAATAACAATCCTCTAATAGTAAGGTGTCTCCCGATGGAAGTTTGAGGTTTGCTGTCCCAACAGCAATCGCCGCAACTTTTGCGTCGTTTCCTAGCCTCAATTCCACCTTACCTTGTCTCAGCTTGCGCTTACTTGTCAGTATCTGCACATCATGGAAGATATGAGAAGCACATCCGGTATCCAATATCTAAGATGTGGAATCTCTAACTGACAAGTTGATATCTATCATATAGATATCTGAAGCTTCAGACAGCTTCACTCTTCCATGAGCTTTATCGTTAAGGAACTCCTTGCAGTTCCTTTTCCAGTGACCATACTGCTTATAGTAGAAGCAGTCACCCTTCACTACTCTTTTACCTTTGTCCTTCGATCCTTTATCGTTAGCGGTCATCTTTGCTTCAGGGGCATCTAATGCCGATTCAGCAAGAGGATCAGCTCCAGGGACAAAGTTATTGTGCTCAGATCTGAAGACATTCTTCAAGTTTCTGAACCAATCCGAGTAGATCAGGTAAGTCAAAAGGGCATCAAGTATGCCACGGAGTGGGTTATTCGACGACATGATTCCCTACAGGAGATAAGTAAAATCTACTTAGCAGATGTTCAATTATTAAAATTTAAAACAAGACATGGTCTTTTGTTCAAGTTTAACTCCCACTAATTTTCGACGGACTGTATAACCCTCAGTTATACAGAACGGGAGACGCCGACAGTCTCCTAGTGGGGATCAGAATCTCAATGACTTGCACTACAGCCTTGTGGATAGCACAACAAACTATAATACAATCAGAGAGCACCCAACTCATGGGACTTGCAACTCCTTGCAATATCTGATCATAGCTTCGGTCTCCAGAGATTTAATGGCCTTGTGGATAGCACAACAAATCATTAATCCTGGTCTAAGCTAACCATCATTACGCGACGAGCATAGATTTGCATGCAGCCCTTGTAGATAGCACAACAAAGCTACATGGTTCCTCTACCCCGATCATATAGGCATCTAATGCCATAGCCACAGTTTCTCCTCCCAATTAAGCAGTCCTTGTGGATAGCACAACAAACCTGCCTAAAGTGATTCGAATCCTATGACTATAACGATGGTGGACCACGCGGTAAGTTCTTAACTACTCGCGTTACGGCTTAGAGTTTATTTGAGGGTATTTAGATAACTTTTATCTTGGTCTCTCCTAGGTGATAGTATATAAATATATCGTATATATTTACTAAATACTATAACCTGCTTTGATTCATAATTAAAAGAAAAACAATGCATCTCATACATGTCATTAGCGTGGTCATGGATAGCACCGTGGGTTTGACTGGAGCCAACAGTCAAACGCACACACAATCTAACACAACATTTACATTAGATAAACCTGCAATCACATAGGCAAGAGATCTCCATCTTTTCGCCTTCTTGGTTGCAGCTGTGGATCGTCCTCGCTCCTTCCTCGGTTGCCTCCATCATATTACATTAATTCTAGAATTACAAGTAAATTGAAGAAGGCCTTATGGCGAGTACAAGAGAGAGAGGGAGGTAGAAATACATCGGAGTATGAGAGAGAGGTGCGCAGACCTCTATTTATTAACAATTAATAAAATCATACATCCACGATCCACACAATCCCTCATTCATCACATGAACAATTAAATTAAGTGCATATCCATGACCACGGTGTGTTTTAAACATCCCACACATGATTCAACGCATCACATGGCTAAAATAAATGAATTTTTCAAAATATATAAGTTTTGGCTTTCAAAAAGCTGGGATCCAATCATAATTGGTGTTTGAATTTCGAAAATTCATTTTATTAACTTATCATGCAATTAAATCAAAATTTAAAAGCAATAAACATACATCACATGCGCACACACTCCG
Source organism: Zantedeschia hybrid cultivar (assembly GCA_030544215.1). NCBI lineage: Eukaryota > Viridiplantae > Streptophyta > Magnoliopsida > Alismatales > Araceae > Zantedeschia > Zantedeschia hybrid cultivar. The sequence goes on along the minus strand of JARZZO010000002.1, from coordinate 17,384,855 downwards.
AATTAATAATTTCAGATTTTTCCATGCAAATTAGAACAATTATAATAATCTAACACTTAGATTAAACCTCATTAATAATCTAACAATTAGACCATTAAAGACTAATCTAACTCTTAGATTAATCCAACTAAGTTAATTAATAATTTAACACTTAAATTATTAATTAACTCTAATTATTAATTAACTACTAATCTAACTCTTAGATTAGTTAATTTAAAATCAATTATTAACTTAACACTTAAATTAATAATTAACTTTAATTAATTAATAATTACTAATCTAACTATTAGATTATAATATTAATGTTAATCATTAATTTAACCCTTAAATTAATAACTAACAATAATAATTAAAGACTACTAATTTAACACTTAAATTAGTCATTTAAGTCAATTATTAATTTAACAATTAAATTAACAACTAACTTAAATAATTAATTAACAATTAGTTGAAATAATAATTAGTAATCTAATTATTAGACTAATAATTATTAATTACTAATTTAACTCTTAAATTAGTATTATTAAGATTAATCATTAGTTTAACTATTAAACTAACAATTAACATTAATTAATTAACAACTAATTGTTAATCAAAAATTGATTAAAAAATCATTAATTAAAAGCCCAATTAAATGAATTTGAACAATGAAATTAAATTTAAAAACAATTTTAAAATTTAAAATCTAGTTCAAAATTTATTTATAATTTAAATGGGTTCATTGGGGTTTAATGTGGGTGATGAGGCAGAATCCGATTTGGCCCATTAACACAGGCCCAATACAGATCAGTCCGGCGGCAGCAGGAAGAAGCCCCCTGGCAGCTTTCGGCCCGTCAGCGGCCCTCGGCCCAATAAGCAACCCAGTGGTCCTCGGCCCGTCCGTGGCCCAGCAACTTTCGGCCCGATAGCGGCCCGATAGGCCCAGCAGGCTCCAGCCCATTGAGCGGCATCTGGCCCGTCAGCGGCCCTACCCCCTTCGGCCCAATAGCCGTATCCGGCCCACTCTGGTGGGAGGACCAAGCACTATGGCGGTTTACCAATAAACCCAGAACATAGTCCTATATCGGCTACCACCGTTAAGCATCCTCTATCCTCCGCTATAAATACACCGCTATTTATTGCCAAATGTATGTCTTCGTGACCCTTAAGGACTACAGTCCGAAAAGCATTAAAGCTGCTTCTTCCACCTCTTTGACTTCTGAATCGAACTATCTTCAGAAGCTAACTTAACCGTCGGAGGGGGTTCCTAAGGGCCGAAGCCTGGGACTCCTACTGACTGGTTCTTCTTCTTCTTTCCCTCCTACAGGGGCTCAGTTCGAATCTTCGCTGACCTCTTCGAGTCGGTCTCGACCGCCGACCTCGAACTTCTTCCTTCGGTCTCGACGCCGTTCGTCGGCTGGTTCTCCTCGCCCGAAGGTGCCTCGGCTCCTCACCGGCTGCCCTTCGACCGGAAGGACTTCGGCCACGCCTTTCAAAGGCTAGCCCACATTCGACCGGGCGACCCTCGGCATCGGATCTCCGGCCACGTCTCCGCCTTCACCGACTTCCGGATCCCCGTCGGGCCTCTTCTCAGATTCGATCCAGCTTCGGATCCCAATAGCGGATTCCAGCTTCGGAATCCGGTCGTAATAGCCTCGGCTACATCAGTGGGACTAAAGGGGTTTAAGGCATTTATAGAATGGGCCCAGCCCATTCATGAACTGGCTCGAGCCATAGGGGAGCTTGGGCTCGAGCCAGGGCTCGGCCATCTGGGCCCAGGGGCCTTGGCTCGCCCAGTCGCCCGGTCAGGCCGCCTTGGACCGGCTCGGGCCGGATTCTTCCACCCGAAACCCTTCCCTGCAACCCTAATCGAGCCTTTGATGCAGGTTAAGGAGGCGGCTACCGGCGCCGCCGGCCCCGGCCGGCGATGCCTCCGGCGCTGGCGACGTGCCCGGCGCCGGCAGGGTCGCCGGCGGTGGCCAAACAAGTTGCCGGCCAAGCCCCTTCAAACCAAAAAAATCTGATTTTTCATGATTTAAATCCGATTTGGGGCTCGATTTTAAAGACCTTCAAGGGCACTCCGGCGGCGATCTTGGTGACCGGTGTGTAGTGGTGACTATCACCAACGGATCTGGAGTCTCGGCCGGCCATCCCAACGCTTGGGAAGCCAATTGAAGCCGCCGAAAACACCCCGTTCATCGTCCCACGAAGAACTTTGAAAACCCCCAAATAAAATCCGAAAAATCACAGAAAAATAATCAAATTATTTGTGTTCATCTCATGAACACTATTCCGTCATTTTAATCAGATTAAACGCATGGAATAACTCAAGAAAAATTAATTTTGGAAACCGAAACGGGACGAGAAACAGTGGAACCTGGCTCTGATACTGGGATTTTCTCGGTTTCTCCGGATCGCTCACGCAGCGGAAACAACAAAAAAAATACAGCGATCCGTTCCCGTTTCAAAATCTAAAATACGATAATCGGATTATCGAAGTTCTCACCGTGTGCAGATTCGAATCCGCAACCGTTCGGTTCCGTCGGTGTGACACCGCAAGCCGCGCAAGCGCCCGGCCTTTAGCGAAGTCCACGCGATCCTCCCCGCGATGGATATCCTCGAGTTCCTCGTTCTTCGCAGCCCACGAAGCCTCCGCCGGTCGCCGCAATGATCGCCGCAACGCGCGGACGATTTCCCGTCGAACGGGATTCGGAGAAGCGGCAGAGCAGATATGGATCTGCCTGGACGCCAGAGGAAGACAGAAACTGAGGAGGGGCGGCTAGGGTTAGCAGCAGCTTGGCCTGCTCAGCCCGTTCGCTATGTTTTATACTAACCGCGCGGTTTTTCACAAAAACCCCCAGTTTGTATAAAACCCACTTATTTATCTATTGCCTTGAGAATCATTTGCGTGTGACCCTCTAGGCCCAAGTACCAGTCCAGTTAATGGCCCAACAAGCCCAGTGACTCCTCACTGGCTTTATTAATTAATTAATAATCATTTATTAATCAATTAATCAATCGAATTGATGTCGCACATCGAATTCGACTGGCCCTCCGATCACGTTGGGTGCCAAGCAACACCGCGTGAACCCGGAAGGTATTTGGGGTTAAGTAACCCACTCTTGGAACCTTTCCGTCGATAGTTACCGCATGGATATAATCCTTCATTCGTACAATGCTCTCGAGTCAACTCAGGGCATGGCGAGCTGTCAAACCCTAACCGGTCGACTCACTTGGATTGGATGCCGCTGATGAATATCGGAAAACTCCTTTCCTGATATTATCGTCTGCCCTGGCCAGGGACTTTCGCGCATCCTTCCTAGAGCATTCTCTCTCTAAGTACCGAGAGCGAATGATTCCTTATTGACACACAATTCCCTTCGACGCTATTCCGCTGTACCCAATCCTTGGCGTATTAGAATCCCATGGCTAGAGATTCGTAAACCAAGGTCAAAGCACAGAAGTCCACCGCCAAGGTGTCATTGGTGTCTCAGGTCCGAGGACCATCCACACAACTGCGATAATAGAATCAAGCTGGTTGACAGTGAGGTACAATACCATCCAGCGATTCAGTCGGATCAGTTCAGTGAACTCATTCTCCAATGAGCACCTACAGATTCGCCTTAGTGTCTCCACACAAGTGACTTATGAGATCAGTTACCCTCATCATATGAGCAGGAGTAATCTGTACTAGTCTAACCTGATATCCGATGTCCTTCTCGGATATCCTTCGACTAGGAACAATTAAGAATATGTGTGTTTAAGTGATCAGTCTCATTACTATGATCTCATCATAATCTGATCACTATAGCACATATTCATGGACTTCATTATGAAACGATAATTAATGCGATTTACACATAATGAATATTATGTCATTTTATTAATAAATGAACGAGATTTACATAGTCATATTGGCTTATAGGCCACCTAAAACTAACAGTTTCTTAGCTCCTTATCGTGGGCAACGGTATCACATAGGTCAATTTATGGGTCGTGGTCGGCACTATTCAAATAAGAAGGAAAAATTCAACCACAGGCATGCAAAACTGAGGAATTGTGTGAAGCGGGTGTTCGGTGTGCTGAAGAATCGTTTTCAAATTTTACATAGGGTTGTAAGTATCCATGGGCAGCGCAACGAAAGATAGTGCTAGCATGTTGTGTCGTCCATAACTTCATACGTCGGAGGCATGGACATGATGTATATTTTAGTATGGGAAATGAAAGTGGACATCATGATGAGGGTGATGCTGATTACCCAGATGACATTGCACCGAGCAAAGCAGAGCTAGTTGTAGGGGATCACATAAGAGAGGGAATTGCAGACCAACTTTGGGGCGACAATAATTAGATTTGACGGATATTTTATTTGCTTGTTCTTCGAGGGTTGTACTTTCCTTTACTTATTTGTACTCATATTTGGTGGATGTTTTGTTTGTTTGTTCGTAGGTCGTAATCCCGTTACTTGTACTCGTATTTGGTGGTTGTTATCTTTGCATCTAAAATCAAGTTCGGTGAATTTATTTTTCGCAGCTCAATATTAGGTTTAGTGGTGATATAGTATTCGACGACTTCTTTATTTTTTTGTAATTTATGTTTACAGGTGTGTGGACAAGGCTAGTAACGCTTCTTTCTTAAACACACTCACATAGGAGGCGTGGCATATTGTATGGGCAATGATGAAAAAATAAGTATTAGGTGTATTGGTTGGATGGCTTTTAAGCAACCCCAATACGTGATGAAATTTTTGTTTTTGAGCCCACCCTTCGGATATTAGGAGGGTATTTGCAGCCTTATATGAGTGTTATATTGTATGGGCAATGATGAAAAATAAGTATTATATGTATTGGTTGGATGGCTTTTAAGCAACCCCAATACGTGATGAAATTCTTGTTTTTGAGCCCACCCTTCGGATATTAGGAGGGTATTTGCAGCCTTATATGAGTGTTATATTGTATGGGCAATGATGAAAAATAAGTATTATATGTATTGGTTGGATGGCTTTTAAGCAACCCCAATACGTGATGAAATTCTTGTTTTTGAGCCCGCCCTTCGGATATTAGGAGGGTATTTGCAGCCTTATACGAGTGTTATATTGTATGGGCAATGATGAAAAATAAGTATTATATGTATTGGTTGGATGGCTTTTAAGCAACTCCAATACGTGATGAAATTCTTATTTTTGAGCTCACCCTTCGGATATTAAGAGTACATTTGCAGCCGTATATGCGTGTTATATTGTATGGGCAATGATGGACTAATAGCTCTTATAGAGGGTACACGCCTCAAAGGGTCTTGGAGCTGGTGACTAATGGGGTTTGGAATATTGACCTTATCCAGACCTTGTTTCATCCTGACATCCAAGAGGTGATCCTCAGTATCCACTCTGATAATGGTGCAAATAGCCTCGAGGACCTGTTACCTATATGGTAATGAACTAGCTGATGGCCAGCGTAAGCTCTTATCTCTTGTTGCCGCAGGAAACTCAAAATCATTAGACTCCATTGCCACACAACAAAGCAATGGCCCCCTGAGCGGTCTTCATGAGACGGTACTGCTTAGAAACTTTTGTTTCATTCTTCAGAAGTTACTAATTGTTCTTCATTGTAGATGTGGAAGCATTCAAGGATCCTTGAGTATTTAGTATTATTGAGGTGATTTTCATGTATGATGTGCATCTCCAACAGGTTGAGGCACCCTTTGATCCAACAACAGAGCTAACAAGATTGATATGTGAGCGCAAATTTGATGAAGCATTCACCATAGATCTACAGAGAAGTGATGTATCCATTGTGTCGTGGTTGTGTTCCCAGGTTTGTTGGGCTTTGAGACAATTCAGAAAAATCCCATTCTTGATTGTTGCTTCTTCAACAAAATGGTGGATGAATCTTTAGCTTAATTTGTTTTTGCATTTTTCCCTAGATATAATTTCACCAAAGTCTAACTTGTCAGTATTCATATTTGTCTTTCTCTGTCAGGTCGATTTACAGGGGATTCGCTTGATGAACCCTATTCCGCTTAGTCAAGGCGTTCTCCTATCTCTCCTCCAGCAGCTCTCATGTGATTTGGGCAAGGAGACGCCCCAAAAATTAACTTGGATGACCCAAGTTGCGGTGGCCATTAATCCGGCTGATCCAATGATTGGCTTGCACGGGAGGCCCATCTTTGAGGTGTATCAGATCCTGGCCCACCAACGGTCGTTGCCCACAACCACCCCTGCTGAATGAAGCAGTATTCGGCTGATGATGCATGTCATTAATTCAGTATTAACGGGTTTTAAGTGAGCTTCCTCCGCCAACCCCCATCCATAGTTGTGCAGTCATTTGTGGTAGATTCCTGTATAGAGGAGAAAACTGAAAAAGGTGAACAAGGATGTCAGAAATTTTGACCATAGGGTCACAGTGTTATAAATCAAATTAACATGTGAATGCATGCGGGTCTTCCTTCCTGTTGGTCTGCTCATTTTTCTCATGACGTGTATCCCTTAGCTTCAATTGTTATACTATTATAGATGGCTCGAGTCTAGTGGCTGTTGGATATTAGTTAATTTGTCAGGTGACAAAAGGTCTAGAGTCCTAGTTCCAGGTGTGACACATGCATCGGCATGTCTGTTTGAAGTTTGTGGTTGTAGTTGAACATGGGAAGATGAAAGTGCCAATGTGCAATTAAATGAGAAACTTATGTGAATTCCGCTGATTTTGTTTCCACTCGTTTTATTGTTATTTGTGCTTCAGCTGGGAATTTGGGTCACTGTTGAACTAGAACGTTGCAGTTTTCCCTCGAAGACGAACTATGGGCCCACTGGCCAGTCCTGTTCAAAGGGATCCTTCAACTCGTGTAACAGGTGCGATATCAAATTGCATACGGTTTTGTCACAAGATGTTTCTCAGACTACTATACGGTAAAGTGCGAGGATATTTGTCAAACTCGGCAATTCAGAGGTTTAACACATTCGACGCGACGCGTAGTTTAATCTGAAAAGTTTTCCATGTGCAAATGCCAATGAACTTTTTCTTTTTGGTCATTGCAAATGCCAATGGACGTTTGTGTTGGATATCATTGACTTTTGATGTGTAACTGTAACTTGTTTGCATGTCAAACTTAATATGCGTTTCCACGGTATTGAAAGGTTACGAACGACTAAGAAACTTGGTGCAAAGTAAAGGAAAAATAAAGTCGAAATCTCCAAGGACAGTGGTTTCAATCGTTTTGATAGAAAGCAACCAAAATTGGACTGCGGACCAGAGCTTCAGAGGAAAAGGAAATTAGACGAGATCCAAGTCACTGGTGCTAACCATTTTCTAAGACCCTTCGAACTCTCTTTCCTTGTTTATAAACATTTGCTGCCTAGTAATTCAAGCTGCCGGCTTGTGCGGAAACATGATATCTTTTTTCAACCGTCTAATTCAGACGCAAACGCAAGTAGACTTTGGACAATTTTTTTTTTAAAAAAAAAAACTTATTTGGGCCATCCTATTTGAGATGTCGTGCAGCTGCAGCTGTACCCATAAGCAGTGCAGCGAATAGTAACCTTAGTTACTCGTCAATGTGACCAATGTCAGAGATGTCGTGGGATGCCAGTATGAAAATATGAGTCTGAAGAAGAATTGGGTTATGTCTGAAGTACAGGCACCGGAGAGGAAAAAATTACCACGGCTCAAACGTTTCAACATTACTTCAAATTGTGTTGGTTTGCTTCCATCTTCTCCTTCCACTCTGATAATGGTGCAAATACCCTCGAGGACTTGTTACCTAATGGTACGTATATATAATTTAATAACATTTTTTTCATTTATTTATTTTTATTAAATTATTAACTTGATAATATAATTTATTGAAAAAAATATTTATAATCATATATACATTACATGGTATTAAAATTTTTCACATTTTATATCTTAGTCAAAGGTAGTCAACAACTATCTATAAAATAAGAAGGGTAATTTGGAGATAAAAGTTTCTTATTCTCCTTTTTATTCTTTACAATGCAATCAAAGCAATTAGAATAACTTCTTATTCTACTTCGAATAAATATGCGTTATCAAAACTACGCACTTCTTATTCTAGAATAAGCAATCGGGTATACCATATCCGTTATAAACAATCCGGCAAATGAAGTGGCGCAATTATGGGTGTAGTTTGGTGTTCTACGTAATATTCAGGTGATCTTTGGTGTATTCTGGTGATCTTGTTGGTATGCATTGGCTAAATAGGAAAGCAGAAAGTTGCAACGGTTATGGTGGTATTCCTGTGCCCATGGTCGTATTTATGTGTTCTGCGTAGTAGTTTAACGTCACAGGTTATTATCTCAGTTAACGTAATAGTTTGCTGCACTACGTTATATTTAAACGCACAATGGTGTATTTTCGTGGCGCTCCGAAACACACAGAAATTGGACCCTGTTATGGGTGTAGTTTGGTGTTCCACGTAGTATTCAGGTGATCTGTGGTGTATTCTGGTGATCTGCGTTGGTATGTATTGGTTAAATATGAAAGCAGAAAGTTGCAATGGTTATGGTGGTATTCCTGTACCCATGGTCGTATTTATGTGTTATGCGTAGTAGTTTAACGTCACAGGTTATCATCCCAGTTAACGTAGTAGTTTGCTGCACTACGTTGTATTTAAACGCACAATGGTGTATTTTCGTGGCGCTCCGAAACACACAGAAATTGGACCCTGTTATGGGTGTAGTTTGATGTTCAACGTAGTATTCAGGTGATCTGTGGTGTATTCTGGTAATCTGCGTTGGTATGTATTGGTTAAATAGGAAAGCAGAAAGTTGCAACGGTTATGGTGGTATTCCTGTGCCCATGGTTGTATTTATGTGTTCTGCGTAGTAGTTTAACGTCACAGGTTATCATCCCAGTTAACGTAGTAGTTCACTGCACTACGTTGTATTTAAACGTACAAGGGTGTATTTTCGTGGAGCACCAAAAAACACAGAAATTGGACCCTGTGATGGGTGCAGTTTGGTGTTCTACGTAGTATTCAGGTGATCTGTGGTGTATTGGTATGCAATAGCTCATGTATGAGAGGAAAGATAGAAAGAGGAAGCATAAACTTCGTATAACACCAAAACATCGCATGTAAATGATCTGATGTATATTTAATCACTGGAAAAAAAATAGTAACTCCACACTTTGATACTATAGACGACATCCAACCACTTCTATTTGATTTAAAACACCCATTCACAACTACATAACAACTCATTCATAACAACAATTATGGTGTTAGAACACACTTCAATGCTTATGCTTCTATTTCTTCTTTTGATCTACACAAAAAAGATCTTTTGTTTGTCATCTATACAAACGTCTTGGATCTGTCATACATACACAAAATGAAGTTCTACAAAAGTGAAGGCTTCTTAAACTTCTATTTCTGCTTTTGATTTGTACAAAAAAGATCTTTTGTTTGTCATCTATACAAGTGTCTTAAATCTGTCATATATACACAAAAAGAAGTTCTTCAAAAGTAAATGCTTCACACTTTAGCCTTGCATTCCACTTGTTGCACTTCAATTTTGTCCAAAGGACCTAACAGCAGCAGTTTCCACATCCTACATTAGAATTTAAATGTTAGGAAGATAAATAATCAAATTGAAGTAACTATTTCTCTGTTGGTGAAGTACCTGAAGTAATTGTGACATATGTTGAGGATGATAAATAAAATTTTCTTTCACCCATGGTGCAGAAGAGTTTGATGCTTCAAAGTAAGGACCAACGGTAGTCAAAGGACATGGAGTAGTAGTCTGTTCTAATGTAGTAGCCACTTGTCTTCTTCATGTCTTTTTCGATTTCAATTCAAGAGATGACTTTATTCTTCGCCTGGGACGACCTTTCTCTACCCTCCTCTTCACTCCTTTAGCAACTTCACTATAAGGCTTATTCAGATCTATTGTATTCACATTGTCACTATTGGCTAGACACATAATAGCACACTCATTTCTCTCCTAAAGATCCACAATTTGAAGATATTTGCTATTTGGCTCATTTAAGTCACAATTGTTTACCATTTCAAGTATCTCTTCATTTGTTCTAATACACATATTTTGCACATGATCATAAAGCTTAGAACTTTTTGCAGCTACTGTTGACAACTTCACAAAGTTGGACAAGAGCATAGTGTATCTCTGAGCAACTAGTTTCTTCTCATTGCTAACATTGGAAGGCTAATTTATGCACTTTGAAATAACAAAGTTTGCTGCATCTCTAGTCCATCTAGACAAGATGTACCTTTTTGGGATAGATCGGATTTGTTTGTGCAAAAACATCCGAAAGATATGACGACATAAGATACCTGAAAATTCAAACATTTTGCAAGTGCATGTAGCTAGAGTTTCTGTACAGTTCAGTGTTACCCTTTGTGAATGTTTCGAATCATCAAAAACTAAACATGACATCTCATCATTTGTTTCATCGCACATATTGAATAATAAGTCAATTCCCCTTTTGTACTGTTCTTCAAGCAGCTCATAAATCTCGGGAGTATATATGTGCACTGCTTCTTTTAAAAGTGTAGTGGGTGCATACAGTCTTAAAAATCGTTGTCTCATGTTCACATCAGATCGTTGCTCTTGTGCCCTTCTGTCATCGACTAATCTTTCAAAGTTGTGGAAAAATCTAAGCATAGATTGTCGTATGTCCAAGTATTGTTTCAAAACTTTATTGATGCTTTCACAACGCTGAGTGCTAACCATATGAGCTGTGAAGGTATTTCTTCTATAAACTAGTGCCCATTTTTTTCTATCTTCAAATAGTTGCTTCAGCCATTCGTTGTCATGTAATTCATGATCATCAATCATCTTTTGCCATGCCTTTAAAAAGTTATCCTCTTCCTCATGATTATAAACACAATCTTCAAATGCTCTTTTGAATGTGTCTGTTGCGTTCCAAACATGACTTAAGTGCTTGCATGCATTTTGATACATATGCCACACACAAATTCTATGGTATGTATTTGGAAGTTCACTGGCTATACCAATAGCCATAGCTTTGTCCTGATCTGTCAAGATGGTCTTAGGATGCTTTCCTGACATTGCTTTTAGAAATGTAGAAAATAACCATTTAAAAATACTTGCTGTCTTATCATATAGTAGTGCAGCCTCAAAAAAAACTATCTTTCTATGATGATTCACACCGACAAATGGTGCAAATGGCCGACCATAACTGTTAGTTTTATATGTTGTGTCAAACTATAATATATCTCCAAACCGTTCATAATCAAGACACATTCTGGCATCAGCCCAAAAAATATTTGTTATCATTTCATCTTTGTCAAGCTGTATGAAATATACAAAAGATGGATCTTCATGTTGTCTTTCTTGAAAATACTCTAACAATCCACCTGCATCAAATTCCAACATTTGATTCATCTTTTTGGTGCGTAAATGATTCTTATAATCTTCTAAAATATAACCAAGACAATTTCGACCTCTTGCTTGGTTAGCCATGAATTCAAATGTCTCCTTAGGTCGTAGACCAGACGCTTCAGCAATATTAGTCACTGCAGTATGAGTACTCGTGAATTTTCTATGTGAACGCAAGAAGAATGCTTTTGATGGAGTCTCAAGCTCATGATTATGAGAAGACTCAAACTGTGTGATACGGTATTTGCCATTTTTATATAAAGTAACAAACATCTTGGCTCCGCACCCCATTCTTGTTTCAGCACGATGAACCTTCACATTAACATCCCGTTTTTCTTTTCTTCTCCACCTTCTCTAGAACAAACAAATTTTCTTGTTTTTACGATTCCATCTTTAGTCTTACATAAATGTTCTTTCCGAATACTAAAACCCATGCCCTTAGCATATGAAAGGTAGCAGTCATATGCTTCTTCTGTATTTTCAAACTCCATACTTATTGAAATATGTCTTGAGTCATATGGTGATGATTGACAAGTTATATTGTCTACTGATGTTGTCCTACAAGAAAAAAAAAAACAAAAATCAAAATGAGAACCATTTTTTTTTAAAGAAAATAACGACATTATCTATTAAGAAATATTTGTAATTAAGAATAAAAAAAATAGTACCTTTCAAATGTTTTAGGCAACCCTCCTACAAATTCTGCTCTCTTTTCTTCCAAGTCCATTGATAACCTTCAAATATAACCTTGCAAAAAAATTTAAATTATTTATTTTTAAACACTATCATGATTCTCAAATAAATATAGGAAACATGGGATCTACATCATTTAGTGGCCATAGCAATTGCCTGCAAGGAAAATCGGATGTTAAATTTGCGAGCCTCCTTTGTGATTCTCAAAGGCATCTCCTACTCTTCTCAAGTTATTCTAATTCTTTTTCTATGTCCTGTTTAAGACAGTAATGGTACGTGAAACATTGGGTAGAATTGATTAGATTAAGATCATTACATATAGAGTAGGGAATAGTTGACAGAATATACCTAAGGGGAGAAGAAGAAATGTACTATTAGTCAGTATGGACCAACTATTCTCCTTCTGAATAGTTCTCTTTTAGTCCAGTTAATCAACTTTTCAGTTTTTTTTTTTTGTGGGCACTTGAGTAATACTTGTTGCGGGCCAGCCGCATGCAGCAGGAGGGTGCGCCCATGCGACAATACTTCGCGTGATTGAAATTAGTGAGAAAGGGGATGAGAGAAATAACATCAAGACATATCTGTTATTGTTCTCTTAGCTAGCAAAGCAGTTGGCATGCTTAGAATGTGCAGATCACTCTTTTGGCATGCGGACACTAGTAGTCTAAAGTTAATCGTTATGTACATCACCACATTACATCATACTAAATTTCATCATGAAAGATCCACAAAAAATGAAAAAAAAAATTTACAGATTCTGCTCTGTTTAGCTGAAAGTTGGCCTAGAGAAGACCAGAACCATATAACAAATTTTCATTTTTCTCGTCATCCAGACAACTAGCCAAAGTCTAAAAGAACCTTGAAACACGCCCTATGTTGTCCTTTAAGATTAAGCTAATCCTACGATGAGGGTATCTACGCTTCTGTAAATTTACTTTAATTCTGAAAATAATAAATGTACAAGCAAAGTATTCCCAATGAATGTGTATTCTAGTTGTTCTTTCAAGAAGTTTTGAAGGAAATGCGAGTAAAACAGTCACATTACTTGATTAACAATATAATGAAAAAGGGGCCAGAATCACTTATCCAGCAAGAGAAAAAAAAAATAACAATAGACTCTATTGGCTTGTAGCTTAGATGTATTTTGATATCTGCACATTGTTTTCCTAGACTACCTCAAGTATGCACCCTAGACTATGGTTTGCAGATTGGCCTGTCAACACAGCTGCATTTTCAGTCAAGTAGAATACCAAGAACAAGAATCATCTGACAATACAGTACAGAACCAAATGAAAGCCCACCAATAGGGACATGGAAGTTGCCATAGCATACAACGGAAAAATTACTCTTGATTTGAAATTATCCAGGAACTAGATAAAGGTGGCACGTCTCTTCATCCAGAACGAGCAGGCACGAGCAAAGACTCCCAGCTTCTCCGTCCAGGAACTAGATAGAGAGGGGCGGCACGTCTCTTCATCCAGAATGAGCAGGCACGAGCAAAGCCTCCCAGCTTCTCCGTCCAGGAACTAGATAGAGAGGGGCGGCACGTCTCTTTGTCGGGAACCATCACGCACGAGCAGAGGAAGGGAGAGAGGGGCGGCAGGGAGCTTGTGCGTCGAGAAGGGCGGCACACGTCTTCTCCTCGCCGGGAACCAGCACGCACGAGTAGAGGAAGGGAGAGAGGGGCGGCAGGGAGCTTGTGCGTCGAGAAGGGCGGCAGGGAGCTTGTGCGTCGAGAAGGGCGGCACACGTCTTCTCCTCGCCGGGAACCAGCACGCACGAGCAGAGGAAGGGAGAGAGGCAAAGGAGCTGGGGAGGAAGGGGAGATGATAGAGTTCGGAGGTGGCCGGAGTTGAGGAGAAAGAGAAGGGAGTTCGATTCGTCCCAGCTCGGTTGGAGAGCAGGAGATGAGAGAGGCTGAAGAGACGGTGAATGGACGTATACAACCGCAGGGTTTAAAGAGGAGCAGAGGAGAGAGCGGGAAGAGGCGGGCGTGACCGGCAACCTGCTTAGGTGGATGGCAACCGGTTGCAGCTCGTGAGAAAAGAGGTTTCCAGGTAAAAAAAGGCAAGTTATTACAGGTGGCAGGATACGATTGGCTACTGCTGGAGTTGGGACCAACCTCCTACTGAGGAGATCCGAACTCCAAACTTTTAGCCCCCCTCCCCCCCCACACACCCGGTGTCTCCCCCTTCGCATATCTGCCTGCGACCACCCCTCTTCTCCTATTCACCATTCCCTTCTCCACCCCTCTTCCTTCTCTGCCCCACCTACGGTACTGTTGGAGTTTGGATCTACGCTTCTGTTGAGCTGTTGTAGTACGCTGCTATTGTGCTCAACATGGATGGATGTGGACAGATATGGGGAGATTCAAATCTTGAAGGCAAATAATATGAGATGATACTGCATATGATATCCCATTTGGTTGATTTCTTTGGGTAAATCTAAGTTTGATAGTGCTGCAGTTTGTTTTTCTACTTGTTGATCCATTCTTGACATCTCATTATACCAGATCATGATAGCAAATAGGTCTGCTAAGAACCTTCTATTGTTGTTTGTTGTTTCAATCTATTTTTATTAGTTTATGCTCACTTTTTTCATTTCATTTGTAAGGTATGTGGGTTTTATTGGATCTAAATTGAAATGAGAGGATTCATTTGGTCATTTTCTGTTTATTTATGTTGATTTTGACATGGATATTTCGCAAATTAGGGGTACATGAGCATGCACGCAACTTGTTCCCTAGAATGTTTGTGAGGCAATCATTATCAACCATGGCATTTTTAGTAAGCATCCTTCCTTGTATATGTTAAGTTTTATACAATCTTGAGTTTAATGGTGTCAATTAGGTGTAGGAAAATAAGGGAATGGTGGGCAGTTGTCAGGAAGCTAGTTCTCCTATTAATTAAGAGACAACGTTGGTCCAATGTCCATCTTCATGGGTAAATCTTAAATAGTTGGTTTCCAATGTAATCATTCTAATCTCTTTCTTACGTGGTAATAGGATAATAAGAAAATCCATGTTTATGGGTTGTACTTGGTGTAGAAAATTTATATTCATTATGTTGCATCAGTTTGGGGATTCTGAATGCAATAAAAAAAAATCTATGCTCGAACTACATATTTCAAAGCCACTTTCTGTTTCATCAGACATGCTAAATAAAGACTAATTTACACACTTGATACTCAACTGAAAACTACCAGCAACATCCTATGTGTCATTCGGTCTGATCATTGTTGTCATACTGTCCTTGATGTCATGTTAGTAAAAAGTTGCAGATTTTAGCAGAAAATTTGTTTAATATATTTTGCACCAAATACTCCACCTTTTAACTGCGAAAATAGGCCAAATAATGGGAAAAAAACATTATACCAATCTCTATTAGATATCTCAACTAGGTGAGTACACTTGTAGGTGAACTCTGGAGGGTGTAATCCAGAATAGAGGCTCCTCCCTTAAGTTAGCCTCCTTGAAAAGATGGAGAAATCTTCCCAGAATTTTATTTCTAATTATAACCTATTCTAATTTGTAGAACTGAACATGAAATCTGCAATTTTTGCTTTGCACTTGTTCCGCTCGCCACATTTGGACCTCTCCAAATGGGACCCTCACCTTGTCTTATCACTAGTCCTTTGCAATAGGTATTTCTATTACTTGTGGATGTTTTAAAATCTGTGATGACCTATCACAAGAAAAGATTTCATTCTATTTAGTGGTCGATTTTAAGTTTTTATATCGAGGAGTTGCATATTTGGGAGAAATTTTGGAGACTGCTGAATATTGGAATGGAAATTGCACTTTGGATTTCTAGGCCTGTGACTGTGATTTTTTGAAGAATTCGTTTCAAGGAAAAGCAATTGGGATAAATTCTTTCATCCATAGATTATGGTACTTATTGTCTAATGACCTTTTGCTTTCCACTTACAATATGAGTTTTTCTCTTTTTCTAGTTGGTAGCCCGAATGGCTGAGCAACATAGGCCAGCATCAAAAAGGAGGGATCGAAACTTGTCAAGTACCATGCCTGTAATGGACCAACGCCACTGTCCAAAGGACGAAAACTAAGCACAGGTGAAACCATGCCCGTGCTTGAACGTGAACCTCCCCACTCCAAGCGAGAAGGGTGTCCCCACCACCCTACATAATAGGGAATAATTTGAGTTTATTTTATGACATGACTTTTAGTCAGAATTATGCACATCCGTGGTATGACGCCTATGGTCTATTGATCTTTTGCTTTTTAGCCACAATGTGAGTATATTTGGTGGCGTGACCTTTGTCTGGAGTTGCGCATTATTAGACAAGACAGTTGACCTTCACCATTGTTAGAAGTGATGCTCTTGATATTGACCTTTTTTTTTTAAAAAAACCGTACATATGTTTACAAGTGACTAGGAGCTAAGCCTTAGAGATCTTTCATAATTGGAGATAATTTCGAACTGGCCGATAATTCTACCTAAATAGGCAAAAAATCTAGGTCCACCTGATCATCCGAGAAAGTAATCCTATAGACCGCATATGAGTATCTCAGATTCTCAGGAGAGTTTTTAGGCTACAACTAAGAATGAAACCTAAGACCTCGTAATTCAAAGACAAGAGGTGAACCAACTGCGCTGGGCAGTTAGTTTGTGATATTGACCTTCACCATTGTTGGGAAATGATGCTCTTGATAATTTTATTCTTCCATTTTATCCAGTTTAGGTATTTGCTATGAATTCATACTTTTATTCAAATTGATACGTTTCTTGACTACTTGTCTGTTGAACAATGCTTTCTGTTGGGAAAAAATGTTGACCTAGACATTTATATGTTCAATTATGAACTTTATTATTCTATTATTTATTACCGAATTGTGGAACCAAATTATTCTAATGGAAAAATTTCTTGTAAACTTATGATTCATGGAATTCAAATGTGTAAGCAGTAGAAATGCAGAAGACGAGAGATTACGTTATCGGGCATAACCATTAATAATTTCTATTACTTTTGTTGTTGTGTATTGAATTATTATTATTTTTTGTTAATCGATGTGACTATTAGTCCTTTTTTAATTATTTTTCCTGTGTAATGAGTTAGAAAACTTTATTGTATGACACTTGCATTATTTTGTTTTGTTTCATATTGAGTGATGTAACGTCTTGCATTTATAAAATTTTATCAATCTTTTTAATTACTTTTGAAATTTATATTATTTAATTTTAGAACATTACCAAATGGATCATTACGATTTTCTAAAATTGTAATGTTTTTGTCAAACATGATAGTTAGGCATATTATATCTTTAAAATTATCATGAATTTTGACTTCTTATACCTTTTTATTATGAATTTATATAGGTGAGAAACATAATCGCAATCCGATCCCCCCCTCCTGTACTTCTATTCAGGGACTCCATCTTCCTGGCGGTTCCACCACCTCTGACCTCCATCGTCTCCATCTTCCGGTTGCTCCACCTCCTTTGCCTCGCTCCAGCACTTGCTCTCCTCTTTCGGATCTTAGGGGTGCAGTTGGACTGCTCCTAGATTGAAGGACGATGCAAAGAGCCTAGAGAAGGCTGATTTCAATAATTACGGGCCATCCAAACAGGTTCTTAGTTTTTCCAAACACACAGGACTCGTATCATATTAATTTTGATATTGATATTCAAAGTTATAAAAATAGTAAATATTAGAACTAATGATACATCATATTTGATACCTAACCAAATATGGCATGAAATATTGATGCCTTAATGATAGATTATGGAAAGGGTTGGAAAGTAAATCTCCTCGTATATATAACACGAGAGCAGGAAAATAGGGTCACATTTTCAATATGAGAGTGCAATAATATTAATAAAAATATATATGTTCAATTATCCAATATTTTAACAGGCATTAGCAATATTTCAAAAGAACATGGTGAGATTTGGAGCAAAAAAGGATAACACCGTAAGAGGGGTGATGCTATGACTCTCCAGTTCTTCGCTAATCTCTTCTTTTTTCCTTTTTCAATCTGCTTTATGTGCGGCAGGCAGAACGCATCCAACATCAAAACATCAAGAAGCTAAACCTCTGGAACAAAATGACTCAGTGTTGACATGTATAAATGTAGAAAACTGAACTCTTTGACCAAAAAAGGAAAATTGTTCTCAGTCCAGGAGGAACCAGCGGGGAGACAACAAGGGCAGTTCAAACTTAAACATCCTTATATGGCAGCTTCAACTTCATGTGACGTCCCAGCTGTGCCGTTTGCATCATGTTCTGTTCGAAGCTGAGAGGAAACCTCATCAATGGCAGAATTCAGCTGTGCAATTTTCTCTGTCAGAATCTTGCGGGTTTTCTGTGATTTGGACACATAGATTACAATGTTAGTGCAGGCACTTGCATGATCTGACTGAATCAACACCAGGCAACCTTGATGAATTCGTGGTTTATTGTGTGGTATCCCAAAGTTAAAGAACTATACTCAATGATGAAGCGAACTCATGCAATCAAGAGCCAGACAGCCTAGACCTTCCACCTTTTGGGGCGAAGAGGAAATGCCTGCAAAGAGACCCGGGATAACTCCTTCCTAAGGAAGTAGTACTAATGCTCAACCATGCAGGGCAAATTTCCAAAGCCCATGCATAGCTAGTGCTCAGAGGCTGCCCTCACACAGCTGACTCTGCAACTTGGGATATGCCCAAGGACAGGACCTAATGTGGATCAACAATTTGAGAAAAAAATTATGATAGCCATCCAACTTAACTCTACATCTAATAAGAATAACAGAAACAGCATTAAGAAATGTCATTAAAAAAGGTCACACAAAGTAAGGTTAATGAAGTACCAAATGAGCAGGTAGTCATTCTTTTTTCCCCTTTCCAAAGGAGGAGCTACCAGAATACACCTGGCTTAACATTCTTTAGTATGATCAAGAAAAGAACCAAAAATAATATGGTTACTGAACAGAGTCAATGCAAAACTAGAGTTCGTAGGTGGAGGCAACATCCTTATGATGAACCAGGGTGGTCATACGTCAAGTGGCCTTTCCGAAATGCTGAGGCCAAATGAGTGAATTAACCTGGTCAAAGGCCAAATCTAAGGCAAGGAATGACTCATGAATACCCAGGATGGAACTGATGACTTTGGCGAACAAAATAAACCATGAAGTGCAATGACCAAATGACCCAAGATTTCCTTAACTAGGAAAACAAGCCACCCCAGCCCAGGATGGCCAAGTAAACACTGCTCACTGGATGTGCACCAAGCTGCCCCTATCATTTGATTTGTGATACACACATCATGAGCCATAGGTGAGCTTAATGTCTGTCATTGGATAACAAATTCTGACAACAGGCAGGGGGACCAAGTCCTTTCCCTCCTGCCCCTAGAGAGAGAGAGAGAGAGAGATTTCATCAAAATATTCTGACCTGCCGTAGGCCATAGCCCCGGTCAAACACTATGTTCAGCTTGCAGAGTTTTTCTCCTCTGGTCTTCCTCCAGAGTCCAGACTACCAAAGTCTTCTCAACATGAGATTCCACCTCCTGGGAATGTTCGAACATCAACGTAAAAGTGCTCACGCAATCCAGAGATGAATTCACCAGGATGGGGCTCCCTCCGGATCCCAAAAACCTAGACTATCAATGATGAATTCCAATTTTTTTAAACCATAATTTTCACTTCCCAGTCACGGATTCTGGTTTTTCTACAGTGAAAAGATATCTCAAGATTTTCAGTCGAAGCTATCTGCCTTGCATGGAAGATCAGTTCCCACATCCTTTCTGGTGGACCTCTATATTTTATGCTTTATCAAAACTTCCGTAAAAAAATATTAGAAAACATTACAAAGTGAACAGGAAGTCAAAGTATCTTCCAGAGTCTGGTCCTTCAAGAACCTAAATTGTGTTTTGGTATGGGGTCAGCCAACCTCTATCCATAGAGCTTTTGCAAATTTGCAACTATTAATATAATAACAGTCACATTTTATGATAAATAGATCAACAGACAATAATAGATAAATCCAGAACATCGTAAGGAACAACTGATGCCTAAATTGTTCACATGTTGTCAGACTATAGATATTTGGCATTTGTGATCGCTGAACGCATCCCAGCATCTCCAAAATGGCCCCATGTGCATACTTTTATACGGTAAACTGACTAAGCTGACTTGAAGTGTCAATATTTATTGGTGAAGCAGATTCATGTGTTAACTTGAATTAAGTTGTTCACAACATGATAAAGAAAGTACACACTATGACTCTTGGGACATTTCTGAGACTTTAAATCAGCCATGGTGACAAGCATCCATGTCGGACACATTTGCAAATGTTTCAGCAGTTCCTTTCAATAACAAATCTGTGATTGGATCTCCGTCAACAAGAAGACTACTAACATGTTGGATTCCCTTTTTCTCTCACTGGAAACCATCAACAACCCTCCCCATAATGTACAATAGTCCCTTTGTCCCATGGATAATACAAAAATGGTGAGACACTGTATTGCCCTAACAAATGGTGAAATGAGAATGAGCTCTAAGAGGTATGTACCAAGCAGATACTCTAGTTTCCAGCTCACCACTCACCACCTAGGGCATATCCCAACAAGTGGCCACAGGGTTATCAGTCAGGACCATATGATAGAAAAATATCACATAGAAATGGCCTTTGAAAGTTGCTCAAATTTGCAAATTTTTTAGGTCAGGGCCACAGGGTTTTGAAACAAAACACCCCAGCTACAAGTGCATCCAACTAGTGACATGATACTGCTCATTCTTAGAAGTTGACAAGACAGTCAATACAAAACAAGAGATTACCTCCAAGGCTTTTTCTTCATCATAGATGAATTTTGGCAGCTTCCTCATCAACTCTTTTCTGTCAGTTCCAGCCAAGGCTTTGCTGATCTGTGGAAGTTGCATGCGAGATGCATGTTACAAGGCAAGGAATGTCAAAGACACAAAACCAAAGTTACAAGGCTAGGAATGTCAAGCCAAAACTTAGAATCACATAACAAATGCAATCAACACACATTGACAAGACACATAAATTTCTGCTAATCATTCTAAAGCATCAAAGACTTAAATTTCAAACTGGTGATAGACAATATTGGGTATGTGGCTCAGTTGGCTCATGGATGATGGGATGAGTACAACGTCACTCTTGGTGCTGCAAGACCAAGACCCATAGGAATGCCTATAAAAGAAGGTGGGATGCCTTCATGGCCCTGATCTTTTGTCAAGACAAATGATAGTCCTCTCATTGGTGAGCAAGACATTTACCATGCATCTGTGTCTCCATTGCCTAAGATGTACTAAAGCATCATGTGAGAACACTTTTTGGAAGCCTGATGAATTCCCTAGTACCTTTTTCCACCTAAACAACTTCTGAAAAATGTGGATGGGAGTGGAAGCAACAGCAAAAACTTCTGAAAATTCCCAGTTATGAAATCCCAGATCGAATCATAGGATGAAAGATGAACCAGCACAGGATGAAAATTAACAAAATTCAACACAAACTATGATCATCTCACTGGATGGGATCAAGATCACAGACATTACACATCAAAATGAAGAAATTTTCACTGCAACCCAAGTAAAGAAGCTTCGACTGTGCTTATAAGTTATAACTTGTGATTAAGAACCAACATACAGTTACCTTCCGTTACTGAAAAATCTCCTTTTCCATTACAAGACACTAAAGTAGACACTAAATATGTGCTTAGAATAAATCTTGACATCAAAATCTGACTGCAATGTCCATTCTATTCCACAACTTTTTTCAACATTGGACATAAAATAAACAAAAACATATATTTGTAACATCTGGGAAAAAATGCCTTGTGGTTGCAAAGACCACCAGCAATGAAGAAGAGGGCTGGTTCAGGGCATAAGTTACCTGAGGCGCGTACACACAGCCAAGGGTGCCCACAACGATTCCTCCCAAGATAAAGCCCCCCACAAAGATACCTGCACCACTTGGTCTTCCACGATCTCCACTGAGTAATTAAGGTCATATATTTTAGTAATGAAGGTAGAACATGTAGCTGATATGTAAGCAAAGAACTACAGACAATAGGAAGCAGATGAATCTGAAGTTACAAGTCTTTCATGCAAAAAAAATGTTTATTATCATTACAACAAACAGATGGGTTGATATCTCCCAATGCTTGAGCAGATACAAGTTTGAGGCCCCTTGACAAGTGACTTGAAGATAATTTGTTTCGGCAAAGCCACTTTAATACTTTCATAGTACTGGGAAATGGAAAGAATGAAAGAAGGTGGCTACCGAGAATATTACAAAATCTTAGCAATCAGTCTGTTAAAAAGCCATAAAATAAGGAAATGGTCCTCTCAACATGTAACAAGAATCCCCATACCAGTGACTTAAAGACTAAATGTGAAACCTTGATAGACTAATTCAAATCTTTCAGGTCAGTGTCACAAAGCCTTATCCATAAAGCTTCATTATATTCTCTAGATTGTAATGCTGCAGAAGTCCATACACAGGTGTCCCGATATTTCCTAAACCATCAACATTATAATGCTAAACAGAAGCTACAATTTTGTGACATAACCAGTAGTTCTTAGAACCCAGCATCTCTGGCCTGTTTCCTAGTGGAGAACTGATTCTCCTAAAGAGACCCTGAGTTCATCAGGAAAAATTTAGATGACACTGTGAACAAAATAACATTAGGAAGCAATCTTTAAAAAGAACGAAAAAAGGAAAAAAGTTGTCCATGTCCTGGTAAATCACTGCTTCATTATTCTCCTAATCAGTTCAACATAATTCTCCAAATTTCCACAAAGCCCAAAAGTCAGGAAAACAAAACAGAAAACCAGAGTCCAAAATGAAAACATCCAATCTCATAAACCAAGCTCGCTGGCAAATTAACAGTAAGCCAGCTTCTCACATAGAATAGTACCGTTAGGAAGAGCAGAATCAGAAACAATGCTCTATCTTACTGATGAGGGCAATAGCCCAAAGAATATACAAGAGCTAATAGGGAATCCCTTAGTACAATGCCATATGTACAACATTCTAATGCGCCCCCCCCCCCCCCCAAAAAAAAAAAAAAAAAAAAAGAAAAAAAACTCAAAGGGGATCATATTGCCTACCTTTTTTTTTCCTTACTGTGCCAAGGAATAAGAGAGGTTTGCAGGAATATGCAGAAGCCATAATTCATATACTGCGTAGGCTCTTAGCAGTCGTCTGCTGATCGGACAACACAGGAAGGTGAATGAATATGCCCGCACTCTGTCGTTTTTAGTTATTTTGTGTTTTTGGTGGACTTTGAGGACTTGGGATGAGCCCTCAGGAAGTCTGAGACTTCGGATCAAGTGAGGATCCGAGAACTTGACCTCTTCTCCATTGACCTCAGTCAGTGTTAATTACGTCAATCAACTGATTGACCACCCTTGATTAACCATCCAGTGATGCCCTTTAATAGATATCAAGCACTACGTCATGCCGTTCAAGCACAAAAAACACAATTTAGATGGTTTAAGAGAGTCTTTAAGGTGTTTTGGATTGATTCCAAGTGTTTTTAACCCAAAAGGGTATTTTCGTAATTATACAAAGTTGAAGGGTCTAGGGAATATTATGTTCTTTTGAGTGTTTATAATGAGTTCTCATGGATTGGGAAGATTTTAAAACCTTAGGATGTATTCTTGGGCTGTTTAGTTTTTCTAGACAGCAGGGGTATTTTCGTAATTTTTAAAAGTTTCAGGTTTAAAGTGTATTTAGCATGTTTTAAGTGATTTAACATTTCTTTAAGATTTTTTTATAATTTTTGGTGCACTAAGGGTATTGTGATAATTTTTTGCATCTTATAGGGTTTTGAGGGCATTTAAATGTTGGGTGATTTTAACATTTTTTAGGATTTTCTGTTATTTTTACAGATTTTTATCATGGGAACGGTATTTTGGTCATTTTGGGTTGATTCCATGATTGGATGAGTTATTAGAGGCTAGGAGGGGCATTTGTGCCTTTTGGAGTCATTAGATTCTTCACTTGGGTTAGTGTCTCATAGTTAGTCCATTATAGGTGACGTGCATATTTTTGGTTGATTTGGAGGTAGCTTAGGATTTGGGTTAAGGTGGGTAGTGGGTCCAAGGTTAATTTAGTCATTTGGACAGCACCTTAAAGCCAAGGGGCAGCTTGTTGGGCTTATCATAAATTCTTTCAAGTCCACTAAAGGATAACCTTAATGGATATTGGTGAAATATATAAAGAGATCATAAAACCCCTCATGGATCCATTAAGTATCCTTTAGGATAGAATTATTAAACGACCTCTAAGCAAAAAGAAGCATGCTTATGGCCCATTAAGCTACCCAATTCATGCAGTAAATTAATTGGGTTCCACATGAAATCATTAAGTACCATTTAAATATTTCCATTAAGAATGGGACAGCACTTCATCATAGTTCAATTTTATTGAAAAGTGATGTTTTGCTTAGTGGATCGTGATCTCCACTTGATCAAAATAACAGCCCTTCAGACTTGTATCCTCTTGCCTTGAAACTTCGAGGAGTGGCCTTCAAGAATCCTCACAAAAAGGGCCTCAGGTGACAGGATCACAAAGAATCTTCAGAAATCTTCACAAAAAAAAAGGACCTTGCAGCAAAACCTTCACAAGATCTCTCTTGTGGCCTTTCGTCTTCCCTTCCTGTCCTCGGTCTTCTTTTGCAGCAGCCCCTTGGGGGGTATTTATAATGTAGCCAAGGGCCCTTACTAGTGGGGATTCATGGGAACCGATAGCACCCCCCGGTGGGATTATTCAAAGAGAAAAAGAGAGAGGAAGTGAGTGCAAGTGAGAGAGGACCCCCCCACCAGTTGTGACCGGGGGGGGGGGGGGGGGGGGAAGGTGTGATGTGCCACCGGTGGGCACCCCACCGGCTGCAGGACTCTCTCTCCTTCTCCTCATTAATTTAATAGGAAGGGCCCATTCATTCTCTCTCCTCGTCCTTAATTTAATGGGAAAAAAAAATTCTACTCTTAACTCCTTTTCTAATGGGGAACAAGGCCATTAACTCTAACCATTAGGACTTAATCCCCCTCTTAGTGGGGGAAAACTCCCATTGAATGGGGTCATTAAATTTCCATCCCCCATTATCAAGGCCATTAATAGCCATAAGACCTCAATTCCCCTCCCTCTATGGGGGAACCAGTGGGGGGAGGAGGTGAACCGGTGGACCCCCCCCCCCCCCCCTTTCCTCCTCTCCTCTCTCTCTTTTTCTTTTCTTCTCTTTGCATTTAATAGGGGAGAACCCCCCAGGGCCCCCACCGGTGGAGGCATACGAGGCAACCGGTGGGGGGTCTTGACCCCTCTTCTTTCCTCTCTCTTGCATTTAATGGAAATGGCCATTAACAGGGCCTCTCTTTCCCCCCTTTTTTCCCTTTTTAATGGGGGTCTCTTCCCCTCCCCCCCCCCCCCCTCCGGTTGGATATTTTAGAGGGAATGGGTGGGGGTCCCTTCTTTTTTTCTTCCTTTTTCCAAGAATAGCCCTTCTCACCGGTGGGTGGGGGTCTTTGCCATTCTATTCCACAGGCCTTTCTTTCTTCTCTTTTTTTTTCATGTGCCCCTGTTAGAAAAATATGTCAACATCTGCCTAGAGTGGCTTAGACTACTGCAGCTACATAAGGGACAATTGACCAAATCTAAAGGAAATTTGGATTTCCAAGAGCCTAAACTGACCTCCTGTTGGCAGTAGAAAATAATGATGTTAACTACTGAAATATTAAGAGGCTGTATCAAGTCCAGTTCCCCTTTGTGGCGAGGAAGGGGTGCTGCTAAAGAATACCTGTAGCCAGCTTGAATGGTGAGACCACCTTTATAAGTTGTGAATTTCACTTTTCCCTGGAATGCAGGGCTGAGTGACAGATTCCTATAGCTGAAATGTGTGTGATTGGGATACCGCTCCAATTGCTTCCTGGAGTAACCTAAATTCAACAGTTGACAACAGTTAAACAATCTTCATAAGAAGTTACAAATAAAATAACTGACAATGTATTCAGCACAATAATACACTTGTTTGTTATTGACGATTATTTTCAGATATTGAATGATCAAAATATTACTTTCAAAATCTATACAAACCCCAAAATAAGCAATTTTTTTAAAAAAATTGAGGTCTCCAGGATTAAGTAGCTAGTGTCCACCTGGAAAATGTAAGCTTATATAAAAAGAAGATACAGGGTTAAAAAAAGGGATATACATAAACAGATAGGAAAATAATGTGATCATATTCTGAACAATTAAATAGAGTGTACACATAAAAAATAATAGGATAAAAATTGTAACAGCAAGAAAATTTGCAAGTAGATTATCCATTTTATGGAAGGATAACATAAACTATTTCATTCTTCTTCTAACGAAAACAGAATAGTTGCTCAACAATGAAATATAGCACCAATCACGTGAACAGCTATATCCTTATATGCAGGACTGGAGCTTCATAGTTTGACTTTTTCCCCATGCATGGGTTTATGCTTTGCTCCATTTTACCTCTTTCATCAATTTGTGCACAGTTCCAAGATAAAAGATTTATTCCATAAACTATTCACATCATAGGAGTGCCCGTTTAAAAAAATAAACAATGCAACTTCCAGCTATGGATCCTAAGACAGATTTTTTAACTTTTCTTAACCATTACTCTCTTGAATTTTTATGTCCCTAGGCCAGAACTAATAAGAGCAACATTATAGAAATTACAATCTAGATGAAAAGGAAAACTATAAGATTTGATAAAGGGTGCATGATCATCTGAGGAAAGATGAACATTTCAAATAACAAGTAAATTAATAAACAATTCATGATCAATCCAGCACCTGGCTAATTAAGGACAAAGACTTTATGTACTCTGGGAAATAGTTTTTGCGTTTTGGAGACAGATCACTGGCGTCCAAGTGCATTTATACAAAAATAAATGTAATCCAAGGCAAGCAACTGTGAATTAACAGTGCTCAACTTCCAACCTTTTTCCTCTAGGATTTCAAACTTGTAATATAATTTTACCCCATTTTCATGCTATTAATCCAAGAGTGATTTACATGCATTGACTTCCATTTGGGCCATGATCAACAAAAATCAGTCACCCGAAGCTTACTACTCATTGACATCAGATAAACCCTAGTTTTTACCATGAAACTGTTAGCCTTTGCAAATGGGTAATTAGCTCATGCATTAATTGGACTTCCTTGATGCAAACAGCAGGCGGGAATGCCACACTCACCACAATTTACCTGCAAAGACACTGATTTCTAGGGGGCAATGTCATCACCAGCCATCACCAAAGAAAGGCCAACAAGAAATACCAATTCATGGAATTGGAGCATGTAACAGTGGGAAAGACCATAAAATAGGAAACATGGTCATAAAATTAACAACACGGACGTGATGACATGAGATGGTATACAAAAGTGCAAATGCCCACAGCAGAACGGATCACCAAAAGTGTTAAGTAGTAAGTAATTTGTGCAAACAAAGATCAAACAAGAAGTGTCGGGCACAAAATAGTAGAAACACTATAAGAGACATAGTTGCCAATCCCGTCCCAGTCATGGTTGGCAGTACCGGCCGATACCGGTACGTACCGGTATCGGCCGGCACCGGTACCGGTACGGGGTCAAATGCCCGATACCATATTTAAAAAATAAAATAAAAAAAGAAATATTGCACTGGTCCGGTTACGGGCGTACCGGCCGGTACCGAAACCAGACCGGTACCAAACCGGTATACGTGAAACGCCCCCTTAAAAAGGGCGTTTCACTTCCCCTCTCACAGAAACAGATCTGTGAGAGAGGCTCCTGCGGTTTTGGGAGGGGAAGGAGGAAAAGGTGACGCCGCCGCCCGGCGCCGCTACAGTCCGCTGCCGGAGAGGTTTTGGCCCTTTTGGGTGGAAGAAAAAAAAAATAGAAGAAGGTATGATATATATTTTAAATCTCTAAATCATTTTTGAGTTGTTAACTGTTGTTAGATTATTTACGTTCGTTTTCTTAGCAAAATAGACAACCCACAATTTTCGACCCTAATTAGCGGTTAAAAATTAGGACTTTTGTCCAATTACTTCAATTAAACATTAATTGAAGCCTAATTAATGTTGATTGCATAATTTAGAGTAAGAGCATGCTGTCAATTGCGTTCATTGAACCCTAATTAGAGAAAAATCTCAAATTTGACCCTAATTAGGATTAAAAATTAGGACTTTTTTAGAGGAATCTACGGGTTATTACCCATACTAGTATACTCACTTATGTTTTTCATAGATAAGGATCGTTTGATTTCATTAACATTTATTATTTGTAAATATTTAGTACATTAGCATAATATTTTTCATATTTAATATGTATCAAAATAGTCATTTAGTATGTGTTATGTATATTTCTTTGTTTTAATCTACCTTTGTCACACTCACACATATCTAATTAATTTTTTATGTTTTTTATTGATTTTTTTATGATTTTTTAAAAAAATTCTGATTTTTCTCTGATTTTTCCTGAATTTTTCTAGTCATTTTATACCCGTACCGACCGGTACGACCGATACCAGTACGTATCGGTACCGGTACCCACCGATACCGGTTCTGGTACTGCCATCCATGGTCCCAGTCCTTGTCTCGTTTTTCTATTGGGATGGGATGTCCCAGTGTCCCATTCTTGTGTCCCGTCCCAGAATTTGTTCCATACATATTCCAAAAAATATAAAACATACGCATAGAATAAATAGTATGAAAATAAGCATATAAACATACAAAATAACACAAAAATAATGTGATAGACGCATTGAGGACAGATTTATGGGTTTATAAATGAGTAAATCATCAAATGAACTCCCCAAAAATAAGTTTACAAGAAGCTTAAGTAGTTAGGAAAATTTCATGTAAAAATACAAATTCTAGTTGGGAAAGGTTGGGACAGACCAGGATGGGCCGGGATAGGTACTGGGATAGACCAAAAACTATCTAGTCCCATTTTCTCACTAGGACATCCCGGCCGGGACGGGATGGAATTGACTACTAGAGAAGACAACAAATTTTATGTGGTTAGGCAAAATTTATGTCTATAGGAAGAGCAGAGAGAGTCTTCACTATGATGTAGAAGAATAGAAGAGACTCTTACATTGTCACAAAGACATCTTCCCCAAGCGAAGAACATAGCCAAAATTCACCAATCTTCCTCTTGAATGGTGCATCCTAAATAGCCATGAGAAGCTCTAAACAATATACCCATACATCTTATGATCCCCAGTATCTCTATGAAGAATAGGACATGTACAATACCCACTCGGTCAAAAACCACACACTACTCCATCATGTTTCTGTACATGTATATATAGGAGAGAGGCAGCTAAGGGAAGATAAACTTTTGTAAAAGCAACTCCCATGTTCATCCAGCCTGACAGAGTTAATCTCCTACATACTTCACCTTTAATTTTGTCAAAAAAAACAAATGTTCCATAATAACTTATATAACAAATACAAATCTATCTAAAACAGCAATGATCCCCTCACCTTCAAGCCTTTACACCTCAGCTCTCTTAAACATGAGTTGATTCCAGACGATATTGCAACTTAACTACTGGCAATGGCTTGGTCATCATACAACAATATTCTCCTAAATAGGAACCTTCACCAACTAAATGTCACTACTTGCAATAAACTCTCTATGTTTATGATATCTAACATCAATGTGTATTATCTTAGTATGATGAATTAAATCTTTTGCTAAACAAATTATACTTTGTCTATCACAATGTAAACTTCAAGCTTCTCAATGATTTTCCTTCAGCGAATCCTTCAAAAATACTCCCTCTTTAGCAACCTGAATTGCAATAATGTACTCAGCCTCTATAGATGACAACACTAATAAGTAGTCTGGTTGAAAGACTAGAACTCGACATTGCTCAGAAGTGCATTTGTTTGTGTTATAATAATCATGGTGCAATTTGACTAGCAAAGGATCCAATTTATCATTCATTCTAGGATGAAGCACATTAATTTAGATATCAAGAACTCATAGAGTGCATTACAAGCAATGATGTTCAGTTGGTGAATGTTCCTAATTAGAATAAATGTTGTTTATATGAATGACCAAGCCATTGCTAGCAGTCAAGTCCTAGCATTAACTAGACTTGGCTCACATTCAAAAGAGATGAGATGTAAAGGCCCCAAGGAGATGGGGTTATGGTTTTTGTAGAAAGATTTGTATTTGTTGTAGAAGTTAGTTTGGAGAATTTACTTTTTCTATGTCAAAGGTAGAGTATCTTGGAAATGGATTTGGTCAAGGAGCCCATTGTGCATGGCCAGACAAATATGGGAGTTTCCTTTACCGAAACTTATCTCTTGCTTGACTTATCTCCCTTAACTGCCTCTCCTCTACATACGCCCACATGGAAATATAAGGGAGTCTGCGGTGTGTTGTTTTTGGCCGGAGGGGGGGGTGGGGCGGGGCGGGGGCGTACTATGATCTGCTACACAACTTCCTCTTCCTCCTCTTTCTTACCTATTTTTTTTTTCATGTCAAAAGCAGCCATGTGAAGACTTTGCTGCACTAGGATAGTCATCACTCTCGTCTACCAAAGACTGAAGTCAATTTTACCATCGGATTTCCATATCTCAAACCTTGCAATCGACGTCTTTGACAACATCCGGAGCTTGATAAAATCACACAAACCTAGCTCGAATATCAGATGTTACGCAGAAGTGCAAATATCCACGGCAAATCAGATCACCAAGTGTACAAATGAGCAAGCAGTTCGGGCAAACAAACATTAAATTAAAAGTACTCCTTGACCCGAGTCGATCTCTTCTCCAACAGGGAGTAATTATAAAATCCCAACATAGCATACACACAGTTACACCCCATTGCTTGGAATACATGGAACGTAAAATTAACAGAAACCAAAGGCAGTGGAACCTTATAGAAAACTTGTCGATCAAGAAGGTCAGAAAAAGCCCGCCGATCGAACACAAATCAAAGTAGCGACGAAGAATGCGGGGGCGGACGACAAATTTGATCGGTAAATTGGAGAGAAGAATGGAGATTCTACCGGGCGATGACGGGAGACGCAGATCTTTGGTGGGGACGAAGGGAAGAGCAAGAACAGCCATCTCTGTTTTCCCTCTTCCCCCTTCTCCTCCGTCTTCTCAGGAACTCGTCAGGGAAGAACACCCGCCGAGCCACCGAGAACGAGAACGATTTGGGGGGGGCGACGACCCTGAGGGTGGTGGAGCTCCCGAGCGTTCTCTGTCCCCCTCCTCGATGATTCCAACGCCTGAATGAAGTGGATTTTTTAAGAACAGGCACGTTGTGGGGGTAGATGATGTAGATCGCCTTGTGTGTAACCAACCAGAGACTGGCACGAAACCCTGCATGGTGCAACGCACTGGAACACTGTACGCGCAGTTGTCTGATCATTTTGATCGAACGACTACAACAATAAGCAACGTTATGGGTTAAAGTCTTACAAACTATGTTTACATGTAAAATATCAAAAATATCCTCCTTATATGACCATGCTATCAAAGGAGCAATACTTCCGTGACGGTAAGTTTTACCCAATTTTTTTACCCCTTTAGAGGGAGAATGCAGGTTAAGGGGTTTATTTACAAAATTACACGGAAGTGATTAATGATGAGAACCCATCCCATGCACCCACGTAAGCCAGGTAAAATAAATAGAGAACATTTCTCGTCACCGTAACATTTTTCCCTATCAAATATGTCATTACCTTTACTCTCCATCCATTTAACTAGAAATGAATGGTGGGGAGGGTGTTGCAGCTTGTGCTCGGGATGCCCATCATGAATGCTACCCACCTTGCTTAGAACTTCCTCGGCAATGCGGCGGTGCAATCCATTGTGTACCGTCACTCCCAGAGCATCACATTAGCCGTAGAGTCTACTGAGTTTGTCCTATGTAACTTGTTCTCCGAGATCGAGTCTATCTTCGCCTACGATCCCCCCCCCACCCCTCTCTCACTCACTCACTAATAGGTCTCTCTCTCTCTCTCACACACACACACACATGGATCTTCGTGCCTCTCCTGGTCGCCTCCTGAAAGAGCTCCAGCGGCGGCGGCGAAGAGCAGAAGAAGAGCGAGCGAGTGGACAAGGAAGGACACATGGTGACAGTGATAAAGGGGTTAATTTAGTCATTTTATATGATGTCCGTTACTTTCTAACCAGAATGGAAAATATTCCTAACATATTCTAATGATGGCCATTGGACTTTAATCTTCGTAGCAATTATGATAATATAGTCATATAAAGAGGATATATGTGATATTGCATATGTAAGAGTGACATTTTTGTTATTTTGCATGTAATGGTTTATATGAAATTAACCCTAACTTTATATTAAAAAAACCTAGAGGGAGGGAGTAACCTTAAAAGAGTCATTTATATCATTCAATTTTTTATTGAATAGTTAAAATTTTCTAAAAAATAGGCAATTTTTCGTCCTATTTTTTATTTTTAAACTTTAAACTAACTCTCTTTAGATTATCTCCTTCTCCTAGTCTATACTATATATATAAAATAAAGTTCCTTAGTGCCACATGTCAACACCAAATAATTCTATTTTCCGCCTAAATTCCTTGCCTCTCTCTCCATTCTCTATTAATATCTTTGTCCCATATTAATTCTCCCTCATTAATTATCTCTCTCCCCTCCTCTCTCTCATTCATTCTCTCTTCCCTATTAATATATTTGTCCCCTATTAATTCTCTCTCTCCCCCTCTCTCTCTCATTAATTCTCTTTCTCTCATTAATTCTCTTTCTCTCCCCTCTCTCTCATTAATTCTCTTTCTCTCTCTCGGCCCTCTCTTTCTCTCTCACGATCTCTCTCTCTCTACCCTCAATTTCTTATATATAATAATAATAACTTATATACTATATATATAATCAATCTCTCTTTTATATTATTATTATTATTATTATTATTATATCATCATCATCTCTCTCTTTCTTGTGTTTAACATTTTTCTTTCTTTCTATTAATATTTTGATTTCCTATTTTTTTGTCCTCTATTATTATTATTGTTGTTATTATTGTAATCTCCTAATATAATAATCACTAATTTTGATATTATTATTATTAAAAAATTAATATCCAAATAGTAGTCTCATGGAATAATAATAACTAATTTTGATATTATTATTATTTTTAGAATTATTATTATTATTATTATCCACTTTCACATTCTTTTTCTCCCTATTAATATTTCTATCTCCTATTATTTTATTATTATTGTTGTTGTTGTTGTTGCAATCTCTTGAGATAATAATAATTAATTTTGACATTACATTATTGTTATTATTATCATCATCATTATTGAGGTAGTGTCATGAGATAATAATAGTAATAATTAATTAATTAATAATAATAATTATTATTATTATTAACGAGACTAATTTCTATCTCACTTTTCTTACTTATATTATTGTTGTTGTTGTTACTGTTAATAATGAGACAATCTCTTATGATATAATAATAAATTAATATTTATTATCATTATTGAGATAACTCTATAAGATAATAATAACTAATTTCGTTATTAATGAGACCAGTCTCTCTCTCATTTTTCTCTCAATCGATGTTTCAACACAATATTTATTGAGATAATCTCATTAGATAATAATAATAATCTTGAGTTCACTTTTTAGTTTTCTCTCTCAATCTATATTTCAATTAGATACAATGATTCTGAACTTTTAATTATCAAACAACTAATCTAATATTCATAGAAAAAATGTTAGTATTTCTAAACATATATTTTTTTGTAGTTATTTTATTCATTCCTTCACAAAGATTAAAAGATTAACTTCACTTATATTAATTATAATTATTTTATTCAAACTATTAATTCGCCGTGCATCACACAGGATTGCAACTAGTTTATATATATACATATATATATATATATATATATAGTAGATCAAAATTGATGAAACGGCTGCACTCACCCATACCAAACATTACTTAAGGAAGAGACAGTTGGCTCATTCCCGGCCTTGGCCCAGTACTGCTGTGGGGAGAAACTAGGGAACAAATCTCCCATCCACCTTAGTAGTCGTCAATATTTACATTAACAAATATGATTATTTTTTCTTATTTTTTAAATTTCTTCATTATTTTTCTTATTTTTTTAATTTTCTCTATTGTTGAATGATCAAATGAAAAAAGAATCCGAAAGGAAGAATCTTGTCAGATTTAAAATGTCAACAGTTCAAATCCGGTGAAGAGCATGATCTGCTATCATATCCATCAATAAACATGTATCCATTTGTTGTTAGTCAGCTATCGAAAAGTTGCGTATCTAAAGCTGTCATTTAATACCTAATATCAATTGACAGTCAAAATGAAAACTTATGATTCTCAAAATTAAAATATAAATTATCTTATAAAATCATTCCACTTGAACTCGGACTTCAACTTAAAGAGAGTGAGAAAGATGGAAAGGAGGAGAAAGAAAATAGGCATCAAGGACTCCACACCAACCCAATCTGAGATTAGGGTAAGTCCAACCTCGTTCTTGATATCCACCTTTGAATTAAAATTCAAAGATTGATATTACTATACGTAAGTTATAAGATATAATCATAACGGTCTATCCAATTGCGTGTTCGAACACGGCCTTGTCCGTTTTGGTGTATGTTAAAATATCGGTTTAAAAATTATATTGGCTTCTGTTGGAGCGGCTATATAATAATCTTACATCAGTTAATTTCAGTTGTGACTAATGCTTATAATCTTAAGTCCCTTCAAATTCAACACTCGAATTTTGTGGTTTGTAAGATAATATCAAAGCAGGACTTGACCCAACTTTATCTTTTAATTTGCGCCACCATCTGTTATCTAATTTTACGTCTCATCTTAAACGTGAAGGAGAGTGTTGGAGCGACTATATAATAGTCATACATCAATTAATTTTCGTTGTGGCCAGTGACGGTTTTAAAAATAACATTTGAGAATCTTTTGTTAAGTTAGCAACTAGTTGGATGTACATCTCTAGTCGCATCTCAATTCGAGCGTAAATATTGTCGAGTACTAAGCTGGGTAAGTGATCGGCTCCCAATCAAGGTGCATCCCTTCTTCGCCACGCTTCCTCAACTATAATTGGCCACAGACCACTTGCACGGTTCTCTCTCTCCTTTTTGTCAAAAATACTTATAGAACCTCTAAAATGGAAAGAGTGTACAATTTGGTATTTTTGATGTAATTATATTTTAACTCTTATAAAATTCGATCATTCTATTTTAAATTTTAAATTGATGTTTTAAATTTAATATTTGACATTTTAAATTAATATTTCTTCTTAAGTAAGAAGTTTTTTTATACTATCACGATCATTCTATTTTCTACGGGCAATCATTTTGAATTTGGAGATCCCGTCGCAAAGAGGAAGATTCTCTCAACGGGCCTCGTCATCTGAAAAAAAGTGTTTAGTCATAGACTCTAGTGAACTCATGGGATAAATTTTTCTTGCATGACCGTTGCTGGAGGTGAGACTTAGGATGTGTTTGGTATAGCTTCAATTTCAAAGCACTTTTATATTTTTATTTAGTTATTTTTTATGGAAGTCATTGGATCTTGAAAGTCATTTATGTGGTATTTTCTTTATGTTTTAGCTTCCAACCAAAAAGTATAAAGGGAGAGTTTTCAAGATTAGAGAAAAAATGAAATTATTATGAAAGAGTTGACTTTTGTAATAAATCAAAATTAATTATAATCTCTCTCCTTCAACTCATTCTATGTAAAAAGTAAAAGACAAAAGTAACTTTTAAATAGAAGTTTTATCGAACACACCCTTAAACCCTATAACCTTCCTTATGCAAGTAAGGTCTAACACTACTAAGCCGTGAACTCTTTGGTCACCGCTTTCTCTCCTCTTCCGAAATCCGACTTCTCTCTAATCATGTGTCCATGTTTTTCTTTTCATGCAATTATGTTTCACAACCCATCCCCTCTTACACATGGCATTATTTCTTTCTTCTTAATCGTTGATTTGATGCCTTTAGAAGGGAGGTTCTTTATATTTAATCATGGACCTGTTCAGATGCAACTTACGAAAAAAGTAAATGAAGTTGTCAAAGTTCATGTTTTTTAAATTAACCCCTCAAGTACAACTTTATAAAATTATTAGCTTTTGCATAACACAATTGAGTTTATGACTAGCACATCATAATCCCAATCTTGATACGCAAAGGGCAACTCCAACATAAACCAATTTTAAGTCGATTTATGAAAGAGCATTTATGGGAGAGTTTTGAGTTTACGGGCTCATATATGTAAAGCCTACCTTTCCTAAGTCACAATCTGTTAAAATATGGCTTGAATAGAAATGCTTTTCTTTTATCTAGAGTTGTACTAGAGTCTTACTGGCTCCTCCCACATTTGGATTCTGGTCGGACTCAAGTTTGTGCTACTATAAAAGAGAGGGAAGATCTGAATTCTATGCATGCCTTTTGGGGTATCGTCTGTCTGTGAGAGATTTTTTTTTTTTTTTTTTTTGTGGAGGCGAGTTTTCTCTTCTGTTCTGTTCTTGTATACCCATTTCTTTTGGCCATATAACAAAGTTGTCTATCATCTTTGTCTGTAGATGTAGGTCGCAGACCGTATCACTTTAAATCTCTTTTTTGAATGTTTGCTTCTTTGTTGTTCTCGTCAGATTCTGCAATTTTATTTTATTTGCTTCTGCATATATATTTGGTGCGCTCTATTTTACAACAACAATCTAGTCAAGACGATAAGATTAACTCCGTAAGTCTGCCCGGTACTCGATAGCTTTATTTGTTGTGTTCTTTTCAGAGTTTTCACTATGTTGAGTTCTCCTCCGAACACAGGAGAAGGTGAGGCCAGGTTTTGTAGGATCAGACCATCCTTATAATTAGAAAAGAATAACAAAATATTTTGTTTCATCTTCAAGTCTTCAATATACCTTAAATATTTTTACTGTTGAAGTTACTAGATCATCCAAATCAAAATTTTAAGACATTAAGTAGTGTAGGTACCATCTATTGAATATAACTCGTGCAAACTAATTTTAGGTTACGTACACCACAAAGATGACGTACATGACCCAATTCACAAGTATGAGCTCTGATACTATATTGAGATTATCGAACACCATCAACTCAAAATCTTGAGGCATTGAGTAGAGTAGGTACCATCTATTAAATATATTTTATTTAGATTTTTTTGATATCGATCTTTATAAACATAATGAATTCAAAATAAATTATTGTATCTTGTTTATTTTGATATTAGTCCTTGTAAAGTTAAATTCTTTAATTTTCAATCCCTATTATTTGCTTCCATCAGTTTTTCTTAATTAAGTCTACTATGGTTAAATATGAGTTTTAGTTTAATACACTCAGGAAAAGTCATTTGTATCCCTATTTAAATTTTGAGTTTTACTTGCTACCTTAGCAACCAGTGTTGCACCAATTGTCGGTACAGTCAAAAAAAAAAAAAAGTTAACCTTTTTTAATTCATCCAAACATGTTTCACATGTCTAGAAAATCCAATATTCGCTCGAACAATCCAAAGAAATAAAAAAAATCAAAATATATTATTGGGCTTGACCTGTTAGCATCACCTTTTACTATTTATTGGGCCTCAATATTTTTAGAGTTATTTCAAGTATTTCCCTTCATTTAACATTTGTTTCAAGAGTATTTTATGAATAATTATTTCTTTCAAATGATTCTTAAGTGGAAGGATTTATTATTGAATTATATTAAGTTTATAAGGATCAATATCAAAATACATAAGATACAGTAATTTATTTTAGATTCACTATGTTTATGGGGATTGATATCCAAAAAAGTCATTTTTTCTTTATGTCTTTTTTAATTTGAGGTTATTCTAACATTTACTACATAAAAGTTCAAAAATATAATAAAAGATCTTGCACCATACCCAAAATCATTCAAAGAAAATTATCTAAAAATTGAATATGTTGTCTCTCGGCTCGCATTATTATTAATTTAACTCTTTTATCCCATTAGTCTACATGTTTTATGTCTTCTATATCACCCTGTCATTTGCCATGAAGGTGATACCATGCTATAAATACCGTGCTATAAATATAAAAGGAGCCTCTAGTTCTGTTTTTGAAACTAGAATTGCCAAATATAAATGTGTTCATCATTCAAGATACATGGCAATTTCCATATATTCATTGATAATGTTGGTGATTACATGCATACACCTTTCCTAGGCGAAAGCTTTTTATTCAATCATACTGGGAACCTTTTTTACTTATTCACCGTGGGAGAACCTCAAATGATCTAATATTAACTTTTGTGTTGCGTTGCACGGTTGGTAATATGTGGAACTTTTACAATTTTCGAGGAGAGAGTATATGAACCTAAGATATGCAAACAAGAAAGTAAGGAGATAAAAGATTGAAAGTAGAATAAAAAACATTGTCAACTTGATAACAGACACAACAAAATGGTCCACACTTCGGTAACCATAGCAAAGTTTAGTATATATATTACAAAATTCATACTAAAATAAATTATTTTGTATCTCCACACTGACCGAGTTAATTAGGTCTCTCTGATTGATATGTTCATACCTAATTAAACCTATGTCTCTCAATAAGTGTAGGCTTCATACTTGAGAGGACCTAGCCAATGCTGCTAAGGGTAGGACAATAGGTAGCACGTTTTCGTTAATTTTCTCACCATATATCCCCCCCCCCTCATGTTAGCCTTGTTAATTTGTTCTTTCCTATTTCTATTAGCTACCAAAGTAATGGTTCAATTCTTAACTACATTTGGCTGACCTAATTTAACCATGTCCTGCCATAAATGTCATAGAGCAAGCATGGTATGTAGAATTCTCTTGACATCTCGTTCTTTTAATGTGTTTGATCAATGTTAGTGAATATAGGAAGAAGTTAACATAGATCATGCATTAATTTCGCAATATGGGTTGGATACTACTTAAACCACTATGCAGTGAGTCCTCACGACTCCCACGTAGAGTTTAAGTGTGTGGTAAAACTGCCTTGCGTATTGAGAACTGAGATGAAAACCACACCCGATCGATCGCTCATTCGCCAAATAAACGTACGTGGAGATAACTTCATCTAATTTACTGACACATTTAACAAGACATCATTTGAATATTTGATGTAAAATGCTGTAAGAAGTTATAAAACACCAAAAGTAGGTGATGCTTAGCTGTATTTTACAATGTTTTGTACCCAACGAAACAATAATTGATTAGATGTTCTCTTTGGGGTTTTCAGACGACAGCTGTGTGAACACCAACTGCATGTAGACCGACAATAGATGTGCTTAATTAAGGCAGTCATGTTTGTGTATCTTGAACTGCTACTCAGATTGCACCAACTCGCATTCGAGCTCTCCTCTCTTCCCTCCAAGTTAAACATCTCGGTTTCGTTCCCTCTCCTCAGCAGAATAGAATAAAATAAACAGATAAAACAATCAAAGCAGAACCTGTGAATTGAAATAAGTGGGCATAAGCGAAGCTATAAAAAGGAAAAGTCTAAGAGTACTGCTCTGATCTCACAAAGCAGCCAATCATGGCGGCCTCAAACTGACGAGGACGATGACACGCATGATCTACCAGGCCATTGTTTATGGCAAGTCGTGCCGTTGTCTCTGTTCGGAGAGCAAGCAGGAGGAGAACCGGAATGTTTCTGTCATCTCCCTTCTTGGCTTTTGCTCCCCCGTGTGTCCTCTTTCTTCTTAATCTTCCTGCAGCTTAATTATGCTCACAATTAAGTCACAAGATCTCGAGACAGCTAGCTCTGCTCTTCCCCAAGTCTCAGGCATTGGCAGCGGATGGCAGGCTGCCCAGGTAACTGCATGCATGGCTGCTAGACGCCAATGCAGCCTCACGTGCTTAGGAGACTGATGCATGGCTCGGCACAAAGCGGCTGTCTGGCTGGAAGCCTTGGACTATTATGCAGTAATAATTCCATTTGCTAATACGGAGCATCTGAGAGTGACCCACCGCGAGCAACATCGAGATTCTCTGAGGGAGATGCCACACCCAACATCGATCGTCCGTTAATTGTTCTACTTGTACCACTTCACTTTGTAAAGAATTGCAAAGTGTGTATATATGATTTGAAGACACAAGTTTAACAAGGAGAGACAAGATAAGAGTACTCTCCACCCAGGATGCTAATTCCACCACATTTTGCCCACTGGGAAATACTGTTTGTACTACATACATATATAATTCATCTCATTAATTTGAAGTGTCTTCCATTAATTTATGGTAAGATAGGTAGAAGACAAATCCACATAAATTAATGACACTTCTAGTCTATTAAGATCTATATAATTCATCTCATCAACCAAAATATGCACTAAATATCGCTCGTCCGTATTTCTCGTTGTTGTGCATCCGTTGATGTCAAGGTTCGTCGACTCGGCGAGTCGGATCAACTCGGATCTTCTATGATCCGATATGAGTCAGGTTAACTCATGCGACTTGTGTCGACTCACACGAGTCGCATGAATTCGTCTTGATACGGTACGAATCATCCGAATAAGCACGAATCGAGCCGGTACGACAAACCCTACTCGATGTTAACTCTGTTGTTGTGTTGTTTGACAAAACAACAAAATCTTCTGCCGCCTAATAGGCAGGGGAATAGGGAGTCCTCTCTGGTGCTTACTGAGAAGTTGTCTCTGCAGATGAGCCCAAATAATTGCAGCAGCATCACTGTGGAGGGTGGGTCATTCGTCACGGAGCAGGTCTGATGTTCCTCTCCTTTTTCTCTCAAGTCCTGTCCCATTCAGGGAATCTGGCGTATAGCTGATCAGGTGGCTCTAGGAACGGGATACTATTTTTTTCTTCCCTCCCTCCTTCCCACTGTGGTTTTCTTCTTCTTGTCCTGCTAAGATCCCTATAATCTATCAAAAGTTTCAACTGGTTGTTTGGACTGGACTTAATGTCTCACAGAAATACGATGCTTTACGTTGAATCAAATAGTATTAAACTATAACTCCATAGTTTAAGGGAGGTTAGACAAAAGATTTAAGGGCTTGACAGTAGGAGAATTTAATGTCTTGCCCTTGTAGAGTGATGAGCATACACGCTAACAAGATTGGGCAACTTACAAACATATTACATAACTGTGGACGAACAAAACAGGTGGATGTGCGGTGAAGGTAACAATGACCAGAGTGAATGGATGGTGTATGTTTCTAAAATAGAGTTAGAGTTTTTTCTCACTACTTATGGTGTGGTTCCCTTAGTTCTGGGACGCTTTCCTATCCGAAAAGGAGGTGCCCTCCTATAGCAATGCCAAATTGCCTCTCTCTCTCTCTCTCTCTCTCTCTCTCTCTCTCTCTCTCTCTCTCTCTCTCTCTCTCTCTCTCTCTCTCAGGCCCCACCTTACCTTGCAATGCAGAAACTATTACTCTTTTAAGATATATCCAAGTTAGTGTGGTCCTCTTAGTCTGTTAGCTGTTCATCCGTAATGGGTGGACAAGAAAGGTAAATACTTGCATTGCAGTGTGGTCCTCTTAGTCTGTTAGCTGTTCATCCGTAATGGGTGGACAAGAAAGGTAAATACTTGCAGCAATGCAGCAACATACTCTTCTAAGATATATCCAAGTTAGTGTGGTCCTCCTAATCTGTTAACTGTTCATCCCTAATGGGTGGACATGGTACACAACTGCTTGTTGTCTATTAGAAGTAAATTAGTAAAAACCATTGATCATCTCCTAGGCTACATTCAATCATATCGTTTCCTATGTTACATTGAATCATATCGACTTGTGGACTACGAAAATGGACCCACACGGAAGAGGAGGATCCTTGAGACGATGTATTAGAGAAGAGGGGCCACTATAAGGCAAATAATAGGTCTTGAAGTAGAAATATTTATGTTCAGAAAGTTTACTAATTCTTCTACCATTTAAAAAGGTTAGATTGTCAAAATTAAAATAGAGGTAAAAGATGATATCTACATACATCATATTATCCATATAAACAAAACACAATATAAAAAAATCAAAAGAATATAACGCTTGAACTCAAAGTCTTTTTTAGGTGCCAACATACATTATTCTTATTTTTAGGTATTTATCCACATTTTTGTCCGTCAAAATTTTCACAGATCATTTTTTAGTTTGCATTCTCAAATACGTTCATTCATCTTCAAACTTTTGTGGTTCCTAATAGGACCACTGGATTTTCAAAATATATTGGATTATGAAGGTTATTCCTTTTTTTAATTTTTACAAGGGTCCGAGATTAGCTTCTCCTTATCTTACTCAGGATGTCCTTGAAATTCTGAAAAGGCTTAATATATCCAATAACTACAGGATATGATATGATATCTCTCTTTGTTAAATTATTACAACAATTGTTTACTTTCATAAACAAAAGAAAAGTGTACACACAAAAAAAGGAAGATTCGTGTCACATTGTCTAGAAAGCTGATCCACTCTCTCTCGAAAAAGAGAAATTAAGAAAAGCACCTTCAAGATGTACCCTTTTTAGCTATCCTACATTCAGTCTTTCTAAAAAGGTAGTCATGAAAGTTGAGTCCCTTTAGTGACCTTCAGTAAAAGTTGATATATATATTTTTTGGTCGGTGGCACAGTGGCCAAATATATATAAAAATTTACAAGCGATCAGAGATCGAAACTCAAGATGTTTTCCAGAATTAGAAATAATTCCGCGCTGGTTGAGAAATCCGCCTAATTAAGCTACCGTTCTAAGTCCGTCTGATTTTTCGGAGAAATAATCTCACAGACTAAGAAATAAAGATCTCAGTAACTTAAATTTAAGTTGCAAGACTGAAAAGTTTTTAAGCTCCAATCAAGATAGAACTTGAAACCTCCCATTTGGGAGGCAGCTGGTTCCGGCAAAAGTTGATATGATACCAGTAACCCCAAACCCACACAATTTGTACGAACCTTTTTGATAAACCAATGTTGAGGAGTCAATGATGGTTGAAAACCTGGAAAGAGCTAACAAATCGAGGGGTTTTTAAGAAAAAAACAAAAACTCTTTCCAGGCGTAGATGTGGTCATGAAGAGGGGGGTCCACCAAGTGTCCAACCGTCATCCTGAATTTTGAACGCGATGATGGCAGGAAGATTACTACCTCTACGCAGCGGCGTAGTGCGCCAGAGCAACGAGGATAGGATGCCAATGGTAACCGATAATCTGATCGATTATTCAACCGTTAGCTTACAAGTTAGTTTTTAGATTATCTTATTTAAATTGATCTACTCAGTAGATAAAGTGACAGATACAAATGTCTAACCAAACCACATGGTGCACTAA
Source organism: Zantedeschia hybrid cultivar (assembly GCA_030544215.1). Taxonomy (NCBI): domain Eukaryota; kingdom Viridiplantae; phylum Streptophyta; class Magnoliopsida; order Alismatales; family Araceae; genus Zantedeschia; species Zantedeschia hybrid cultivar. The sequence continues at coordinate 17,341,556 of JARZZO010000002.1, read as the reverse complement.
GATTCAATTATTTGATCAATTATTAGCTTATAAGATAATCATTAGATAGTATTTGTAAATTGATAGTTTAACGGATGCAATGTTGGATCTATCTTCCGACGCATTCGCATCCCTAAACGAGGGGCTAGTTTACTGGACGGGTTCACCGTGCCGTGGCGCAGATGATACGATCTCCTCTAGCGTGGTCCAGCGCCCTGCCCGTAATTTCGGCGGGGAAAAGGGAGTGGGGGCGTTTGTCACGGCGTGCGCGGAAAAATGCAAAACGGTAAAATGTAAATAGTAATAATAATAATAATAATAAAACCCTTTCACCTCCCCCTCGCCCAGTCCCTGCTCCCCTGCTGCGGCACGCCCATTCAAAACTGCCTCCCGCGATCGCGAGGAAGCCGTAGAGCCCAGCCGTCTGGGTCGGCTTTGGATTCCCGCGCTCTTCTCAGAATCCGCAGAAACCGCGTCCGCTTGTGCTAAAACCTCACACACCGGTGGGCAGTGGCATTCTTCGCTTGATCCTTTTATCAGAGGAACAGAGCGGAGGAAGGAAGAAGGGGCAACTGTGGAGGTGGAGGAAGGGAGCGGCCGGGTGCTTCTGTAGCATCAGCATTGCTGGTGGTCGCTGGCACAGTCGAGAATGGGTTGGGTTGCTTTCTTCCTTTTGTAGATCAGTATAGAGGTTGAGTACAACTAGTTTGGTTGCTAAATCTGGTATGTGTTGATCATGGCGCGGCGCCATGGATGGCAGCTCCCCGCACACTCTCTTCAGGTAGCGGCGTCAGTGGCTCTCTCATTTCTTCCTTTCTGCTTGCTCTCCCTGGACATCGCCTGTGGTTTCGTGGTGGAAATCTTGGTTCCAAGCTTTTTCTCCATTTTGATGTTCATCTGTGTTCTCCTTTACCTTGGTTTTTGGCTTTTTTTTCCACCTCTGATTGTTGGCTGTGTATCAGTTTGTAAAAATTTCGAGGTCACTGTTTACGCATGTTTCTTACCCAAGCTCAACTGTTCAACGTATTTGCGTGCTGGTTTCGCCTGTTTTCATCTGTTGTTGGATCTTTCTTTCTTTTTTTTTACCTCATGAAGATAAGAAGGTACTGGTTGTGCTGCTTGTGCATGGTCATCAAGAATTGCAATACACGAGAGATTTTTCTGCACGAGGGAGTTCGCCGAGGACTTTATCCCTTTTACTCATGAAATGAATGATCTCAACTTGTATTGTACTAAAAAGAATCATCTGTTTTGTTCCTTGATTACTACTTTGATCTGTATGTTTTTTATCCACTTCTTTTTGATACTATGCTTGATACCAGTGGTTGAGTGGTGCCTCTTGCAGTTGTCTTGCATTGATTACTTTGTGGGATGCGATAGGTTCAGTAGTAATCAAGTTTACTGGTCTTGTGTCATGCTTGGCTTGTGAGGCATGTTCTTTTTCAGAATTTTATGACTATAAGGAGGATCTGGAATGATCAAATAATTCTGCATGCTGGGACACCCCAATCAAGAAATCGATGCATTTGAGGTCTAGAAGCAGGATTTGCTCATTTTGCCATTGATCCTGCTCCGAAAGTGCTCTTGCTCCCAATTCTTGCTCCAGCTCCCAACGGAAAGTTAAATTACAGACTAGAAGATATTCGTTGCTTCCCCTTGTACCATTATCACTATGTTCCCACTTTGTGCTTTGATGATTTTATGGTTCAGGGGACTAGGTCATGGCTGGCTACCAAAACTTTAGAAAGAAAGAGTTTATCAACTGTCAAGAGCTAAATTAGCAGTATTTAAGCTCATCTAGTTCATAGTTTTGTGCCCATCCAACCGGGGAGTAACCCTCAAAGATTCACCTATATTTTGGTGTAAGTGTAGGTAAGGAGTGAAGGAACCAACTTAATGTACACTGACTGTGATCCAGAACCAGGCACCAATCTGCCAGAGGGCATTGTCGACTAAGGATCAATCCATTGTGAATTATATGTGTTGCATACTAATCATATTTAAAAGAAGACATTCGATCATGATCTCGAATAAGATCAAACCTTTAATTAGCTTCTGCTTTTGGGGTGGAGACAGAGACCTTTTTATCCTAAAGTTATTTGTTAACAATTGTATGCTTGACATGGGCTTTATGATCAGCCAAAACACTATATTGTTTCTGGAATATTCTGTTCTTGATTGGAAGCCAACAGAATCTAGGCTCCAATTATACTCCAGACCTTTGTCTTTGAGTTTGTCTGTTGTCTTCTCTATTTCTAATGTAATGTGGTCCGATATGTTGGCAATAGAGGAAATGATGGTTTTTGGTTGGCTACATGGTGCCTAGGGAGGCCCTTATACCTGACTGATTACATTAGTTGGAGAAGGATGTGCTAAAAACATGTCAAGTTTAATTCAGAGATACATAAAAACGCGATGAAGAGAAAGCCTGAGTTGCCTTATTAGATGAGACTTCTGATGCTAACTTTGTCAGTTGAGACTTCTGAAGATGTCTCAGATTTTTTTTGTGCATGTTTTTATGTGGAATAAAATTCAGACAAAATGGTTTTTCTCTTTTTCTTTTTAATTTAAAAGATGTCTCCCAGAGAGAGAATGCTTTATTTTCTGGAATTTTATGGTATTCTGGTGAGAACTAACTGAATCCATGGTCCAGTCATCTGGTGCCTGGTGGCTCCTAGAAAGGACCACATCATCTGGTGGCTTATTCTTCACGCCACACCCAGGAAGAGGAATAGATGGATCTTCAACAACAGGGCTTCGGTGTCCAAGAGAATTGTTGCTTCTGTTTGTAATGAAGTGAGAGAGTGGGCGAGGATTTTTTGTAGTGAGCTTGTTAGTACTTCCTCCTTTGTTCAGCTGTTAGGGGAAGTCTGACTTGGCACACATCCTGGGTGTCTGCCTCGAGCATTCTTTTTGTGAACGTCATTGTATAGATACATGTACTCTTCTTTTTTCATCAATACCAATTAGTAGTACCATCCACTTTCAGAAAAAAGAAGAATCCAGGGTCCAGTCATATCCTAAAATATGGCTTTTGAGTCAATTTACTGTCGTTTCTCCTATAGTCTATTTATAATGCAACGCTTGTTGTTTAGGTGCTATTAATGCTTAATATCAATTATCAGGTGTGAATGTGATTTCTCTTTCATCTCATTTTTTCCAGTTAGATCACTTGGAATTTTGTGTCTTAGAAGAATACTGAAAATTGTGTTTTAAAAGGAAATTTGACAGCATCAGCTTATATCTGTATGGTTCTTAAATGCTCTGGCATCCTCCACCTGAACCTTTATGCACCCTTTTATCTGCATGTCTTGATAAAGCCTTTTAAAGCTGATTATTCCTTTTCAGTCCAACTTCTTCCTCTAAATGAACATAAATGTCCGCCCAGTGTTCCACCACAGTTAGCTATTTAGCCTCAACTATTCCACCGAGAACTCATCATATGGTAGTTCATGTTTTTGACAACTGTTAGATAGCATGTAACCTCCTTTATCTGACACTTTGGGCTGGGCTGATGCCTGGCTAACCTAGCATACTCTGATATTGGGCCGAGTTTACAGAACCAGGCCAGGACCAAGCTGTCAGGCCCTGGCCCATGAGTTTATACTGATTTGGATAGGTGACAAGGTGTAGTTTGTGCTGTGTTGAAGAAAGGTAAACCTAGAAGCCTTTTTTTCCTTTTTCTCTGTACTGCATTTCACACAGGAGCTTTCTTGTATACCCTTAATTGATTTGGATACAAATTTGTTGTTAACCTGGGCATATTACAGCTAGTTTTAATTTCTAATGTGAACCTATGGTTTGTGATTCAACTTCTCTGGTTGGCAGGTTATTGCTATAACTGTATATTTCTTGCTGTCAATAGCATTCTATGCCTTCTTTGCACCATTTCTTGGGAAGGATCTGTATGAACATGTGGCAATAGGAGCTTACAGTTTTTTGGTAAGATTGTTTCTTTGTCAAAGGTTCACATATTTGCTTCACTATTATATCACGTTGCTTCTGAAACGGTATCTTTCATTTATAAATTGTATCAGGTGCTTTCTGTATTCATTCTCTATGTTAGATGTACTGTTATTGATCCTGCCGATCCCGGTGTCTTGGTTGCCCCTCATGAGGCTTCAATTTATAAATCAACGAGTAAAGCCCAATCTGGTGAGTCTTTTTGCATTTTAAATTTTATGATTTCATGGCAATGACTTGTAGCCTCCCTGTGACAGCAGAGACCTGTAATAGCTCATTTTGTTATTTTAAATCACAAAATACATAATTTTGGAGATAATTTATAACTCATAAAGAGAATTTACATCTCAGATTGTAAATAGATAAGAATTCCTTTGAAGAATTGCTGAGGCTGGTTGGAGACTACTGTTCTTGCTCATGGTTGGTGATTCCTTCAATTGGGGGACTCAGTTCTTCCTGGGTATTTTGGCTCGGGTGGTTCAAACATTGAATAAATGGGGGAATCCTTCGGCTGTGTCTGGATGAACCTGGCCCTCTCATGTAACTCATGGAGAGTGGAGTTGTTATTCACGGCCAGGATATTTTTGAATTGCGGTGCTGCATTAGCAATCAGCATTTTTACTTTCTCTGATTCCGACACCACACAAAAAAAAGATACTATTTATTTACAAAAATTGAGAGAGAGGAAAACAGATCTGCTTTTACAGCAAATATCTATGGCTGTTTTTATATGAATAGTAGTGGAAGAAAAACTCTCCTCAAAGAAGTTGTCATAAGAAAACAAGCTATAGAAGGGAACATGTGAACTGGCCTAGTATGGTCTAAATCTACTCTTTGCAGTTGTCCTTTTCTGCCTGTGCTAAAAAAACATTTTCTTCTACATTAGCTGATCTGTGCCCCTCCTCCAGGTGCTTCAACTTCTCTCTCTCTCTCTCTCTCTCTCTCTCTCTCACACACACACACACACACACACACACACACACACACACAAACACACACACACTCAAGGTTCTAACTTTGCATCCTTGTGACAGTAGAAGACAAGCCAGAAAACAGGTTTCACTGATGTCACTTAATCTGATACCCGTTCATACCGATCCAGTTTGGCTACAGTAGTGCAGCTTGTTGTGAGCAGCCCCTTTAGATAAATACAAAGCTAGTGAGAAAAATGGAGAATGGAGAAAGAGTTTCTAGACCTTAAAGAACAAATATTAAACATTGTAAAAGGCATAAAAGACACAACATGTTCAATAAATTTTAATTTTAAGATAAAATCTAAAAGTATCAAAAAATGCATTGTTAAATAAATCAATGCAATAACATAATGATGCACCGAGGACAAGTCTTTGGAAGGTGACAAAGCCACAATTCATTGAAAATAAATGAAGAAATGAAGTACAATCTCAAAATACTTATTTCAAAAAGAGAGATGAACATTTAATAACTTAAAAAAGTGGAACGCATAGAAGTCAAATCGACTATTTTCTTATTAACAAAGTTGATCAATCATTATGTAAAGATCATAAAGTCATACATGGAGAGAGTTTAGCCCCTCAACATAAGATTTTAGTAATAGATATTTTTATTCAAAAGTAGAAAAGAAATGATGTAGTGAATAGTTGTCCTAAAATTAAATGGTGGAACTTAAAAAGAGAGAATCTAGATGCCTTTAAAAGGTGCCTATTAAAAGAAAACATATGGGATTCTGAAGGAGAAATTAACATAATATAGAATAAAATGACTAATTGTATAAAAAAAGTAGCTAAAGAAATCTTAGGTGAATTTAAAGGTAAAAGGGTTCTTAAAAAAGAGGCATAGTGGTGGAATATTGAAATTCCAAAGTCTATTAACAATAGGCGAGAATGCTTTAAAGCATGACAAAGGAATAAAAATGATCAAACAGTAAAAGATTACAAAATTACAAGAACAAATAATAAGAAAATAGTTAGTGGAGCTAAGTTTAAGGCTTTTGAGGAACTATATCATAAGTTGGAAACTCGAGAAGGTGAAAAAGATATATTTAGACTTGCTAAACTAAGAGACAAAAGGAGTAAAGATTTTAATTATATTAGATGTATTAAGAGCGAGGATGGTAGGGTTCTAGTAAAGGATTATGAGATTAAGGTGAGATGGAGTGCATATTTTGAGAAATTGTTGAATGAGGATCAATTCAGAAGCTATCCTTGTGAAGAAACTAATGACTCCAGCGGACAAATTAGTTATCATTACGTTCGACAAATTAGATCTTCAAAAGTTGAGGATACTCTTAAAAGGATGAGAGTGGGTAAGGCCCTTGACCAGATGAGATACCTATTAAAGTTTGAAAAAGTGTAGGTAATATAGGTATTAAGTAGTTAACTTGACTTTTCAATAAGATTTTAAAAGAAAGGAGAATGTCGGATTATTGGAGAAAAAGTATTGTGGTTCCCTTCTTTAAAAATAAAAGAGATATTATCATGGAATTAAACTTGTGAGCCACACTATGAAACTTTGGGAGAAAATAGTAGAGAAGCGTCTCAGGCGTGTTATTAGTATTCCAGAAAATCAATTTGGGTTCATGTCCAATAGATCTACTACATAAGCTATTTTCTTGTTGAGACAATTGATGGAGAAATATAAAAAGATGAGGAAAGATTTATACATGATTTTCATTGATTTAGAGAAAGCTTATGATCGTGTACCTAGGGAGCTAATTTGGTGGACTTTAGAGAAGAAGGGAGTATCGGAATGTTATATCCATGCGATTAGAGTTATGTATGAGAGGGCTTATACTAGCGTAAGGTCTACGGCCGGAGAGACTACATCAAGGATTAACTTTAAGTCCTTATCTCTTTACTTATGGATGAAGTTACTAAACACTTATATGATGACATCCCTTAGTGTATGTTATTTACATATGATATTGTTCTAATTGATAAGGATATTAAGAATTTGAATGATAAATTAGAACAATGGAGGTCTGCTTTAGAATCCAAAGGTTTTAGAATTAGTCGAATTAAGATAGAATACATGAAATATAATTTCAGTAATAGAAATGTTGATCAAGTAGATTTAGTCACTATTGAAGGTCAAGTTATTCATAAAAGTAGCATCGATATTTATGATCTATTATTCAAGATAGTGGAGAGATCTAAGAAGATGTCACTCATAGAGTCAGGGCAGGTTGGTTGAAGTAGAGAAGTGCATCTGGAGCAAGGAATTCTGGATTGGATCGGGTCCCCGAATCGGGACCCGCCGATCTCGATCCGAATCCGGATCGGATCGGCCGAAATCGGCTGGGATCGGTCGGAATCAGCTGGGATCGGCCGAAATCGGGACATGCCGATCCCGATCCGGATCGAGATCGGTCGATTCTGCACTCCATGATCTGGAGTCCTTTGTGATCGGCGAGTCCCCTTAAAATTCAAAGGTAAGTTTTATAGGATAGTTGTGAGATGTACTATGTTATATAGTTCCGAGTGTTGGGCTGTGAGAAAGGATCATGTGCAAAAATTATGTGTTGCTGAGATGAGGATGTTAAGGTAGATGTGTTGTAAGATTTAGGTGTAGCTCCTATTGACGTTAAGCTTAGGGAGAATAGATTGCGGTGGTTTGATCATGTACGTCGTCGCCCAAGTTTAGCACCAGTTAAGAGGTGTGATAGAATTATGGTGGAGGAAGATAGAAGGCATCAAGGAAGACCTAAGATGAGATGGTTAGATGTAGTTATAAAAGACATGACATTGCTACATGTTACCTCAAGTTTGGCATTTGATAGATTAAGATGGCGGAACATGATTCATGTAGCCGACCTCAAATAGATGGGATAAGACTTTGATGATGATGATGATGAAGTACAATCTCAGAGAATGACATCCCTCTCCTGCCAAGATGACAGCTAGAAAACTGCCAGCCCCATGAAAAAGACATACACTGGGCTGAAACATGTTAGACTTTAGAGTCCTCTGCACCAAAGAAACAACATGTCCTCACTTCTCAATTCCAATAACTAAAACAAATCCTTCAACTTCACCAAACCTGCTGCAATAGACCAGTCTTCCATAAGCTTCACAGTACTTTTAAGAATGTCAAAAACACTGTGCCAGTTGTCAGTAAAAGTCTACTTATTCATTTCATTTCAGATCACCCATAACATGGCAGCTAGGATCATATTCCACAACTTGCTTTCTTCTTTAACTGAATTTGCGTTTCAGTAGTGTTTTTTAGTAAAAATCTGCTCATTCCTTTCATTCCAGGTCACCCACAAGCCAGCAGCTAGGATGCACTGAGGGACAAGTGACCTGCATTTAACAATCTATTTCAGTAATGTTGTTTGTGAGGTGATATGTAATTAGAAAACAAAACCACGATACTATTCAATGATTAAATTTCAACATTTGTGGCTTTGCCATAAAAAATAATGAACTATGCACGAACAAATGGTCACATACCAAATGTGTGGGCACGAATTTTAATGGTAGCTATGAGCATATTATGAAGACGATGCTATATTTCCCTCTCACATAGACGGGGTTATATACACACTGTGAATAAATGTTGCTGTATCTATGGTTATTATCTAGAATAAAGATGATGTTATATTTCCCTCTTCACATGGATACTTGTTTCTGCTCTAGGCTGCCAATGTTCTCTGGGACCAAAGATTTCAGAGTTGGTACCTTTATCTTGTTGCAACAGCTTCTATCTCTGATTGAAAAAGATTATTCTTGGGTGTCCTAAAAAATACAGGTCCTTCTCCTACTTCATAGTTCATACTGTGGATGCCCTCTATCTTCATCTTCATATTGTTCAAAAAAGATGACGTCCCCCATCCCGAGCAGATTATTTACTTCTGTCACCCTCATGCTGCCACGCAACTTTGTATCATGGCTGCTAAAAACCAAATGTAGGGTCATTTTTCCTAACCTGGCAACTTTTTTCCTCATTATCCACGACATACCCAACTAACTACATCTTTTGTATGCTGTCGGTTTTTGTCGTTCTTTTTTTAGTTACTGTAGCTTCATGGTGGAGGAATCCTTCCTCTTCCATCTGATTGTAACCCCTCTAATTTTAATAAACTTGGTGGTACAATCTACTTTTTGTCGGAAAAAAAACACACATAGCCAACTAACTACCTTGCCCTTAGCACTAGTCTCATGTTCTTTCTCTTGTTGTGAAATAGAGTCCTTGAAGTCTTTCTGCTGAGCACACTACTCTCTCTGTGTGTCTGTGCCCGCACGCGTGCACACACACGTGTGTACATACTTCAACATCCCTTTTCCTTTTTGGCAACCTTGAGAGGGGATGTGACCATCCTTAGTTGTTGGACATGGACCTCATGTATATGTAACTTTGGCGTTTGTGGAGGCATTGACCAAGAAGAACTTTTGCTAAGACCATTACATCTTTGGGTTATAACCATTGCCTTTTTAGGTTCTTGAAACTCTTCATCATACAGAACATTATCCGACTCTTCTTCTACACAAACATTGTTTGTTAGGTCAAATAATGGTGGAATTTCTTGCTCTGTGTGTGTGTGTGTTTTAGTGTGTATTCAACCTCCCTTTCCCTTTTTGCTGATGTTGATGGCAGATGTTAACCATTCTCAGTGGTTGGACTTCAGTATGTATAATCTTGACATTCAATGAATGAATGCCTCACCAACAGATGCTCATGGAGAAGGGAGCCAAGCAGAACTTTGGCTAATACCATTGTGTTTTAGGTTCTTGGAACTCTTCATCAAATGGAATGTTATGATTCTTCTTTTACACAAGCATGGCTTACAATGTCAAGTAATCCTTTAATAATCATTAATCATGTTAGCATAAAAATAACATGATAGCATTGTTTTTCATCATTTTGAAATTATGTGAATGCCAACAGTTTTGGTGAGTTTCCATTTTCTTCAAAATTTATAATTTTGATGTTGCCAAATTAATCCTGAATTCCAAGAATATGACATGTGCCTTATGACTGGTGACTGGGGGATTGGCCTAAAGCAGAAGCTGTCGACACAGTGTCGAAAGCTGAAGAGATGTCTGCAGAACGTAAGTCAGCTACCTGTGCAGGCATATGGTGTTTCTGCTGTGGTTTTGTGGTGAAGGAAGACTGTCATAGGGACGAAGATAGCAGCCGACAACAAGCCAATGGTGAAGAAGCATTATTCTGCACTTTGTGCAATGCAGAGGTATAGTTCTCATCAGCAGCTATATTTTTACTTCTAGCCTAGATCGAACTTATTTTTGTGAACTTTAAAATATTAGATCAATGTATAAAAAGTTTCTGTGGGTCATCAAAAGGAAACCGGTATGATAATGTAAACATTTTATTCTAGTAAAAACATCTATAATATTGTTTTTTAATTATTCTAAGAGGGAGCCCCATTATATTGGCCGGGCCTTGGGCTGGCCCTGGGATCCCTTGGCTAGGGCCTTGGGGCTTGTTGGCTTGGGCTTGAGAGGCTTTGCACCACAGGTGGGTGGCTAGATGGTGGCTGGCCCGGCACTGTTCTCCCCTCCTCTTGTTGGTCCTGATGCGGGAGTAAACAGAATAATGCAGGACCAATGCATGTTTGGATGCAACATGATTGTCATGATCACATTCAATATGTACTAGCCTTGATGGTCCCCTATGGTATGGGCTAGCCCTGATGGATCCATTATTCTTATGATCCTTGCTCGTGTTGTGCAAAGTTGTGCGAAAATAATTAAAAAGGAAAAAAATTGTATATAAGGATTTGGAAATTCCCAAATCCGTCTCTAATTTCAACAATAAATTGGAATTAGAAACAAAGTCAAAATCATGTAATTCTGGCTGTGATTCTCATTAATTTTATTGGCATCACAAATCCATCTCCAGTTTCAACAATAAATTTGAATAAGAAACAAATCCAATACTGACCTATTTGCGGTCCAAACTTTCTTAGCAAACATGTTGAATACAAACAAAAGCATTGAAGAATTCAGGTGTAGCCTTTTTGCCACAGAGTTCTTTTTCTTGGTTGCTTGTGCTCAAAATAATAGGAAAATAAGTAAGGGCATAGGAGAGGCTTTTCCCCCTCCATGTCTTCACATGTTGAAATCAAAGAAGATACTGCTTCCTGAAACCAGTCACCCTATACTGGTGTGCAGGAATTTTTTTTTTAAGGTGACCAAAGGTTTCTTGTTTTACTTTTGTCAAAATGTTTTATCCATAATCCGGTGAACCAAATGCAGATCATTTCTTCCCATTCAGTAATAATGTGGGCTCAGTTTTCCCAGTTTATGCACAATGGGAATCGTTGGGGATGCAAACAAACCCTCAGTCCCAAGCATCCCTTAAGAAACCAAGGTGTTGTCCAGATTAATTGGCCTTGGCCTATGCCAATCTGGATTGTGTCAATCAACCAAATTGGCCTATTCAGGAGAAAAGCAGTCAATCCCAGATTGAATGTGGGAACATGGCAAATGTAAAAGCTATTGAAATGCAAAAACAGGAAAAAGAGAAAAATAGAAAACGGCATGTGAATGCATCTGCATTCTTTATTCCTTGGAAACCCACTAACAGAGGGTGCGAAAACAAATGATTAAACCGTGAATGCACTTTTAGCTCAAGGGAGGGTACTGATGGTTAGCTGCATTCTCTACAATCAGAACACCATTTCAATTGGGATTGGAAGAATGACTATTTTTATCTTAAAGTATGGAGTAAACACCATTTGTGGTTTCTACCTTGTTCTACAAACCCACCAATGGAAAAAAATTATTTTTATAGGGATACAAGCATTGCTGATGACCATGCAGAGAAGGCCATTTGTTCTCCTGATTATCTTATGAACTCTACCAAGGAAAATGTTTTTCATCTATGAAAACCATATTTCATTCAATCGACCGCAAAAGCAGAAGCTGCTCTTTCCAATGATTCATTTGGATCTTGAACACTGCTGTAAAAAGCAAAATAGCATGCTAACTTTGTGTTTTCTGATGTTTCTGTCTTGATTCTCTTGAACAGCCATCCATTTTCGAATGCCTCATATCTCTTTTCATTTGTTTCATGATTTTTTGAATTAGTTGATAATTGAAGATGCCTTAATAGTGTGTTATCAACAATCTAGTTTGGAAGTCACAAGAAACCACAGAGAGAGAGAGAGAGAGAGCAGCAGCAGCAAATGGCACTTAGGCAATCAGAGACATAGAGTGTGGCTTATCTTCTCGCTCTTGTTGTTCTTTTATTCTTGTTATCTTCCATTTTCTTGTATTGTTGCCTCAATTTCTCAGTTTACGTCTATTGAGGATGATATAGGATTTTCACTGATGCTAAACTCAGAATCAGAGGTTTCCTCTGAAGGGGAATAAAAATGCTTACATCCTTCTCCTATAGGAAATCGGGACTGCTGACAATTAGCTCAGATTTGTACACATGTTATCTTGTATTTACAAATCAATCTCCAATTAAGCCATCAACTTATCAGATAGCAACAAACCTATGTTAATTATTTTCCTTTTAAGATGTGATGAACAGGCATGGTAATTGAATTCATGATTTGTTTGCTATGCTAATGGGATGATTACTACATGAAGACTTTTGACGTAAATTTGTTAGCTAATTCAGCATTTCCTCACTTATCTGTTGGGCTTCTGAAGTACACCCTGTACATGACCATTGGCGATGTCCACTAAATGGACATCTCATGTTAGATTTGCTGTATTTTGGTTGTTGAATTTCTCTCCTTTTTTCCCAGTATATGTGATGCTTAAGGGACATACTAATGTAAAATTATATTTACTTGGTCTTGTTAGATCTTTGGCTTCTCACTTTTCTGCACATCCAGTATTAAAAACATGGCATCAGGATGATCCAATATTTTATCATCTTTAGACTGATGCAACATATCTCTCTGCTGCTCTTCTGATCTTTTTCTTCATAGGTTCGTAGATTCAGTAAACACTGCAGAACTTGTGACAAATGTGTTGATGGATTTGATCATCATTGCCGGGTATGAACAATAGATCTCTTTTTCTGCTATTTTATTTTATAGTTTCATAAAAGGGTTGACAGAAGTATTTAGATTTGAGAAATTCTCCTCTTGGGTGCAGTGGTTAAACAATTGCGTGGGAAGAAAAAACTACGTTACATTTCTCTCTCTTATGGCCATGAGTCTTGTTTGGGTATGCTACAAATGCTGCCTTTCTTCCATGTTTTTTTTGAACTGCAGTCTCTCCCCACAATACATGAGGGTTGACAATATTCCTTTCTGGTGTCCAGCTCTTGGCTGAATCTGGGATTGGCATTGCTGTTCTCGTACGGTGCTTTACTGCTAAAAAGGCTATTGAAGTTCAGATAATTGAAAGTCTTGGGAATGGTTTCTCCCTCGCTCCTTTTGCCACTGTCGTTGTATGTATTAGAGATATTCTACCCTTTCCCCCATTAGGTTGCCTTTTCCCATGGCTACATTTAAATTATTTTAGTTCAATCTTTTCTTTCTAATAAAACCATGTCTACCCAAAATTTCTTTAATTTATGTGAAAACCTACTGGCATAGTGCTGTATCTTGCTCTAGATAATAGTTTTCTAGTTGAAAATGGAATAGTCTTGTTATCATCACCTTGAATCACTTGGTAAACTTGTTTGTCCTGTTTTGCGCTAGTTGTTGCTAGCCCTATGTGTTGTTTTGTGGAGCAGTGACAATAAACAAAAAAAAATCAATTTTCACACATAGGTGGCATGTTGCTTGCTTAAATACATGACTGAGGCATTTCCTTTTTCTTGTGCCTTGAGCTCAATAGGGTGTCTTCTACTACTAATCTTTTGTTGATAAAGTTGATACTGCAACATTTTTAGGCTTTCCAGAGAACGTTTACAGGGTCACAGCCACTGCCATTTGCCTCACCATTTCTGTGAAGCACTGGTTTTGCATTCAATTCTTGTCAATCGCATTTAAAGTGTAATATGTGCACTTATTTTCATTTTCTCTGGGGGGTTCACAAATCAAATTGGACTGGGCAAACTCGGCTAGTCCTAGTCACCTTGATGCAGTCTTTTTCCAGTTCGTCAAACTGATTGGTACTGCTTGTCCATCTGATGATTCTTTTGATAGGTCCTCATATGATCCTGCCAAAAAAATGTTCCAGTTGTTTTTTTTATTGTTTTAACCATGGAAATTCACATCTTCCATCAATCTCGAAACTTTTTCTGTGATTACATTGATTATGTGTCTTTTTCTCATATATTTTTTTTCCCTTTTCAGGCACTATGTACAGCAGTTTCTTTGCTGGCATGTGTACCTTTGGGGGAACTTTTCTTTTTCCATATCTTATTAATTAGGAAGGTACGTTCCCATCTTTCTGCCTCTGTATGGTCATTGCTGTCCTCCTTAACTGTCCACGAGTCAAAAGCCAATCTGGATCACATTGCAGGGTATCACAACATACGAGTATGTTGTGGCAATGAGAGCTCAGAGTGAAGCACCTGGGCCATCAATACATGGTGATCAGCAAAGTATGCCATCTTCACCTAACAGTTCAGTTACAACTGGCATTAGTGGAGGGAGTTCTCTAGGGTTGCAGTACAGAGGTGCATGGTGTACTCCTCCAAGAGTGTTCATTGACCAGCAGGTATGCTCACTATAGATTTCTGTAAATGACCTGCTCACAGAAGTGTATTTGTCTGTTTTAAGATTTCCTACTTCTTCAACAAAAATGTGAACAATCTGGGGTTCAGGTCCAGTACTTCTGTCTATTTATTAATGCATATGTCATGGTTCCTCTATTGGGACATGGAGCTTATGGATTCAAATCCAGAAACAACCTCTTCACAACAGCAAGAACCTCCCCTACCCCACCCCACCCCCACACACAAAAGACTCCGTAGTGGGGAGCCTTGTGGCACTGGGCTGCCCATGATCTTTAACTGTTTGAATCACTTACTCAATTCTACACAGGTCTCTTGTTCTTGTCCTGCTTAGATATGGGGACTTGACTGGGAACTTTGTCACCTGAAATCAGACTATTTTTAGGCTTCTGCTTGTGCATGGATTGTGAACCAATGATGTCAAGTTGAAGAACTTTTGTATTGTTTGAATTTCCAAATTTCTTAGTACTCTCAAAAACAATAAAGAAAGCACCAGACTAGTTTCCTCCATCAAAATGATACTCTCAGCTGTCCTGCAGCAAGCATTTTCCCTTTTCCAGTTTGGTTAACGTTCTCTTCATGATATCCAACAACAGGATGAGATAGTTCCTCACTTGGAAGCTGGTCGTGTGCCCTCAACAGTCGACCCTGATGCGATTGATCCCTCTGACAGAGGGAAAAAAGTACCAAAACGTCCAGTTCGGATCAGTGCTTGGAATCTTGCAAAACTAGATTCAAGTGAGGCTTTGAGAGCTGCTGCAAAAGCTAGGGCCTCTTCATCAGTGCTAAGGCCCATCAATTCCCGTTTTCAATATGATACAGATCACTGCTCCAGTGGAAATGTCAGTAGCAGAAGCAGCAACATTAGTATGGATGTTCTCCACAGGGACACAAGAAGCGGGACTCTGAAGTCCTCCCCTTTGAGGAGCTCGTATCCGCCCAGCCGGACAAGCAGGGAGGACCTTGAAACTTGCCCACAAACACCAAGCAGCTTAAGCAGCCCCCACCATACCAACAATGTAATTGGCTCTTCTACATTGGATAGACAGCATTCTACTGCAAAACGCTTCAATCCAGTATATCAGTCATCTGCTAATAAATCTCCGCTGTCAATAAAAATTGATGATGATGATAGTGTAGCAAGTGATGATGTTGAACATGAGCAAGTCAGGAAAACCAGTTTGAGCATGGTGGAGAGCTCGAGGTCTCCGGTTTACTGGGATCAAGGAACTAGTCGCTTTGCGGCAATGCAGAACACTCTAGGGGCTTCTCATACTGATGGAGCTCAGCTTTTGTATACTGGGCAATCTATATTTTATGGTGGTCCACTTTTAACTGATAGGATAACAAGTTCTGGAGTTGCAGGTTCCACATATCTGAGACAAAGCGGAGCTGACAGTAGAAGAGGTTCTTCCCAACTTCCTTTGTTTGTGCCTAGGGATTCTTAAGGAGGCCACTTGTCTGGATTACTATGGGGAATTAAAATATTGTCATTTCTATTATTCTCAGTCTGGCTGGTGGAGATGGCTTTCTAAAATTATTGTCACACCTTTGAGTGGGTTTGGAAGTGGATGCAAAATTAGGTGATAAATGTCTGAAAGGTCATGAATATTTGCTGCATGTGGTTTCAAGGTGGTTGAGCATGTAGGGCCTGAGATTCAACCAAATTACCGTCTGTTAAAGATCATGGAAACCAACTTCGTGAAAAATTGATGTAATATGCTTTAACCTGTAGTTTGATGGTAATCTGATTTGTTGCTCAATGTCATATGCCATCTATCTTGATTTATGCCTTCCATATATTTGCATCAGGGTAATGTTGTCTTAGGAAAAAAGAAAGGGGAGGAAAAGAAAGAGGAGTTTTCTATGTGGTTGGTAATTTGTTGGAAATTATTACAAATCACAAACCATTGATGACGATGATGATACTTGCCTGTTCTTTGAAAATACAATAGATGAGTAGTCATTATTGACAGAAGTTAAGCAGGATCTGATTCTAGCACCGAAGGTTGAAAACTTGAAATGGTCAGGTTGATCCCTTGATTGGCCTCTAAGTCAAGGTGGATTGTATATACAAACAAGTTCCAGGTCTGGATAATGTTTGAAAGATGCACTGGATATGCATGGCTTGATGGATGTATAAACTGCAGTATTTTGATATTCTATAACGAAAAACTAAAATAAAATGGATATAATAGCATTGTCTAAGATTAATGGCTCACCAGAGTTAGAATTTCAGCGTTCAGTGCAGGAGCAAGGCTGCATATTTGTACTTACAAGTTTAAAGTACCTCTTGAGACTTGTAAATCCAAGATGCGCCTGCTTTAATGCAAACTTACTTAAATAGCATGCTGCCTTCATGAATGGGATAATGAAAAGCTTAAGTTGAGATATGATATTATGAATAGCTTAATCTTTATATATTCAGTTTACAAGGATAAAGATAAGAATAAAGCCATATAAAGGTAAAGACAAGAATGAGAATAACCTCTTGATTAAATGACAGGGACAAAGATATGGCCACCATTACTGGATCCAAAAGGAATTCATTGACTATGTTTCACTATACAATCATCATTAATTTTGTCGTCGTCGTCAAATGTTGTTCAAGCTGAAATCATTTAGATCTAACAAAAGATCCACGAGTTCGGTGAAGAGAAAAACATAGCAAGTTGATAGGTCAGGGTACCTTTCATCAACGGCTTTGAACAATAACTTGCACATGAGATAAGACATATGTTCAATTTTTTTTTTCAATTGCATAATGCAGTACCCCATGAATTACAAGTATTCTCCTCGTATTCTCCCCTTCTACTCAGCTAACCAGTTTGGCTTTGCTCGATTTATCATTTCTAGGATATATGATGAAATCAAGGGAAAACCAAGATGGCACATGAAGAAAATGATACCCGCTGCATCACTTTAAACCCGAAAATGACATGGAAATACTCTCGGTTTACTTCGTGGATGCGGCCAGCCGGTCAACAGAGGTGCTTGCATATCCTTGATTCCTAACTTATCCCTCTTACAAATTTGTTTAATTGATCATCGTCAAGATGCATATCTCGTTGGCTATGCATCTTGTCATGCCACTTTACTGTCTCTAATGGCACGTCTATGGTTAGACGGTCAAATTACTAATATGCTTAATTACTCTCAACAATATAATCTCATATTGTACTTAAGAAAAAAAAATCAAATCTCACAGATTATTGTATTTGTGACTTAGTATTTTATCTGTATCTCGGTGGACTACTCTGGTCGATGCCGAACAAAATCATCAGTATGGACACGAAACTTAACGTCCTGTTTGGTTGGAATATCAAATTTAGTATAGTATCAATTTTGATATTGATATTCGTATGATAATGAGTATAAATATTAAAATTGATATGATACAATATTTTGGTGTTTGGTTGAAGTAATAGTAATATCAAAAAGTGATACAAGAAGTTGTTTGGATGACTCTTATATCAATTTATTCGCGATAAAGTAATATTTGCTGCAATACTCATGGATTGCAATGCATGAGGCAGCACCCATCCGATCCAGTCGAATCAGACTGCTGTGCAGCCCGTTTGGATTGGAGGGGGGGGCAATTTTTCATTTTTTTATTTTTTGTTTGAATTTTTTAATTTTTTTGGAATGTCCGATCAAAAATCAGACAGTACAATTAAGTTGTTCGGGTCGGCCTCGACCCGACTGCATAATTATTTTTTTTAATTATTTTTTACACCTTAATTGAGGTTTATATCATTTTTCTTAGAAAATATATACAGTGGGGTGGGGGCCGATCCGAACAACCCGACTATACCATCCGATTTTTAATTGGACGTTTTAAAAAAAATTAAAAAAAATCAAACAAAAAATTTAAAAAAAAAAAAAAATTGTCCCTCCTAAACCTAGACGAGTTACACAGCAGTCGTTCGATCTAGCTGGATCAAACGGCTGTTGGCAATGAATGGACATTTCAACAAGTATTACTTATCCATTAATGTTGTGCAGCCTGTCTGGGTTGGGAGGTGATTTTTTTATTTTTTTTATTTTATGTTCGGATTTTTAAAAAAATATTAGAGGGTCCGATCAAAAATCGGACAGTACAATCGGGTTGTTCGGGTCAGCCCCCACCCAATGTATATTTTTTTCAAAAAATAAAGGCACAAACCTCAATTTATGTGTAAATAATAAAAAAATTATGCAGTCGAGTCGGGCCGACCCGAGCAATCCGATTGTACCGTCTGATTTTTTATCGGACGCTCCAAAAAAATTTAAAAAATCACAAAAATCATAAAAAATGAAAAACTGACTGCAACAAGTATTACTCTTCCGTATCAAGTTCAATACAGGCACAAGGTTGTATTAAATTGGATAGAGTTGGGGGGTTTAATTGTAAATGAATTTGAAAATCAATACAACTCAGCCAACCACTTAAAAAACTGTATCACTGTGAATATGTGAGTAATATTGGACTCTAATACTGAAACCAAATAGGACGTAATGTAACTAGAAACTTTCGCACGACCAAGAGAGGCTAATTTTAAGCTGAAGAACTTATCCTGTGATGACAGCGGTTTTTTTTTTTTTTCGGGTTCTAGTGATACAGCGGTTTAGCAACCAACAATTCAACCCATATTGTAGATGAAGCCATGGTCGAAATTGAAACCCAGCCGATTAGATCCGAAACGGATACAAACACACGACGCCTTCGTGTTCCCAAGAGGCCCACTTTACACTGGCCCAACAGCCCAGCCTAGTTTTTTAAATTCCATGAGCCCAATAGGTGTCCCAGCATAGATAGATAGACGAGGTCTGGTCTTTCCACTTCTCCGGAGCGCAATGGCTTCTGTTCTTCGTGCGGCGAGCTGCCACAGTTTCCATGGCGGGGTGGCCCGCGACGCCCTCTCCCCCTCCGCTGCTCCGCCGGCGGCGGCGACAGCGGAGAGGAGCCTGGCGCCGCCGCAGCAGCCCAGGAGCCATGCCGCGCTCCTCCCCGGACCCCTCTCCAGAAGAGATGCTCTCCTGTTCACCGTGCTGCCCCTCGGCCTCAGCATGCTCGCTCCCTCCACCTCGGAGGCCAGGGAGAGAAGGGGGAGGAAGGCCATCCCCCCCGAGGAATACACCACCAGCCGTGAGTTGATCTCTCCCCCCTCTCGCCTCGCCTGCAATCCTTTTGGTTTTGGCTTTGTCCCACTCTGTTCGTGCTTGCTTGATGATAACTTAATTTGGAAGAGGTAGCAAAGGGAAAGAACACAGCGGTCATCCCAAATGTGTATTGATTTGATTTCATGTGCTGTAGCCTGTATGCTTCGGATAGTTTAGTATTAAGTGGCTGCATTGTCCAAAATCATCAAATAATTGCAACAATGGCAGATAGTATTAGGATACAATGGTGGCGGCATGATGACAAAGCATTGGCTTTATGTTTTTAACTCCTTAAGGTCCTGTTTGGATGCAATTTTTAAGAAAATGCAGATGTGATTATCATAAATGCGTTTTATGTAAACGTAAATCTGGTTATTATGTATAAACATAGCTGAATTTATGATAAACCTGAGAGGATCTCCAGTGTAATCCCACCCCATGTAGGTTGATAGAGAACATGTTTATAGGATGCAACTTAAGAAGACGCAGATGGGCATGTAGTTATCATAAACGCATTTATCTTAAACCCATTTATCATAAATGTGCTTTTGTTAAACTCATGTTTTGTTGTTCTAAGTAAACTTGAGTGAGTTTATGATAAATCTGAGAGAGACTCCAGCATAAACTAGGTCATCCCCTGTTTGGATGCAAGCCATAAATGCGTTTTACATATATGGTAAACACGTCTTTTACCATAACCTTAGTTTGGATGGTAAAAAAATAAGTTTATCATAGACTCATTTGACTTTACCATAACCTCAAAACAGCCTCAAAAACACGTTTTCCATAAACCTACTAGGTGTTGGCTTACGTTGGAGTCTCTATTAGATTTATCATAAACTCACTTAAGTTCATGCAAAACAACCAAACATGAGTTTATAAAAAACATGTTTACGATAAATGGATTTTTGAGAAATGCATTTACATAAACTTATTTTGTTCTCTTAAGTTGCATCCAAACTTATTTGCATTTATGAAAAATGCTCTATGGGATAGTTTTAAGTTTATTTCAAACTCAAGTGAATTTATGATAAACCTGCTTCTTCTTTTTTTACCATCCAAACTAAGGTTATGGCAGAAAATGCGTTTACCCTAAAAGTAAGCACATTTAGGGCTTACATCCAAGCAGGCCCAACCTAAGATTATGAATAACTTGAGTGAGTTTATGATAAATCTGTTTTGTACCACCCAAACTAAGATTATGAAGAATGAGTTTATGATCAACCTAAATGTGTTAATGGCTTGCATCGAAACAGGCTTTAAACTTTCTATGGGAGGAGATTATTTCCTAGACTGAAATAGTCAAAATACACTATTTTAGATTATGATGTCCGGCAAGTGTTGGCTTCACACACTTTCTTATTGCTGAATTTATTCATCCAAAATGTTGCCCAACAGCTAACGGACTGAAATATTATGATCTTATTGAGGGCAAGGGTCCCATTGCTGAGAAAGGGGCAACTGTCCAGGTAATTTTCATTACTAAAGTGGAATGAGCATTTCTTCCTCCATTATGGAATAGGATGTTTCAGGAAACATAAAGACCATCATAAATCATTCAAGTTTGTCTAACTAATGCTTTTATAGGTGCACTTTGATTGCATCTATCGCAGCATTACAGCAGTCTCAAGTCGTGAATCTAAACTCCTAGCCGGCAACCGGATTATTGCACAGGTTATTTTTATAAACATGCATTTTCATGATTCCAATAATTGAATTCCATTTAAGTTTTCTGTTTTATTTTATCCATTTTTGTTATTCTAGTTTAAATTTATTCAACCATACTTTTTGATCATGGTATATAGTTTATCGAATCTTGAATGCTGAAATAATATCACCTGCAGTTTCCAGATAAACTTATCAAAAATGGCTATCCCATAAGTGTCAAAGAACGTACAGCTTATCTTATATATCTTCGTCAAAGATGAAGAGGAGGTTATATTAATAGGGAAAATTTCCTAGAGCTCCCTATGAGAGGTGTCCCTTCATTTCCTCCTCTATGTCAGGAAAAAGTTTACCAAGAGCTCCCTACTTTATGGGGAATCTTATTTTCCCCTCCACCATCTCATTCAGTCTTTTAGAATATGCAGTTTACAAGTCCGATCTGACCTGATTCGGGTCAGGGATCGGTCGATCCAACTATTCCGGCTGATCCTTGGCCCAGATTGAGGGATCAGGGCATAGGATCAAATCGAACCAGGCCAAATCAGATCAGATGCGTGCTGATCCAGCCGACCGTAGGTGGAACTGGGTTTGGATCTTGCTCAGTGGAGATATCCAGAGGCTAAATATTTCAGGTCGCAGGTTGAGTGTGAAGGATTATTTCTTGGAGTGATGTCGTGTTTGTGATAGTTTGGCTTGAGTTGAAATACAACTGAATCTGGAACTTTAACAAAATGTTTGCTGGACTTGGGCAACTTCGAGTTGAAATCGAGGTTTTGCATGTGCAGTTTGGGATTGTAGACTGGATCTGGATCAAGGGTGAAACTAACCTTGTCTAAGGGCCATTCATGTTGTAAACTTGACCTTCTGGGAACAACGTTTGTGGCCGAAGGCATTTTTAAGGTGGACTATCACGTGTCTAGATTCTAAATTTTGGCCAACACCTTCCATCAAAATGCGGATGAGCCATAAGGCATTTTAGCATGAGCTAATTTTTGACCCTGCATTAGGGGAAATTTCATTTTAGGTGCGAGATCAGCGAACGGTATTGGCATAATACATGATTCTTGAGGTCATCAGCTTCTAAAATGGCATCAACAGGAATGAGATTTTCTGGATCCAATTCCCTGCCCCCCACCTAGCTGGACTAATGAGGTGAAGTGGGCGCACAAGGGGTGTGGTTTCATTTCACAGCAACATAGTGATGGTTCTTAGGGATGCAGCAATCTGCAGCAATCTAGCTGCGTCAGCTTTGAAGAAATAAAGATGAAAAGATTGTGACCCAGCCGGTTGGCTTGGAGGGTTCCATCACCATGGCCTGGACTTATACCACAGGTTGCAGGATTGAGGACACTCGTCTTCACCTGCTGTTGCATCGTGACATGGAAGTTCACATGCCGCATTGCTCAGCATGGGACTTTTGCCCATCACAGAGGCACACAGCTGGATTGGTTGTGTGTACATAACACCTGGAACCCAGTGATGTCATTGGCCATACACCATACTCAGGAAATGAGGCAAGGTGTGGCTATAGGTGCATGTGGCTAGAGAGAATGGGAGTTTCCTTGATGTTAGGGATGCAAACAGTAACAGATAATCCAATTATTTGACCAATCGTTAGCTTATAAATCAGTTAATGGATGCTCTTTCTAAACTGATATCTATAGCGGATAAGATACTGAGAAAATTTTTTGTATGACAAAATACATATGGTATACTAAAGATCCAATTATCCAACCAATTATTAGCTTATAGGATAGCTAATGGATAGTCTGCCTAGACCGATAAAATAGCAGATATGGTCACGAATCTACCTTAGATCCACACGGAATTTGACCCATTTGCATCCCTACATGATGTTGAATAGGAAAAAAAAAAGGAACGTTTAGCAAGGTTGCAACATTCAACGTTAAGCTGGATATAGTGAGCATCGAAAACCCTTGAATCTATAGAGTTGATGCTATTAATTCCTGACTGACGTTTCCTTGCTTTTATAGATTGTTCTTTATGCTGACTCTTTACTGTAACAGTACTTCTAAATACTTAAATGGAAAAACTATACTTGGGCCTGATTTAGTTACATTCGAACATATATTTGAGTCGTTCAGTTTGAGTCCTGCTTAGACTACTAGTGTGGATCTCGACTATAGAGTTTCCAGAAAACACTAACCTTTTGGAACACTTAAGACATGAGAATTTACCCCAAGCTTCGGAAATCTGGACCTTTCTGTTATATCAAGTTTTTTGTTGCAATTCTGTTATGTTGAAACCGATTGCCTGTTGAACAGTAACTCTGGCTTTTAATTTCAGTAATGTCGGGAGATTTTCAGCTATCAATTATGTCAAAGTTGGCTCCTAAATATTGTACTCCTGATATCCAAACAATTTCCTTTAATTTTAGCATACAGGACATCTGAGGTTCATTTGATGATTTCTTGCTCCCGCTGCTTGTTGTTTGCTCACTGTTCGACACCAATTTGCTCATCTCTTCTAACATATGTAGATTCAGTAACTTTAGAAATAACGGAAGTACCATCATGCCAAAGTCACTCATTAGGGTTATGTACCAAGTACTAACAACTTCGCTATGTTCTTAAGTAGCCATATGAGTTTACTGTTGGGACACCACCAGGAAAAGAACGCAAGCGTGAGTATGTAGACAAGGCAAATGGTCTTTTTTCTGCCCAGGCTGCACCCAAACCCCCAGCTGCCATGTATAGCATTACTGAAGGAATGAGAGTAGGAGGGAAGGTGAACTCTTTTCTAGTGCTTTTGCCATCGCATTGAGAAATGTCTTTTATTCTGTGAAGAAAGAAATATTTTGTTTACTCAATATTATAGTTCTAATCTTCTATCTTGACTTTATTAAGCCTTTACTTATTCTATGTTTTCTGCAGAGGACTGTGATCGTGCCACCCGAGCTTGGGTATGGACAGAAAGGAATGAATGAAATTCCGGTAAGCAATAGATTGCGTGGGGATTGTCATGCAGTGGTCCAAGTTTAAAATGAACATGCATGCCAATCACTGTGCACATACTCTTGAACCAAATTTTCGTGCTGATTTCTCTGTCATCTTTAAAAATAATAATAAGTAACCATGATCTTGTGTCCAGGGTGGGTGGACTACTAAATAATTTGGTGGACTACTAAATAATTGAAGGGCCAAGAAGACT
The DNA here is from genome assembly GCA_030544215.1 of Zantedeschia hybrid cultivar. Classification (NCBI taxonomy): domain Eukaryota; kingdom Viridiplantae; phylum Streptophyta; class Magnoliopsida; order Alismatales; family Araceae; genus Zantedeschia; species Zantedeschia hybrid cultivar. The sequence continues at coordinate 17,317,046 of JARZZO010000002.1, read as the reverse complement.
ATCCTAGATTGCCTCCAAGCTTAGCATAGAGTATAGCTTTAAGAGCAACACCAACATAGTACAGGAAAATAATACTTTTACTAACGGAGACCTGAGAAAAGAAAGAGCATCAATCAAGATTGGACAAACAATGATCTAACTTGAGTCATCTATTTATCTTTAAGATACTAAATCTGCCTATTTATTGGGCAATTCCGTCTCATTTTGCAGCCTGGTGCTACATTTGAACTGAACGTGGAGCTCTTGCAAGTGGTATCACCGGCTGCTAAGTAGCTAGCCTATGCTAGAAAAATGAATGGGGAAAAGGGGGAGGAAGAAGAGATCCTTGTTACGCTGATTCGTTAATTCTTGGCATTTTCTTCCATCCTCTTGGGGAGATGGCTGCCAAAAATTCTTTCCTAAAATCATGGTGCGTAGATGGGTTTAACAAATAAGTGAGCATGTCAAGTGATTCAGTCTTTTTTTTTTTTTTTTTAACCTGCAGCACAATGGGATTCGAGTATACCTTCGGCACCACAATTATCTTAGCATTATCAACGTATCCAATGCTATGAGCTGTATATGAAAAGAGAGGATTCCTTCTGTTTCACAGCAATAACACTTTGTTAAAAATGACGGTTCTGAAAACTGGCTCGAATACTTGAGAAAAAGGTAATAAATGTTGGAGAACACAAAAGTACTTCATGTACGTATTTTAAAGGGATAGGATTTGAGATTCCTAGAACAATGGTCTGTTAGATAGTTCCACATTAACTGAAGATAAAAACAGTAATCTTTTTGATCCTGCGACCCAAGTTTGTTATTGACTCGCTGTTTGTGTCAAAGCTTAAGCTGATTTGGAAGCGACATATTCAATCAGTGGGTGCTGAAATATTTGATTGGAGTCCTAAAAACTAGGGATGTAAATAGTACCTAAAAATCTGTTTATCTATATGTTTTCAAAACTTAAAGGTCATAAAAAGATATAATTTGAAAGATAAAGATACATATCCAAATGAATACACCTTTTTTTGAGTCTGATTACCAAAGCATCTGTCTATTTTCCTTCACTCGCTCAGTCATTGATTATATCTTATTTAAAACTCTCATCTCCGAATGAAATCTTCAATCATGTATTTGCATAATTATATATCTTATTGTCTACACCATTTTTTTTAATCCCTTCTCACTCTTATTCACTAGTTTACAAGGTTCATTTCACAAACGTCACATGATTTATAAGTAAATTTATAATAATCACTTAAAAAGAATTTATACATATGTATACTTTGAAAGTAAAATTCCTTCGTCCATTCTAAAAGCAACATTAACCTTTATGTATCCACTTCCAACAATTTTTGAAAATTTACAAGGTAAGGATAGAAGAAGATAAAATTTACAAGGCCACCTTCTCCTGAAAATCGTCAAAGCAGCACGCTTTTGTCTTTTCTTCTATTTGAAATGGTTACACAAACCCTTAACATTATGAACCTCCTTTTACTTTTCTGGTGACAAAATTTACCGAGAGACTACCGAGATTAAGATTTAAGGTCACCATTACTTAATTTAGAATTTATATCCTGTATTTTTTCCAACAGAGCTTTCCTTTTTATTAGTAGAGTCGAAAACAAGAGAGTATCTCATTTTTGGATTATAACGGGTCGAACATTTATACCATACACTAACTGGATAAAAGAAACATACAAAGATTCTCAAATTTTCTTTTAAAAATAATTTGTTTACCTTATTGGACGAAAGAGAATCGTTTAGACCTAATGTTATATTTCCTTCCACATCACCTATAAATATTTGGAATGCTGCAACACGAATAAATATTTTTATCTTTTTATTGTGTATCTTTTATTCATCCCTACCTTAAGCTGAAAGAGAAAAAAAAGATTAACCTATCACATAGCCAAATATTATATTACATCGTATACACTTTCAGAATCTTAAATTTTACACCTCGTCTGTCTCTCACGGATCTTCCATTCAGTTTCCATAGCATCGCAAAACAAAACCAAAACACAACACGCCCATTTTGAAGATATAAACTCTGGTATGGTAGTAGAATTATTATTAATATCCGACGTTCTTATTAAATATCAAATGAATTATCCAAAGAGAATGAAATCTCAGTATTGTTTATCCTTCAACATGTTAAGGGAGGCAAAATTTTTAATGCATACGAACTACGAATTAATCTCTATTGATCTCCGTAAAAATTATCTTCTCTGTGGTTGAAATGACAGTTCCAGAAGGGCAGCTAGGTTCAAGAATATCACTCCCAGTTTTGGAATCTCTACCCCTTGATCTTGATATTCCCGTGTTACGAAATCAGTATAAAGAGAAGTCAAAAAAGGTGGAAGGCAGGAAAGACCGGCAACGAAGGATATGTTCTGAAGAAGGAGATCGCAGGTGAAAGTCTTGAAGGAAGAGACTGAATCCATTCAGGAGTTCAAAGTCCGTATTCTCAACATATTATTTTTCATCCTTTTCTCTATATCAAGCAACAAAGAAAAATACGAGCATAAATCACACGGTAAAACGAGCGTTTTTCTAGTTTCTTTATCACTGTTCACAGAATCTGCTTGTAATCAAAACAGATGGAGTTCTCCTAGGGGAGGTAGAGTATAAAATTTCCGTGCAGAGGAAACCGCATGCTATTTTGAGTGTCTAGTGAGAGATGCCCAAACGAGAGGTATAATCCCCAAAAAGAAAAGGCAAGTTCTTCAAATTTCTTTATCTACCAATCACCACGATCCACAGGGATTCTCATGTGAACTTGCCTCCAGGCTCCAGAGCACGAAACAAATGGTTTGCTGCTATCTGAGCTTGTGTCTGCTAATATCAAGAGCTCATGTGGCTATAGGTGCGTGGAAGAGAACTTGATGACCTTTAACAATGTGCTCTTCGTCCACAAAAAAAAATTTCAAGGAAACATCAATGCACAAACTACCAAGTGCCAACAATAGGACATACAATCGCCAAAAAATGATGGCAAAAAACCAAGGACTCGAGTGAAAAATCCTCAGAACAGAAACAGACGATGAAAACAAAATTCAATGCTTGCCATCGTATGAGGGCACTCCTTCCAAGGTGTTGTGCATACTCAGAGAATGTATATACAACTCCAGACTTCGGGTCAGAGAAGTGATTCCAAGGATGAATGTTCCACAGTGTTAGTGAAACTCACCCAACAACAGTTAGTCTCTTTTTTCACGAGTCTTTTTACCAAGAACGAACAGCACCGATGCCAACATTCCAAGCGTGTACCCAAGAATTGCACCGTAAGTAACACAGATCGGCCATTCCTGCAGTGAAAAGATAGATGCAATTAATACTCGAAAAGGGAAGGAAAGAAAACTGAGGTGGTGGGGGCAATCTGGAGTCATCTAATGCTCGTGTGGATGCAGCTCAACTTTACCATGAAATGTTTCCCTCTAAATGGTTCTTTGTTTGGATGTTTAACATCGTAAATCTTAGAAAAATGTTTTATTTTACAGTATTTTTGGACGTTTTGTATGATGTAAAACAGTGAAAAACAAAATCCTGTTTGGGCCTTGTCTTTCCCCACTTGGCAGCCCATTTCCTTGTTTTTTATTTTCAGGGAAGATCCCACTGTCAACCACACCAAACTGATATCCCGATTGTTATTTTAGCCCTAAATGTTTTTTTTTTTTTTGAAATAGGATAGTACCACACATATGTATTAAGATGGAAAAAGAGTATTTGTTGACATTGGTCAAAGAAACCAGTATGCGAATTAATGATATGAAAGAGAAGCAAACAAAATGTATTAGTCAAACAAGACTATCCTACACGTCAGTATGCATGTTACCACAGATTACTAATAATTCTGGATCCTTACTGGACTTTACTAATGGTCCGATTCACATTCATGATATCCTGTTGAAACTACAGAACACAAATATGCTGTCTAGCGTTAGGAGGCATACCTGCCATGGCCTTTCCCAATCAAGTGGCATTGGCCAAGCCCCAAACCATGCGCCAATTACAGCCCCATGTCCTGGCAAGCTAACCATGTAATCAAGAGCACCAGCAATTCTGTAATGAAAAATTAAGCCATCAAACCTTGCATGGAACTATGGAAGACTGGACTGATTCTGTTCTTTACATACAAAAATTTACATGACTATACAAAGATATGTAAAGAAGAAGCTTCAGCATGCAAAGACGTGTTACAGACAGAAGTATTCCCAGCATAAGTACCAGGAACCTCTCAAGTATCAGAACCACCATAACCTAGATATAACACAAAGTATCAACACCGCAGCTGGAAGTTAGAATGGGTGGTCAATAGTTTGCAAGCATCATTTCTGACAATAGAAGAAAGCACCGTTAATGGATTAGGAAAGCAGAAATCATGAAAATGGAATTACTGCAGCAAACCAAACATGATCCAGCGTGTCCCTCGCACCACTCATGCATGGACTGGTTCTTCCTTGGAAGTTGCTATAGTATCCCTCTTTCATTCTTATCATTTTAAATTTGGGCAAGTCATAGATATATTTCAACAAGGATCTTGAAATGCTTTAATGTTTTTTTCCAGAGAGATCTTTTGGAGTAACTAACTAAGTCAATTAATTAAAAAGCTGGATTCTCATTTTCCCAGTGGACTCCAAGAGGTTGCCTAGTGGCATATGCCTCCGTTGTTTTTCTTCAAATTGTCAATAAGCCTACATCAGATTGTAAACAAGATGAGTATCCTTGCTTATCTTCAGTATTTACAAATAAACCCATTCATTTGTCAGCAAATCCCCCAATTATTCTGTGTTTATTGGCCTGCAACCTTGAACCTAAAAATCTGTCCTTACGTTCTCCCCCCCCCCCCCCCAAAAAAAAAAAAAAAAAAAATCTGATTGTGAACTTATCGGCCATAGCTTCTGATCAAATCATATCCCTAGTCTTCACCTCTAACGAGGGACATAAATAGACCAATAATTGGACAATCTGTCACTTCCCAAAGATCAAAGAAAAGGGATGGACTCATCCAATTATTTGTTTGTAACATCAGTAAATATTTTTAAATACAAATACAAGTAATAAAGCTTTATTATCACTCATATCCTAGAACACTATTTTCCTTAGACTATTAAAAGGATTGATCAAGTGGTGTAATTGCTCATGTAATCATCACATATAAAAGGCTTCAACAATTATCTCACTTCTACCACCATGGGTTATAGTTCAATAGAAGTGACAAAAAATTAATTGAAGGCATATTTTATTCAATATGTAGCCCTTTAATTTTCATTGTCTCATTATTTGTAAGGGCAATAGCAGAGCTAATGTTTGACTGAATAGATAACCTTTTGCATTCTCCCAATGAGACATTATTACAAACAATACCTAGGATAAAACACTACATTTTAACCTCTCATTCTGGATCACCAAGCATGGCACTTACTTGGAAAGAGCCAATATGCGTTGCCAATCATTCCATGAAGAGCCATAAACGCAAACTGCTGGGACAAACTATCCAAAAAGTAATAAATTTGTCAGCAAAAAATGAAACAGCATACATGTAATATGATGACATGGAAGGAGGACACAAGATGCATTAACCATAAAATTTTCTATTTTCTTGAGTATTTACAGGGGAAAAAGAATAATCTTGAAGATACTCCAACTAATACTAGTAGCAATGGCACAAACAGGGTGTGGCAGGGGAGCCATGCAACACCAACACCCCCCCCCCCAAACAAAAAAAAAAGGAAGAGTTTCGAGCAAACTGTTTGATGCATTACATAAGCTGCAGTGACCATCCTTCTATTGCCTATGGTCTTCTTACCAAAAACAGGCCATGGAAGCTGGTGATGATAGATTTACCCAACCGGGTGAATATCATCATAAGCACTTGCTGAATGATTAGAAATGCTTGACCATCTTTTATCTTAAACATGTGTAAAGGGTTCAGCCCTGCCAATATTTTTCTCACTAGCTTTTTTTCATTTAAGGACCTTCTCTGATCCAACTATCCCCTTTTACGCCTACACTAGTTTGTGCGCATATATCTTGCTGCACTGCTGCCGGTGCAGAAATGGTGAGTTGGAATGAGCCCCCCAGTGCCATTTTGCCACATGGAAAGCCGACATGGGGCCTATCTCCCCCCACCTCCCCAATTAAATGCGCGCCGACACCATCAGCATGTCAGTGCACATGCACGGGGGTGGGGGGATTTAAAAAAAAATAAAAAAATCTCTGTCTTTGTGTTTTTCAAGAGCATGATCCTGCTCTCGAGAGCACAAGAGCACAACCAGGCTCTCCAGAGCATGACCACGCTCTCGAGGAGAGCATCGTGCACTCGAGAGCATGGTCTTGCTCTGGACACCTTGGTCATGCTCTAGAAAAAACACATAGACAGGCATTTTTTTATTTTTTTTTAAATCCACACCCCCCATGTGCGGTGACACGCAGATGGCGCCAGTGCGCATTTAATTGGAGGGGGCCAGACCTGTGGGCTTTCCAGGTGGCAAAATGGCATTGGGGGGCTCATTCCAGCTCACCATTTCTGCACCGGCAGTGGTGCAGCAAACATTACTCTTTTAGTTTAGACTCCTTTAAAATATATACTTGATGTATACTCATTCGATTTATTAAGAATTATATACATGTGTATATATATATGTGTGTATGTGTAAACCCCGTATGAAAAAACTTAATTACCTAAGTTTTTTAATGAAATTTACACACACACACACACACACACACACACACATATATATATATATATATATATATATGATATTATACTTGAAGTTTTTTTTTCAAGTGGCCTCCACAATGAAAAATTTTCGGTTCCACCACTGACGGGTAGGATTCTTCTTCTAGAGAAATTTTCATGACCAACCTGTCCACATCCATATGTTATACGAGGCAGTAAATTTCATTCAGGTTATCTGATGCTCTAAATTTCTTTCTGACATCATCTTGGATGACAGGATGCAGTTGTAAAAACCATAAGACAATGCTCAAAGTGCAATATTGCTTGAAGGTTCAGGTCTTTAATAGTTGTACCTCTGTATTAAAATCGAGAGGTTGTCGTGGATGGTACTACACGGTATATTAAATGAGAAAGGAATGTACAAGAGTGAGTAACAAAAACCCTTGAACACTTTCTATATAAAAGGCACCGAAATGGTGCAGCTCTCAAGTGTTCCCCAAAAGAACTAAAACACTGGATGAGGAAGCATCCATGTTACAAAAAATCCTTGCCCACTCCCTCACAGTATGAGAAACAAAAGAGGCAATTCTCTCTTGCATTAGGGCCTCCCTCTTGAAGATTCTTCTATTTCTTTCCCCCAAATGAACCATAATGTAGCGTGAAAAATCATCTGCCATATCTTGTTATCCTCCTTAGGCGATTGCCGCAACCCCCAATGGAGGAGGAGCTGATCCACTGATGTCTGCAGCATAATCTGAAGATGTAGCTTGTGGAATATCATTTGAGGCGATTGCTGCAACCCCCAATGGAGGAGGAGCTGATCCACTGATGTCTGCAGCATAATCTGAAGATGTAGCTTGTGGAATATCATTTGCCACACCTCAAGAACAAAAGAGCAAGTGAGGATTAAATGGTCTAGAGATTCCTCTTCCTGCCTGCATAAACAACAAGTGGTAGGTAAATCATAGCCAAGTCGAGCAAATCTGTCACAAGTGGGAAGCCTGCCAAGAGCAATTTTCCAAACCAGAATCTTAACCTTCAAGGGGCTCATGGACACCAAGTCTGTCTCTGAAACTGAAAACGAAGACCACCATCAGCAATAAAACGATAAGCGGATCTCACCGAGAATGAGCAAGAAGAATCCCAACCCTAAACCCAACTGTCCAGCTGGCGGAGAATAGTCCTAAGGAAGCAGAAGGAGAGAGCCAAGCTTTCCAATCTGCTCCTCCCTGAGAGGTCCTCTAAAGCATGGCTTCTAACTGAGGCAACATCAAACACCTGGGCCACAACAACCGCATGCTGGGAGAAGATGGCAAACAAGCTGGGGAACCTAGCAGCGAGGGTGGCTGCCCCGCACCACTAATTAGTCCAAAAAAGACAGGTGTTACCATTCCCAAAGGCAACAAATGTAGCCGTTAATACAAAATCCACACAGTGAAGAATGCCTTTCCATAAATGTGAAACTTGATGCATGAAGGCCGGCACCATATCCCAATTCCTGGGCTGAGTAATATTTGAGACGAATTACTTCCAGCCACAATCGGGAACAATCCGTCGTTCAGTTTCCACAGCCACTTGCAAAGAAGTGCTAGGTTGAAGTCATGGATGCCCTTCCCTCGACCCACATTCTCCTCGCTCTTCAACACTTTCCCCCAGTTGACATTAAAACCTCCTTTCCGACTACCTTCTTTGTTGCCCTTCCAGAAGAATCTACAGTGGATGGCTTCAAATTGTAAAGCGACAACCTTAGGGATTCTGAAAATGGAGAGAAAATAGGCAGGCAAGCTATCAGGTATCAAGGTCTGACTTGCAGCGGACTAGACTTTCCCCCATAAGAAAGGAGTCAGCCCTTCCACCCAGCCAGCCTAGAGTCAAATTTCTAAACCAGTTTATGCCAATCCCTACAAGTCAGCTTTCCCAAAGTAAGAGGAAGGCCTAGGTAGGTGAGATGGGAGCACCTAATCTGACACCTAAGATGGCTTAGAATACCTCTATTGTCCATGTTCACCACACTGACTGGGCTCTTATGATAATTCACTCTCAGCCCGCTGACCTCATCTAACAATTCCAAAATCAATATTGATTTAAGTACCCGATCTTCATCATCTACAAGAAGAGGATAGTATCATCAATATAGTGGAGATGAGAGCTCTGTCTGTCATGTGGACCAACATGAAAACCCATGATATAACCCGTTGCTTCCACCCTCTCCCACATTCTGCTTAGTATGTGGGCCCCTCAAGACAAATAGAAGGGGAGACATAGGGTCTCCCTGCCCGAGTCCCCTACCACTTTGGAGGAAAGGAGTAGGCTCTCCATTCAGAAGGACTGCAAAGGAGGCTGTGGAAATGCAGGCCTTGGTCTAACCAACCCATCTCTCTCCAAACCTCATCTTAGTCTGGACTTGCAAAAGGCAGTCCCAGTCAACTTGCAGAAGGTAGTTAAATTGATACACCATCTACAGTCAAATATGAGCGTTATTTCCAAGATTCAGATATTACAATACATGAACCTTTTCCACAGGGACTTCACAAGGATGCTCATGTAACTCAAAACCGAAATTAGGTGCAAGCTTCTTTCGTGCCAATGGGAACTAAAGTAATCTGTATTTAGGCAGTATTGACAGAAGCGTCTGTAACATACTAACGGTACGTCAATTTATACTGGTAGTAATCCGCAATATGTGACTCAGGCTGGAGGAAACCGACTAAGGTTTTATCCTGGGTCTACCTGCGCAGATATCTGTTCTTCCTCTTTGTTACTTCCCCCTTCTCCCCCTTTTTGAAAGTGGATGGTGTGTACCATGCATTCAATAAATATGGAATGAAATCATTGAAATAGGATTCTCTTTATGTTTAGAGAAGCAGCTTGCAGCAGTCCTTGGATAAACCGGCTTGGTGTTCTCACAATTTCCTATAAGTCAGATAAATGTGATGTCATATTGGAAGTCTTTTCCAAGGCTTCACAGGATAAAGTGCATTCTTTTCTTCTGAATAAAATACCCAATACATACAATTTCAACCAGCCATTTGCAAAAATGAATATTTGAATGTTGTTCCATGAAACTCGATAAACTGGTCTTTAATCATGCAAACAGTTCTTGACCTCAGTAAAGTTCTTGTGTAACCTTATCCTTATCTGAGAAGGTACACCGAAACAAATATGAGATTCAGAAAGGGAGCTACAGTTGAAGGGAATCTTGATTGGAGGGAGGATGCAGCCAGGACATAAACTTTCATTTCATCAACATGGTTTCCAGGGGTCCAATTCTCCATCAACACAAACTCATCTGAGTCAGCTATGATCAGTCTACTACAGCAGTCATAAGCCTCATCGACTCCACCTAACTCAATTAAAGTTCACATAGAACCCAGGATGACACCGAGTAAGTGCCGAGTCAACCCAAGTTGGTTCAGTCAGACTTGGTTTCCCAGCTTTTCAGATCAGTTGTCCAAGTAGAAAGATAAGCATCTTAATTCCCCACCACAAAAGTGAGCATAGAAGATCATACTAAACTTCTATTAGACTCATAAAAAGATAAAGATAACTCTAGCAAGGAAAATCAAAGTGACGGGCTTCTTCCAACTGCTTTTCTGGCTGGGGTACCTTCATAATTAGATATCACATCGATGATCAGCATAAGCTTGCGAAATGATGGTTTAAAAAGCTAGTTGATCATTTCATGGTTTAATTCCATGACAAATTGAGAGCTGTAAATTGCCTCCATAATTGTTGACTTCAGGAAGCAAAGGTGAATAAAAATACATTAACAGTTCTCAAGTTGGCTCACAATTTCTGAAATTCAACGAGTTCATATGTAGCACACTGAAGCTAATTTCTAATGTTTATGCTGTAAGAGATAAGTTTAACATTAATTAAAGGAACAAAAGTATCATGATATCAAGAGATGTCTGCCAGGAAACTAAGCATACTTACTGTGAACAGAGACATCAAAAGGGACCATTCGATAGTCTTTGTTAAATACCTGCATACAATGTGAAATTTTTTGGTCTCAATCTATGTGAACAAGAAGAACATAAAAAAGGAAAATTCCTTAGAAAGAGTTTCCGACTTGGTTACACAGTGATGGAAGACATCTTGTTCCTCTTAAGATCCCCTTTGGGCAATAGAGACGGATTATTTCATGCAATCTTTTCTAACTTTCACCAATAGTCAACCGACGGGACACAAAATGATGCAGATCACTATTTTGTGTTTGATATTTTACACATCCAACAAAGTACAGGTGGCATAAAACATGATATGGAGCACATAATCTGGGAGACCCAAACGGCCCCTGCACTGACTAAGTATGATTAAGAGGGACCATCTAATCCAAGACCTTACATCATGTATTGTTTCTAACAATACCAAAATGTTTTACAACCAACAACACTGTTCCCATTCAATCATCTAATCCCTTGAATGAGTTGCAAAAGATCATGACAAACTCGATATTAAATATCAAGCCAAAAAGGACAAGAATGGGGGACGATGAGTTCCTAGAGACAAACTGGTAAAAGGCAGACCTATCCCATATACCTACACACACTTCTTTACAACTGGATAATAGATGAAAACATCAAATAAGGAATACAGATGGTATCAAAAGGAAATCTCAATGCTTCAGCTAACAATTTTGTTCTTGCTGATGTTTTGTGGATTCCTGTGGTAGAGCATTCAGAAGTTAATTAGATAAGACCTTGAAGATGAGAAACTGAAGATTAGAAAATCAGACTTGAATTAACCAATTATTATATATCCTGCATAGTCTGAGCTAGAAGAAATGTGCCATTTTTCAAAAACAAAACTTGTTAGTGAAAAGTGATTTGGAAATAAGTATCTTGTTACTGAAAAGTAATGTAGAAATAATATCAGCTTTTAGCATCAACCACAGCAGTCCAGAGGATGAAGTATTCGCTAAAATAGCATCCGTTATTGGAAGGATATTGGCAAATTAAATGTCTACTCTGAGAGAACAAGAGTATTTAAACTTCGCCATTGGAAATAACCAATAAAATACTTATGAAAGCAAGGAAAAAATGATATAGTGGTCTTTTCAGGATCTTTCTCAACCGAATAAATTTATCATCGGAAAAATAACCTTGTGATGTTTATTATAAAAAAGAAGTAAAAAGGAATAAAATGAACTAGTTTTTTTGCTAAACTAAAAAAAAGTGTACTTACTCAATCCATATAGGAGCACCTAAGACAATAGCTCCAAATGCATTTATCAGAGCACCTACATTGAAGAGCTGACATCACTCCAGAGATACATCAGCAGTGGAGGAAGAGAATACAAGGAAATGCAATTTGTCATTAATTCTTCATATTAAGAAAGAAACCAAAACCACGCAATAACACAGCCAAAGAATTTAGCAAAGAGGTGAAGAAATACAATCTGATCAATCCAAAGAGCCAGGAAAGTGAGCAAAGATGCAACTACTGCAAAAGACAATGAGCGTGTTTTCATGTTGTATGGGTCAGCCACTAAAATTAATTTTCTATGTTTTCATCTTGTCTTATGTCCTCCCTCGGTCAATAAAAACCAATTTCTACTCAATTCATTTGCAATTTAGATTCAGCTCTGAGTCTCTTAGTTGTCCTTGTTGAGGGATATTATTTTACAAATTAGACAATACCACAATAGATATTAAATGAAAATAAGAAGCATACAAAGTAAAAGTATGAGCTCTCAAAAGTCCCTCTACACATTAACTCTTCAGACCCCAACTCGTTCCTAACCCTAATCCGGCAGCCTATGAAGAAGAAGAAGAAAGCGGCAACTGTGGCGACAGCAATGCAGCGGTGGCTGTGGTGGCAGCGGCGGCGGCGTCTACTCCCTTCTCTCCTTCTGGGCGGCAGCGACAACAGGTGACAGTGATAGTTTTGGCAGCAGCGACTGGCGAGGTAGTAGCAGCATCGTCGTCTTCCTCCTCTTCCTCTTCTTCTGGGTGGCAGTGACGATAGCGACAATGTCAGTGGCGACTACTGGCGAGAAAGTAGTGGCTACTGGCAAGAAAGTGGCAGCTGCTTCTTCTTCTTATTCTTTATTTCTTGGGTTGGGGACATCCGATCCGGCCGATTCCAAGGCATGTAGAATCGGATCGGGACTAGGAATTGCCCGTTGTCTATCCGATCCGGCTCGGGATCGGATCGGCAGAATTGGCCGATCCATTGGGAAAAGGCTGATCCTTAGATCGGGTTGAACTTTTGAATTGAAAAACTCTGAAAAAATGAAAAAAATAAGGAACACAAGAAAAATCAGAAAAATTGGAAAGGAACTAAAAGAAAAGTGGAAATGACATACTAACCGTTAAACCTAATGGAATTATATTGATTTGGGTTGGTAGTGGTCAATTGGAGTTTAGGATTAAAACATATAATTTTAATAAATGATCAATTTTTTAATGACACAACAACATACAATACAATAACACCAATAGTCCCTTCAATATGAGAAATCTGATACTTATTACTATTAAATGGATAAATGATAAAAGTTGAAGGTTTTGAGCTCACATTGGCCGGATCGGACCTGTATTGGACGATTTGGACAGGATCGACCTGATTCATGGCATATCCAAGCCGATTATGGGCTTTATTATTATCATTTTTTTAATTTTCTTCAGAGGATCATATTTCCCCATTGAAATCAGATCGTCAACTGTTGATTCCAATCTGGACCGGAATTGGCCGATTCTGCATACCATGGTTGATCCTACCTAATCCTACCGATCCTCTACCTAGAACAGTGAATTGGGCTCAGGATCAGGTCAAAATGGCTCAAGTCCAATCGGATCGGCCCATCCAATCTATGTCGATCATGCCTTTGTAAAACATAAACTAGTCAATACGTAGTCTAGTCTTAAGCCAAACATCAAAAATATGTACAACTGATGGGGCACAAAGGAGGAAGAAAGAGGGTTGGAGATACTATTGGCGTTGCACCGGCAGTGGGGAGGCCCCCGATGTCGCACCGACAGCTTGGACGTCACATCCACCCTGTCGCAGGACAGATCTGACCCCGTCACAGGGTCATCTTCCCCGTCACAGAGAGAACCTCCAGAAAATAACTCAAATTTGTAATAAATTCATCCATAATTAGAAAAGACAAAGTACATCCATATATGAAGTGTTTAGGGACCTTTCCGACTCAAACTCGACTATCTAACTCCAAAACGGACTCAAACATCTCTAACTAGATAATTATTAAGAAAATTCGTATTATTATTTTTTGAAAAATAAAAAATCAAGCTTAAAATAAGAAAAAATAGAAAACATGTTAAACAAACTCCAAATGGGCCAAACAAAATAACTATGCACTTATATAAAAATAATTTACGCTTCATATGGACTTTGGGAAGCTTCTGAGAGCAATGAAACCTGCAGTGGTCTTGGATTCCCATCAACAACCCTTCAAAATATGTGTATAAATATAGACATTCCCCTCCAATCTTTCTACATAGATTTGTCGAATATTTTTTTCATATTTGTCATTACATGCTGTCACTTCCTTCCTTGAAGTCATATTCCATCTGGTAGATCCTTTCTTTCACCCCCTTCCCTATTAGAGATGTACAACATTGCCACCAAGGTTGCAGCTGGGGTTTTGAGAAAGAGAGTGATGGTGGTATCAACAATAACGCAAGTCAATGCCAGTTGCAGGGACAAGGAAACAGCAGCCAGTAGGGATGCAAATGGGTCAGATTCGGTACGGATCTAGGGTAGATCCATGACTGTATCCATTAAGCTATATGTTTAGAAATGCTATCCGTTAACTGTCCCATAAGCTAATAATCGGTCAGATAATGGGATCCTAGTGTACCATATGTACTCAGTCAGATAAAAAAATTATATCCATTACCTTATCCGCTATACATAACGGTTTTAAAAGACTATCCGTTAATTGACCTATAAGCTAACGAACGGTCAGATAATCGGACTATCGGTTACCATTTGCATCCCTAGCAGACAGTGACAACAACGTCGGACCGACGTAACAATACAAAAGATCGCATACGAGATCAGAATGGTGGCAGCAAACAGCAATAAGACTCGTGGTGGCAGAGGCAACTGAGAGTAAAAACACCAGCTGCAGCAGTAATGAATGCTTCCGCATTCCCCTGCCCTTTGGTCATCGTCCCTTCTGTCTACGATTCCCAATGGTGATCATCATAACCATGGCAACAAGCTAGCAGATGGGTGGATAGTGAGACTACAATAGAATTTTGCCCTTTAAAAATGCTTAAAGGAAAAAAAAAACTAATTTATGAATTCCATTCAGCAAAAAGAATATCAATTTCTAGGATATAATTACAATTCACGGCAATTCTAACCATGTTTATAGTATACGACCCGAACAGCATCAGTGTAGAGAAGACTGCTAGAAACATCAGCGAAGCATGATTTTCTGACGCCCTTAATGTACTACACTCTACAGGCTCCAACCTAAGTAGAAGTAACAACAAGCATCGAACAAGCCTAATCGGTTCCAACTTGCCTTATAAACATGCACAGCCATAAGCAATACCATTGAATATGTCAAATAGGTGCTACTATACATGTGTTCAGCCGTAGTAGAGAATGTAAGTAGAAATCTGTGTAATGAAGTTACTCGGAGAGCAAAAAAAAAATGTAATTGCAATAGAAACCAAAACTTACAAAAGATCAAACAGAAACATATGAAGCGCAACTAAACACTCCGCAAACAGAAAAGGGAGACAAAAAGTTGGACGAGAAAAACATAAAGCGCCTACCAATGGGCAGCCCCAATAGTCCTCGCCCAACCGCCTTTGATAACTGGTAAAAAAGAGACCTTTTTCCTTAGGCACTAAATAAAGAACTGGTGATTAAATAGAGATGATTGACGCTGAGCATTTGCGCAAACAGGTGGCGGCCTCACCGAGGTCTGCCCACAATTTGATCTTACGAGACTGTAGGCAACGATCACCACTGGCGACTCGACTGCCTGCGAAAGGAGAGAGACGATGAGGGAATCGAGGGGTGAGAGATCGCTGGGTCGACCGGCGTGGAGAGGGCTGTGATCGGCGTTACCAGGAGAAGGCGGAGCACTAGCACGGGGTCGGTGACGAGGGTGGAGGTGTAGAAGTGCCGGGCCAGCCAGCAGGCCGCCGCCAGGCCCAACGCGCAGAGCAGGTGGACTGCGAGGGCCGTGGAGGCCGCGATGGAGACGCCGGCCATCGTCTCCTCTTCCCGCTCGTCCCGGGGACGGAACAACGGCGACCGGGGGAGAAGTGGAGAACTGGGAGAGCTCCTGAGCTCGGTATCTGCTGTGGCTTTTTTGGTTGAATAGCGCAGTGGCCAGGGAATCACAAATACACCTGAACAATAAAATTTCGAAACTCGGAAGAGACTCGTAGTAGGGAGAATAAATCCACATCCATACTATAAATCTATAATATTAAAACAGAATTTTTATTTTTCCGCTAATATCAGTATAACGTAAATATGTAATTTTTTGAAGAAATCACTATTTAATCACACTTTTTCATCTTAATGTACTTTTCACGAACACATCTCAATTTATTGAAAGAAATTTTAAAATCTTTGTAAATTTAAAAGTAGCTATTTAATCATGTGTTTTTCAAAAAAAAAGTAAGCTTTTCTTAAACAAACTCACTCATTTTTAATATATTTTTATATTTTATAATTTTATTTTACATATTAAAATTTTAATGTATCTTTTACAATTTTTTCACGAAATTTTTAAATTTTTTGTCTACTTGCAATTTTTCATTGGTCCGATTTTTTTTTCGAAACCCAACCTGGTGATATTGTCAAATACTATAACCAAGACATGTGACATGAGCATAATATCTTTCTCTCTCTTACTTTCTTACTTTCTTTAAGAAGAATTAGGATGCGGATTAATGAGGAGGTTCCTCTGTTTTTTGTACATCTTTCACTTTTTATATTTTGTAACATAAAGAATTAGGGTGTGGATTAACCGGGGTTCCTCTCTTTTTACATCTTACTCTCTCTTTTGTACACCTTTCACTTTCTATATTTTGTAAAGTTTTATATTATGAAGAATTTTATTATTGATAAAAATTAAAATTATATATTTTTAACATTTACTATAAAATCCAGATCTTTACGTAGCTAAACAGAAGGATACAGATACAAGCACAGGTAAAGATAGATAAATATAGAGAGAGAAAATGATGGGCTAAAGAGAGATACATAATTAACTTGACTTATACTAATTAAAAAGCTTATTTATTCAACTCTGGTATTTTCTTGTGCATCGCACGGACATAGAACTAATATCCACATAAATTTCACTACAAAGTGAACTTCCACCCATCACAAATAGGGGTGTTCACAGTTTGGTTTAGTTTGATTTTAGAAAAATTTTAGAGAATTTAAACCAAATCAAACATTTTTTAAACCAAACCAAACCAAACCGAAATAATTCGTTTTGATTCAATTCGGTTTGGTTTAGCAGCCATAATGAGATTCTATTTCCCAAATAAGTATTCAACACTTTAATAATTTATATAATAAATGAATAATTCTTATAAACAAAGATTTAGTTGTTCTAATTAACTTCTTGTAGATGATTTAAGATGCAATAATGAAAAAAATTAAATTATTTTAAAATATTGGGTCATATTACTCTTTACACTGATACAAACTTATATTACACTTTACATATAAATGGAGTAAGATGTTTTTAATTTAAATAGAAAGTATCATAGTACTCCATTATATTTCATAATTTTCAATGATTTTCATTTAATATATATAACAACTACTAAATATTTACAAATTTATGTCCTTGTAAGTAATTCGGTTGGTTTAGTTTGGTTTGGTTTGGTTTATGAAGCGTAGAAACTAAACTAAATCAAATTTTCTTATTTGATTTGATTTCAACTCAAATTAAAAAATTTTAAACTTCTAACCGAACTAAACCAAACCAAATTAGTAATTCGGTTTAATTTTTCAGTTTAAATCAAATAGTGAATACCCCTGGTCACAGCAAATAGAGGACCGGGCTAGAGCCTATCCCTATTCCGATAAAATTGGCAATAGAAGGAATGGAACCCTCGCCCACCAAGTGGGGAGGCGGGGGGTATCTATTGTAGCACCAGTTAAATTGAGGAATCTGGACTGCATGAGTGCATTGCCAACTTTTTCTAGGGCTTTTTCAATATCGATTCTTATAAATATTGTGAAATCGAAACAAAGTCATATGTTTTACATATTTTGATATTAGTCTTTATAAATTTAATATAATTTTTTAAATTGTCCGATCGAAGATCGTATTGTAGGGACATGTGGGACATGTTTCAAATGACCTTGAATACTTAGTAACTACCATAATAGCAAGTAAAATCCAAAATCTAAATAAGGATATAAGTGACTTTTCCAAAGTGAGTTAAAACTCATGTTTAACTATATATGGTAGAATTAAGAAAAACTAATAGATATTAAAAACTAAAAAGTTTAACTACATAAGTATTAGGAACTAATATAAAAATATACAAGATATAAGAATTTATTTCGAACTCACTAGATTTATACAGATCGACATCAAAAAAAATCTTAAAAAATTTAAAATCTGACCCATCATGTCTAACATGTTCATATAATCTAATTTTCAATCAGACGATCTAAAAAATCTGAATAATAAAAAATCAGGCTCCTTTTTATTAGATTCGACTCATTCAGGATATTTTCTCATTGTTCATTAGTATTTTTTTTAAATCATCCAATTCGAGATTGGGATATACCAACACGTTGGGATGATGAACCCAACCTTGAAAAAAAATTCAAAAAAAAATAAAAACTTGGGGCTGCATCCCGTGTGAGGCGGCAACTTATTGCCCAGCAAATCTCACTTGAGAAAAAAATATAGGATCCAATGTTACTCTGTAGATGCAACTAAGGAAAAGTGGAAAAATGTGAATCGAGTTATCGTTAACCATAAATCTATTTTTCATAAATATAAACATTTATAAATTATAGTTACTTAGGTTATAAAATATAATTAAGCTTTTGTTAAATTTGGGGAACCTCTGGTATAAATACTAAGTAGATTTATGAAAGCATGTTTAATGAGAGGTTTTGAGTATGTAATATGCTCGAATTAATTTATAGCAAATATATAACAAGGCTTGTGAAGTAACTAACAATAAACTATACCACACATTTAATATATTCATAGAAACAATGCGGAAGCATGCATGGGATACCATGGCGGGGCGTGAGAGTTTATACCTTGCCTCAGACAAGGATGGAGCGTTCTAACCTCAGAGGTCGTAGAGACGACTACGATAGGAACTTTTTTTTTAGGTTTCACGCTCTAAAACCCAAGTCTCAATGGTGATGATTATTTGGAGAGCACCTACAAAGAGAACACACGTGGAGAGAGGAAGAGAGTGCAGTGCGGTGGAGAGAAGAAGAGAAATCCATCATCTAGCGCTCTATCTATTTCTCTCTCTCTCTCTCTCTATATATATATATATATATATATATCTCTTGTGTTCAAATTTGATGGGCAAGACAGAAAAGTGGAAGGTAGATAGGAAGGTGGAGTGCGGTTCTAACTGCATGTCCCATTCTTCCTCCTCTTTCTCTAAATTCAAATCTATGGAGAGAGAAACGTGGAGAGTGGAGGAGGGGGGTACGCAGTTCCCAACTTCATGATCACTTTCACCACGTTGGTAACTCCCATTTTGAGTTATCTCCTTTCCTCTCCTTTTTCTACGTCACTTATCCCTTGAAACGGACCCGGTCCATTATGATAACACATCTCACTTGCCCATAGAAGGTAATTATCAATTGCCCATCTCTCTCTTTCGATTGTTTCTATCCCTTTGTCATACAAAAAATGGAGCATGCGACCTCACGAAAAGTAACTTGATTAGGCAAATAGTGATCCATTAAGTCATCACTAAAACTAGTATAACACAATACTCTTAAAAGTCTCATAGTCTTATAGTTACTAGATTTAACACACTGGATCTCTCAAATAAATAATTGGCAATATTAAATCTTAAATGTCATGTAATCATAATTATGCCCACACATGTTAACTGAGTTTCCCGTGGTATCATCTATATAGCATGGTGCAATACACATATGACTTCCTTAAGTTCTCATGTCAATTTGATTAATCTCGGCCACTTTCCTAAGTATATCCTACTAAACTACATCAACCTTAGTCTTAAGAATTACGCTAAAGTAGTGACACCAAACTTTCTCTTTATGATATAGTTCTCAGATCACATAATGTAGCACCTCCTTCCGGAGATGTCACCTTAAATTAAATCGTTGTGACCCAAAAAATTTGCAAGTCATAATTACCAAACCATCCATAATTCCAACACACAACCATACCAAAACTCATTGACATGAACACGAACTAATTACATTATGTTAAATTGTACAACCCTTGTCTAAAAAGTTTACAAACCAAACTATTTTTTTACAAAAACTTAACCTATTTTTTTATGTAGTGGAGCTTCAAACTTTTCTTGATCAATTTTTTAAACTCCTCCTTCCCAAAGTCATTAATTAACTAAATCTCATGAAAAGATTAATATTTAAGTGTATGAGTTTAAAACTCAGCATGCATCAAAACTAATGATATATTTACACAAATACTAAATTGACAAAGTACATGATAACTCTGAATTTTTTTATAGATTGCAATATGTGTTGTACATATATTATAGTCAAGAGAATGACTAAAGAAGCAATGCATACATATTTCACAGCTTATGATCACATTAGTTTATCAAAAATTCAATCTCACATGAATCATATTGGTCTAAACTTATAGAAGCGAACATGTTCGTACATAAGCAAATTTATGCAGATTAATCCAAATGGTTGATTTATTCTCAATTGAAATATATCTTTATTTTATTTTATTCCCTAGACAGGTATCTAAATCATAACACACGAGGTCCTCCAAACATCCTAACCTCCAAATGAATGGTGCCTTAGTCATCATACAACTGCGCGTACCAAACTGAATTTCAGTTTTAGAATTTTACATATGTCGTCTTTGGACATTAAAATGACTACTCGCATCAGATACTTATTACAAGGTCATCCCTACATCCCTTTAGTACTGTCCATGCATAGTCAATATAATTAAGGTGCACACTAATAGTTTGTTACATAATTTATATTTTAAACCAATTAACAACTATATGTATACTCTGAAATATATTATTCTAGTAACAAATTTCTCATCTAAAACACTTAAAATCAACAAATACTTAATTAGCAGTAAATCAGATCTTAATTAAATATTAAACATGGTATTTAATGCTAAACATAATTGTAGTTGCTTGGCTTAGTTATGCATAGTACAAATAAATTCTTATAAATAGATTTTCTTTTAAATAATTTAAAATTGATGATAAATAATTAATAGTAAACTTATACATAAATAAAATCATAATCATTGTGGTTTCAATATTAATATATACATATAAGTGAAACATCTTCTAAATAAGTGTGTAGTTTTTATTCATGCTAAAAATTTAAATTCCTAGAATTAAAAATAATTCAAATAACAAATAAAATAAATTTGGTTCATCATACACCTACGTGGAATGAAGAATCCCAACAAATTCCACCAACCTCTATTTTCTAGAATTATTTCAGCACCCTTCTTCTTCTATTCCTCTCTTTATTTCTTATTTTTTTAAGTTTTATGTGAAAAGAATGAGATATTTACTTAAACCTAGCTAAAATCTATTATAAAGTTGTCTAGACTCTTAACACCGTTATAAACCATCTACTAGAAGTCCAAGTGTCCCTCCTTAAAAGGACAAGAATAAATAATTTAATTCTAGCAGCTAACTAATATCAATTATGGAATCAATTAACAGGGAGTTACGTAATTGATTACATTTGTTCAACTAATCAATTGCATGTTTTCAACTAATTGATTACATGAGTTCAACTAATTGATAATTCTATCAATTAACTGAATCAATTAAGTAACTTATATCAATTAACTTGACTCTCTTCAACTCATTTAACTAATTACTTAGTACTTTAATAATAATAATAATAATAATATTATTATTATTATTATCTCCTTTTCTTTTCTCTCTCTGGCTTCTCCTCTTGCGATCTACTACATTCTGACTAACATAACTATATTATATTTAACTACAAATACATATTAACTTAGTTATTAAAGTTTACGAGGACTTTCTTAATTTTGGGATGTTACAAATCCTCTTCCCCTTAAATAAAATTTATCCTCATCAAAATTTATCAAATAGTTGAGAGTACTTTCTCTTCATCTCTTCTTCAGTCTCACGTGGCTTCTTCGGTTGAATAAGTACTTTTACCATGGGAATAGTTTTAGCCCTCAACACATGATCCTTTACATCTAAAATTTTGATTGCTTTTTCTTCATAAGTGAGGTCGTATTGAATTTTTAGTAGTTCATAATCGATAATGTTTGAAAGTTCTAATATATACTTTCTCAACATATACACATGAAACATGTCATGGGCCCCCACCGGCAAGCGGGGTTGCATGATCACAAGGGCAACCGGAAGCCTCTCCTTTCCTGCAATGTCTAAAGACAGTGACGGACCTGATGTGTGTGTGTGTCTCTCTCTCTCTCTCTCTCGGCATGGAAGACGAGACTTATTTCTTCTCAAGGTAGGCAACTAAGCATTGCCGCCTTCCTCTCATTCGCCAGCTTCTTCTATGACCACTTAAGGCCCTCAAGAAGATGTTGTCCCTAGGGTCATCTCACCTACCAGAGGACAGTAGCCGAAGTTTTGGAGAATCTCGACAATGACGGGGAGCACCGACTGTTGGCGGCAAGTGGCAGTGTGGTGAGGACTATGTAATTTTGATAATTATCGAAAATGGTTCCATTTTCGATAACGAATCGGAATAGGAAATGAAATCAAAATGGCTCTTTTCAATTTTATTGAAATCGGAATCAGAATACCTTATTTATTATCGGAATCGAAATTGGAAACAATGATTCTAATTTCAATTTCAACCTGTTTGCAGCCCTAATTTTCACTGACCAATTGTGTATAGGACATGCGATATGAGACGCACGTATGCCATGGTGCTCTTCCACATGTGTAGGCATGTCACTTTTCAATTATCATCAACAACATACAAAAAAAGTGGAGAAGAAATTGGAAAATATAGAATGAAAATTGGATTTTTGTGAAGAGGATTATTACTTGACTTTCAATAGCCATAATTTGCATTTTTTTTTTTACATGTTAATGAGATAAGATCCACTCATTAGTATTTCTTTCCACGTTTGGAAGGTTGTATCCATATTTCCCATATCAAGATATAACTTAGTATTTAGCTAATTTCACTATTGTATAATATTCATTTAGCCATTACCTAATATTATCTAATGCAAGCCTAGAAATTGACAATCTAATCAATCAATGCATGAATGCGTACCTTCTATGGTTGTAAGTGATAGAAGTTGAGAAGGTAGAGCAATGTTGATGCACAAGTAACTTTCTATTGTTACTTGAACTCCTTCTGATTCCTTGCGGAGTCCCCTCTTCGCAGAAGTGCCGTCGCAACGTAAACAAATCATCAAGTTCCTTCTCCTGGCCGTCGAACCGCCACATTGCAAATCGTCGCCGGTACTACTGTAGACATCGTCACTCCACTGAAAAGTTGGCCGCCGTCCGAAGAGTAAAGAGTTGCGGTGCAGATGGTGGTGAAAGTGGTGAGAGGTCGTGGAGGGGAGTTGGAGTGGTGGAGGAGGAAGAGGAAAAAGAAGAGAGGAAGAGAGGAGAGGAAGAGAGGAGAGGAAGAAGAGAGAGAAAGAGAAGGAGAGAATGAGTCGAAGGAGAGGAGAAAGGAGGGTGGTTGGGGATGTCAAACTCGACAACTTAAATCACGTCGTCTTAAAGTGACGCCGTTCAGATGATAAGACGAGAGTCGTACACTGACATATGTCTAAATAGTATTGACTATATGCGACGTCATTTAAACGACAAGATCGGAACCGTACACACGCGCCCTGACGTCCGACAATGTGTCACACATGCATGGTTCATAAATAGCATCGCCGATAATTGACGTCTTTCAAAAGCGAGTCTTGCCTGCCGGATGCAGTTCAGAACCCATGCACCAAGCTCACTAAGACCCAAATCTGGTGATCCAATACCGAAATCGACTCAATAACTGAATTTGAAACTTCAGTCCTTACATTTATCACTATTAAGCTAACATAATCACCTAGTATCATATGCTGTGTAGTGACAACAATCTCCATCACTTTTGTAGGCCCCACTGCATCAAACATATTTAGCACATATGCATCACTTACAATTGCCCTGTAATTTTTTGGCTTTGACCTTGGGATACAAAACATTATATTGATTTTCATATTGATATCGGGATTAATTAAGAAATTAGCTCCAATAGGTCTGTAATGTTGGCATAATACCGATAGATATTGAATGACCTTTGTCGCATACATTGGTGAGAAATTCTTGTAGGTCACCCTTAGCTTCCTTCCAATAGGCACCATAATGATATTTTAGAATATACAAATCTTCATCCATGCTATAATAGCATAAGAAATAGATAAACAAATTCATACAAAGGAGTAACAGTTATATTCAGTCAGGTCTAACTTGAATCAAGTAACAACCTTGACATTAAAACACTGATTGGAGCAGTCAGAAAAGAAAAATGAGCAGTCAGAAAAGAAAAATGAAGTAACAACTAAATCCGGTTAGGTCTAACTTGAATTTGACTGCCATTGATTTGTTTGTCAGTGCTGATTGAAATCAAAGAGTTTGCAACCGAAGCATAAACAAATGTGACTGTATCTATGACTATATACAAAAAAATCGAAAAAAACAACTGTTATTGATTTTTCTGTTAGCCCTTCAACTATATATAACAGAAAATTGTGAGTGTGACTATAGAATAACACCACCAAATTCGACTATATATAAGACACAAATCGACAAAAGCAACAACAAAGACAAATACATGTGAAGCAAAGACTAACCAAACAAGAATAACACTACAAATCAGTACGTTAAAAATTAAAACTATAAAAAAATAGATCGTATACAAAAAAGCTGATCTTCTACATATATAGGAACCAACACCCCTAAACCAAACAAGATAATGGGATCATACCTATGGCCAAGGGACGAAAAGGCACAATAGGTGAGGAATAAGGATAAGAATAGAAGGCTAGTGTTAACAGTGGAATAGAAAGAAGGATACGAATACAAGAGGGGGTGATGGCATACTACTGGACAAGGGGAAGACAACGCCTGCAAGGGAGGAAGACGATGGCCGCGATGCAAGAAGGTGACATCTACAAGGGAGACGATGCCCACAATGCCGGAAGGTCACGTTTGCGAGGGAGGCGA
This sequence comes from Zantedeschia hybrid cultivar, assembly GCA_030544215.1. Classification (NCBI taxonomy): domain Eukaryota; kingdom Viridiplantae; phylum Streptophyta; class Magnoliopsida; order Alismatales; family Araceae; genus Zantedeschia; species Zantedeschia hybrid cultivar. The sequence continues at coordinate 17,291,984 of JARZZO010000002.1, read as the reverse complement.
TGCCATGATGTCGACAGTCGACGGCCACGATGCTAGAAGACGAAGGGCACGAAGCCAGAAGATGACAGCCCGTAAGGGAGGAAGAAGCCCCCTGTCTTCCTGCCTGTTCGTTGTTCGTGCAGTGCTGCACGCATTGTTTTGACACCCCTCCATATATTAAATATATAAATAAAATTTATCATAAAATTTTACATATTCAATTATCCATTTTAGGATTGTTTCCATCTTTTGAGGTTTTATTTTTACCGTTTTGATCGAAATCGACCGTGAAACTCAATCATAACCATCTATCCGATACTCGCAAATCTGATTTTAAAAAAAAATCATGAAAAATAATTTAAAAGCAGGTAGATTGACTTTAGGATTGTTCTCATCCCTTCGGATTTTAGTATTCATCGTCAACTTCTACACACCTGATTGGACGACTACAATCAATTTGATTATATTTTGACAGTGAAATTTAAACTTCAAGAGATAAAAATTGTTTTGAAAAAGTAATAGAATACTTAAAATTTTATAATGATTTTTTTTTCAACACTGAAATAGGGACGAAATGTACCATACTGATACTAAAACTGCACCACAAAACTCATATAAAGGAGTTCTGTATATATGAGTGCTCATATGGGAACCAAGGCCTTCATGTGTGCTGCGAGTTTTAAAAAAAATCTTATTTTATAGAATCCTACGCATAAGAGTCATTGACATAGCATCCAACGTATTGCACCGTTCAATTTTTTATCAGACGGGTGTCTTGCCGTGCACTTGGCGCTGACGGATTGCCTGATTCGTACAGTAACACTCCTATATATATATATATATGTATTATAATCTATGAAATTTCATGGACAGGGGATGCTGGGCCGTGTAATGCCATCGCCCACCCATGTCTACGTCGAGTGGGCATCATGCATTGCCCATGTGAAGCAAAAACTCCCACGCTGACCACAGAACAGCAGGCTTTCCTAGCTTTCTCCCCAACGTATGGCCTTCCCACTGAACGTCATGACGATGGGGAGAAAGCTATTACGTACTGCAAACCTATGCTCAATTAAATGAGCATGACGATGATAATTTTGTAACGGCATTTGCCCCTACCTCATACACAATGGAATAGAGATCTTCTCAGTATTGAAAGGAATAAAAGGAGTTCTTCACATAAACCTCTCATCAGGAATGGAAAAAAGTTTATATGAAGATTTTTTTTTTGAAAAATTTCTTTTCCTGACTGAGTCTTAATTGCCAGTAGTTGTACCGAGTAGATCTCTGTTGTCTGCACAACGTGTCTGATGCCTTCGTTTCTGAGCGGTGAACCAAGCTCTAGACCTCTGAGCAGTTACCCATTAATCCAACATTCCTCTCTTCAACCGCCTCTTACTGTTCCAATTCAATAATCACATGAAAGTGTTACTATCCAACACTAGACATATGAAGGATTTGCTTTGATCGCAAGCTTCTTTACAAGTCGATGAAGGATGAGCTCCTATGCTTCCTTTCAAGCTTGAAGGCCAGTACATACCATAAGCTGTTGGGCAGCAATATCAGCGGCTATATATACATACAATTCCTTTCAAGAAGGAGCACAGGCTCTCCCTTAATTTCTATAGAACTTGCTACATGGGTTCAACATGTGACATAGATGGTTATTTGTGATGAAGGAATCTGAGTCAATGGGTTCAACATGTCGATTATTTTTTTTGTGAGGTGGGTTCAATTTGCACAAACTAGCAAGAGAATGACAAATTTAAGTATTTCTAATGTTAGACTAAGGTTGCTTTATGCTTCTACTAGTCAAACGTAACTGTTGTTAACATTTAGGTGAAAGAATATACTGGAAATTATCCGATCCCTTCGGTCTGTTCATTTTGATGAACCTAACCCTAAGCTGGAAAATAATCACATTTTTTCGCAGTTTCGATTCAACATAAACTCATCTTGGACTCGATTTGATGTCATTTGGGCAAACTTGTTTAAACTTGGATTGAGATGATACTGCATGAATGTGTGTGGAACAAAATTTTTTAGTTATTTACTTAATTTGGACTTGGTCTCCCCTCTACTTAAACCCATTCCACCCAACTTACACACCGTACGTGTTCCTCGATAAAAGAATTAGCCTGAATATCGAACCCTTGAAGTCACGTATTTTACGATTTATGTAGACAAACGACATGTATTTTTTATATGCCCGCATAAATTATAATTGAGATAAGTCATTTTCTTTTTTCATATATATATATATATATTAATACTTTATCCGTATTTCGGAATATATTGAAGATAAGATTGAGGAAAAAGTCATCGCATCTTATCCATTGACGGCGTAAGAAAGTCAACGTCCTGCTTGCTCGGCCATATCTTGTCTTCACGCACACATCGTCCTCTGACTAAGTCAGCTCTATCAACATGTTTATTCGACCATTTTTTTAAATCACGTATTTACCTGCAGCACCCAGTCTCATATCCGAACCAGTGTGAAAATTGGAATGGAAGTAGCTGCCCTTGGGATAAACTATACATATTTCCATATATCTGCCACCATCGCGTAAAATATATCTTAAATGTTGGGTGAGAATACAAAATAGATAATTATATATGACAGAGCAGAATAGATGATGCCTTGACATTAAACGGAGTTCGACTTGTTACATGACTCTCAGTGCAGTGAGTAAATAAAAAAAAAATATTTTTAAATTTCTTTTAAGTGGCTCTGAAGTATCTTACATATGTGTACAAGTTGATTTTCATTTAGATGACCCAAAATTTTTGAAAAATTAAAAATAAGCACCGATAAACAATATAAGTGTCTTCGATGGGCAGAGTCTAATAACAATTTTTATTTTTCAGGAGGATCGTTCAATTGGAGATTAACTTGTACATAGGGAACTTTGGGATCCGCCTAACAATATTTCAAAAAATAAATTTTTTTATTTATCCATTACATTCAGTACAGTAAATATTACCCCATTAAACAATATGAAATCATTTTACCAGTAGTTTTCTCTACTTCTGGTCAAAAAAATAGTTTTTTCTACTTTTCACGTGACAAAAGGGTTAAGGGACAAGAAATTAGGTAGAGAGAAAGAGAAGGGGGGAGTGTGGAAGCAAGTGAGGGGAATCAGGGGTGAGTGATGACGCCTAGCGTCGTCACACGCGAACGTGTCATTCACTCGCCAAAAAATGGGCAGTTTGCATTGGTCATTTTAGTCGAATCCAATTAAGAGTTGAGTTTTAGGAATGATGTTATCCATGGGAGCAAGCCTCATTATATTCCATCACTATAGCTACAACTCAATTGAGAATTACTTTTTATTTTATGGACAAGTTATTATATCTTTCATCAAATTTATGTTTAACAAAAGATGGTTAAAATAAAAAAAGTTTGATGCAAAAATGAGATATGCGAGTCTTTTGCTTTATAGAAATTATCTGATTATTATGTCTTTCAACATAGATATTTTATCATTCGAATATATTCTAATTATCAAATAATATTTTAACACCATCGAGTGGATAATCTCTTATTCCACACCTACTTGAAGTTAAAATTTGGATAATTTCAAAAGTACTACTCTTATATGCTAAATTTCAAAAATATCATGCTTACCTAATCTTTGCTATTTATATTCATATTTAATATGCCATATTAATGGTACACATAAAATATTTACATATATTAAGTGTGCTATCACTATATTAATCTTGGAGCATTATGTGTATTAGGAGGATATATGAGATAATAAGAGAATAAACATTAATATTTTACAACGTTTAACATAAAAGGCTAGCATCTTTTAAAAATAATTTTTAAAATTAGTCCACACATTAACTGAAAATAGAAAAGGCTGCTAATTATTAGACATTGATGAATGCTATTATACAACTCTTATTACCTCCTTTTTCACCACACTCATTTAGTGGTATTATTTGATTACTTGATCAAAGAGCCCTTGTTGAACGCATTAATTCAAAAGTAACTCGAAAAATGTGTAATCAAATGATTTCTTATGAATGTGGTAAATAAAATACTAAAAAAGTATAGTATAATAATGCTCCTTTTATATAAATTATTATCGCGACATCAATGTGCATTAGCAAGCCTAGAATTTCTCCCATTCCATTAGAGAAGAAAACGACGCACTCTTAAAACACTCTTCTAAATAGGATTGTCAACGGAGCGAATATGAAGCGGATGTTACAGTATCTGACTCTATTCTGTTTTGCCTTATTCGAATGAATATCTGACTCTGAAAACTATTCAACAAATAATAAATTTTCATATATGAATTTGACTCCATCGGATAATATCGAATTCGGATAATAATTCAAATATTTGATTATTTCAAATTTGACTCGTAATTTAATGACTTGCAAATTTTATTTTTTGTATAGTCTATGAACAACAAAGCTTTAAGTTAACAAATATTCAAGTTATAAATATCTAGATAATTTTTAAAAGACTCAAATGTTATATTAACTTATGCTTTAGGTAATAACAAATGACTTAGACAATTTATCTACATAAGTAAAATCACTAAAAAAAAAAATCAAATAATTTTCATTATTATCCTTCCACACATCTTATGCATATTTCAAATATCAAATAATTTATCTAAATATAAAAATATTATTAAAATTAAAGGAACTTATTAAATACAAAATCGATCAGATAATAATAAGAACATATATCTATTTTTTTTATTTCCATTTCGAATATTAATCAAATATATTTGAATGTATCTGTTAGACGTCTTAATAATAAATATCCGATTAATCGGATGCAGATATACAAATCTGATTGACAGGACATGACTCAGAACAACTTAATGTTTTTCTTGTAAGATAAAAAGAACTAGGGTTATGCAGACACAACTATATGGGGAAATATCATAAAATTTCGTATTAGCATATTAGTCCACGACTGCGTTAAATTTCGGGACAAGACCGTATGCTTATCTCAAAAAATGTTATGAAACGAGCCGAAATTTGACATCTCCACGGTTATAATATCTCGCTATCTCCGCCAGCCCTTCACTCTCCGAGCCATCTCCTCCACCTTTCAAAGCAGAGAGCACGATCGAAGCCCCCGCCATTATCGGCCTCCAAGGCCTTCCTGTTAGGGTTTGCTCTAACCCATCGCTCCGCAGCAGTCAGTGAGCGAGATGGACACTACTCTGAGATATGGAAGCGCATCCAAAACCCTCAGGATCCACGCCAAGGAGAAGTTCCACCTGGACTCGCAGATCTTCCTGCAGGTCTTCTCTTTTCACCCCCTCACATGGTTCTTTTTTCTCCCCTCTTTTTGTTTTCGATGTGAGGACTTCAGTACAGTGAAATAAACTTGACGCTATTGTTTTTTTATTGCTGTTTCGAAGATTAAAAGGCAATGTAAGCTTGCTTGTAAAGGTTTTTTAGAATTTTTGATAGTTTGTGTTAAGGCAACAATTGAGTAATCACACCCAAGTTAAATGATATGAGGAATCGTACTAAATTCTCATTCGGTCTATGCATAAAGCATTTCCTAATGTTGAGTCAAGGGTGGGACAGCAATTTTGCTGTCGCTACGAAATCTCAAGTGGATGAGGAAGGTTGAAGTCAACAATTGATGTTAACATTGCGCTCTAGGCTGCAAAGTAACCTCTTTTTTTAAATTCCCCGGATTTATGTTTCACTCGAAGACAGTACGTTCTTTTCTACTGCATGTATATTTTTCTTTCTATATGAATGTCGCCTTTTGATATCGTAATGTATAATGGTAATGTAAAAGCATAGACATAGCTGAATTGCTGGCTATGATTTTGCAGGGACATGCTGAAATCGATACTGGGATGGGTGCTCCTAGTTACCTTGCAATGCTGATCCGGTATCTTTATCCCCCGGTAAAAAAGGAGAAAGGAAAAATGCAGTTTTAAATCATAGCAATATGGAATTGTGATGACTCTCTGTGCACGTGTGTTATGGTGGCTAATTGTTTTTGCAGGTGGCTGCCAGTACAGGTGTGGGCTTACAGTATGATGGAAAGGAGCTCAGTTACAATATCCGAGGCAAGACAGCAATTCCGATTACATCCAATGGATTGGTGAATTTAAACATTAAAGGAAGATGTGATGTTGACAGGCAATTTAAAGAGGTAAGTGTAAAGGCAGCACTGTGTATTTTAGGAGTTGAGTATTGGGTCATTCTAAATTTGTTTTCTCATGCGTCAAACTCTCTCCTCTCTCTCTCTCTCTCATACACACATTTCTAGGTAAGATAGTAGCTGCATATGGTTGTTTGAAGCTTTGTGTGCTTTGCAGACAGGCTATTGTTACCGAAATGTTGACCATGACACTCAAGAATCAGAGATATAGATGCCCTTTGACATTTAAGGCCTTGTTTGGGTGCAAGACATTAATGAGTTTAGGTTTCAGTGAACTCATTTTTTTTAAATGCTAAACCTAGTTTAGATGGTTTAAATGAGTTTCCATAAATCCGCTCTGGTTTACTATAGCCTCAAAACCTCCTCATAAATGAGTTTTCACACACCAACCCCAAATTTGTTTTTGTTGGAAATGGGCTTCCGTAAACCAACCTATAGAATCAAAGCACACTCAAAGCCATGAACTTAATTGTGTTTGTATAGATCAACCAAACAAGTATTTACGGTAAATGCAGTTATGATAAACGAGTTTACAAAAATTAAGTTACGATAACTGTATCTGCATTTTCCGACAGTTATGTAGAAACAGTTTCTAAGTTTTCTATGTGTCAGTCATATTCTTATTTCAATATAACAACATAGGTTACTTGATATGCTACATGCCATGCCCACGTTAGCCAATGCAAAATTCTTTCCTCAGTGTGATTTTGTTAAATATGAGAGTTGGTATTTTGAGGTGTTGTTTCAAGTCTTTTGACAAATAGTGGACAATGTCCTTCTAACGGGGACCAGGTTACCTAGCTGCATGTGGAGTTTCAAAAAATTGGGACCAGATCTTACCACTTTTTTGGTTGTTGAATTGGACATCTCTATTAATATTAACTTTGATCCTATTACTAGTAATAGGTGTGCTTGGTTATGCTCCATCGATTTTGATATTCATACATTAGTAAAATATCCTGTCATAACAAACTTGATTTGGTTTGAACTTGTATTGAAAATGTCATAGTCTAGTCTTTTAGTCTCAAGGCTCTCTCTCTTCTTCCTTTCTCATCCCTAACTCTCTCATTTCTCTTTGGCCAGCTTTCTGTACGTTCTTCCCAAATCAATTTTGATATTAATATTTTATCCAAAAATAATGATATCAATATTAGTCCTAGACAGAGGTCATACAACTCTGGTCAACCGCATGCGAGCAAGCATTGTTTGTGTAGGACCCAATCACGAGCTGGATAGAAGGAAAGAACTACCTGTAGGAAAGGACTACCCATAGAGTAAGCTGAAGTGGAGCGGCCACGGCGTGGAGTCGCCACTGTGTCTGGAGGTTAGGGTGGGAATGAACTGGATTAGTCCCAAATCGGAAAATGGAAAATTATTGGGCCATATATGAAGAATTTAAATCCATAGCTTGTGAGGCACCATTTTGAGGACAAAACTGTGCGGCTCGTTCCAAAGCGGACATTACCTCACAAGGGTTGGATCAGATTCTTATAGTTTGAAATCCATGCCCACATTTGGTTAATCCAGTTTGAGTAGCCCGTCACAATTCCTCTTTGTTTGTTGTTGAACGGGCTCTACAAAACTGCTTATCGACACAAAAAATATAAGTTGCAGTGAGTCATAGCTTAATAATCGTAAATTTGTTAGCCTCAACATTGGTCTATTCCATACCAAGAACAAGTTTGTGTATCTAGTATGGAATAAAATGTATTAGCCTGCTCTTTTAAGTAACTTTCCATGTTAGGGGTCATTTGGTTGATGTAAAACACTGTAAATATCAGTTCTGGAATCACCAATTTTAAAATTGACGAGTAAAATCCTTGGTTTCAAAACCCTCGGTTTTGGTTTCAGTTGTTTTGGACTGAAATCCAAAATTGGATAAAGATTGCCGCATAGTTCAACATAATCTGAAACCTAGCAATTCATGGCACTTCAAACAAAAGGAAAACACCGTAAAACAATCCATAGGCATTCCAAACATAAGGAAAATGACATTTTATGTTGTTTTACAGCATTTTATATCACACCAAATGACCCTTTAGTGTTTCATAACTGGTCCTTTTCCAGAAACTGGCAGAAATTACTCATTCTACCTTTATGCTACAGAAATGTCTAGCACACAAGAGCACTTTGTGGCAAAATGTAAATTATCTCACCGTTACATAAAACTGAGTTATACATTGACATGGACCGTGCTTTTTGACCTTGAGTTGTTTGCTTGGTATATTCTCTGCTTTGGGTGTTCATGGCAGTGAAATTTGCAACTGAAAGCTGACTGACTCATGTCTGACCCCTTTTTCCATTTGACTTAAAAAAAATCATCACTGTGCAGTAAATATTTGTTGGCAGATCAATGTAATGTACTGACAAGTTTAGGGTCATTCTGCTCTTAAACTAGTTGTCCGCTGACTCAAGAATAAAACTGCCAGAGTAGGATATCATCATCGTTTTTCACAGGAATGCTAAACCCTCTGTGTCTGAGTTCTCCTTTTCTATGAACATGATTCAGGTTTTGAAGCCTGTATGAAATTGTCTTATTATAATGCCTTTCTACTGCCTTCCTAAGAAGTATTAATGCATACTACACCTGTAAATTCTTGATATTTCTCACAAGATCATATATGGATAGCAATTATACTTTGCACTTTCAAGTAACTTTCCATGTTAGGGGTGTTTGGTTGATGTAAAATGCTGTAAATATTGGTTCTGGATCACCAATTTTAAAACTGATGAGCAAAATTGATGGGAATCCAGGAATTAGAGAAATAGAGCCAATGGTCCATGTTGTATTTTGTTTGGCCCATTAGAGGCCCATTTAGTGTCTTTTTATTTTTCTGTAATTTTCTGGCAGCTTTTCTCCTCTTTTAGAACTTAGGGGCACTTTGGGCTTTATGGTACCTAGGGCTACCCTAAGGGGACCCTATATATATGTAGCCTCTCCCAAAATGGGGGGCAAGGAATGCTTTTTTGGAGAAGATAAGAAAAAAGAAGGTTTGCAGCTGCCACTTTCTGTGTGTGAGAGCCTGGATGGGGCTGCGTGAGCAGTAGGGGTGGGAAACCCCTGTTCTTCTTCCTCCACCCCCCCTCATTCCCCTCTTCATTACCTCTGCAACCCTAGTCTTTTTCTTCCCTGGCCTCCGAGCCCTTCATCCCAGTTCCTTTCTACCCGTCCCGCATCAACTTGGTATTAGAGCCGGTTTTTGGGTCATTCTCATGACCCAATTCCTATAAGCTCCTTCCCCTCTCGTTCCCCTTCCCTCTCCCTTCCCTACGACCCGGTTCGCATCAGAGAAAAGGGAAGACAGAAGAAGCAGAAGAAGATGGAGAGGAAGGTTGGACTTGCCTGCAACCGCCGCGCTCACTGGCCACCCATAGCAGGTGCCAACGCAATCGCCGCCGCTGCCGCCTTTTCCCCTCTTTTCCCCTGTCGGATCCTGCTAGGACCTTGTCTGAGCCTGTTGCTGCTGATCCTGCTCGAATGCAGCCGACTCAGAGACCTTCGTGGCCTCAACACGGGCAAGGATGGTGACGGGGTCGAGCTTGTCGTCGTCGGCCTCGAAGAGGGAGAAGGGGTTGGCGATCCGGGCCATGGGGGGAGGCTTAGTGTTCCACTCCTTGCTCCGCCTCTGTCGTTGTTGGGAAAGAAGCCCACAACCCTAGCTAGTGATCACCCCCGGCCATGGTTGTAGAGGGGGTAGTTGCAGGTTCTGCCGCAGTGCCGCAGCTACTTTGCCTAAAACCTAAGGCGAATCTCGCCCTTGCCACTTGCCGGAGTTGTCCACCCCACCGCCGCTTGCTCTGCCGCTGCCTTCCCCCGCAGCCGCCTTCACTGCCAGCTAGCGTCGCCGGCGCCGTCGCACCCGCCGCCTCACCCTGCCACCACTAGAGTCGCCCCCCGCGTCCCGAGCCGTCTGCCTCCTGCCTGGTTTGTGTTGAAGAAGAAATATGAATAGGAGAGGGGGGTCAAGACGAAGGGCTCGTGCCCTTTTGGTTAAGATCTGGTCAACCGGGTTGACCTGGTCCAACCAAGAGCTCCGTCAAGGTGGTTCGAGCCCAACACGACCTGGCCCGATCCAGGTGCGACCCGAGTCATCTAGCCCTTAAAGGGCTCAACCCCAACCTCTGGTTTGATCAGGTGCCACCTGGTTCAGCACTGGTTCGAGCTAGGGTGCGGTCAGGTCTGTTACTGGGTGCCCAGGCGGTGTAACAAGCGTAGTTACCGCACCGCCCTCGTTTTGAGCTCGTCTGGACTCCGATTCGTGCACTGTTCGCGCCGTCGGATTCGTCTCGACGAGGCCGACCCAGATCTGGCACGTTGCGTCTCTGACTTGCCTTGTTTTGCATGCCGCTTCTGCACGTATATCGAGGCCCTCGTTTGTACTCCGTTTCGCGTGCTGATCATACAAATGGCATCCTTGCAGCGAGGCGGACTCGTTCATCATTTCTTTGGCCAATGATGCATCATTTTGCGTGCCACACTTGCACGCTTTACGAAGACGGTTGTGCGTACTGTTCGAAGTCGTCCCGAACTCCGATTTGAATGTCGTCAGCGGCGTTGGTCTCGTCTCTGCGAGGCCCATCTAGTTTCAACACACATCTACCCCGACTTGCATCGTTTTGCGTATCACTTCTACATGCATACCGAGGTTGGTGGTTCGAGCTTTGTTTCTTGCGCCAATCGTACCGTTGGCATCTTAGCAGTGAGGCGGACCTTGTCCCATACTCCTTCAGTCAGTGGCGCCCCGTTTTGCATGCCACTTCTCTTGCGTCCCAAGGCGATGGTTACTGACTACTCGAGTATACCTTGGGAGATGTCTAAGGATCTTGGATTGGATAACTTAGGGAATGATTGGAACAACTTTAGGAATGATTGGAAACATGATTGGGACCAGTTGAAGGGTGATATTCGGAGCTTTTGTGCCATGCTGACTAAGCTAAATGATGTTGTCTATGAGGCCGCCCGGCGATGATCAAGGAGTATGAAAGTCAAATGAAAGAGGTACACTATGTAGCCGATCCAACATTAGAAGATGAATATTTGGGGAGGTTGAATTGGTTATGCCTGTAGCAGATAATGACCTCTTCCTCACTGAAGAGAATGAGCCGAAGACAGGAAAGCTACTTGGAGATGTGGTCGATCAGCAGAAGGTCGTTCGAGATGTCATTAGTCTGCAAGATTTTGACCACATATGGAGCGACGTGGAGGCATCCTTTCTTCCTCAGGTTGGAGCATTCCTGCGCATGATTTATGAGCCGTGTGTGTTGTTTTTCGAGTATGCTACCATCATTCCTCCATGGATATTGACTCAGTTTAAAACTCGAGGACGAGTTTTCTCAAACAAGGGGAGAATGATGGGAATCCAAGAATTAGAGAAACAGAGCCAATGGTCCATGTTGTATTTTGTTTGGCCCATTAGAGGCCCATTTAGTGTCTTTATTTTTCTGTAATTTTCTGGCAGCTTTACTCCTCTTTTAGAACTTAGGGGCACTTTGGGCTTTAAGGTACCTAGGGCTACCCTAAGGGGACCCTATATATATGTAGCCTCTTCCAAAGGAGGGGGGGGCAAGGAATGCTTTTTTGGAGAAGATAAGAAAAAAGAAGGGTTGCAGTCGCCACTTTTTGTGTGTAAGAGCTCGGATGGGGCTGTGTGAGCAGTAAGGGTGAGAAGCCCCTGTTCTTCTTCCTCCACACCCTCCTTCCCCTCTTCATTACCTCTGCAACCCCAGTCTTTTTCTTCCCTGGGCTCCGAGCCCTTCATCCCAGTTCCTCTTTGCCCGTCCTGCATCAAAAATCTGTGAATTTGGTTTTTAGTAGTTTTGAACTGAAATTCAAAATTGGATAGAGTGCCACATAGTTCAACGTGATTGAAACCCAGCAATTTATGACACTTCAAACATAAGGAAAATGCTGTAAAACAATCCATAGGCATTCCAAACATAAATAAAACACCATTTTACGACATTTTATGATGTTTTACGGCATTTTATGATGTTTTACAGTATTTTATGTAACACCAAATACCTTTTAGTGTTTCATAACAGCTCCTTTACCAGAAATTAGTAGAAATTACTCATTCTACCCTTATGCTAAAGAAATGTCTAGCACATGAGTACTTTGTGATGTAAATTATCTCAATGTCGCATAGAACTGAGTTTTTTTTTTTGTTTGAATGTGGATAGTACCACTTGTATGAAATGAAAAGAAAAATGTAGGATACACAAAAATAAGGGAAAACAACAAAAGTCCCTTCATTTACAAAACACCAAGATGGTGCAAACTTCACTCAACTCTCCTGCAAAAGACAAAATAGGGAAGAGTTATCTGTATCCATATTACATGAAGCTGTAGCCCACCCTTTAACCTTATCACATACAAAAGAGAAAATCCTATGTAGGGTAGAGGCTTCCCGCTTGAAAAGTCTCCTATTGCACTCTATCCAAATCGCCCAAATGGTAGCACGAAGGATCATCCACCACAGCCCATGAAATGCAGAATCGGCCGATCCCGATCCGGATTGGCCGATTCGGATCGGGATCAGTGGGTCCCGATCCATCCGGAATCGGCAGGTCCCGATCCGGCTGGAATTGGCCGATCTTGGCCAATTCTGGCCAATTTCAGCCGATTCCGGCCGATCCGATTCCGATTTGGATCGAGATCAGTGGGTCCCGATCTGGCCTCCCGATTCATGCCGGAATTCCATGCCACAGCCTCCTATCAAGTTTCCACAGCCAAGGTCTCCCCCACGAGGTCAGCAAGTCAACAAAAGTGGTGCACGGATCAAGTCCACTCGGAAATGAGAAGCAACCAGCTCCCAAACCTCCGTGGCAAAAGAACAGCCAGTGAAAAGGTGGTCCCGATCCTCCAGCTCCTCCCCACAGAGAGAACAGGTAGTTGACAGATCCACAAGAAACCGTGCCAATCTGTCACAAGTCGGTAGACGATCCAAGGATGCTCTCCACATAAGAACTTGAACCTTGGTTGGACTTTTAACACCCCAGACAGAAGAGTAGAAGGCAAATCTTGATCCACCATCTGCCAAAATGGAATAAGCAGACTGTACCGAGAAGGTCCCATTCTTGTTCCATCTCCAGGTTTCAATAGCAGGCTGAAGCTGAATAGGCTGCAGTAGCTGAAGCATCTCACACAGATCCCTCATCTTTTCATCTCTCAAATTCCTCCTAAACTAAGGGCACCAAGACGTCTGGAGCTGAACACCTGCTGCTACCTGAGCGCATAGAACTGAGTTATACATTGACGTGGACTGTATGCATTTTGACCTTGAGTTGTTTGCTTGGTATATTCTCTGCTTTGGGTGTTCATCTGAAAGCTGACTGACTCAAGTCTGACCCCTTTTTCTATTTTGACTTTTTTTAAAAAATAGTACAGTGCAGTATTTTTTTTTGGCCAATCAATGTAATGTCCTGACAAGCTCTTAAATTAGCTGTCCACTGACTGAAGCATAAAACTCCCACAGTAGAATATCATCATATTTTTCACAGGAATTTTAAACCCTCTGTGTCTGGGTTCAGTTCCCTTTCTATGAACATGATTCAGGTTTTGAAGCCTGTATGAAATGGTCTTATTATAATGCCTTTCTACTGCCTTCCTAAGAAGTATTAATGCATACTACACTTGTAAATTCTTGCTATTTCTCATAAGATCATGTATGGACCAGTTTGTAAAAGTACATTTTACTCCCAAATTTTCTTTTCAACTTTATTTTTATTAGCTTAATATGTCACCAGCAGTTCAAAAATTGAACGAAGAAACCAAAACAAGAACACGTCATTATAGTTTTATGTACATTCTGTTGTTGCAGATGTTGTTCTAATAGCATTAAGTTCTGATATTTATAGAGGAAACCTAGACTGGCAGCAGAGCTGACCTGGGGCATACTCAATTTTGTGAAGGATCAAGATCTGAGATTGAAACTGGGCTATGAAGCATGGGACAAGGTGTGCATTTCTATGTATATAATCTGTTGCTTGCAATTCAAGTTTTTGGTATTGTATTGTCCATTTCTCAGAGGTCAACAATATATGCAAATGTTCCTGGTACCGTGGATGTTTTTCTCACACATACTGCAAGATATCTTTGATATATCACTTGTTAGTCTTTCTTTTTTTTAACATTATTGTAGTTTGTTAAACCTTTTTTTTTTTAATGAAGAAAAAAAAGAAGAAGAAAGAAGGGGGGCATGTAAATAAAAAGAAAAGAGAGAAGGAAGGGTGCAAAGAAAATGAAAAAAGAGAGAGGGAGAGAGGAGCCACCGGCGGCTCCCCCCCAACACACCCATCGGTGGGGGGGGGGTGTGTGTGGCACCCATTGGTAGGGGGTGCCACCGGTGGCACCCACCGGTGGGGGGGCCACCACACCCCCCTCTTCTCTCTCTTTCTCACTCTTCTTCCTCTTCTCTCACCCTATAAATATCCCCTGGGGGGGGGGGGGGGGCTGCTGCAGGGGGTTGAAGAAGAGGCTTTTGGAGGAGACTCTGGAGGGATTGCCTTATATATGTACCTTAGCTCAAAATGACCTCTTCTTTCAAATCCAAACCTTAGCTCAAAATGACCTATATGTACCTTAAACCTTAACCTCAACCTAAAATGACCCAAATGCCCTTTGATCCAATCCAACTGATGAAAAATCACCCCCCTCCAAAAAAAAGGTTACTCGAACTTACCAAAATGCTCTTAAAACCCTAAAAATAACCTAAAATCACTGAAAAAACCTGGAAACCCTAAGATTATTTCAAACACTCAAAAGTGTCCCTGTAACCTTGAATTCATTAGAAGCTTACACCCCAAATGACCTAAAAATGTCTCCCAGAGCTTTACGACCACTTTATTAATAAAATTAAAATACCTTTAGACCATAAAATCCTATAAACATACCAAACTATCATTTTACTCTACAACACCTTTAACACTACAAAGCCCCTTAAAATGCCATGTGGACCATGCTAAAACCTTTGGACTCTTATTTAACTTTTATGGTTAGATCTGCGCTCTATGTGATTTATCTTCTTTAGCATATCATCTCGGTGGTTAATCAAGGTTTGCAGCCATTAGGATGATCAATGATGCTACTAACACCAGCCATGGTTAGTGGGGATGGTCTGACGTTTTAAACCTAAAATGCCAATCCACTTGTGCTAATCATAAATCAAATCTTCCTAAAATTTTTGTTAGTAGAAACTCTTCTACAAGTGGTTAGATAGTTTGTACAGAGGTTAGTGAGGGAAAAACAAAAGTGAGTGGACAGTGAAATCATTAGAGTTAAAAAAGTGAGCAAACCCCCTCCCTGCCGTAACACCCTCACTATCGTACGTTGTTTTGATTTTGCAGATTAAATGTTAGATCATTAAGGGGTGAACAATAAGTGGGGCTCAACCCTTTCATAAATATGCACATCTTAATAGGGATAAATGGGTCATTTGACTTTTAAGCATATTTTGGTTAGCTAGAATCTCTTGTTGGAGTGGGAAATTATCTGAAAATCCAACCAGATGGCAATGCTTCTTAGTTTCTTAGTTGCTGGCATTTTTTAATGTGGATTCTACCATGAATTCATTAACTAAAGTGGAAAGTGGAACAAGGAGAGGAGCAAAAAATCGGCCTTCGAAAATCAGCCACCATGGACAGTACAACCAATCCCAAAATGTCCTGCTTCATCAATGCTGCCATGATCTACCCCCCCAAATAGAGAACACCAAGCCCGCTCTCAAAAAATTCATCTTTGGACTGACTGTACAGAGGGACATTGCATAAACAGATGATCAATAGTCTCCTCGTCCTCATCACAAGTAGGAGGATGTCCTAATAGTCTCCAAAAAGGAGAGCAAGACAGTCACAATTCAGAAGGTGGTGGAGTGAATTTTCATATAGGACTTTAACCTTCAGTTGGCTATGTGGTGAGGACACCCGAGCCTCGGTCCGGTTCCGCCCGGATCTCGTCTACCGCCGTCGGAGGATCCATCCGACGTCCTTGTGGCTTGGGGACGAGTTGGAGCCCATGTGAGGTTTGAGACATCTTTATTTGATATTATAAGGGCCATTTATGGTCCGTTATGTATCTTTTCCGTTTTTTTTTGAATTTTTCGATGTGTAACAGTAGGAGGGGAAGGGGCAGACGTTACGGAATCCCCCCCTATATGTATGTTGTTTTCGTTTAGAAATAAGATGATGAAGAATTGAAAAAGAAAATACTTGTGTGCGATTAGGCCTCTGTGAGAGAGACCCCCCCCCCCCCCCCCCCCCCAAGCTCCGGTGCGACACCGGAGAACCACCTCGGTGCGACGCCGAGGAGCATTCCCCGCTCCGGTGTGACGCCGTACAGGCCACTTCCCCTTCCCAAATTCCTCTTTCTTTCTTTCTCCCTCGGTCAGACCCTAGCCACACCGGAACAGAAGAAGAAGAGAACGGCGGAGAGGAGCCCACAACCGCGGCCACCGGAGACGACGCCACCGTCCGCACGCCCCGCCTTCACCGCCTTGCCCCACCCTCGCCATCGCCATCACCATCACTCCTCGTAGCCGCCACTTGTCCCGCTGCTACCAAGCGCTGCTCCACACTATCGCTGTCTCCGCCACCTGCCGCCACGACCGCCGTCGTCGCCGCTTGCCCCTCCGCCTGCCACCACGACCGCCGCAGTCGCTGCTTGCCCCGCCACCTGCCGCCACGACCGCCACCGTCGCCTCGCCGCCTGCCGCCGCTAGCCTCGCCGCCTGCCGCCGTGGGCTTCGCTCCAAGCCCTAGTCTCCGTCTGGTTCGGGTGTAGAAAAAGAAGAAAGGAGGCAAAGAAAAGGGGACAAGCCCTTATGAAGGGGGTCCAGTCAAATGCTGTTTGACCCGGTCCAACCAAGCCAAGGGACTAGGGTTCGAACCCTGATCCCACATCAGCTCGAGCCAGGTTCTTTAAAGAGCTCCGGGCCCTGTTTTAACTATATGGCTGGACCAGATTTAAGGAAGTGGAGGTTCGAGCCATATGAGTCGAGCCATGGTGCAGCTTGTACCGAGCCAGGAGCCAACCCCGGTTCGTGCTGAGTATTGAGTGGTGTAATTGTAGCCTTAGTTGACCGCCCTCACATAGAGCTCGTCTGGACTCCGATTCGCGTGCCGCCTGTGGCGTTGGATTCGTCTCGACGACACTGACTCTGATCCAGTACACTGCGTCTCAGATTTTGCCTCGTTTTGTGTGCCGTTTCTGCACGCATACCGAGGACTCCGATCGTGCTTTCCAAGGTCCACACAAGCCGCCTCAATTTGCGTGCCGATATCTCGGAGAGCTGATACTGCTGCATGCTTCCCGAGGCATTCTTCCAGTAACTTTCACGTCGCCGCTATCCCGTCAGCTGTTGTGATTACCACCCCGGATCGATTTATTTGTGTTTATTGTAGCCTTTTACCTCCCTGCGAGGAGTGGGCCATTATTCTATTGTATTTGGTGGGTGGTACACAAGCACCGGGTGATCTTCTCCCACGCACCAGCGTGGAGGTACGTGCTAACCTTCTCTTTTCGATTTGTTTGTCTCGTATGTGCTTTTATCTGCCGCTGACTCGAGAGATAGGTTCTAGCCCGTGATTCTTCATCACTGTTGGCTGTGAGTGCGCTATACCTATCCCGAGTTCCGACAGAACTTTGGGTGGTCCTAATTCCTAGATTTGTGGTAGTTTCTCAACTACCAAACGGTCCTACGCTTCCTCATTGCGGGAGGGACGGCTTTTCAGCTATTTCTACTTATAGGCGTGGTTATCTAACTGGACTATTGTGCGATTAGACTACAGTTGTCTAACTTTTAAATGCTTATTGTTGAAATTCTATCAACGCCAGTGAGTCTGTTAGCTGTCCCGCATCAATTTTTGGTATCAGAGCCATGTTCAACTTGTCTAGGGAGTCAGTTGAGAGTCTTGATTGGGTCATAGTGATTTGCATGCCCACGCGTAGTGGTACTGAGTACCATCCATTTGCAACCATGTCTAGGTCACCTAATGAATCTCCTGAGGAAACTCAAACTGAATCTAGAGTCCAGTCTACTCTTGACTTATCAGGTATGGTCTGTGAGCTCCACAATACTTTAGGTCAACGCTTTGATCAAATGGAAGGATCACTCAAAATAATTCATGATAGGGTGACTCAAACTGATCATTCCCTTCAGGCTTTAGCTGACCGAGTCACTGCATTAGAAGGAGTTCCCCGTGGACCACAGGATCATATGAGAATCCCGAATCAAAGACCCGTGAGGGTTGAGCGTCAGCCACTCCCACCTCCCCCGGCTGTTCGCCCCGCTCGATATGATGATAGAAGAGGTCGCCACCCATGTTATGAGGACTATCCATTTGAGGCAGTTGATGACGGATTTCATCGAATTCCGCCTGCACGGAGAGGTCCTCACCTTGATTTTAGGCGAGCCCAAGACTTTGAGTACGAGCATAGGCCCTATCATGATCATGGGGATTTAGATTATCAGGCCATCAAAAATGTCAGAGTGGATGCGCCTATCTTTGACGGATCCCTGGATCCCCAGATCTACATGGATTAGGAGGCTGGTATGGATCATTGCTTTGATTGGTACGAGATGTCTGATAGTCGACGGGTCCGATTTGCCAAAATGAAACTTATGGGCCAAGCTAAGACTTATGGTCTAATGTAGAAGCCCTTCTTAGGCAGCGATATCAGGAGCCCGTAGAGACATGGGATGAGATGAAGGTGAAACTTCAGGAGAAGTACCTTCCTGCCACATACCGTCATCGCCTTATTGATAAGTGGCAGAATCTCACCCAAGGGAACCGTACCATGGCTGAGTACATCTCTGAGTTTGATACCTATCTTTTGAGATGTAGTGTTCGAGAGGAGGGTGCGATGACCCTTTCACGCTTTCGGAAGGGTTTACGACCCGCTTTTCAGCGCGAGTTATTTAGGAGGGATGTGTCTACTTTAGAGTATGCCTATCAGGTGGTGCTCGAGGCCGAGCAATTAGAGATTGAGAGTGAGCCCTTCCAACGCCCGAGGCCCCCTTTTCAGCGCCCTCTTGACACTCGAGGTGCACCTGCTTACCCACAGAGAGGACCTATGATCCGACCCCAGGATCCGTCTCGTCAGGAGGTTTCTGCTCCTAGACCCCGTATTCCTATCCGAGAGCAGCCGCTACCACTTCCTACCCCTCCCGCTCGCCCCCAGGCAGCAGCCCCACCATTCCGACGGGAGGATAGAGGGAAGGCTCCCATGACTGGAGAGTCCTCTACTGTTGGTCCGCATACTCAGTGCTTCCGATGCCATGGATATGGTCACTATGCATCTCATTGTCCTACCCGTACCTTGACTTTAGATGACATTGAGTCTGAAGAGCACCCGTTAGTCACTGAGGAGGTCCAGTATGAGGCAGATGAGGATATGGCCAATGCGTTTCAAACAGATGATCCTATAGTTGGTTGTATTCAGAGAGAGTACCACCTTGTGGAGGGTATCGTGGACCCTCCAGAGAGAGGTAGATTGGGTGTGGTCCGTTGCATCTTGACCCAGCCCAAAGTCAGTGATGACTGGCGTAGGACCGCGATCTTTCATACTTATTTTAAACATGATGGCAAGGTGTGTAAAGTGATCATTGATAGTGGAAGTTGCATCAACGCAATCTCCACGAATACAGTTGCACACTTAGGCTTGACCTCTGTAGACCATCCGAGTCCATATCGTGTGTCCTGGGTGGACTCGACGTCCATTCCTATTCGGATGAGATGTTTGGTCCCTATTCATTTTCCTCCTTATGATGATCTCATATGGTGTGATGTCTTACCTATGGAGGTTGGGAGCATTATCTTAGGTAGGCCATGGATTTATGATATGGACGTCGTTCTTTACGGTCGATCCAACACTTGCGTGTTTCAGTTTGGCACTCGCCGCATCACTTTGAACCCCTCCTGGCCTCAAACATCTGCTCAGCAGGAGTCTACTCAGCCTAGCACTTCTTGTCCTAGTGCTTCTGCTACTTCTGGAGCCTCATCTGTTACACCTAGCCCTGTCAAATCTAAAGCTTCTGCTACTCCTAGCTCGACTCGTTCGGGTAATACTCCCACGCATAGGGATTCTATTCTTGAAGAGCCCCCATCTAAGACTCTTCAATTGATCAGTGCAAGGGAATTTGAACGAGAGTGTATCGAGAGTGATACGATCTATGCCCTTACAGTCAGGGAGATTATGGAGGAGGAGACCTCGAATGAGCATCCACCTGAGGTTGCTGCTGTCCTTCAGGAGTTCCAGGATGTATTCCCAGAGGATTTGCCAGATGGTTTACCTCCTATGCGTGACATCCAGCACGCTATTGATCTCATTCCGGGGTCCACTTTGCCCAACCTACCCCATTATAGGCTCAACCCCACTGAGCATGCCGAGTTGCGGAGGCAAGTTGAGGAGCTCCTGAGGAGAGGTTCGATTCGGGAGAGTACGAGTCCTTGTGCTGTTCCCGCACTATTAGCTCCAAAGAAAGATGGTACTTAGAGAATGTGCGTGGATAGTCGTGCTATCAATCGAATCACTGTCAAATACCGTTTTCCTATTCCCCGCTTGGATGACATGTTAGATATGATGGCGGGAGCCACTATATTTTCCAAAGTTGATCTCAAAAGTGGCTATCACCAGGTCAGGATCCGTCCAGGTGATGAGTGGAAGACGGCCTTCAAAACGAAGGATAGTCTTTATGAGTGGTTGGTAATGCCCTTTGGGCTATCCAACGCCCCTAGTACCTTGATGCGGCTAATGATCCAGGTTCTTCGACCCTTTATTGGGACATTTGTGGTCGTATATTTTGATGATATTCTCATCTATAGCCGGATTAGGGAAGATCATGTGGACCATTTGCATTAGATTTGTGCCGTCCTTCGAAAGGAGCAGCTGTATGGCAACCTCAAGAAGTGTGCATTCATGACTGACATGATAGTCTTCTTGGGGTTCATTGTATCCAATGAGGGTGTTTCTGCAGACCCTGAGAAGGTTAGAGCGATAGTAGAGTGGCCTGAGCCCCAGAATATCCACGATATTCGTAGTTTCCATGGCTTGGCTACATTCTACCGTCGTTTTATACGTGGGTTCAGCACGATTATGGCTCTAATCACTGATTGCATCAAGAAGGGAGCCTTTGTCTGGACCAAGGCTGCCGCATTAGCCTTCCATGACATCAAGAAGCGGATGACTCAAGGACCTGTTCTTCGATTACCAGATTTTTCTAAGGTGTTTGAGGTTTCTTGTGATGCTTCTGGTGTTGGCGTAGGTGGAGTATTGAGTCAGGAGGGTCACCCTGTTGCTTACTTCAGCGAGAAATTGAATGATGTTAAGCTGAGGTATTCCACTTATGACAAGGAATTTTATGCGGTAGTCCAGGCTCTGCGTTATTGGAGGCACTATCTCTTGCCTTTGGAGTTTGTTCTCTACTCTGATCACGAGGCTCTCAGATTTCTCTATGCCCAGAAGAAGCTCAACTCAAGGCACAGCCGTTTGGTAGAGTTTCTCCAGGAATACACATTTGTCCTCAAACATCGTGCGGGCGTGGAGAATCGTGTGGCCGACGCGCTGAGTCGTCGAGCGTATCTTTTATCTGTTGTCAGCGCAGAGGTCACGGGGTTCAAGAGACTATGTGAGGAGTACCCAGCTTGTCCTGATTTCGGCCCGATCCACACGACACTTCATTCTGGACCCTCCAGAGAGTTTAGTGATTATATTTTTCAGGAGGGATTTCTATTTCGTGGAGATAGGCTGTGTATCCCGCGGACTTCAGTCCGTGATTTCTTAGTTTGGGAGATCCATGCAGGTGGTCTAGCCGGTCATTTCGGCCGCAATAAGACCATCGAGTTGGTGGAGCACTGCTTCTATTGGCCTAGTCTGAAGCGCGACGTGGCACGCATTGTGGTTCAGTGCCGCACTTGCGCTATGGCTAAGCAGAAGAAGCAGAATACCGGATTGTACACTCCGCTCCCCGTGCCAGATAGTCCGTGGCAGGATGTTAGTATGGACTTTGTTTTAGGCCTGCCACGAACGGTTCGAAAGCACGATTCCATCTTGGTGGTTGTCGATAGGTTTTCGAAGATGGCTCATTTTATGCCCTGCTCCAAGACTTCTGATGCGTCTAGAGTAGCCCGTTTGTTCTTTGATGGGGTTATCCGTTTGCATGGGCTACCAAAGACGATAGTCACGGACAGGGATGTCCGTTTTACGAGCTATTTTTGGAAGACCTTATGGCATCTGTTGGGCACTAAGCTCAAGTTCTCCACAGCTTATCACCTTCAGACTGATGGGCAAACTGAGGTAGTTAATAGGAGTATGGGGGATCTGTTGCGTTGTCTAGTGGGAGAGCATGCACGTAGTTGGGACTTGATCCTATCTCATGCTGAGTTCGCGTATAATGATTCGGTCAATAGGTCTACATGTATGAGTCTCTTTGAGATTGTCACTGTCCATAGACCTAGAAGACCCTTGGATCTAGTTCCTTTGCCCATTCAGGCCCGTGTGTCAGAGTCTGCCGAGTCGTTAGCTGAGCATATTAGGAGCTTGCAGGACACTGTCCGTCGTCACATAGAAATCAGCAATAAGCATTATAAAAGTTTGGCAGATGCACATCGACGTCCACAAGAGCTTCAGGAGGGTGACTACGTCATGATCAGGGTCAGACCTGAGCGGTTTCCATCTGGGACCATTAAGAAGCTACAAGCTAGAGGAGCCGGTCCTTTCAAGATCTTGAAGCGAGTAGGGTCCAATGCGTATGTTGTTGAGTTACCACCAGACTATGGCATTAGTTCCACATTCAATGTCTCTGATATGGTACCATATCGAGACCCAACAGTGATTCCCAGTGATCCATTTGAGCCTTCTCCTCCCCTTGAGAGTGACTCCACACATGAGTGTCCACCTGCAGCCCCAATACCTACTCGGCGTGAGCAGATTGAGCATATATTGGATGAACAGGTTGTTACATCTCGAGAGGGTGCACATCACCGATACCTGGTTCGTTGGAGAGGACGACCGCCTTCAGATGACACTTGGATCACTCGAGCCGAGTTGTAAAGGATCAACCCCGACCTCCTGGAGCACTACCAGAGCAGCAACGATCCTTACTCGACATGGTCGAGTTCCTCCCAGCGGGGGAGGATTGGTGAGGACACCCGAGCCTCGGTCCGGTTCCGCCCGGATATCGTCTACCGCTGTCGGAGGATCCATCCGACGTCCTTGTGGCTTGGGGACGAGTTGGAGCCCATGTGAGGTTTGAGACCTCTTTATTTGATATTATTAGGGCCATTTATGGTCCGTTATGTATCTTTTCCGTTTTTTTTTGGATTTTTCGATGTGTAACAGTAGGAGGGGAAGGGGTAGACGTTACGGAATCCTCCCATATATGTATGTTGTTTTCGTTTAGAAATAAGATGATGAAGAATTGAAAAAGAAAATACTTGTGTGCGATTAGGCTTGTGAGAGAGACCCCCCCCCCTCCAAGCTCCGGTGCGACGCCGGAGAACCACCTCGGTGCGACGCCGAGGAGCATTCCCCGCTCCGGTGTGACGCCGTACAGGCCACTTCCCCTTTCCAAACTCCTCTTTCTTTCTTTCTCCCTCGGTCGGACCCTAGCCACACCGGAACAGAAGAAGAAGAGAACGGCGGAGAGGAGCCCACAACCGCGGCCACCGGAGACGACGCCACCGTCCGCACGCCCCGCCTTCACCGCCTTGCCCCACCCTCGCCATCGCCATCACCATCACTCCTCGTAGCCGCCACTTGTCCCGCTACTACCAGCGCCGCTCCACACTATCGCCGTCTCCGCCGCCGTCGCCGCTTGCCCCGCCGCCTGCCACCACGACCGCCGCCGTCGCCTCGCCGCCTGCCGCCCTAGCCTCGCCGCCTGCCGCCGTGGGCTTCGCTCCAAGCCCTAGTCTCCGTCTGGTTCGGGTGTAGAAAAAGAAGAAAGGAGGCAAAGAAAAGGGGACAAGCCCTTATGAAGGGGGTCCAGTCAAACGCTGTTTGACCCGGTCCAACTGAGCCAAGGGACTAGGGTTCGAACCCTGATCCCACATCAGCTCGAGCCAGGTTCTTTAAAGAGCTCCGGGCCCTGTTTTAACTATCTGGCTGGATCAGATTTAAGGAAGTGGAGGTTCGAGCCACATGAGTCGAGCCATGGTGCAGCTTGTACCGAGCCAGGAGCCAACCCCGGTTCGTGCTGAGTATTGAGTGGTGTAATTGTAGCCTTAGTGCAGCGCCCTCACATAGAGCTCGTCTGGACTCCGATTCGCGTGCCGTCTGTGGCGTTGGATTCGTCTCGACGACGCCGACTCTGATCAAGTACATTGCGTCCCAGATTTTGCCTCGTTTTGTGTGCCGTTTCTGCGCTCATACCGAGGACTCCGATCGTGCTTTCCAAGGTCCACACAAGCCGCCTCGATTTGCGTGCCGATGCATTCTTCCAGCAACTTTCACGCCGCCGCTGTCCCGTCAGTTGCTGTGATTACCACCCTGGATCGATTTATTTGTGTTTATTGTAGCCTTTTACCTCCCTGCGAGGAGTGGACCATTATTCTATTGTATTTGGTGGGTGGTACACAAGCACCGGGTGATCTTCTCCCACGCACCAGCGTGGAGGTACGTGCTAACCTTCTCTTTTCGATTTGCTTGTCTCGTATGTGCTTTTATCTGCCGCCGACTCGAGAGATAGGTTCTAGCCCGTGATTCTTCATCACTGTTGGCTGTGAGTGCGCTATACTGATCCCGAGTTCCGACAGTACTTTGGGTGGTCCTAATTTCTAGATTTGTGGTAGTTTCTCAACTACCAAACGGTCCTACGCTTCCTCATTACGGGAGGGACGGCTTTTCAGCTATTTCTACTTATAGGCGTGGTTATCAAACTGGACTATTGTGCGATTAGACTATAGTTGTCTAACTTTTAAATGCTTATTGCTGAAATTCTATCAACGCCAGTGAGTCTGTTAGCTGTCCCGCATCACTATGTGGGCTCCAAACCTGATGGAAAAAAGGCATCATGCTATAAGCAGATGGCATCTTCTATCCACCATCTGCAACCATGCTATAAGCAGATTCTACTGTGATACCCCTTTCCTATCCCACCTCCACAATCTAGTTGTCTGATGTTGATTGCACGTCTGACCCCGTAAGAGTGCAAAAACTTCTGCTAGGTGTGCATTCTCAGCCTTACGCAAGTTTCTGCAGAAGCTGGGGAACCAAAACCCTTCCATTGCCCCTCCCAACAAATGTCTCTGCAACCACAGCAAATGGAGCACTAGAGATGCTGAAAATATCAGGAAACATATCACTTGGGGAACAGCTACCATCCATCCTGTCAAGGGAGTCCTCTGTTTTTTTGGAAGGTGGTCAAAAGACCACAGTGCATTGATTGAAACTATAAATACAATTTGAAAAAAAAAAGGACTATGATAGGATGTATCCATGTGATAACAAACCCTACCATAGTACTGTTGGCCCAAAATATTTCCATGCATGACAAAAATACTTAACATGCACATGCATGTAGTATGCAATATGAAAAATACACATATATATGCATGCAATCGTGGAGCATATACATACATGCATGAAAGAAGATAGAGGCAAGGGTTATACCTTAATAAAGATATTCTTGGTGTGCCTCCGATATGCTGTCCAAAACA
This sequence comes from Zantedeschia hybrid cultivar, assembly GCA_030544215.1. NCBI lineage: Eukaryota > Viridiplantae > Streptophyta > Magnoliopsida > Alismatales > Araceae > Zantedeschia > Zantedeschia hybrid cultivar. Next base: position 17,266,192 of record JARZZO010000002.1, on the reverse strand, counting down.
GACCGGTACGCCTTTGATATGCTGTCCAAAACAGCCCGTGAGGCCTCCAATATGCTGTCCCAAAACAGCCCAATAAACCTTCTCAATGGGCTTGCTATGCAGCCCGATATGCCCCTGAAAATGGGCTGAGAAGGCTGCACAATGAGGGCTTAAGCTGCAGCCCAATAGGCCCCGATATAAGGCCAAGGACAGCTTAAAAGAAGGCCCAATAGCAGGCCCGAGGCAGCCCAATATGCAGTCCAAATTGCGGCCCAAATGTGCAGTCCAAATAAGTCCAAAGTGAAGTCCGAAGGGGACGCAAGTGTGCAGTCCAAATGCTTCCAAATGACAAGAGAAGGACAGCCCAAAAAACTGCAGCAAGAAGAAAAATGCCAAGTGGTCCTTCTCTCTCTCCCTCTTTTTAAATAATAGGGGAAGAGAGGGAAAAGGGGACCGGCAGGGGTCCCCACTGGGGGTCCACCCCCCCCCCCCCCCACACACACACACACACACCGTTCTCTCTAAAGAGAGGAACCGGTGGGGGGTCCCTCCTCTCCTCTCCACCATTTAAAAATTCTAAATTAAGGAGAGAGGGAGGTATTAATGGCCTTTAAGGTCTTGGGTTAGTGGGTTTAGTAGGGTTTAAAGGCCTACTTCTGCTCCTCATGTTAGTGGAGCCCCTACTAACATAATTTTTAAATGGCTAATCATTGGGAACCCTTTTCCCACATGATTAGAAGAGAGAGTTTAAATGGGGTCCTCCACATTTAATACAAAAGGAAAAAGGAGCAGAAACATTAGAGAAAAGAGAGGGGAAGGGGGACTGGTAGCAACCCCCCCCCTCTAGCTCCTTGGCCGGTGGAGGGTGCTGGCCGGTGGCACCCCACTGGTTTCCAACTGGTGGGGGTACCCACCAGGCCTCCCTCCCTCCTCCTCTCTAATATCTCTCTCTCTCTCTCTCACTTACTGTTTTACGGTGGCACCCCCCACAGGAATAGGCCCCCAGGCCCTATAAAAAACCCATCAAGGGAAAGCCAAAAGGGCATGCCAACTGAGGCTCAAAAAATCCCAAGGGAAAGTGCTGCGGGTTTGAAGACTACGAACTGTGTGCCTTGGACAAGTTTGAGCGTGTAAGAGGAGGCTTCACTTTTTTCTTCCTAAGGTTCTCATAGGAGAAGTTCTGCTGAAATTTTATTGTAAGATCGTCTTTCTTAAGACAAGACTTTGTCGAAATTTCAATAAAATATTAATGCATCTATTGTGCCAAGTACTTGTGTGTATGTGTGTTGCATGTTCATATGATTGAGCTTATACATAAATAATACTTATATGACTAAACTTATACTTAAATAATAAAATATATACTTAAAACTCAAATAACACCTAAGTGCCCTTGGCTTCACCCTTACACATGTGTAAGTCTAAGTCAATACTTAAGGCTTAATAAACCATATACACTACTAAAATAACATACCTAAGTGTAAAATGACTAAAATACCCATCTCCCATAGATAATTAATAAATAATTAATAAATCTATAAAAATCAATAAAAAAGTAGTAAAAAGTAGAAAGAAAATCCAGAAAAAATGTAAAGATCCCCAATATGACTTAAAACACCCCTAGAACTTTAAAAAATGGCTAAAATATCCCTCTCATAATAAAAATCTGTAAAAACTACAGAAAAATCCTAAAAAATGTAAAAACCACCTAACATACCTTAAATGCCCCCCAAACCCTAAAGGTGAGCAAAATTACCAAAATACCCCTAAGATACTAAAAATCATTAACAATTGTAGAAAAATCATAAAAAAAGTTAAAATATGATAAATGACCATAAACCCATTTTGATTTAAAATTACAGAAATACCCCTATGATCCAAATACACCTAAAACAACCATAAAATGCCTCTTAAGATTTTGAAACCTTCCTAAACCATTAAAACTCATCTCACACATCAAAATGACCACAATACCCTTATGCCTTCTAACTTGGCATAATTACAAAAATGGCCTTATGGGCCCAAAACACTTGGAAATCAATCCTAAAACACTAGGAATCAATTTTGAAGCACTCAGAGCTGATCCTAATAATGGGAATTAATCTTAATTCTTGGAATCAATCCAAAGGCCTAGGAATCAGTCCTAATAGCCCGGAATGAATCCGAATACCTTAAAAGACTTGGGAGAGGCCAATGACTTAACCTAAAAGCTGCCTTCATGCGTATGCACATTGTGTGGTAGTATAGATTGTTTGACGGGCATCATTCGGACGGTTAATTAAGGGTTGTCGAGCGGTTGCTCAATATAATTAACACTGACGGTCAGTGGAGAGAGGTCATATACTCGAATCTTCACCTGATTCGAAGTTCCGGACTCCCTGAGGACTAATCCCAAGTTCTCATAGTCCAAGAAACAAAATAAATAAAACCGACCTATATATTTCTCCGAATAAAAGCAAAACCCAAACAGATAAAAATATTCTTAAGAGAGATTACTAGGTGCAGGTCCAAACAAATACCCACCCTAGGACACTTAAACCAACACATTACAAAAAGAAGGACAAGGAAGCATTAAACTTATCCAGAATTGAAGAATCAGAAAGTCTATTTCCAGTCCTCCAAAAATGCCATTAATGAATGAAACACATTTCCTGAAGATGTCGGAAGGGCCCTTGAACTCATCTCTGAAAATCCTATTGTTCTGCTCCCTCCAAATAGTCCAAAGCATTGCAGGGAGAGCAATATTCCACAATTCCTTCAATATTCCACAATTCCTTCTCCCAAGAACATGGATTAAGATCCCCCAGTTTTCGACAAGAGATGAAATGTCAGCATAATAGCCCCCAGGGAGTACAAAAGTTCTGAATTTTTTTTTAACAAAGATAATCAATGATCCCACAGCTGAGAAAAAGAGAGTCCTCTGTCTGTTGGTAAGAGGGACAGACATCCCAGGAAAGATCACATTGCTTCTGATGGTTGCTCGGTATTCTGAAGACAACTTTGATGCCAGACAATTGGGCAGACACCTTCGTGCATACACTGCTAGTGTGTTTGCTGGTCATTTGGCACAAAGCAATGTGGGATATCCTTTTCAGAATTGCTTTTATCAGTGCTGAATCCCATTATACATGCTGGGGACAGCATACTGCACTTGACGCATGAATAATGTGGCTAGGTCTTTCAGTCAGAATTGAACTGTGGATATGTAAATCCTATCTTGTTTCTAAACAAATTCATGAACACTTGCCTATCAGCTTTATGAATTAAAACACTTAGTTAATGGAAGTGCAATTGCAATGTGGTCGGAGAATATCCATGGATCTTATATGCTCCTTGATTATGTAATCAAGCTCAGAGAGTCACTCAGATCTTGTGTTTCAACGGTGGGAAAAAACAAGCAATTTTATAAAATATAAAAACCTTTACATGGAGAAAACAATCCTTCAGTTCGACAATTGAGAAAAATATGTTTCCTATAGCCAATTAGCTTGAGATTGACCTGCATAAACTCTCAAAAGGCTTAGTTTCAAGAACTTGGTGTAGCTATCATGGGGTGGGGGTGGGGATGGAATTTAAATGGGAACAAGGAATGTATCATAGTCATTCTCATCCTAGTTTTCAAGGGAGTTTCCCTGTGTTAATGAAATATCTAGTTGAATCTTCTGTTCATTTTTGTCTTCTTGAATCCATTTGACTAGTGTTCTTGATAATACCTTCCAATTTTCTACCTGTCCCTATCTATTTCTCAAATTAAGTGCTGCGGAATTGCAGCATGTGTTGATAGCGAATGCACCTGTAGTTCACAGTAAGTGGATGAGTAATCTTTTCATTGCGGGTGCTTAAAGCATCTTAAAGTCAAAAGGAATTTGTCAGTAAATTTGATCATGCTCTGCCAATGTGGATGGGAGAGATGGATAACTATTTTATTATCCTTATGGGTCTTGCCGAACATACAAAGTTGCTAAGGAATAGAAGTCTTCAACAGTGTAAGTATGAAATTGTATTGTGAGACTGTATCTAGTATTGCGATGGGCTATTAAAATTCAACCATTCAATTCTAAGTTGTATTATGATCTTGAAGCTAGCACTGCAGTTGTTTGTGAAGCCATGATTTTAGTTCCTTAGAGTAATGCCATGCAATCCATATTCATGATGGTTTGACTTTCATTGTCTAGATGGACTTTGATAAGCCAAAAATTCAAGAAGCTCTGTGTGATACTGTTTGTCTAAGTTAGCAGATGGAATGGAGACAACTGCCATTGACTGTTACTGCTGAATACATTGTCGATACACCATCCCATTTCATCACCATGCCACTTCATAGTTGCCAGACTGGGAAATGAAGCAGAAAATGAAAACGAGGGAAAAAGGCTTTAAAATCTCTCTCTCTCACTCGCACGCGTGTGTGTGCGAAGTTGGACCTTTTTACGGGCTATTGTTTTTGTGACTGTATGGTTATTTGTTATTGGTGTAGGGAGGAACCCTCGAGCAGTGTCACTGTAGAATGTAGTGTTTGTTTCCCATTCTTTTGTATTGTTGTTAAGGGCATGTTCTTGCTGAGATAATGAAGTTAGTTTGGTCTTTTTCTGACCTGTACCTCTTTAGAATCAAATTCAGTCTAGGATCCTGCAATCCCCTACCTTTATTGAAAAAGAAAAATGGAGTTTCTTATGTCTAGGACAAAGATTAGTTTGCTCAAGTTGTGAGAGCATGGTTGGCAGTATTGGCCGATATCGATACATATCGGACACCGATACCGATGGAGGGGGGGTGGGTACCCAGATACCAGTCATTTAAATTAAAAAAAATAAAGAATGTTATCGGCTGGTATCAGGCCGAAATGGGCTGATACCAGGCCGAACCACCCGATATCATATCAGTACCACTATGTACCGGTACTGATATCAGTACTGCCATCCTTGTATGAGAGAATCTTTTCTTTTTATGGTGAGGCACCCTCTTTCTCATTTTATTTCTGTCTGTTGTCTCAGAGTGTGCCATTTTTATTCATTTTATAGGAAAAGTAGTCCTCAGCCTGTCAATCGTTTTTACTCTCTCCATGTAATAATTCTCTTATGGAGCTGTTTTTGGGTCCTTGGACCTCTCTTTGAATTTGTTATTCCTTGGCTCATTTATATCATTCGAGGTGCTACATTGTTGTTCATCTTTATGTACTTATGTAACAATGTTATCCAATAAAATGAATCTATTCCCATTGGTGACTATACTAAAGAACGTTTATAGACCTTGTCATATTATAAATACGGTGACTCTTTAGGGAGAAGAAATAAAAGAATAGAAGCGGGGAGAACATAATGGAGGAGGTCTTAACAGTTAGCACTCTTTTTTTAATCCATTATTTTTTGAGCTTTCCTTCAGCTGCCGATTTGGGCCAACATGAAATATTTTTCCTCTTTTGTTGCAGGTCCCATATTTTCAATTGAGGGAGAACTGTTGGACCTTCAACATTGATAGGAATGGTAAATGGAGTGTAAAATACTGTCTGTGAAATTGTTTGTTTCTTCAATTTTGCTGTGAACAATTGAAAATCTCCCTACCTTCAATCCTGTGCAAGGTACCTGTCAACTTACCTGAATCATCATCTTGGCTTTGCCATAATAGGACTAAAGTCGAGTCCTTCATTCCAATATTGAAATGCTTCTTTATTGCTTAATACCAATGGCTACAAGAAGTCCATCGTGAGGATTGAAGAGCGCGTGTAGTTGTGAGGGAGCAAAAGCGAGTCTTCTCAAATGTATGTTTTAGGAATTATATTTTTTAGGTATAATTTCTTATGGAATCGTCATCAAAGAGAAACTAGTTATTTGAAATCGAGATACTCAACAGTTTGAAATTGTACTGAACAAAATCGAGACCTTCGTTTCTTGTTCTGAGAGGCTTATTTTTATGCTTTATTTATGTATCGTGCCACCAAGACAGAGGTAGAGTTGCGCAATTCGGCAAACTATAACGAGAGATCCCATAGCGCAGGAGGTAGCATTTTTTTTATTCATAACAGGTTATTCTGAGTTTGTTAAAGGGTTGTTTGGTTTAACGTGGAATACCGTAAAATGCTGTAAATATTGCACTTTATGTAGTAATACAATGTTTTATAACTATTTTAAATACATCAAACCAAACATGTTAACAGAGTTCAGTTGGCGTGGCAGTGTATGGCATAGCATGCCCTTGGTACGGCATAGGAGCCCTCTTCGTCGAGGCCCATTTGGCATCCCCCCTTTCTTTCTTGCTGTCTCGCCCGCATATAAATTTTCAGAGTCCAAAATTTTCGGAAGCTCATCTGAAGCGTATGTATGAGAACCCAATTATGTAGTTTCTCTATACAAGTCTACGTGGAGATAAGAAAGCAGATACAAATTTCAGAACCCAGTTATGCAATTTTCTATGTATTGCATACGTGTATGAAACATAACTTTGTCTTCCCAACTATGGACCAGTGCTAGTCTCTAAACCCAATTATGCAATTTTCTGTATTATATATCAATATGTAACATGACATTGTACCATTGCGACAATCGATAAAGTAACCAAAGGTTATAAATTCTCGATAATAATGTGCCTACAAAGTTTTTCAGAAAATCATAACCCTAAAACGTGACCGGTTAAATACCGCATCTTCTCTGCACTTGGTGGCGCTGCATCTTCGCATCGTTGAGTTTATATATTCAGCATATTTGTAGGATCGACTCATTTGTATGGATAAGTGTATGCATATTTATGTTCAAGTAGAAATTGTTTTCAATTTACTTTTATAGAAAATTTATGCATGCCAAGGTTATAATTGCTTAAAAACTATAACGTGAAAAGCCTGTGGAGTTACGTATCTGATCACTTTTATGTTTTCATTTCCCACAATTTTGAGGGCGTTGTTATGATACCCAACTGATTTAAAACCTACTAAATCAGCTTCCTGTTTTTCTTTTAACATATAGGACATGCTTTCTGTTTTTTTTTTTTTTTTTTTTTTGTGTGTGTGTGTGTGTGTGGAAAGAGCAGGCCAGTTGGCCAACTATATACGGTGGCTGTCAAGGGGGCAAGATTTGAATCTTATGAGACTCGATGTTCCCCAAATTGGAGATAAATTTGCAGCAATACTTCCGCCTATATGGGCAAGTTTTAATCTTAATGGGTGACTATTTTGAGTCCAAGATCATCATTAGAGAAGAAATCTCAGACTATTTTACGCATCTGACCATGCTCAAACCAAGCGGGAGGTCATTCCATTATTTCCATACCATCCGGCCAGTGATGCATGCCCATTTTGTTGCAGGATACCATTTAAATATGTAATCATATCTATCTCTGTACCTCTCATCTCATGGTTGCCCTCTCGTACTGAAAATATAATCCTCATCATCTCAGAATTCTTCTATTGTTCTAAAGGTGAGTGATGACTCTCTAGAACTGGCAATACCATGATAGGACAAGGAAAGTGATCAAACATCACTAGGACAACACTTTGCACTGCAAGCAATCGGAGGGCGTCGAGGCACGAGCCCCTTCAAAAAAGTGAGCTCTCTTGCTTTTAGGTACTTTTTCCTGTGAGCTCAAGCACGCCCAAGAGAGGGGGTTGCTCTCTTGCTTTCCCACACGGGGAAAGGGCGCATTGCCCTTTCAGGTAGGACCACTCAACCACCAACTCACCCCATTCACACCCCTTCTCTCCTTTCCCAACTGAAATATCAGCACCCTCTTCTTTATCCTTTGATTGGTGCTTGACATACAAGACCAGACCATGTTCCCTCTCCAAGTTGTCTTATGCATAGAGTTGATGACTTATTGTTTTTTGAAATGGTAAAAACTTTGGTTCTAGAACTAATGGGAGTGAAGTCTTTAGTTTGATGAAAAATAAGATGTTACTAACTTTATATACTTCGGCATTTATGGTATTCTAGTGTATTTCTCATATTGTGTACACCTTGGTAATAAATTGTTTATCTTAATTTTAAATGGATTAAAAAGAGAACAAAGGCTAACTTGCAGAACTCGTGTAACCTCCTTCACATGATCGAAATGACTAACCCATCCTTAACCATGGAATACAAGAACCTTAGCTTAGCTCATACGATCCTTGTGGTGCCATTTTTGTCAGTTTGCACCCCAATTACGTCTCAATAACTTCTGTAGCGAAACATTTGTCCGACTCTGATAGCAACGGAAGCAGAGGAAAAAAAATAACTGACAAGACAACAAATACGGGCTCACACAGTAGATTCCTTTCTGAAATGATATCTTGATTTTTTATATTTTCAGTGTTTTCTATCCGGCAAACAAAGCCCCCAAAAGATTTTAACATTTGATATCCATCCAAGCAAAAATCCTCGGATCTCTCTGTCACTGACCTTATAGAAAGTAGCATGCTGCTACAAACTTGGCAATAACAATATTTTCTTCTTAAAATGAGAGTGTTTTTTTGGCACAAACGGCTCTTATGCACCTTCACGGATGACCATTTCAATTTGAGAGAATCTACTGCAGAGAAAATATTCTTTCTGCAAAGCCCGGCTTCTGCGCAGAAGCATTCGGCACGCGACTCTCACAAATCCGTGAGTTATTTCTGGCTCCACTTTGATAGCAGAATAAGAGAAGAATAAAGCTCTTCATTTTGCAAATAAGACTAATTCCGCTTTGATACGCAAAATTAATTATACTCGTCAGAATTACATATAAATTAACAATCTGATATAGATAATTCCGGATAATCCATTATACTATCAAACAATCTCGCACTCAAAACCTTCCAAAAACAGACTAGTCCAAGATAACACTGAACCACAGCCTGGTTGGTGTATGACCCCATAAGTTGTTTGAGTTAAGATTACCTGATCAGGATGCACAATGGCACCTCCTCCTTGCAGTGTGAGATCCGTGTTGGAAGAAAGGACAAGTGCTTTTGCCTGCCTTTCGTGGTAGAGGAGAAGAAGATGAGGACGCACCGCACGGGTCCAAAGGGTAGTAGTAATAGTAGTAGTAGTACCCTCCTCCAACTGCCATGTTTGGTCGGCAGGGAAGTTTAAAACATAGTGCAAACGGGCATCCCACCTTTGTCGGCTTCGAAACGAACCAGCACGCCACTGCAGTGCAGGTTGGTGCCTGCACCCATCGGTCTTTGGTTAGACTTTTAATACTTAACTACTTTAGTTTGCATCTAATATGAGACTAAATAATAGAGATATTATGTTAAGTCTTAATATAATAGACATTGCATTGCATATATATTATATGATACTTTATGAAGAGTGACATGCGTTATATCCGACTTCTAAGGAGCACCGCTTTGCATGTGCAACTTAATATTAACATACATCATATGTGACTTATGTTCCTTTCTTGTTCCAAAAGTTTGATGATGGTAGGGAGGGAGGTTCTATATATCCTCTGTGATGAGGTGTCAAGGAAGTTCCTGCTTTCCAAATGGATGGGTAGTGGTAGTGCCTCTTATCTAATCTAGATGGACTCTCTCTCTCTCTCTCTCTCCCTCCCTCTCTCATATATACATGGCTTGTGGAGGCCCTTTTGCACATCAGAATGGGATCATATATACTTGGAAAATAAGAAGGAATTATGACATTTGTGTGATGCAACGTGAATGAGTACCCAATTTGACACCTTCATCAGTTATCTGGTTACATGTGTTTGTTTGGTGTTTCAAGCGTTTGATGATGGTGAGGGAGGACCCAGCAGCCTCTGCGATGAGGTGTCGAGAGGGTCCTGCCATCCACATGGGTAGTGTAGTGCCTCTTATCCAGAATCCATCCGGCACGTGATGAGGTCGACGTTACCAGGTAGAGCCAGGAATTAGTCAGGTGGGAAAGGAAACAAGTCCTCGCTGTGCCAACCCCATACCCTTCCTATTATGCGTTTGTGTGGAGAGCGGGCCCCACCAAAAAAGCAAGACAAGACGGGGATAAAAAAACTCAAGAGAGCGTGCGCCTGGAGCCGTGGCGCTTCCCTTTTTTCTTCTAGTAGATTCTCGAATATTATAAACTATTGGGTGATTAAAAATCTTCAGACAACCAAAAAATGTTTGTTAGTTATTTTAATATTTTAACTTTGTCATCATTAATATTATAATCAACTTCTTCTGTAGAAATTAATTCATGCATGTGTTAGATTTTACACTGCTACCAATGGCATAATCTTTAAACCTAAATTCTTATAGACAACATTATTGACCTCTATTTAACAACAAAACTGCATCTGCTAGCTCTTGAGTTCCTAGCACGGATTTTTTTTGGCAACCTGAACATTGGGAGGTCGAACGCAATCTTTCGACTTTTGGTCATGTATACTCGTAGAAAACAATAACCAAATCGCCAATAAGTTGGAGTGGAATAGTACTAGTGTAAGGTGGACCAAAAATACTCATAAATACATACTTCAAACTTTGTGTGGGAAAATAGAAAAGGGTGGCATGCATGGTAATGGAATGGCTTGAACCGTGGGGCACTCCTCACAGCCAACTCGTTAACCATGGTATGGTATACATGCATGGCTTCAACTTTTCTTTCAGATCCCGGAGTGGAGAAGGACGCTCTGCTGATCCAAAACGCATGCACTAAAAGGGAACTGGCTCGATGGTCCCCGGCCTGCAGGCGCGGCGATGGCGATTCCGGCCGCAGTTTGGAGGAGCATCCCCTCGTGCTGTGTCTCACATCCGTCCTCTCCCTGTCTCTGCTTTCGACGGCGACTTCCCCGGCGGTGGGGTTGCATTGGAAGCCTCTTTTTAAAATGGATCTAACTATTCCTTGGTGAGCAGGTGCGGCCTTCATCTTGTGTGATTTCCTGTTCATGTGTGTCTCGGAGTAGCTTGGATCTGTCCACAATTCAAGGGTACACATCCTTATGGAGTAATACCTGTTGCACTATATATAGTTGTGCACCTCATGGGATGCAATCTTAATTTTTATTTTTAAATTTTTTTAAAGTTAAGCCCATCATGCTTGATATGTCTGCACAATTTCATTTTCGATGGATAATTCAAAAAATTCTGATTGCACTGACATGTCGGATGTGATGGGTCGGAACTTAAAAAATCTTAAAAAAATAAATAAAAAAAATTAGGGACCCCACTTGCTGCAGCAAGAATGACTCCATCTTTTCCTGTTGAGTAACACTTGTTGCACTTCGGTCTGATTAATTTGATGAGGCGGTAAAAAAAAAAAGAAAAAATTTATTCCTCTATGGATGTGATCCAACACAGCCTATAGTAGCAAGTACTATTCTATCATATAGATTGGTAAAGAGTAATATTTGTTGCATCACATGAGATGTATTCTATTATTTATTTATTTTTATTTTTTTAAAAAATTAAGGTCGTGACTAGCATGCTGTACATGCACATACAATTTGATTTCCAAGAAGACGACCAAAAAAATCTGAAAATTAAAAATCGAACTCCTTTTTTTTTATTGAGTTCGGCCATTAAAGATTATTTTTTACTATTAATTATGACTCAATTTTTGATTTTTTTAAATTTTTATACATCGTTCGATCAGAGATTGGATTGTACAAGCATGTCAAACATGATGGACCTAACCTTAAAAAATTTTTAAAAAATAAAAATTAGACTGCACCTTACGCGGTGCAACAAATATTACTTATTGGCAAATAGTTCAGAGATGGTGACTTGGGTGGTAGCCTAGTGGCACATCCTCTTGCTTGGAAGAGGGGGAGGGGCACATGGGTTCGAGCCGGAGGTGGCTCTTGTATTTGGCACCTAGCGGTTGATTTTTCAGAAAAATATGGGGTGATGTTAGACCTTTGGAGGAGCTCTTGTGTTGGCGCCTTGATGTTTCCAAACATGGGGTGGTATCTGGCAGGGTATGAACTCTCCTGGGATAGGATTAGGGCTAGTCCTCTTGCTACTAGACTATTGTATCTGAAAAAAAGTAATACTTGCTGCACTGCTGTAGATGCAAAAATATTGACTTAGATTGAGCCCCCAACCCCCTCCTATCATATGGACAGTCACATAGGCGTTGTCTCCTCCCATTAAATGTATTTGATGTCATTTGTACGTCAGCGCATATGGAGAGTAATATTAAAAAAATAAAAATAAATTATCAGGCTGCTCTTTAAGAGTATGGACTGTGCTCTCATGAGCATGATCAGGCTCCCAAGAGCGTGATTTTGCTATGAAGAGTCCAATCATACGTGCTCTCGAAAATATAATCTATATTCTCAAAAAACAATATGAGGGATATATTTTTTTTTATCTTGTTTGAATCTTACTCTGCCTGTGCTCTGCCTGTGCGCTGACGTCTGGATGATGTCGGATAGAAAATATCCATGTGAACTATCCAAATGGTAAAAGGGGATTGGGGGATCAGGGTTTTTGAGCCCACAGTGCAGAACGACTTACTAAAAAGACTTGAGAGAAGAATTGGATTTGTGACATGACAACAAAGTGGCAATGAAAGTGGACAACATGAGAAAAGAGGCTAGAGAGCTCGATGATTTGGAACCATCGGTGATTTGGAGGGATGATCTACCCGAACAAAGAGGTCACCGGTGAATCCTTAATATATTAGTCTATTTTGAATTATTTTTTTTTAAAAAAGAAGAATCCCCGTGAGCATGTAAAAGGTTTTCCTACCTCACCACAATCCCAACAACTCCTAAAAGAGGACGGTCAAATTAACTTATCTGTTGGATGCTTCTAAAAAACTGAGAGCACCAGGTTTGTCTTATTTTGACCCCACAACAAATCCCAATTGTTCCATTGATACGGCTTGTTTGAGCGACCGACCAGAACATTAAAATTCGTACGCATTTGATTTTGTCTCTTACAATATGGGAAAAGCTTTTATTCCAATCTTGAAAAGTTTCGTCTCAACGAACCGATGCCAAAATCACCTGGTTGCGTTTGCTGGAGGGTGCTGCTGGGCACACGTAAGTGGTCAAAGGTTCCTCCAGATTTCTATTGGAGGGCCAAACAAAAAAGGAATAATTAAAAGGTAACTATTCTATCTATCCTTTTTGGAGATTCCCACCATGTCCTGATAATAATAATTATTTCATTATTTATTTTTAACTTATTACAAAAGGTCCTTTTGTACATTTTTTTTTCAATAAGAAAGGAATAATGAATTTTCTATCATCTTAGATGAGACTTCCATTGATGTATACCGCCAAAAGCTCTTTGTTTGAACTCGCGCATTGAGAGAGTTTGTGCTGAAAGGGCAGGACCTGCTCACAGTCTTGGATGCGATTCCTCCATAATTGTACGGGATCTCTTCTAGAGATTTAAATTGGACAGATTGGACTGGATTACTTAATAATTTAAGTCTAATTTAAATTTAAAATAGTTCAGTTCAATTTTAGTTCAACTCAAATTTAATTCAAGTGCAGTTTAAATTTAGCCCCAATTCAATATTGAGTGGATTGAGTTAGGCCGACCTTATTTATAAATAATTTGTTAGAAGTGATTTACTTCTTGTCTAAATTATTGTAAAAGTCAATAAGTTAAATTGGGTCAACCCGTTTTTAGCCCAACCCAACCCAGATATAACTAATGTCAATCTAATTTAACTCAACCTAATTTATATAATTTAGGCTAACCTAATTTTTTTTAATAAGGACTGAGTTAGGCGTCCGATTGGCATCCTTAATCCCCATCCCTTAACGAGTTACACCGTACGTGGGGTGGAGGCTCCGTGACAAAAACTGCATGTATGTGTATGTTACACGAGAAAACTAGAGAATTTCCATATTAATAGATGTGATATTCTGGATCTCATTTTTTAATATTCCATCATAAAATAATGGATTTGTTAATCACATAGTAAGAAAAAAAAAGAATAAAACTACTGTAGAACTATCAGATTTATGGTTGACTTTTATGAGTAGAAAGATAAATTAAAGAGACTAAAGAATGAGTTCCAGCTATCCTCAAGAGAACTGTCTTCTCTCCCTTAGACAAAGGGGAGGGGGGATTCAGTGGTTCTCTGTGCTTATTGCCCAGTGAGATTTTTCTGCATCTACATGCGTTTGGAATAATGAGAGTACTATAAAAATGCCAATAAGCCAGTAACCATACGATTTGCGGTCTTGGCATTCTTTAATCTTAATTGGTTAAGACATACGTTAATGTGCACATATGTCGACGTGCACTTTTTTTTTAATCTAAATGTCTGTTAAACATGCTACAAAATATGTATTTTATATCTCACGAAATACGATATTCTACTGTGTTTTATATCAACTAAACAGCATCTTAGATGCACTTCCGCATTATAGTCAAATCGAACTCCCACAAGGATCCAAATTGTCAGCCTTTACGTGGAAAGAAGGGTTCCTCTATATTAAAATGTCATTAAAGCATTTGAAAATAAAAATAAATAGGAGTCAAAATATTCTTTACATTGTCATATATATCCTCATAATGATCATACTGGCCATATAGTATTCTACCGTACGTGTTTATATTCTTTACATTGTCATATATATCCTCGTAATGATCATATATGATGAGGCAGAATCCGATTCGGTCCATTGAAGCAAGTCCAAACCCCGCTCAGCCCAGCAGCAGCAGTGTAAGGCCCTCAGGGAGCCTTCGGCCCATCAGCGGCCCAACAGTCTTCGGCCCGTAAGCGGTACCGTTATTCCCGGCCCAACAGGCTTCAGCCTGCCAGCGGCTCACCAGCCTACGGCCCGGGAACAACGCGGCAGCCCAGGGCCCAACAGGCTTCGTCCCATCAGCGGCTCAACCTCCTTCGGCCTGATAGCCGAGTCCGGCCCACTCCGGTGGCGGATCAGGCACTATGGCGGTTTACCAGTAAGTCTGCGTTTAGTCCTATATCGGCTACCATCGTTAACTATCCTCTATCCTCTGCTATAAATACACCGCTATTTATTGCCAAAGGTATGCTCTCTGAAGCCTTCGAGACCCTTAAGGACTATAGTCCAAAAAGCATTAAAGCTACTCTTTGCCTTCTGAATCGAATCTTCTTCAGGAGCTAACTTGACCGTCGGAGGGGGTTCCTTAGGACTGAAGCCCGGGACTCCTGCTGACCGATTTTTCTTCTTCTTTCCCTCCTACAGGAGCTCGGTTCGAATCATCGCCGACCTTCCCGAGTCGGTCTCGACCGCCGACCTCGGACTCCTCTCCCTGGTCTCGACGCCGTGCGCCGGCTGCCCCCGCGACAGAGGAGACTCGGCCTCGCGCCGCCCCTTCGTCCGCCGAGGGAGCCTCGGCCCCGACTTCCCGGAGCAAGCCAACCACCGACCGAGCTCTCCTCGACCTTCGGACCTACGGCTTCGCCTCTGCATCCTTCGCCTTCCGGATCCTCGTCGGGCCTCTGAACACCGATCTGACCCAGCTCCGGATCCTACTCTTCGGATTCCGGCTTCGGAATCCGATCGTAACAACTTCGGCTACATCAATATATATATTTTGGATGAGTAGTCTAGTGGAACCATGAGAGGGAAAACACCTTAGAGAACTTGGATTCGAAACTCGTCGTGACAGATGGAAGATGCACGGGATGGGGATAATGATCATATTGGCCTTATTCGGATGCAACTTAAGAAATCGGTTAGCATTGACATGCCTACTTGAGAAGTCCTTTTCATGCGGAAAAAAAAAAAGGATCAAATAGCATACTGTTTTCAAAGGGAAAGAAAACAAGAGACGATAGTCCCATTGAATTCAGATCCAATGATCCCCTGCTATACCTGGTACGGCAACATTCCCTTGGCTTTGGCATTACAAAATATCTTTTCAATAGTAACGAGATAAGTAAACTAAAGACAGTGACGTGGGGTAAGAAATGTAAGCAATTTGGACGTGACAAGGAGCTTGTGGCTGACATGAGATTTTTTTTTCCTCTCCCTAGGGGAGGTCGTGTATAAAATTTATCGCTAACAGTTATGTAAGAGAAGAGATTTATATCTTATGTATTCATAAAATTCTATTCCAAGTATTTTCTATAAGTAACCAGAGCTATTCTTAGTCCCATACGAGTGGAGATGCAAATCGGTCTAAGAAAATAGTCTCCAGAATCTCAACTTGATGGAGATCTAGTGGTCTACACAATTTGACCGTAATTAAGGTTCCAACTAAAGATGCAAATGGTAATCGATAACTCGATTATTTGATCGATCATTAGTTTATAGGTCAGTTAATGAATAGTCTTTTTAAATTGATATATATAGCAAATATAATTTATTTTTAAAATGAAATCTAAATACATGTGGTATACTAGAGAGAAAGTTACGTATATGCATGGTAGGAGAGAGAGAGAGAGAGAAGTGAAACGGTTATGAAAGAAGTAGAGATCATCATGTATCTCTTCAAAAAAAATAAGGAGTGAATTATTTTTATTTTAGAAGAGTTTTATAAAGATTCCATCTCTTTGGATCATCTCCCTTAAAAATAGGAGAGATGAATCCAAACAAGGTGTCAGTAGCTTAGATTGAAGTTAAAAGGAAGGAGCCACCAAGGAGCTAATTGTATATAATTTAATTTTTCCATTCCAAGTACAATACCAACATGATTATCAAAATAATAGAATTAAGATCCACTTAGTATATTTATTGATCTGTTTCTCCTTATATCGTGCTTCACTCCAAGAATGAGTAAAGCACGATATAGGGAAAACAGTTGCACCCACTTTGATAACCAGCTTGTATGTCCCAAATTACTTTTGTTAAAATTTGTTTATACTGAAATAAGAAATTCTTTTATTTTGATAACCATGTCGGTGTTTTGTTTGGAATGGAAAAAATATATATTTTTTAGTATAAATAATTTCTATTTTTATTAGAATAAGTAATTTATATTTTTTTAGTTGAATGATTTGTTTTAGAATTAAATACTTTTCATCCTAAGTAACGCACATAGCTCATGCACTGTGCGTGTGGGTTTCTGTTGCATGTATTGGGTGAATAAGACGCCGGTGGATTAGCCACTAAGGATGATGAAACTAGACAGGATTTGGGATCGGTCAAATCTGATTTGATCTTAAGATTAAAATTTAGCTTTAGTCCAATACATAGCTGACTTGAAGTCGACCAACTTTTAACTCAACTTTAGTTGATCTAGGTAAAATGTTTTCTAACTTAAACATGGATTGAATTTCTTCTATTAAAATGGCTAAACATTAACCAATCCAATTCGAATCAGCCAATCCGGATCCAGACCAATCCTGCAAAACCACGTCAGCCTCATTTGGCCGCCACTTATAAACTACCACCAGCCTTGGTCTATCCTGACCATCTGAACCCCGAAGATGGTCTGACTCATTTAGAGGCATGCCCTCTTTGAAAGTGAAATGTGAATATATATCTTGGATCGGTATCGTATGTATCTCAACCTAACTCCCATCTTTTTATATAAAATCAAATTAAATTAGAGTCTGTCACGAGTACTGATGGGTGAGGGAACGATGTGATTAATTTTGTCTCCTCGGAGGCCCTCATCCCTACAGCTTCAGACATAAGCAAGAGAGTACCCCTACCCAATCATCAGAGACCCCAGAGGCCTGTGGAAATATTAGCAAATCGATTCTGTAGAAATTGGTCTGCCCGGGCTGCACGGATTGGGTTAGCGGATTCTGTGGGTTTTTTCTCCTTCGTGATCTCTACTGTACTGATCTAAACTAAAGTATTATATTCCACACGCAGCCTTATTTTTGGAGCGACGGGTAGCCAGCCCAACCTACACGCCAAGAGAGAGGAATTAATCGACTCATCATATACGTACGTAGCGCTTGTATACGTACGAGGGATGTAGGGATACATCATGTCACGAGATGGGGGTCTCTCTTTCTCTTTCTCTGTGTCTATGAGAGAGAGAGAGAGAGAGAGAGAGAGAGGTATTTGGGCACGCGTAGAGTGGAACCCGACGAAAATATCTGGCGGCCGGATGGGGATGTTGGTGGGGGACGGGGGAAGCTTGAGCTTATCCGATGGACGGTGATGGCGCGGACGGTACGGGGAGTAGATTTCTTCGGAGAGGAGGAATCGAAAGAAAGAATTCCCAGGAGGGGCAGCCGCCTTCGTCACCTCACCCGGTTGGCAGGGGACTCGATGGTGATGCGGAGAAACCTTGGTGATTTGTTTTTAGCGTTCTTACGAAATGATGGGTAAAGACTAGAGAATAGGGAGAAGACACCATCCAAAATGGGTGAAGCACGTGTACTTTCTTGGCACTTATTAAGCAGGGTGAAGGGAAGGGGCGGGTCCATGGGCCGGCACTCTTTATGTCACCTAACCTAACTTATATCAGCTGAGAAATGCTGATTGGTGCTGTGATGGCACCTTCCAAGAGGTAGGTGCATGTCAATGCTCTCACTCCAGTGCCCAACTTCATATGGGACTAACCCGGCATGAGACCCAACCAGCCTATTTCCCATGTAGAGAAAAACTTGATGAGGTGTGCAATACGATAGTGTACACACAATGGAGTTGCCTGCAGCAAGTCTATAACTTAGCCTTTGCTTGAGAATTAAGATAATAAGTAGACTCTAATCATTTGTGAGAAATAACCAAATTTAGGCACGGATATGCACCATCCTCCGGCATGAAAGGACTCGGCCACACGAGAGCAGAGAATGCCTGCACCGGAAACGGGCCTCCAAATGATACTTTGTTGACTTGCGACGTTGCTTTATAAAAGTGACTTTGGTCATCGTAAAATTAGCCCTCCAGCTCAACTTGATTAAAAAAAAGGGTCTGTGGGCAAAATTTTCCGTCCGTGAGTGGTGCTGCCACCGAGCTGCGGCAGCTTCTCCTCCACGCCCCCGCGCCGGTGTCCTTTGTTCCCTCCGTGAGGAGATGGTGTTCTCACGCAACTCCAACGATACAAATCCGAAACCCGCCAAGGAGAAAACGGAAAGTAGATTCCCATTGTGGTGTGCTCACTGCAGAGGTCCCCACACCGCCTTCGAAACCGCTATCGCGCTCCAAACCGAGTCCGCCGCGCGGCGCCAATCAAACCCGCCTGCGCTTCGAGCACTTGGGTCAATAAGTAATTACTCAAAGGGGAGGGGGTATTATGGAACTCGGCATTTTGAGGTGGACCCTTTTCCTCCCAACAGTCCAACCTATATACGATGTTATTATAAAGCACCAAAAGCTCCAAAACCCCTCATAGTCTTCAGAGTTCAGACCTCTCTTGCGTTTCTTCCCCTTCTTCCTCTGTTGTTATCTGAACTGAGTAGAGCTCCCAGCGAGGAAGGTCCTTTCGGCTGATGATAGAATGCACTCCTCCAGGAGACTGCTGCAACAGATTCCCGACCACCTGCCCTCGGCGGCGCCCCCGCCGGAGGCCCTCACCGTCGACTCCGACATCGTCGTCATCCTCGCCGCCCTCCTCTGCGCCCTGATCTGCGTAGTCGGGCTGGCCCTTGTGGCCCGCTGCGCCTGGCTCCGCCGCTCCTCTGCGGCGCCGCCGGCGCCCCCTAACAAGGGCCTGAAGAAGAAGGTCCTCCGCTCTCTCCCCAGGCTCTCCTTCCAGCCCGCCGCCGCCGACCACGCCCGCTTCGCCGACTGCCCCATCTGCCTCACTGACTTCGCCGAGGGCGACGAGATCCGCGTCCTCCCACAGTGCGGCCACGGCTTCCACGTCGCCTGCGTCGACATGTGGCTCGCGTCCCACTCCTCGTGCCCGTCCTGCCGCCAGATCCTGGTGTCCGGGGCGCCGGCGGCCCCGGCTCGGTGCGACAAGTGCGGCGTCTGCTCCAGGGCCCCGGCGCCCCCCACGCCGGTGGTCGCGGCCCCGGCGGAGGCGTCGCGGGCGGCTGCTGCGCCGCCGGAGGACCCCGAGAGCGGGGCCAAGGCCAGGGACGGCGGCGATGCCCACAACTTCCTACCCTAGTAGTGGGAACACTACACAAGTAAACGGGAAGCCCTGCTCTTCTCATCCTCTGATTCCTCTTCCTCTTCCTTCTCCGCCTGTATATTTCTAGCTATTATTCTTTCTCCAAAAATGTGATCCTTAGCCTTTAGGTTGTGTATATTTTCCCCTCTTCGTTTCTAACTTTTCGCGAATTGCTAAGATTGGAGTGGAGCCCCAGAGTGAAACCATTGGAGCATATGAGCCGTAAGTACCCTTGGCTAGGAAGAAAATTGCAAAAAAAGAAGAAAAAAGAATAAAAAAACTGAAATTGACTAATTGGGTCCCTGTGCCGGGTTTACCATACTGTAGTACTATACTATATAGTCTATAAAAGTACCCCCGCTGCTTTCACAGCTACGTGGTGGATGCGCCTATCGAATGGTTAAGATGCTTCCATCCTATAACCAAACCTCTTCTAAATGATCAAAATCTTCCTTTAATTTATATAAGTAGCATGTAAGTTAATTCAGTCACGTCGGCATTTCTCATATGGTCGTATGCCCATCTGCATTGTACGAGCAGTTTGGAGTTTTTGGACCCCAAAAGTGAATAGTCACCAAAAAAAAAAACTAGTTTTTTTTCTTCTTTTGGCTTGAGATTATGAGTGGTGTCATTTGTTGATGATCTAATAGAGGTCATGAAAGATTAAAGTTACCTTTATCACAGTCGTCATTGATGAGCGCGGCCAAAGTGAGGGACGTGGTCCGTGGGAAGGTGGATGGCGTCGGAATGGAGCTCCAGCTGGCATTTACATAGATGTTAGAGGGGAGGATTGTTCTGGAAAGAGTGGAGTGGGGGTGGGTTGAAGATAAGGTTGGGCATGTACATTTGGGTTAAGAGTTGACAGGTACTTAGGTGGAAAGAGCTTGACGTCTTGCACTGTGAACTAAGGTTTAAGTCGATATCATGCACTGTGAAACTAGGGTTTACGTCGATGTCATGGCCCCGTGTGCTTCGTTATATTCTGTTAGGGATACAGAAGGTGAAGGATAATTCAAAATGTTCATTTTATTTCAAGATATCCTTCTTTAGTTTGCCGGAGATATGAAGATACAACTGGATGGTAATTTTTTTTTAATCTCTTTTTATCTAGGAGAAAGGTAAGAGAGTAAAATTTGTAATTCTTTTTGTGTTAAAAGATTATATATGTATTGTGTGCCATCTAATTTTAAATCGGATGGACACTTCGCGGGGCATTATGTTATAGACTCTTATGCATAAGAATTTAACTTTAATCACTTATGCATAAGAGTCTTTGACATAGCATCCAACATAGCGCGTCCGTCTGACAGTTGCGAGTGCGTGCAGTTTTACTGCGTGCATTGTAGTGAAACACGTCTTATATATATATATATATATATATATGATCTTAATCTAATATGATTAACTTTAATGAGAACTCATGTATAACTTTAATAAACCTAAACGGTGATGTAGATAGGTAATTAAAATTTACAGTATTGTTACGAGTTCTATCCGCTTTAATTTCTCTATGGCAAGGTCTCTACGTGTCATAAAGCTGAAAACTCAACTAGAGTTGTCAGCTATTAGGATTTACGTCATTGCCGCAAGTTCTATCCGAAGCTCTTTTCTGTGTGTTTTTGGTATATCTTTCACGAATTTATAATTTACTTCGTTTATACATATGGCTTTAGTTTGTTATTGCATATTCACTTACTTGAAGAACAGAACTAATCTTATGAAAAAAAATAATTGCATGTTGACAATTGTAAGTTCATGCGTACGATAGAATGTCTATAGTGATAGTTACTTAAATTTTGCGATGCAGAAACTTGTTATGACTGTGACCTTAAAGTATTCTGTTTCGATAACTTTAACAATAAGGATAAAGATGCAACTATATAAAGATAAGAAACGTTTAAGGGATAAATCTTTTAAAGACAAAGATAAAAGGAGAGAATTACTACCCTTCCTATTAACTTTCTCCATCTCTATCTGCACCCAGGGCTTCACCTTTCGGCCGTAATTATCTTGATGTGGATAATAATAACAATGGGGATAACACTACCACTTAACCCATGTCGGCATAGTGATTAAAGCCAGCACTTTTGTCCTTACTACTCTGGAGGAGACATTTTTCAACTAAGATTGCAATTTCTAACCAAGACCTTGCGGCATTTTTCTAGTGTTTTTAGTCGGGTAAAGCAAATTTGAGTGGCGTATTTAGGTGAAGATGTGAGGAGGTTTAGGTCTGAACTCTGAAGATGTCTGCTCTGCCCTAGCAATAACCTACTACCAAAGCATGCCAATTACAAAAAACCCTGGCCATCCAACTTTTCCTCCCCATCGCTTAATGTGGACGTCGAAGAAGCCGCCGGAGGCCATTAAATTAGCACCCCTCTTAGGTTTAGAAATCTTTCGGGACTTCACATTTTCTTTAGTTAATGAAACGGAACATCTAGAGGACGACCGAATCTTTTACTCAACTCTGGGGCCTAAGGGTCTGAGTGCCTCCACCATTACCTCCTCTTTGGAGCTAATGGCGTATCACTGCGTATACTAATCGAGGACAGGATATTCCCATTTCCCACGGCCGCTCTTTTCAGTTCTCTCCCTCAAGTATAATTCTTGTGGTCTCTTCCTTTTTCCAGCAGTGGTTAGATTGATTAATTTTTGGTAAGAGACAAAACTTATTCTTCAAAAGTGGAGGTTCTGCACTTTTGTCTCTGGCAAATCACGGGGAGCTCTCACACTCGTACTCCGACTATGCTGGTGGCCTTTGAGTGGCTGATCTCGAGCTCGCGAAGTGGTCAATTTGGCTTCGCTTTCTTGCTTCACACTAGTTACTGTTGGTGCCGATACTGCGCTTTCTTGTGCCGTCCACCTCCCTTCCTCCAGTCCACTCGAAGCTTAGCAATGTCAACGCCGTAGTGACTGATGATGCATGAAAATTTATGTGCCTTTCTTAAGATATTGTCCCCAAAGCAGAGGTGAGATTTTGTCATTTTTCTTAAAAATGGACCCTCGTTAGGAAGAGAGGTTGAACTCTGCTTATGAGCACACGCCTATTTTTACAACATCTAATGTAGGATTAAAGCGGTTTGCCATTTTTATGCCTCTACACAGTCCCTGTGAAAGTAGGCATGTGCGGACCTCTTTGAGCCGCTGGACGGATCAGGCCGGTTAAGGGTGTTCGGACAAGTTACTGACTTTTTGTTCATTTTTCACAGACGGCGCCAAGTGATGTAGCCGAAGCTATCACTGTCGGATTCCGAGATTAGAATCCGAGATAGTAATCAGAAGACCGAAAAGCCGAAAGGGATCCGGACCGAGACGTAGGCAGAGTACTGGACCGAAGCTCCGAGGCCGAGAGAGATGCAGACGGAGACTTGCCGAGAGCGAAGCCGAGACTCCGTTTGCCGAGGGGGATGATCCGGACGAAAAGGTTGGCGAAGAACGAAGCCGAGACTCCTATGAAAAGAAGAAACCTGTCAGCGAAGGTCCTGGGTTTCAGTCCAGGAGAACCCCCTCCGATGGTTAAGTCAGCTCCAGCAAGAGATTGACTAGGAGGAAGGAAGAATAAGCTAGAGTACTTATCCTATTTAAGGTGTGTCCTTTTCGCAGTGAATAGTCTTCCTTTTATAGCGGGGGGTGAGGGCTCTCTTCTTATGGCAGTCGATTTAGGACTATGTTTGTAGGTTGTTAGTAAACTGTCATAGTGCCTAGTAATCAGCCGAAATGGGCCGGACCCATTTCGGCTTGTTGTGTGCTTGAATTGGACCGATTACTGCTGTCGAGCTGAATACTGCCACTGGACTTAAATGCCGCTGTTGGGCTAAGTGTCGCTGTTGGACCGAATATTGCCGCTGGGCCTGATATTACCGTTGGGCTAAATTTATTTAATTGGGCTGGCCCCCAATTACTGGGCATGATCGGGTTATTCCCCATCAGTGACCATGTATGTTTCATGTTGTGCGGATGCGACTATTTTATCTCTTTTGAACGAGTACGTCTCCTGGTGTTCATTGCTCAGTGGGCATGCATGTGAGTGTGATCTTACCCAGGGCGGCTCTGGACGGGCGTTGACTGTTGAAAGTAGGATGCAACATGTGGAGCAGCGGGTGTAGCAGCCAGTAACAGAGCCCACCCCCACTACGTTGTAAGGTGGACATGGACCGGTGGACCTGGCACAGCACGTTGGAAGGCCCAAAACGGAGAAGACGACTCCACGTACTCCATGATGATGAGGAGATGATGCCTCCACTATGGTGCTCCGGTCCAGACTCCAGAAGGGTTCAGAGACCCAGATTCCCGTTCGGGTAGTTCAAATTTGGGCTTGGCGCAGCATACCAACTCACTGATCCAAGAACGATACTTCTGTTCCGTGAAACCTGACCGAGTTGTGGGTTGTTGTTCTTTTCCTGTTGAGGGCTGCCATCCACAACATCCCTCAGAATCCATTCTAAAGGAGGTAAAGCATTGTCAGGGCCCGTTAGGCCCATCAGGGACTTTAGGAACCCAAAAACGGGACTCATCTCGAAGGCCCAAAGGTTCAAGTCAACCCTCTAACCGAGGTGACTTCAGTGACGAGATGAGGTCGACAAGACCTCAATTTGATTGCAGAATAGGTTAATCTGGAATTATTTATCCGAAATAGCGTATACTAGAATAAGGGGTGCTTAGCTTTGATAATTTTGTGGGACCCACTCGCGGAATAAGAAGGATAAGCAATTCTTGAGTCTAGGGTCGAATTGTTTATTCTCCTTATTCTCCGAATAGACTATTCTACACCGATATAAGTCATTCCGCTTGTCAAAACTAAATTAAGCTTATTCTCTCTTTATTCTTCCTTATTCTTCTCCTATTCTCCAATCAAAGTGGGGAGCACAGACTTGCCTCTTTAGGACTCGACTACTAGATTAAACCAAGCGCCTTAAGCATGGTGATCTCTTAAGCCGTCTACACTTACGGGCTAGCAAGTACCATCAAACAGGAGAGATCATTAGGGAATGGATTCCATCCACCATCGGCCGCCTAATTCTCACCCAAGCCACTCAATTACTATGGGAGCTTGATCCCTAAGGGGGAACTTGCCCCTGGCTCCCCTTCGAAGTAGGTTAAACATCAACTGGTTGGCTGCTGAAATTCCCCAACCTTTTAAGTTGTCACTATGGGTTGGGTCTTAAGTCTATTCTTTAATTTCTTCATATTAAGAGATAAATGGGTTTGATAAATAGATCCAATTTCAGACGTAGATTGATTAAGAGCTCTTCTACAAATATACTCCTTCTCTAATTCTAAACGTAGAAGAAGATACTATCAAGTTGATTGATAGTATACACTTGACGCATATGAATATATACACTTAGACTCGCCGTAACCTGTTAACCATAGGCTAGTGAACATCTAAGCATAGGGAACAAATTTCCTTGTACCCTAGATGGAAGAGAAACATATGAACTTGAATAAGGTGAAAAGAGAAAAAGCACAAAAATATCAAACGATTTTACTTGTTTAGAAGCGTTAGTAAAACAAAAGGGATCTTCGAATATTTCTCGTCAGAGAAGTTTACCTTAAGGGTAAACGTTCGAAATATTTTTGCATAGAAGAATATACTATCAATTGATGCTGGAAGAGGGATAATTCTACAACTAAAATTATAACAGAGATATATTTGCAAAAAACTCTACCACTCCACCATCAGTGTCAGATAAATGACCGTTGATGTTTGTGATCAAGACATGTTTAATTCATCAAGTCATATATAGTGGTATCCAAAATTTGTTGGTTGACTGACTTCGCTCCAATATATTCGATAAGGTACTCAGATCTTAGTAGTGGAACACTCAACAGATGGTAAAAAATATGCAAGGAGTGCATAAACTAATCAACAGAAAAAAGAGACTGCAACTACTACTCTTTCAATCCTCACTACTTCAGGAAGAGGTGAGGGCCTTTTTTGGGGGCCGAAGGGGGAGGGTTGCAAATTGGAATATTGAGCTTAGGGAAATGTAACAATGAGAAAGATACTGGGTTACTGCCATAACCAATACAAAATGTTAGCTTTGAGACATACGTATATTGACTTCAGACCGGTCCCAGCACCAATTTCTTCTGTTAGTTCAAGAGGAGACAAGAATCAAGTTAAGATAACATTACACCATTAGAATGATTTACTTCTAAGTTGTCATTTTGGATGGTCCGAAATTGGCCTTGACCTACCCTGTTAGTCGCAAAATTCAGACTGGGTCAAGAGGCAGAAAGGAGTCCAAAGATCCACGGCATAGATAGTTCACAAGCATCCACATTTCTCCCGGTCGTTTTCTCCATGATGAGACAGGTTTCTTGATGAAACCAATTGCATCATGAACTAAAATTTCGTCCCCAAGAAATAATAACAATAACAGTAATCATCATAAAAGGAAAAAGAAATAATGTCCTAATAAAATGTACCTCCTTCTCAATGCTCATCTGCTTAGAACATGGATCACCAGAACAGCTGTTTTATCAGGTTCTTTCCAGGCAAAACTTTGAAGAACGCCGAGGACAAGATCCCATTACAATCACATCAATTGGATAGCTGTGGAGTATGAAAGTGATAATTGTGCCACCCAAATTCCCAATAGACATGAGCTACACCTTCAACATCCACTGTATTAATAATTGGGTGCAGTGACAATGCAAAAACAATATCTATATAAACAAAAGAGCATGCTGAGTATGTTGATGATTTAACACCAAACATACCCATGATATGATAAACACCGGAAGAGATTTCATGAAATGAAAAATGCAGTTAACCTCCTGTCGTTAAAATTCAAAACCCTTTTTCTTTTCACTCATTACTCTCTTCGTCTGTGCTCTCACCAAACATGACAGCCATCTTCATAGCCAACTTTGCAGCCATTTCTCTCCTTTGAAAATCAGGCATCAGCCTCAAGTTTTCACGCACATTTCCAATCTCACCCATCAACTGTTCCAAATCCTCAAATGCAAAATGTACATCGTCGCTGAATTCATTTGACATGCTTGAGTCAACTACCGGATCTGTTTCGTGCACTGCATATTCAGAGGTTGATGCATGAGCTTTAGATGATTCTCTCTCTTCATCTTCATGATCTGAATGATCTAAACCAGAGTTCTCACAAGCAGGTGCCTTGGCAGTTCCTGTCTCTTCAGATGAAGCACCGGGAATATCAAGTACACTTGACATGTCCATGGAAGCTGACACATGAACTTTATTTTCTTGTTTAGTGTCTTGCAAATTTATGCCCTGCAAATCTCTATCAGCAGATTGTTCCCCTGTGCTGGTCAGAACTACCTGATCATCAAATGAAACCCATGAATCACTGGCACCAACCCACGGATCATCAGAACCAGCAGATAAACGTTCATACTCAACTTCATACTCAGATTCCTCATCAGAATACTCTGGTGAAAGAGACAAACATAAGTATGACAGTATAAAAGAGGAACATGCATGTAAAAAAGATGCTGGTTGGAAAGAAAAAAAATGGTTAAGAAAGCTTGATAAATACAATCAGGCAGACATGTTTTCACCTTCAGTCTCAGCAAGAGATGGTTTCAGTATCATGTCTCCAGACTTCAGTACCATCCCAGGCCACATGTGGGCAGAAAGAGCTCCAAAGAGTCGCTCTACTCCTTGCATATCACCATCAACTGATAAACCTGTCATGAAGCACTTTCCATTAGTCATCATCATGGTTTACAGAGTAGAACTGCCTGGATATCTGATTAACAACACATGCTTCTTCTGATTAAAAAGAATGCTCTCCTTCGTGTGCACCACTGCACCAAAAGCATGCTTTAGGTAAAATCATTTAAAGTGCATCAAAACACCATGTTTTAGAGAAAATAATTATAAATGGAAATGATATTTCCATGGAAGTTAGAATGAGTCGAATGACAATACTGCCAGTACTGGCAAAAAGTGAAAAAACCTCTAGAGAACATTAACGCCAAAAAACAGGAAATGTACATAATAAAATGTCAGAAACAGCAGGATACTGTTTCATAAGTTGATTGTTAAGCAAGAATGTACAACACTAGAAGAGGGCTCGTTTGACCAATATAGAAGACATACAAGAAAAGTCATAAATAACAAGATAGATTGGAAGAGCACAAGTAACAGCTTGCAGCCCATAAATCACACCTTGCAGACAGTAAATGAAGGCAATTCTCCTGAACACTGTCCATTACTTGAAAAACTTACACTTATCAAAGTCAGCATTAGAAGCACATGCTTCGACGAATTCTATGTTGTACTGGCTACACCACTCCAAGCATGACTTCCTGATCTCCCAGGATGGCCCTTCTTCCCCCAGTAAACTGGTGCCCTCAGTTTCAGAAATTCCATAGTCTAGGAACTCAGGATGGGGATCACAAGCTGACTCCCCCCGCCTCTGCAGGCGTCTTCTGTACTCCACATGGCCAAAGTGACCAGGCAAAAGATCTACTTTGTTCCCAATACATAACAGTATTTCAAACCTCTGGATGTCGATACCCGAAACCCAATTCTGAAGGGCGACAAATGATGATACCTGCAGAAAATAGCAATCTGAGATATCAATGCCACGGCATTAAACCATCACTAACGGCATCAAACTAACTCCCTAACCATCTAAATAGCCGTCAAACCAAAAGAATGAAGGAGAGGGTCGGGTGCTAACATCAGTCATGTCGAAAACCATCACTAGAGCATCCAACTGGTTCGCAACTGGCAACATCTGAAGGGAGAAATCTTCATCAAGTTGAGCAGTCCATATAGAAAGTTCGGCGGAGTAATACTTTGTGTCAATAGTCCACCTGCCAAACTATTAAGATCAAACTAATTCCATGCGCTGCCCAAGTGGCAGAGCAACAAATGGCATCAAACTTAGTCCACTAACCCATGGCAGAGCAGTCCAGTCCACGAGTCAGGTGCATCCGAGAAGTCGACCGAAACCAACCCTACCATCACCACCGGAAGGAACATTTTAAATTTCGATCATGAGATCTTTAACAGGCATCGATTTCAACCAAAATAGTAGGTTTTTGGAAAAGGAGTATTCCCAAAGCAACACAGAATGGAGCATTTGGTCATACTACGGAAACTTGATAAAATTTTCGAAATTTGCATCTTACACTCGGGGGAGGACACCGGATCCCTAAGAATCGCAGTTCAAATATGACTTCTTGTTCCCTACCGTTACAGATTTAAACATCCTTAATAAAACCAAGATTTTAATTAAAGAGATTATACTGTTCTCCAGGCGCATGAATTAGTAGGTGAATCCTCACGAAAACGATTGATCTCCAGAGAATTAACAACGAAAACAAACGAATTATCAAGAACAATCTGCACCAAAAAGGGCCAAATTTTCGGGAGCACTAACGGGAGAGGAGGGTCCGCTTGCCGACGTTCGGAGCTCCGACGAGGAAGACCCCCGGCCTGTTCTCGAGGGGAGCCGGCGACCTAGTCGCTGCCGTTCCCGTCGTCCCGCCTCCCGGTCCGTCACGATCGATTTCCTTCCCCATCGACGAGATTGGTCGGCACAGGTCAGAAGACTAGAGAAGAACCCCCAATCCGAGCTATCTGCCTGGCTGCGATCTCAGTGGATTCCTCCTCCGTCTGCTCTGCTGTCGCAGGTGGCGCTGCGGCGGCCCCCTCGGGCAAGGTGGACTGGGCAACGCCGCAGGCAACCGACCGCCTCCTGAGATCGCCACCGATGGGAAACCCAGAATCGCATTGGCACGTGCAGTTCACGCGACATTTCTGGGATGTGGGCCGTAGGATAAATTGGGCCCACGACGACTGAATCAGAACATTGTGAGGGTCAGTGCAGTAAATTAAGTCATCTTATAATATAAAATGTCATTAGTCCACTTAAACATGAGTCACACCGATTAGATAACTTTTTTCACAGGAAGTTCAGACAAATATTAAATGCGGGACAAGATTCTGAATGTGACAAATATATGTACGCATGATAAATATTTTGTAGGCATGACAATGTTATTTGTCATGTCTACGAAACATTTGTCGTACTTAAAAAATATTTGTCATGCCTATAACTTTGTAAACACATGCGTGAGGATAGCAAAAATTTTTCAAGTGCGACAAATACTTCGTGGACATGACAAATACTATATGTCATGCCCAAAAAATATTGTCACATAAGTAACATATTTGTCATGCTAAAAAAATTGTATAAATATATATAAAGATAAATATTTTTTAGGTGTTATAAATGCTTCATGAGCATGACAAATACTTGTCATGTATACATATATTTGTTATATTTAGAACTTTGCTCTCACATTTAATATTAGTCCACTTGTAAAAGAAACTGTGTAACCCATGTGACCAATGTCTAGGTAGACTAATTGACATCTTGCATTGTAAGATGACTTAACTTGTTGCAATAGCTCTTAGTGCAGCAAGCCTTACTCACCATGAAATGGGGTGAGGGTGGTCTAGCAGAGTGCAAGATTTTGGGGTAGGTGGGTTGGGCTTCCTGTGGCTTGACTCGTATTTTTGATGAGTTAAATGCTAAAAAGATGAGCAATATTTGTTACAATGTCTAGCACGTTGTAGTCCGACATAGACTGATGTTTGATACGGTGCTAAAGTTGGCAAATTTTAGGTTACGGCCTTATGGGAAAAAAATGGGCCTGGAAGCGGATCCGAGAAACGCTTTTACTAAGGTAATACCACGACCAGACAGGAATGGCTCGAAATTGGGCCTGGAAGTGGATATGAACTTTGAGAAATACTGGTCGCAGTCTACAGGCATTGCCGCCGTTGGCAGCTTAGCTACGCAAAGTTTGTTACCGTTCACAGCGATTTGAATCCATCCCGGATGAGGAGTGATCATGTCATCAGCGGAGAATAGATCTCGGATGCATAAACAGTCCAAATTGCCTTTCTCGAGGCCCAAACTTTGGCTTGAAATAACCCCGAGTAAAAAGCCCAATTACCTTGGCCAAGCTACAAAGAGCTGCCATGCACCTTTGGTAAAATCTCAGACGGGAGAATTCAAGAAATCTCCTAGAAAAATTTCTACACTTGAGCCATCGTAAATTCCACCTTGAAGCTGAAAACTGTCGGCCCGAATTCGGACAAACTCTGTGTGGTGAGATCGTAAGATGACCAGCAGTTAGGCATGTAAACGAGTCGAGTTGAGCCGAGTTTCACATTGTTCAAACTTAGTTCAATTAATTTTTATCGAATTTGAGTTCGAGACGAATATTTATAATGGTTGTTCAAGCTTGATTTGTTTAGATATTAAACAAGTTAGAACCAAGTAATGAGTAGCTCGCGAGCCAAATGAAGCATCAGATATTTTAATCTAAAATCTTTTAAATTTATGAACTCAAGTCGGACCATGATGAGTATCAAGTTGTTTGCACCCCTAGTTGTTTGATAAAAAATACCATAAGATATTAAATATCTTATTAGTTAACTTTATGCTTGAATAGAGCAACACTATGAGTACTTAAAAGAAGTCTTAATGAGTATTTTTACGAGTTCTTAATAAGTATTAAAACGAGTTCGTAACGAATACTTAAACGAGCTTTTTCACGAACATAATCGAATCAAGCTCACCTGTGTTCGAATTTGACTCGTTTAATAAATCGAGCTCAATTTTTTATTCAAACTCCATTATTTAGCTCAATAAACATGCCGAGTCGAATTCTTATCGAGTAGTCTTACGAGCTGTTCGTTGAGCATATTGATTCATTTACACTCCTACCAGCAGTGTCCTGGCAAAAGTCCATAAGGCCAATTGTAGAACTATTTACTTGTGTTTTCTTTTGACACCACCGACAAAATAAACAACAAGGTATCTGTAACTCACAAAAAGGGAATGGCATGGAGAGCCCTTGTTATTGAGTCGAACAAGGGGAAGGATAATTGGAGATCGCTTATGCTGAGTAGTTTTCCGAAGTTAAAATACCACCTTTCTTAATGATGTGGCAAAGTAATCACACCACATGCAAGAACAGGGAGAACTTAACCGAAGAGGGCCACCCATGAAGTTGAGGGAGATTATTCAGTGCAATTAAATAAGTGGAGCAGCCACGAACAGTGGAGTCACTGTAAAATTGACCTCTTGGAAGATTGACACATCTTTTGGACCTTTTTGATGACTCTTTTACTTGAGAAATACATAAATTTAGAACATATTTGACGAAATTTATAGTGAAAAGGTACTTCTATCCCCACTTTCAATGTAAAAGAATTGAATGAGAACTCTTAGCTGGAAGTCGTAAAACAACCCAAAGATTAAGTAAATAATTTACTAGATCATCTCATTTCTTCCCCTTAAAATAACTAAATTAAAGCCTATGAAAACTGAAAAATGTTTCCAACTAAGAGAAGTGCCAAACACTGCCTTAGAATTCCACTTCATCATCACAAACGAGTTATCTTGCTTCTGCGGCCCACCCACCTTTACAGTAAGGTCCTCCTGCGTCTCTGTACACGTAGAGGCAGAGTCAGATTTCCTTAACGTCGATCGTACAACTACTCTGAAACGGTGACTCGTAATCTAAAAATTTATTTATTATTATTTTATTTATTATTATTTTTACAATGCCAAGAAAGAAAAACGTATACATATCTATTTCCTCGTTTCTGTACCATTCAGAAGGCGAGATATGCTCACCAAAGAAACAAAGACCTTTTAACATTAATGAAATGCAATCCGGACACTTCCAAGTATCATTTTTTAATACTTATTGTGATTCAATCTTTTTTTTTTTTTTTAATCTCCATCCATTAGACCATCATAATACGGAATTTTTGCCATGAATTCTAAATATATCTTTCTTTCATAATTCAACATTCTGTACCGGTCTAAATTCCAATAAAATAGAATCAGCAGACGCTATGCGCACCAACCATGTACGACTCAATCATCCTACGACATGCATATGAAAGGCTTACAAGGAGCCTTTCACCTTGTTATGTTAGAAAGTGTGAACAGTTGAAAGCTTTTTAATCCATTACCCAAGCACTTGTAGACCAATGGACGTAAACCTGCTCCATGCCAAACAGGAATACGACCAAGTCCTCTTGGGCTACTCGACATTCTTCTACGGTTCTACACTTCTACCCATCAAAATTGCTCGCACCTTGCAGATGACCAGTGTGATTCCTTGTGGCCTGTCTTCACCATGTACACCAAGGAAGGCCCAGCTAGCAAATTCGACAAACTAAAGGTGGTATAACAAACAATAAATAGCCTAGGACCATGCATACAGCGGCAGTTATTCACATGCAGGAGAGATGATGGGTATGGTAAAACAGAAAAGAGGAAGAGAAAAATTGGTACCTATGATCCTGTAGAGGTTTTTGACATACAGAAAGGAAAATGAGTATAGTAAAACAAAGAAAAGAGAAAATTGGAACCTTAGATTATACGGGAGTTTCTGACACACTGCAGAGAAAATGAGTTTTCTCTTTAACACTTCTCCATCAACTGAGGCTGGAGAGAGGGGGATGAGCCAATTACCTCACACAGATCCAATCAGAGTTCCAGACTTTCCCCACAAACTCCCTTGTTCTCGTTCATCATGCTATAACTCGAAAAGGGACTAAAAAAACTCACTGATGACTTCCAAATTGGAGGCCCAAAGCATCACCTTGCATCATCATCAATTTCTTGCAGCCTTGGCCCCAACAGAGAAGAACTCAATAATGACCTCAAGCGGCATGCCCTTTGTTTCCGGAACCTTTAGGAACACAAACACAAATGCGATGGCACACACGACCGCGTAGATGCCGAACACGCCAGCAAGTCCGATGGAATTGAGCATCACAGGAAGTGAGTAGGTGACAATGATGTCGCCAATCCAAAACGTGAGGGCACAGACGGCAATGCACACTCCTCGTACTTGAGTTGGAAATATCTCTGAGCAGAGGATATTGGGGACTGGGCCAAAGCCCATGACAAAGAAGCAGAAATAAAGCACCACGCTGATGGTTGATATCACCGCATGCAAAACAGTGCCCATGTTGACGACATTGGCCACAACCAGTACGATCAGTGATGCAATTAGAACAGGGATTGTAGTCAGCAGAAGACGCCTGCATCATGAAAGAAAAGGTTATGGTGATGGTTCTTACTTTAGCTTGTTCCCTTCAAGAACAGATAATTAGTGATTGGTGATGCAGATGACCAAAACAGGTATCAAAGCCTTAACAACTGGCATCAATAACACATAACAATAGGGCACCTTTAAAAAGAACGAATGCCAATATTTAAAATAGGTTACCCTATGAATATATATATGATCTTGCTTTTTGAGTGTTGGAGACTTGAAAATTACTAAAGTGATGTCATGGTAAACCACAGGGAGCTACCACCAAAGGGCAGACAAACTTGTTAATGCTAGAAACATTCACATGGGAAGGTACTAAATCTAGATAAGCACTTGTGGTTTACAGGACATATATTGACACATCAAAACCTTCATATAATAAAACCTGATGACTGGTATAGTTCAGCATGCAGCTTGGCTAGAGCTTTTTGTTGTAATAGAGAGTCACCAACTTATTTAAAAGAATATTAGCATACCACTTTATGAACAAATTCTACCATCATGACTTTGCAAACAGATTCTACTGTTTCAACTACAAAACTAACTTATATGACTTTGCAAACAGATTATAATGTTTCAACTACAGAACTAAGTGTACTTGCTAGATGCAGATAGACATCTGTATATGTGTGCTTAGCAAACACTGTAAATACCTTTTTATTATAGTTGTTTCATCACTATAAATGAAAAGCTTTCCTACTTGCACCAAAAGAATATTAATGAGATGGGAAAACCAAGAGACCTTACCTTCTCCCAGAGATATCCATGAGCCTCATTGCAACAGCTATAGAAGGCAGCATCAACAATGTAGTCAGAGCACTGATGAGGATAGATGCTGCATCTGAACCGATGCCAAGATTTGCAAGAAGAACTTCTACACCTGCTTGCTCAAGAATCTGAGGGGTGTAGTACAAGACTCCATTTATACCAGAGAACTGAGCAACATAGGAAAAAATACATGTCAACATACTGAATGCAATTAGAAAAATTATGACATTAAGGGATCTCATGCTTTAACAAGTATTCACTCTTTAAGCAATAGAAATCTTTAATGGTGTAATCCTTCGTGTGCTTGGACATTCACTTTACAATTAAATCAACAGACAACTCAGATGAGCTTTCTGCTCATTTATCCAAAAAAGTATATATATGGCTAGACACATACTGCATCATATATCTTGATTACACTGATACATGATTAATAGCTTGAACTATTTTAAAATATCAATCCATAAAAGGACAGGTATCATCATTGTATATATGACTATTGCACGCACACGCACGCACACATCAATCCATAAAAAGGGCAGGTATCGTCAGTGTATAGATGGCTATCATACGCACGCACACACACTCCCTCACATAGTAATAGAACAAGGGGTGTGGACAGGGCCGGGATTGTGGTGGTGGCAAGATAATG
Source organism: Zantedeschia hybrid cultivar (assembly GCA_030544215.1). Taxonomy (NCBI): domain Eukaryota; kingdom Viridiplantae; phylum Streptophyta; class Magnoliopsida; order Alismatales; family Araceae; genus Zantedeschia; species Zantedeschia hybrid cultivar. Next base: position 17,230,859 of record JARZZO010000002.1, on the reverse strand, counting down.
AGATAATGATGACAACATAAAATAATCAAAGGCACTTGCCTCACTCACGCAGGCAATGATGTGAGGTGAGGTGAGCGAGAACGCCTCGCCTCGCCTTGCATCTATCACACTAAACAATCTTTATCAGGAAGACTTACCCGTATCGCTGATCCATTCTGGATCATATCTTCTCAGATGTGGTACGATACTGATCCAACTCACACGAGTCACACGAGTCAGGCCAACAAGTTTGTTAAAAGCAAACAAGTTTAAGCCACATGTTAGAGAAATAGACCCTATTAATTGATATACAAAATGTAATTTTACTTATCAAATGAGTAAAATTCAATCTAAAACAACTCATTATGCGTGTATGAGTTGGCACAATCCGTCTAACTTGGTATGTGCCAGCGGATCGAACTCATCTAGATACGAGTCGACTCATACGAGTAAGCACAATCCGGTACAATACAACAAACCATGGTACATGGTGAGAAAGGATTTAAATCCGTCATTCCAGCATATACATGGAATAGATACCATCATCCAGAGTAAGTCCTACCTGTAACCTGAGGATTGCATACATAGCACTTATTCAGGCAAATGATTTAACCTCTTTTGGAGATAAGTCGGGTAATGAGCAGAAGATTAAATAACTTTTCTACACAAAGCTTAGTTCCATAACTAAGCAATCATTCTCACCTGCTGGAGGATTTGGATACCAATCCCAACAAGCAATGCATGCTTGACACCTGGTTCCAGAAGATCACCCCACCTCGGTCCTTTTGCAGCTGTTTCGGATGGGTGAACCATAGCTGGTCCAACTGCATTACCATTCATGAGCTCCGTGGAGAAAAGAGCAGGCTGGCTGACAAGAGCAGCTGCCTGGATGAAGTCTTCTGGAGGAACATCACCCCCTGGAAGTGAAACAAGAGAGCCACGCCGGGAACCAGGGAAGCCTTCCTGGTGAAGATAAATTCTCTTGAATCCTCCTTCTTTCATGCCATCTGCACCTTCCCTCTCAGACCATTTCCAGGCAAGCTGCCATCCTCCACCAATACCCATACTACTCACAGCTTCACCACCACCCCCTTGCATGAGACTGCTGTGACGTCTCATGCTTAAGACACTGACACGAGATGCCTGTGGAGGGGCAAGTTCCTTCCCATCCATACTTGTTGTTTGCCGAGAGAGCAAAGGACTTTGTAAATTGTCATCAGAATCATCCCTTCCAGCATCAGATGCATAGTCCTCTCCATCCCTATGGACACTCTCCTCATCCCACTGGTCTGTTTTTGATTGCTGCTCTGCTACACTAAACATACTGCCAAAGTTGGGAAATAGTGTACTTCGCATGCTTCCCGTTTCAGGAAGCTTCTCATGGACACTACCGAAGAGGGTGACAAGAGGATCCATGAGAGGCACACTCGGATGTTCCATGCTTCCATGGCGAGATACAAGACCCAACGCACTCTGTCCTCTGACAGGCCTAGCAACCCACGAAAGCCCCTCCTCAGATCCATATAACATTACGCGGTCCTTCTCTGCAGCCCCTTGCTCATCAGAGTTTTCATGGGCTGGGCCTATTATGAACTCTTCAATGGATGTCTCACCCCCAACTTTTAAACCTTCAACTAATAGTGCCATCTCTCCTGTAAACCAAGTGAAGATCAGCCTCATGAATGGCATAATAGTATAACATGCCAAGTTGAAAAACAAATATATAATAGATGAAGGAGACTCGCAACCAATCTTGCTCTACTAAAAAGATGAACCCAAGAAAGGCAGTGAGATCAGACAAGACTACAAACACGTATTAATGAAAAAAAGAATCTAGCAATTAACTGCCCTTTTTTTTGCCAACTTCATTTTTTTTCAAATGGAAGTGATTCATTTGTCTGAAATCCACGTCGTATGGCACCCATCATCTTTAAAATCATATTTGCAAAGAAAGGAAACTAAGATAGTGTAAAGAATTTCTACTAGATGCAAGAACTCTTCTTGAAAGAGTGCATAAACAACATGACAATGAGCTAAAACCTATTGCTCTCAAGGAAACATAAAATTACATCAGAAAATAATACAAAGCTTTGGAACTTTGATACCACTAAACAAAAATGCAGGCTGATAAAACCAAAATGAGGGTAACAACTTTCAACAGGAACTGCTCATTGAGGCATTTTTCCCTGGCCTGTCCAAACTGAGAATTGATCCCCAAGAGCAATGGACCTCTAACGTAGCATACCAAGTAACTACACAAGCAACTAAAAATTCACATGTATATAGGCCTACACAGTAACACTTGTTAGGCTAGTAACAACTTCCAAGCAGAAAAGTACTGCTCATTTACAACAGCAACCATAAAACACATCGAGGACCTCAGAGATATTTTGCCTCCTTGAAAAGAGTATACGCACGCACGTGACAGAAACTGTTGTCTTCATGGTTGCACTAAACGTTTTTTTTTGTGTGGCAGTTCCAACAAAGCAACTAAGATGTAAATAATGGAATATTTATGGATATTTGTCATCTTGGTACCGTTGTTTTGTATCTGGACTGCACCATTGGTTTCAACTGGACTGTACATAGAATATCCACTTACATTAGTATCTATTTTATCCCAAGAAGATAGAACTCATCAATGTGCACCAACTTGGACTCTAGCTTACAATCTCGAAGCAGAAAATAAATTACAAACCTGCGACATCTTCTCTTCCACGCAGCCTCTGCAAGACGCACTTGGCTTCTAGCATTCGTCCTTTGCTAACAAGCCACCTTGGAGACTCGGGCAAAAAAAATATTGTTAACATAAAATACATCAGGGAAGGTATTGACAGAACTCCAAGCATCAGTCTCCAATTCGGTTCTACTGTCAACAACAATCCAAAAATCATGCAGTAGGATAGAAACATTGCAGTAGAACCACTGAACTGCGGAAAGGTATTTAGAAATCCCCTTATATCTGACGGTGCTGTCTCAGAAATATAAACCGGCACAAGTGTGACAGCCAACCCTATCCCAAATCCATCTACAAGCCTTGCCAGTAGTAAAACATAAACATTTGGTGACCACAACATTATTAGACTGCTAGTGAAATAAAGAACTGATGAGATTATCAACATCGGACGCCTGCCAAGCCAATCTGATACGGGTCCAGAAAATGTTGTTATAATTGTGGCGCCAATAAGTGACATAGCAACAATTAAGCCCTCTATAGCAGGCTCGCTCTCCAACTTGAATTCCCTTTTTATGTAGAGAACAGCGCCTGAAAGAAACAATTCAAAGAGTTAAGAACTAAACGTTTCAAGGATTAAGGGGGCGCTAGCATTAAAATACTCACTTGATGTGAATCAAAGCACTGGAAGAAAACATGGTTAGCCAAAAAGAGGGAATTTTGTGGACATTATTAATAAGAATATTACCATGGGCTTATATTCTATTCAAAGATGATCGCGTATGTTGATTACCAAGAAAAAGAGGATTTACCAGCAATTGTAGCATTGTCCCATCCCTGCAAAAAATTACCCATGGAAGCAGCTAAAGCTACAAGCAAAGCACCCTTCGTCATTATTCCGATGGCTTATACTCCTATGTACTTGCAGCCGAAAACTCCTGAAAGTTTTAACCAAATCAGAGAAAAAGAAGCAGCATCCGCTTGCAAATATCATTGGAAATTCATCTCAAAATCAACCCACTAACTTTTGTATTCATATCCAACATTCAAATAAGACAAAATCTCCACTCCACACAACAAACCCACCCAGCATTTAATAAAGCGACTCGTTCACATCAAGCTAAAAGAGAAACACATGAGAAAGTTCACAGCAAATAATAATAAAAAAATTCGAAAAGATCAAACACATGGAACTCCACAAACATGTAAATCACCCCCCAGAACTCAGAAATAAGAAAATTCACTTATTTTAACAGAAAACAAAACCCCCGTACCCTCAAGGAGAACAAATCTCACTCCCAAACAACAAGCCGAAGAGCACAACACAGCAGCCAGGCCGCTGACTACAAATCACAAACAGCAGCCGCCACAAAAACCACAACCGCAAAAGATCAAGCGCACACCTATTGCCCGATATGCCCCCACAACAATCACCACCTGAACCCTAGGAAGTGAATGAACACACCGCCCCCACCCCCTCCCAACCCTCTTAAAAAAGACTCGGCTTTTAACGACAACTGGACAAAACGGAATCTTGTTATTGCCCAACAGACACAAATTTCCCACAAACGCCACAGAAGAAGAAATAATCTGAGAAGCAGACCTCTAACAACAAAGTGTCAATTGTTCCTAACACAGGAAGCCCGAAATCTGCTCCCAGTTACCCAGAAAGCCTCCTACTGTGGTGCTTCCCCACCGCGCCGCACCTGCTCTGAGGCAGAAGCGGACATGGGAGTTCTCCGGGTTCACCTTCACACACTCGCCTTCTCCATGAGAGCCGACGCCGAGAACGGGGGACGTTGCGGCGCCGGTTCTTCTTCTTCTTCCTCCTCCCCACCGCCTGCTGCGAACTGTTCAAAACTGCTTCCTTTTTTCCTCCCCGCTATGACCAGCCAGGTGCTCCTGGTTTATACTCCGAGGTTGGCCTAGAGAAGGGATTCTTATACCAGGATACCTGTAATGTCTCTCTAGTTTGTTGTTATACCTCTGAGTTCGGCCATGTAATGGACATGCCCTCTCGAAATTATGAGATGGGCTTTGTGTGGATACTCCTGTAAAATAGCATTCTTAACTCTTACATATTATTACGAATATCTCTAACATCTTTAGCAAGACTATAGTTATATACCTTTATTAAAATGATTACGAATATCTCTAACATCTTTGAAAAAATTATAGTTATATACTCTTATTAAAATGTTATCAATTTCCATTAAGTGAGAAAAAGATTTCGTGAATTCTAGTGAAGTCCAGTATATATCTAAGATTTTGATGAATAGTATATATACAAAAATATTCAAGTCTTCTTAGTGAATTAATTAAAGTTCATGATATTTTAACGAGGAGAATATAACCAGTGTGTATATGTGTGACAATTTAGAATACCATGCACATTTAAAAAACATCTTCCACTAAAAAAGAGGACATTTAAATGTCAAATTGTATACTCTCTAGAGAGATTCTAGAAATATCTTTAACCAAAGAAAAACATGTTAGAACCAAAACTTGAGACAAAAAGACAATTTACATACATATATACAAGATTTCCTTATGAGATCATTACGGCCATGGTCGAGCAATCATCTCGTACACCACCCACGAAGAAGGGGGAGGAACGGTGGAGGAGTCGGAATTAATTTTGTCTATATATCTTATACGTACCTTTCAGAAGTCATTAGATTCTATTAAACTACTTTTAACAATATTTGTTGAGTAAAATTTTACAGAAATTACCATACAGGTAAAGATCTGATGGTAAGGTGTTTTGGACTAAAGTCTTAAATTATTGTACCGTCGGTGAGGTACCATTGCGGGTAAACACGTTTCTAATAAGACATCAAAATTCTTAGAAATATATTTTATATTATATTTTGTAAGACAAAGAAACAATTAATCGCTGCAATTTGTTTTCGACCTTAGAGATGAGTCAACAATTATTCAACCTAATAATGAGGAGGGCAACTAGCTCAATTCTGCAAATTGGGGATGGAGGCGCAAGTCTCACTGGCCATGACTCCCTTGTGGAGAATCCTCCTTGTTTCCTTCGTCTTTAAGAAAAATATTTATTCCTAAGTTTATTCTTCATCTTTTTCTTATTAACTTAGTCACCTATTCAAATTCTAAATCACTTTACATCTAAAATAAAATCTTATCAAATACTAAATGCAAAACTAGACTTAAATTACGGAAACCGACGGAGATATCCCCAGCCGCAGCAAAGACGAATAAGAGTAGAGTGCCACTGCAAGGTGTCACTCTGTGGGGTGCAACGCCTGGTGTTGCCCAGACTTGCCCACCCATTCTGAGTGTAGTCAAATTATTCAAGTTTAATTTGTTTAGACATTAGATGAACTCGAGTCGAATATCACGTAGCGAATCAAACGCCATGTGGCTTGCAGAGTCCAAAGACTCTATAATAAATTTAGTCTAAGATTTTTTAAATTTAAAGCTATGAGCGAGTACCGTTTAGTTGTTTAGTAGAAAACTCTTATAAGGCATTAAATGTCTCGTTAACCAAGTTTACTCGTGAACAAAATAATTACATAAATACTTAAAGAAGTTTTTAACAAGTATTAAAACGAATTCTTAACGAGTACTTAATGCTCGTCTATGTTCAAGTTTAACTTGTTTAATGAAATGGGTTTCATTTTTTTTAAAATTTATTTATTTAATTTAATTAAAGAGCCGAATCGAGTTATTATTAAGTAGTCTTACAAGTTACAATTGGAGATGCAAAGAGGTTGGTTCCAATAAAGATCTAAGATGGATTCATGACTTTATCTACTCTGTCATACAGACCTTTGAGTTAATAATCAGTCGAATAATCATATTGTCAATATATAATTACATGCACTATATTACATACACGCATTCAGTTTAAAAAATATCTATATTTTTTTATGTTGCTTATGCATATTAATTTTAAAAATTTGTGCATTAATCATCGTATAAACCGATAAACTATCCAATAATCATCAACTTATTAGGCAGTCTATCCCTCATCCAATCCGGTCCATGTAACATTGCTTTAAGCAGTGAGAGAAAATGCATTCAAGCACATCAATTATTAGGCATTGAAGAGGATAAATGTCGGATCCTCAAAGACGAAGCATTCTTGACATGATAAGACATCTACGAGCTTTCTCCACACACATACTAGCTAACAGTCCAGTGCACCAGTCAAGAAGATCCGTTAAGTTAAACATCTCCCAATCTCCCACCCAATCAAAACCAAAGAGCAGCTTGTACGTTGCTATTAACAGACGGGTTCCACTTTGTCTTGCCCTATCAGATCGAGTCGTTCTGACTCGCGTGATTCGTACCGTATCATGATGAATTTGAGTTGGTACGATTCGATTGAGTCTATACGATTTGAAAGAATTTCTCTATATGACTCTTACGGATGTGCAAACCTGACTCATATTGGATCATAAGAAATCCAAATCACTCTGATTCTTGGAATCGGTGAACCTTGATCTTGAGTTGTTCTTTGTAAACACACACCTATACATATATAATTCTAGTACCATCTTAGGTGAACTTGGAGTGTTGTTACCTGCCTTTCCGAGGCATACCACGTGGCTGCCCCATGACCTGCTAGATCCTCCAAGCTCTGCAACACTTTGTCCGTTATTGCATTTACCACCAGCAAGAATGCCAACCTGACATCGTAAGATTCTCGTATTCTCGCCTTGTTTCCATGGAGAAAGTACAGTTTTCCCAGACATCCCAGAGGACCCCGCCGCATCTGTAAACTTCCACCGTCCCTTTTCATGTAGCTTTCAGCGTCTCTTTTTGTATGGGTTCCCTTTTGGGGTCTTTTAAGCGTAGATAAGGGAGTTTTTTAAAATAACCCCTGACGTTTTCTCATTCTCCGCTAAGGGTTTTTCTGAAAAACATCCTCCCTCTTTTGTATTTACTCAATTATATCTTCACTTGCACTTACAAGAATCAGACTGTTTTTACACAGATATGTGTGTGTAAATTAACGTGTTCATATGTATATCCTGAGTCTAAGATTGTTATAAATATTTCTAACCTCTTTGGAAAGATTGCGGTTGTATTCTTCCGTGACAATATTAGATAAACTTCAACTTAATATGCCACAAAGAATATGTAAATTTTGGTGAAGTCAAGAGTAAGAATGCAAATGGGTCGAATTCAGTGTGGATCTAAGGAAGATCTATGACCCTATCTGTTAAACTGTCAGTTTAAAAATATTATCTGTTGACTATCTTATAAGTTATCTGCAGGTTAGATAATCGGATCTCCGTGTACCATATGTGTTTGGTCAAAAAAAAAATTTTGTTATCTTATCCACTTTGCATATAGATTTAAAAAAAAACTATCTGTTAATTGACTTATAAGTTGATGAGCGGTCAGATATTCTGACTATCAATTGTCATTTGCATCCCTAGTCAAGAGTATACATGCAAAAATATGAAAAATTTAAGAGAACATGTAAAAATATTCGATTTTCTTTAGAATACTTCGTTGGAGTTCATGATATTTTGAATAGAAGATGTATAACCACAAAAGCTTTATGAGGATGTTGACCATATCTATAATAATATATGGGAATTACATATATACATTACAGATATGATAGTCTATTAAGGTATATATAGTTGCACACCCATTTTTAGAGATACGTCACATCTTTTATTGGTTTTCTATTACACTTGCTGATAGTTATCCGATTCCTTGATCAGATGACTCTAACTAAAATTATTTGTGACATAATTTTTTTATAACTATTATATTTAATGAAAGCCCATTAATTAAGTAGTCGAACGTCTTCTCTTTTGTTTTGGAAGATCCGCTTACACTTTTCCTCTCTTTTGCCTTCTCCACTTACAATTCAATTGAAGAGCTTTCTAGTTGTAAAGCAACGGGACAAATTTGGAAAAGAAAACAAAACATCTCTGGAAAACTACTTATCTCGAAGCTTTAGCGTGTGTGACAGATGCATCTGCTCTAAATATATGCAATATTGTTTAGATTGAAGTGGGTGCATCAAAAGCATATTTTCACAGAAATGATAATTAATATTTATACGAGAAGAAAAGCTTCCTCTGGTTATACACTTTCTGATGACGATCCGCAAGATATAGTAATAATTTAAGATCAATCGACACCTGATCTCTTAGTATGACACACGGTCATTGCATCCTCTCTAAAAGAATGTGCAGCGAACCTTAAAAGACACACTCATGCTATCTCTTGATCAAACAATAGTTGCACTTGTAATATTTTGAGAGCATTACAATTAATATTTCTCTATGAACAATTTCTGCCCTCCCGTCCGTTAATTATTAGAACAGTGCAGAAATCAATGTGCTTCCAGCAGGTTTGGCATGTCTGGCACGTGACTTACGCTGGTCAAATGACCAGAGCCAGCATAGCCCGGAATGTACTGGGTCACGTGCCCTTGCTTGGTGGCTCCACTTTGCCGTACAAAGCGGTGGATTCCCGTCATGTTTCCGGAGGATGATGGCAGTGACTGAATGAGGTATGGGTAGGTATTAATGCCAAATTGTCTGGTATATGAAATTTCTTTCTTATTTTAGTAAGAAGCCCATAAGCTAATTAGAAAACTTTTTTAAGTGTCAGCAAAATTAAGATTGTATATTTTATTTTTTGGGATAATTAATTCAGGATCTTATTTCGTGGTCCCTATAAAAAAAGGGAGCGACATAAAGTCCCTACCTTGTATGAGACTTATTTTCTAGTCCCTCACTGAACGTTTCCGTCTATACCCATCTATCTTCCGATGAGGTAGCACTGACGCGATTCCTCCTAGTTCCCTTTGACTTCTCCGACACTGTAGGGAGTCGAAAATTTTCACCTTTAGTGGTATGACAAGGGGACGCCGCTAGTTCTTCCGATGATGCTCCTCCCGATGATGATATTGTTGGTGCTCATTTCCCTGATGACCACGAACTCGGCCATCATGGTGATGTCCCAGGGAGCAGTCTTGAGAGTTATCGCTAACCCGACTACTCCTCTAGGGGGCAACATTTCCGGAGAATCCAAATAACGTAGTGCACATCAGTCAAAGAGAGGATGCATCCACACCCACACGGAGAAAATCATCATAACTGATAACATTGGGGTCACTGCCCCCATTTATTAAAATGCGGTGAGCCTTACATTTGTTGACCATGGTCAAGACGACTAAGCCATTATCGTGTGGGATGGTCACTCCCTCCAAGTCCTTATTCGAGAAAATGATAGAATCCTTCATTCGGTCTCTCACAGTTGGTTTCTCGAGAGAGGGGCGTTTGGAATCAGGGGTTACATGGCTCACCTGATGTGCGTAGCACTTCCTGTCTTGGTGGTTGTCTCTTGTGGATGCTGGTACACTCGAGATCATATGGATCTCTATCCTGTTGGAGCAATTCTCGATATGGGGAGCGTTCCAATCTTGTCCAGGCTTGGCCACATACTTCCCAAGGTAGCCTCTCTGAGTCAACGACTTGATCTCATTGCAGGAGCTATCCACATTTCTCGGTGATGTGGCCATAGTCTTTTTGGAAGTGACAATATTTCTTTTTATCCTAACGTTTTGGCTCGGACCTTATTTTTTGCGGCCAATTGACATACTCTTTGTCTTCGATATCCTAGAGGATCTCGAAGACAGGCGTGGTCAGGAGATTGTAGTTGTCATAGGTCACATAATTTTTGGCATCCCCTTCAAAGCACCAATTCTTCTTTTTCTCGAGGAGAGGAGGCCGCTCATTGGTGCGTTTGTGGTCAATCTCCTCTCATCGGGAGTGATACGCGGTCACCACTTCTTCGCAGTCGATGTGCTAGTGTGCAAGGATTATGTGTGTGTTGAGTGTCTTAGGCACCTGGAGGATGATCGCTTGTCGGAGGGCAACATCCCAAGTGCCCTGCGTAATGGCCGTCATAGTTGAGGAGACCTCAAGCCTGGGTACTCGGAGAACCTCTGGGTGAAAATGGAAGATGTAATCCTTGAAGGATTCTCCCCACCACTGCTTGATCGCCACCAGGCTGGTGGATGACCTCTTGTGGTGGGCTCTGACAAAGTGGTCCCTAAATGAATTGCCCGAAAGAGTGGACATACCCAAGGGCAAGGGATGCAAACCAGGATTACGCTGTTCCTACCAAGTCGTCGTGAAGGCACGACACCTAATGATGTCTGGGACCCTATGCAACCTCATATGAGACTGAAAGTTATTTTAGTGGTTCTGTGGATTGCCCTGCTTATCGTAAGTGCTGATGTTGTTGATAGGCAGATTCTTTAGCATTGGGACGTCGTGGATCTCCTGGGAGAAAGGAGATAAGTCTTCGGCGGCAGCGGCAGGGGAGGAGGAGTGCCTCTCACGGAGGAGGTTCTCGAGGCGTCTGTCCTTCCGCTCCGGTCGGCATTCCTATTCTTCGAGATGCCTTTCTAGCTCACAAATGTGTCAATTTACTGTTGGATCCACTCGAGAGGAGTAGGATCTGGCCGACACATTGGAGTGGTGGCTTTGGCTCTTGTTATCCTATCTCTGACTAGGAGAGGCACAGTTTGATCGGGCGACGCCTGAGCTGGCAGGCCTAGGTTTATTGCGGGGGATTTCGTTGTTAAGGATGGTGAAGCGTCTGCTTGCACTTCGAACTCCTTGCTGCCCTCCTAAGCAGCTTTGTTGCACAGGTTGTTGAGCTCTTTGTGGAGATCCTGTCAGAGGTGAAGGAAGGCGTTCCTGCATTAGGTTGATAAGGATGCCCAACTTCTATGACATGGCACCTAGGAGATCATTGCCATTCTGCGAAGGGGTAGACAATGCGTTCTGGGAGCCGTGGCGATTGACGGCATCTTCGGCGGCATCTTGGGAGGCAGCCCCTGTGCAACGACTTTGCATGTTGTTGCCTCTAGCCATAACATTCCATGTGTTTCCTACAAACGGTGCCAATCGTGTAGCCATTAGAAATTAGTCCGACGATCAGGATTGTCCGATCCAATCTCTAGCTACTCGTCACCATAGAATTTGTATTAAGGAAGATGCACAAACAAAAGGACCTACAAGAAAGATGACAGTCAGGGGGCCCCTCGTTTAGGTGGGGGAAAGTCCCTTCGATGCTTAAATCAAATCCCTCCATCGAAAGAGACTACGTGGCTAGGATTTTCCGGGTGCATTCAAGCATATCTTGTTCTAAAGGGGGGCAGGTCAATTATCCTCCCCTCTCTATGAGACATTGAAGGGTAGTCTCTCTAATGGCCGGCTAGTGGCCCTTGATTTAGTCCCCTTGATTGAGGGGATTGTAGGTCCCCAGGTAGGAAGGCATGATCCCCTATCTTGATTAGGCCTACAAAGTGGGTAGATCCAGTAGGATTCAAGTCCACATTCATCAAGACCAGATCCATTTTTCCATGCACAGATGCAGATCAAGGTTAAATATGGCAGTCTATTGCAAATTCGGGTAAACCTGATGCGGAAATAGGGAAGTCAGGGACTTTGTACGTTCTTTCCTACTACCCAACGACATCCCCTCCCGCATGGAGATCGCACGCATGCTATGCTGGTCCATCCCCCTCGCCCGAACGCCTCCTTGAGTCCCTGGTCACTGTCCACAGTTGCTTCCCCATCTCCACAACATCATCCAATGGTCACCCTGACTATCCCTACTGCATCCGAGATATATTGAGCAAATAGGAAGAAGGGGAGAAGAAGGAGGCAGGGTCACTGTCGGAGATCTGTCTGAGGATATCATCATCCACAGTTGCTTCCCCACCTCCATAGTCGTTCCCAATATGCATTGCGTCATCTAATGGTCGCCCAGATCGCCCCTTCTGCATCTAAAATACGTTGAGAAAAGAAGGAGAAAGTGGGAGGCATAGTCACCGCCGAAGATTTGGCGGAGAAGGATGGTGTGCAGATCAGGCTAAAAACATCATAGAAGTCATCCTCTGAGGCTGCCACCACATCGTCTAGTCCGTAGACCACCATCAAGGCATTGCCAATCCATGGCTTTGGCATATCCAGCAAGAGGAAAGGGGGTGGACTAGGGGACGCAGGTTTGCCAGAGAGCTCGTGGAGGATGGAGTGTAGAGGCCCATCGAAGACACTGTAGTTCGCCTTGACGGTGCCGCCACGTCGCCAGAGAGCTCGCAGAAGACCTTGTGTTGAGGCCTATTGCCGTTGCAACCTACCTAATCAAATACGGAGGTCTGACAAAGGTCCGCCTTTTTAGAAAATGGGAAACTATGCCTCCGTTTCCACAACATTCAAGTACATGAGAGGCTCCACATTTGAAAAATAAGGATGTGGTTGGGACAAATCCTAGTGGACCCAACCCATTTTCCAGTCCCAATCTTGATGAGAGGCGGAGATCGTAGAGACTTACCTTGAGTGGGCAGTTGCTCTGTTTTGACTGTAACTCTCGCCTGATGGCAGGATTCGGAGGAATCGAATTGACCCGAGAGCCCCTACATTTTCGGGGAGTCGGAGGTCTCAGTCTTCGGGTCTAGGTTGCCATGGCTTTGCCTGAAGGAGCAACGGGGAAACTTAAGTTTTCGAGAGTCTGGCCTTCTCAGAGATCAGGAGCATCTACCGAGAGGCTGGCTTTCTCTCGGGAGCTACTACCGAGGAGGCATTTGCCCCCTTGGGGGTCACAGCTCCTGAGAACTCGGACCCCCTTATCGGGGTTCTTGTTCTCGACTTGCCTATCGAGACTTGCATATACTCACATGACTTTTACGTGTGGTCACCCGTGGGCTGTAGGCCCCTGGATCGTCCCTCGTTGGGCCTAACTGAGCTAACATCCAATCTACCCTCTTTATATATCATAAGAATAAAGTATTATATGTGAGGAATGATATATAATGCAGAGTATGAAACATATACTGTAGGAACAATATATTCTAAGAATTAAATGTATGTATATATCATAAGAATGATATATATGCCATTGACACATTTTTGAACTTTCTCATTTAAAAAAAAAACAAAATGATGTGACGTGTATTAAATATCCAATCCAATATAATAATATCTATTAACAAAGAAGATCGTGTTTGATGTAAAAAAATAGCTACCATGCCGTGCACATAGACCAATATAAGACTACATTGCAATACAACTCAAAGTAATTGCAATATCTGCACTGTAGTAAGTAATACTCTACAAGGATGAGGCTTGACTTCATGGTACCAAGTGATTCATTACATGTGACCTTGATAAAAGTCACATAATTATATAATACTCTGTAGATGAATTTCACAAATTATTAAAAAATATATTCAGCATGAAGTTCAAAAGTTAGTAAGAAGAGAACATATTTTAGTTTGCCAAATTACTATGATCTTGTTTTCACTAACCTTTTTGAGCGGCAAATGTGGATCCCCTCCCACTCTACTAGTCTACTAACACAATCTTTTGTGTGAGTATATATATATATATATATATATATATATATATATATATATATATATATATATATATACACACACACACATACACACACACATGCATGCATTCTCAAATATTATTGTAAATAAGCAAACACATTTTTAGAAGAGTCAGATTTATACTTTTCTATCAATGCTGTCAATTTTAACTGGGTATGCCGAAAAGATTCTATCAATTTTGATGAATTAAGAATTATACATGCCACACTCTTATGTATTCAGGGATTTATATGTAAAAACATATGAACCTTTTTGACATATTCGGTTAGAGTTCATGGCATTTTGATGAGAAAGATATAATTATAATTTTTTGCTGTGGAGCCCGACGTTTGTCTCGGCCCTACTCTTCTCTCCGATACCTCTTACGGGAGGATTCTTGATCTTCGATGCGGGGATGTGTTGCTGGTAGGGTAACAGCCGACACGGCTTCGGCAACACTCTTGTCCTTGGACATCATCAGGACTTCCCGATTGATGTACTTGTGAGCCCGGGCCACAAGATCTTGAAAGGTGAGAGGATGCCGTTTCCCAATGGAGCTGAGAAGTCTTTCGTCCCTGCAGCCGCTGATTACAGCCGAGACCGCAATTGAACTATCTAGGTTTGGAATATGAGCTGCTTCGATTCGAAACCTAGTGAAATACTCCTGAAGAGTCTCGGTTGGTCCTTGCCGAATGGCAAGTAGACTGGCTGAAGTCTTACATTGCCGAGTAACATCATAGAATTGATCAATGAATAATTGGCCCAGTTGAACCAATGAGTGGATAGAATTGGATGTCAAAGTTTCAAACTAAGTGGATGCTATTTTTTCGAGGGTGAAGGGGAAAAGACAGTAGCAAATTGCTTCGGGAACTCTTCGGACAAAAAGATGAGAATTAAATCTCTAAAAATGGCAGACTGGGTCCGTCATGCCATCATATAGAGGACCTTTCGGCAGCTTAAAGTTAGATAGTACTTCAGTGGTTAAAATTTCAGGAGAGAATGGGGTTTGTTCTAGAATGGTACTGGCGAGAGGTGCTCTATATGGTCAGGACACTATATGCTGCATCTCCTTCTTCATTTTGGTCAGTCTCTGGTCTAGCTCTGGAGTTGTAGCAGTAGTAGCGGCCGAGCGTCCCTCGGTTTCGGTTAGGTGGATTCCGGACGAAGCGTTGTCCGGTTCCGTCGTCAGGTGGCTGGCACGCGGAACTCGGCCTTGCGGCCCGTATGGTTCGCTGCGTGTCGAAACCCCTTCATTAGGGAATGCCCGCGAGGGTATTGACTGTCCCTTCATAGGCTGAACAGTCGGACAATACTGTGGTTGGGGCGGCGCCTACTACGCAAGCTGATTCAGTAGTCCCACATGCGAGGGTATTGGCTGTCCCTTTATAGGCTGAGCAGTCGGACAATACTGTGGTTGGGGCGGCGCCTACTGCGCAGGCTGATTCAGCAGTCCCACATGCGCAAACTTAATATTTAGAAGAAAAAAGAAGCTTGAGTGTTTGTGGTGTACTTTTTCCGCAGTGAATAGCGTCTCTTTTATAGCAGGGGATGAGGGTTCTTTTCTTGTGGCAGTCAATATAGGACTATGTTTAGGGGTTTGACAGGAAATCGCGAGAATACCCTGTGTTAATAGGCCGAAGGTCCGCTAGCGGTCGACCGAAATGTGCCGGACCCATCTCGACTCATCATGCGTTTGGATTGGGCCGAATACTGCCGTTTGGTAATTGAGCATGTCATATGTGGGCCGGACCTGTGCTGACCCAGTAAGGCATCTGGGCCGATTCCGTTTAATTGACTTCATGGACCGAATACTTCTCGGCCCCTTCTTTAGTTGGACTGGCCTTAGTCGTTGGGCCTAATCGAATTCTCCTCCATCCGAGTTCATGACATTTTGATGAAAAAGATATAATTGTAATTTTTTTAGAACGTAAGGAGTTTTTGTGACAAGTTGTGAGAGTCAAAAGTATATATATAAATTGATAACTTATAAGCATATGAGTACAAAAAACATCTCTCTCTTTCAAGGAAGTACCACCATCGTCTCGTGCCAAGTCACAAGTGGGACCTAAACCCATTGCAGTTTTCTTTTTAAACTTTCCGGAATAAATGCACACTCTGTCGACAATAAAGGGAAAACCAGAATTATTCAAATGCCCACAGGTAGTGCCCCGGTCGTCTCATGCAGATTTGGCTGTCGAGAGAGACCAACAAACAATAATTCGTGGGCCATCGTTGCAAACAGACGAATCAATTAAGTGGGACCCACTGTTTTGGCGCATTTGGCAAATGAGAAACACTTGCGGGCGGCGCAGCGTGATCCGACGTGGATTGCACCGCGTATGGGTAGTGGTCTCATCTATTTGAATCTGATGACTGTAGCAGTAGTAAAAGAAAAAAAATTGAATCTTTTTAGTCGACCCCATCACTTATGACAACTTCTACATAGGCCGATCTCCAATTGGACAGTCCAAAAAAATCAAAAATCGACTCCACTGGATATTGAAAAAGTAATTGTTCATCAGCTTAGCTTTTTATTTTTTAGGTTTTTTTGAGTCGTCCGATTGAAGATCAAACTATACTGACGGATAGATCATGATGAAGGCGAACCAAAAAAATTAAATAAAAGATTTCTCATTTTTCGTGCCACATTGCGTGCAATGCAGCAACTCGCTGCATCACACGCGGCGCAGCTAGTGTTTCTCTTGGCAAATTAGATGATTTGCGGTTTTCCCAATCTTCAAAAACGTGCTGCAAGTTAATTAATTCTTTCATTTTATGAAGTGAAAGTGGCATCCAATTCCCAGCCCTCACATTTGCATCTTAATCAAGTCATCTGACAAGGATCAAATACTAAGCAAATGACTAAACTGTGATTAAAATTTTGAGGAGTTGAGGCAGTATATATGAAACTCACTTTGTTTGCGAAATAGGATAAGAATAAACGGTATAAAGGTTCCATTCTTATTTGATTGGGAGGTTGCTTAATTTCCTCAATTCTCTCAACTCCTCAAACTCTACTTGGAATACATAATTCTCTCAATTCTTTTAATTTCACTTTTTATTTTACTCTTTATTCTACTTATTCTTACTAAATCACTTGGAATAACGTGGTGTAATTCTCCTTATTCTAGGTGAAATAACAACACCTTGCCAAATCAAAATATCTCTTATTCTGGTTTAAAAAATTTCCAAAATCTAGTTCTGATTTAAACTATTATGCAAACAAAGTGAGACTAAAAGAATAAGAAGATTGAAAATTAGAGAAAAATTTGTAAATCTAGAGATTTTCCCCCCATCTGTGTTTGTGCGGACTAAATCTAAAACCCTCTGTAAATCTACATCTAAAACACCTTTCTAATTTTTTTTTTGTTGGAAAAATATAGGATGGAGAATATACAGAGTTAATGAATCTTCGATTAGAACTATGAAATTTAAAAAAAAAAAATTAAAAGAAGAAGTTAGCGATCTAGTGAGTCTAAGCATTTTTCGCCTTTCATAGAGTAGATTAAAAGAGATCGGACAGATCAAACCATATTATTGCATTTCTTAGAGTAAATTTTGCAGTTCTAAAGGGTGCCGTTCTATTTTTTTTAGAGTTATTTCACTCTTATCCTATTATAATGCAATGAAAAACAGTTATTGCATCACGTGCGGTGCAGCGCGATCTGACGTGGATCGCACAGCGTTTGGACAGCCTTCTAATCCTTTAAGATCAGATGGCCACAGTGACAGTAATTTCTTTTTTGTATTTTTTATTTTTTTTGATCTTTTGGATCGGCCTCATCATGCCTGACATTTCTTGTACATGCCGATCTCCGATTGGACGACCCAAAAAGTTTTAGAATAAAAAATCGACCTTAACGAACAGTGAATAAATCACTATTTATCAGTTCAATTTTTTATTTTAATATTTTTTTTATCGTTTGATTGTGGACCCGAGTATGCGAACGGGTCAGTCATAATGGAGCCGACTAAAAAAATTATAAAAATTCTCATTTTTCATGCAGCACCCCGTACGGTACAACAACTCGCTGTACTGCATGCTCGCAATGAGAAACACTTCTTGCACTGCGTGTGGTATAATGTGATCCGACGTGGATCGCACTGCACGCGGGTAGATGTCCGATCTGCCAAGATCAGATGGCTGTAGCAGCAACAACAATTTTTTTTAAAAATTTCTTTTAGATTTGTCTCATCATGTTCGATACCTTTTGTATAAATCAATTTTTAATTAGACGATCCAAAAAAAAGAATTCAAAAATTAAAAACCGATTTCAATGCAGCAAGTACTTCTCTTATGCAATTTGTAGTGGGAAACTTAACGAACCAAGTTGACGACGTGAAGATAAGACTTTTTGTCTGATCCAAACAGCCAATGAGCTGTCCCAAGAACACGAGTCTAAGCCGACAAATAAAGTCTCACTGGGATCCGATTCCGCATCCTAACCGAGAAAGCCTAAGATAGCAGTCAGGGAAACTTATCGTTAGAAGTACTCAGTCCATCCATTGCATCTGACCTGCTAAAGAGACATCAAAATCTTCTCATTGACAAGATCCTTTGATCAACTCGATCGAGACTCCTCCTCGCAAGAGGATCATGATCTTCCCAGTCGGATTCAACCACGACCCAGAATAGATCATGACCAATATAGGAACTTGGCCTACAGGCTGATGTGATCGTCAACGTTATAAGAGACACGTATGTTAGGGGTGTTTGCATTCTCAACATCTTTCCCTAAAGTAAAGAATCAAAGCGGGAGGTATTTGTTCGAGAAGTACAAAATCACAGGAAGCATTTTCTCGGAAAAGAAAATTACATATTTGTAAATCTCAAAAGAAAATGAGTAGTAAATAAAAAGTGAAGAGGGAATCCAACAAAGGGAGATGGAGAGAGGGATGCAAAAGTAGAAATAGAATCACAAGAAATATTTCTCCACGAGAGATAATGGGTAAATGCTTCTCGAAGAAAAAGATAATATTATGCAAATATCGAAAGCATTTTTCCAACTAACTTTTATTTGTATTTGCAAAACATATGAAAGTTAATTGGAAAATCATTTTTAACAAATGCAAACACCTCTAGTTAGAGTCACAACTCATGACTACAGCTCAATTCCGTTCTTCTAAAATCTAGTGAAAGAAGTCAAATTACATGACTACTACACTATATATAGATGATGTATTTTAGCCTAACTCATTCTATTTTCTCCCATGATATTATTGACTAGCTAAAATATAGTGGGTAACAACAACAACACTAGTGTTGCCAAATGGAGGATTTCATTCTCCAACAGGAACATCTGCGGTTACCCTCCGGCAGAGAAACAATAATTGGAGGTGTGGGGGGCATCATTTGAAAGGGGGCGGACAAGATTCCAAATGCCCGGCTTGTCTGCGTGCATCATGAATGTTTGGACCTTTTCCATCGATGGAATCGGGAGCAACCAACACGATTCTTCCTGCTCCCAAAAAAATCCCATTAGTCGATCTAATCAAACTTAATTTTTTCGTTTAAAACACCCAGAAAGATGCGTTCCATTTCCAAGTCCACACATTTGCTTGATTCATATATATATATATATATATGGCGCCTACGCCATGGCATTAACGCGGTTCCATCTGGGCTTTCTTGCTGACGTTTTAAAAAGGTCATAATTTCGGCGACGGCTCACTCGCCTTTGCAGCATTAAGTCCACGTGGAATTTATGTATCTTTCAGTTTAAAAAGGTCATATGACACCTTCACATGTCTTTTTGTAGCGTGATAATGATGCCGACGTGCCATAACTTTAGTGCACATAAATGTCTCTTGAAAAGGCAAAAATATCTTTCTATTTAAAATTTTAAAAAAGTATCTTCACACTTAATTTGAAGAACATGCACACACTCTCAAGAATATATACTGATGTGTCAACACCACTAGTGCGTTGCATTGCAGGAGGACATGTGTGAGCGTCAAATAACTATTTTAGATTGAAAGGTACATTCCACGTAGACTTACTGCATTCTAAAGTGATGCAAAAAATATTTCTCTTTAACCTTTGGTTGGGAGCAACAGTGCTTAGACCATTGAGCCAATTAAACAATAAATAAGTAAATAAATAAATCAGACGCCAATTTGTTGCTCACCAATCACGTGGGTTCGCGTCATGGGCAGCCACTCACTCATGATTAGAGAGTTTTAAGAGGTGGAGAATCGAGTGGGCGTCAGCGATGGTTGCCTGAGAAGATCCGTCCGTCCACTGGTGGTGCCAAATGCGAATAATGCGATCGTCACGTGACTTCTCGGGTGTTCTCACATGGCCACCGGCACGGAGGCCAGCTAGAGCCTTGATGAAGGTCTGAGATGATGGCTTAATAGACGTTGGTTAGCACGTGCAATATTAAGGGAACATTCCTCTTCCTTGCTTGCACGTGAGCTAGGAGGAGGTCAGGGGTACATGCACGGAAACAAGGGGGTATACTCAAGTTTATCTCTTTTGAAATGAGAGGTGAACAAAGCTTGTTTAGAAATGCTTACAAGTTGATGGAGATTCCATGACTGAGATCCAACTCTAACAAAATTTCCGAGTGTAATCGAAGTCTACTGACAAGGTTATTTAGACTCACATAATCTTCAATTGTTCCTGATCAGTGTGTTTCCATTTTGCATGTTAGGTGATGTTGACGTCAGTTTGCTACAAATATTGATCTCAACTTCAAGAGAAAGGACGTCAGACATTATACCTCAGCACCATTATTCGATGAAATTAGGGTTAAAGGTGCTCTTGTCATCGCTCTTGGAATGGACCAAACTCCAAATATTTTTGAACATGTTGATCCTGTTAGATGAAATTATCTTGAAAAACACCCTTGTCATGATAGAATATTAACTCATGGTATCTCTAACAAATTTTAAACATAGAGATAACTTTGAATGTTTATAAAAAGAAGATTTCAAAATAAATGCATGGATGTTAAGTTCATGATTTTACACGCAGAGAGGTTATATATACTTGTGAAGAATGACCCTTACTATGATGACAAATTATTTTTCTACCTTCGATTGCTTAATTAAAATTAAGGTGTACGTAGTCACATAAAAATATTAACTTTTTAGTTTGAGATAACCCTTCTCATCCGACGCGACTTCATGAACTAGTTATTTGGCAGCATTGCATGTCTACATTTTCCCTTATCCTGCAGACAGAGGCATATAATAATCTGAGAAATTTGTACACAACCTTTGGTGAATTTTATCAAATCTTATTATAGATTGGTGGAACAAATTAAGTTCATAACGATTGAGGTGTAGCTAGTTGTGGCCGCTGGTTTTAGTGATTTAGTTCCCGGAGGTCATCTCCAACAGGAGGAGGTTCTAATCCCAGACGTGAAAGATCATCTCATGAATTGCCCTCTCCGGTTGGTTCCACCTCCATATTTGTCATCACAGAGAGAGAGAGAGAGAGAGAGAGAGAGAGAGATGGTCTCATGTACTCTACGTAAGTGCCAATAAGAGGAAGAGAGAGAGAGAGAGAGAGAGAGAGAGATGGTCTCATGTACTCTACGTAAGTTCCAATAAGAGGAATCCGACGTGCATGAATGTGGAAGAAAAGATTAGATTGGTAACCACCCGACGAGACAGATTAAGATTTGTAGCGGTGGATTCTCCCAAGCCGCAAATTGTTCTTCGTCACAGACGGCGAAGAGATAGTATTTTAATTTCCCTACAAGACTACAACCAGCAATCAATCACAAAGGACACAGTAAGCTGGAGAGGATCGTGCTAGACATGGAATCATTGACGAAGCATGTAGAGGCCACTTTATAATGGAGGCTGTAGCCATGATTGGTTGTGCCTGTCGGCGTAGATGTGTTTAACTGGGCTATAGCAATATGGGCCGTTGAGGACTCTGTGACCTTTTAATATCTCTCTGATGGTACTTGGAGCTTCAAAATTTAGGACTGCGAAACCAAAAAAAGTAATGTTTGCTGTAACACAAGTTGATGACAACCCGGAGAGACGGCAGTTCTCGGATTCGGGGTCCGCTTTGGAGGTTGGCCTCGATGTGCGATGTCCTTGCTGGCTTCTCGACCGACAAGTCTTACTGATAAGAGTTAGGCCCGGATGTTGAGTCTGGAAAAAATCTTCCGACGGTCAAGTCAGTCCGACAAAATGTCCAAGGTTAAGTCCGAGCACTCAAGCGAGTTACATTCTGAGAACATATCTGATATTGTTGGAGGGAAGCGTCTTATATGGGAGTCACCTCCAAGGGTCGGTGAGTTTATCTCCTGGACACGTAGTCTTCTCGCAGTGGTCAGACGACGCGTACGAACTCTGCTGAGATGGAACTATCAAGCAGCCACACGAGTGGGGACCGGTGAGTTGATAGGCCAAGTCATTCTCGACACCAGTATCCATGGGGTCATCGTGAACTCGCTACTGGGCGGCTCTCTGGGCCGGCCTGACCTGTGGGCCCGATTGGGCCTTGGCCCTCGGGCCTCGTCACAAGTGTTGCAGCATGGGATTGCACTGTCATGACAGTTCGACTAAAGTTCAGATGGTACGAATACCAAGTTAAGATGGGTTCTTGATCGACGATTATTGTTAAAAAAATATTCATGTAGCTATTGTACTGATGCCTGGGGTATTACAAATCTACAAATATAACACTGGGGATATTACGGTAAGCATTATTTGATCGGATCGAGGTGGTCTCTTGGGGTCGACAAATTAACTCAGAGGACTTCCCTAAAATGTATAACATAAATAAGTTACATGGACAATAGCATCTAAGTTGGTGGCAGTTTTAGACTGGTCGAACTGTTGGTTAGGATGCTTCTATGTTAGGTTGAGTTGGTTTTAACTCCATACAAGATTGGATGTTAATGGCAGATGTATCGGCCCAACTAGGGGTAGCAATTGGGTTAAGGGGGGCCTCTTCTATATAGAGCTGCCTTTTAGATGCCTCAGAACCTCATATATTTTATCATCACATGATAAACATGCCTGCCTTGAGTAATGATATACCTTGCATGTTTAGCTCATTTCCTTTGTGTTTAGTGTATGAAAGGGGAGCTTGAATGCTGGAAGAAGGGATCCTGAGCATTCCCCCCATCTCCTTGAGCCTACTTAGACCCTAGAAGAAAGAAACTTAGAAAAAATCGCACTAAAATTCCTTTTTAGATCTCTTTCTCCCTCTTCTTAACTTCAATTGGCCTGGGAAAGGTTAAGAGATCCTTCCTTCTCATGGAGATAACCCCTCGTAAGCGTTGAGGCCCCCCGAGAAATGTGAACTTCATGGTGAACTCGTTTCTATTTTAGTTTTTGTATTGATTGTCATATTTTAATTACCATATCGCGCAATTTTAAAATCGATTCACCTTCTTGTGCATACTCCAAAGGGTAAAATTCTATAAAATTTGTAATTTTTACTTACTGATTTGCATGAGCTCGGCTTGCTGTGAGCCTGCAGTGGTGAGTGTTTCTCACGTGGGTTTGGAATGGCTTTGTCAATGTCACCTCAGAGATCCTCAATCTATGAGACTATCTCTGGATTATCATTAGGCCTCCATTATACCAAGTTCAGGGTTGCAGTCCACTTCAGGATCACATCCTTTCTGTGTTTCCCTTTTGATTTTTCGAAGCTTCTTCTTGACTTGAAGGCTGAAATGATATGGAGTGAAGGAGGTCTTACCATAACCATGTTGATAGTATTTGCATATCTTAATATCCATCATGTATGCCTAAATGAAAGAGGAAGTCCTTTCGGTTTCCATTTAAGTTTCTTTAACTTTTCCTTTGAGATCCTGAAGTCTAAGATGCAGACTTGGACTTTAATTAACATGGAAATTATTTCTAGAGTAACCGTGCACCAGTATGAACTCCTTTAAATTTGTATGACCTTCAATGGTCCTAGAGTGATGGCTTGGAGCCCTTCAGTTCCATTTGAGGGTCACTTCTTTGACAGATTTATTTTCATTTGATTGCCACTTTATTTGGGTGTTACTTATCTTAAGTGGTCAAGAGACTCTTTTCTCATTCTATGAGAGTTCTCTTTATGACTTTTTGACTTCATAAACAACCCAAATGAGAGAAGCAATCTATGTTAGGTGTTTTAAACACTTCACTATGAGTTAAATGGTTTCTGAGTTTCAATAACTGTAAGGCCAAGTGATAAGGGAACAACTTACAAGTATTGTCTCCTCTTGTCAAACGGACCTTCAAATAAAGATTTTGCTTACTCTTAGGCTCTCATAGATCTATCAGGAATCCTTTTGAGTCTAGCATGACCCACTTCGGATGCTCTAAGATTGGCCAACCATGCCATCTTTTGGAAATCGTGACCCTTTTCATGTAGGAACGTGCAGCATCTCCTAAGGAGAAATTTGTCATTCCGAAGGCATTAAAGACGACGAGAAGCTTAGCTTGTCTAGCTCTCTTTGAAAGCCACTTAAACCGAAGTATGTTGCATGCGAAGCCTCTCAAAGTTCATTATTTGAGGTCTTCTTTTTGCTTCGGTTCTCATGAGAGTTCTGTTTGACTCTCGTATTTTCTCATTAATGTTCTATTAATGAGACAATATAGTGAGTCAAACCTATTTTCTTTAATCTTCTCATAATCATGAGAAAGATAAAAAAAATTAACCCTCACGAAGAGCCTAAGTTAAAGAGACACTCATGAATAAACTTATTAAGATGGTAAAGTATTGCCAGATTTCTAATTTGCCACTTATTTATTTAGCTTAGATTTTCATACATTTACCTAGATGTGTGCTTGCGGTCCTGGGTCTAGGCCCGAATGTGACAAACTGAGATCTAATAAATATCGGATATCCGATCTTGGGTGTGAGTCGTTACAGTTTCCTTATTGGATGAGATTCAATTTTCTCAGGGGCCCTTGGCCTTAGGATGATATAGGTCAGTGTCGTTATGACAATACGGGAGTTCTATTCTGCATTAACTTCCATAGGATAAGAATCTATACGGAGGAAACCTTCTTCCGGACGAATTCAAGCTAGAATCTAGCCATAACTGGCCCATCAAAGACTTCTAGATTGTCTAGGACCTCACGATGGGCTTTTCATGAGTATCTTGGTCTACATCACTGGGCCGGCCCATTCACTTGTGGGCCAGACGAAATTTTCCTTTTTCAGAGCCTCATTTAATCTATTCCCTCTAATATATACTAGTTGATTTGTGTGATATGCCAATCAGAAAGGAAGAAAAGTGTATTGGTGCGCTACACACACCATAGCAGACAACGCCGGGAGCATGTCTCTTATGTCGCATATCAAACAAGGTTAGAAGGAATTCATATTAGACTAATTCTTTTTCATGTGAACAGGCCGTAGTTCCACATTGATCTGCACAACTTGCCCGAACAAGCATGTGATTATATCCAGTTTGATGGACCCTGAAGGAGGAAGATTTCGCTCAGCCCAAAAGCGCTGATGGGCCGGCCCACTAATCCTTCTCACCGCAAGCCCACGAGGTTGTCACAATAGCTGGCTGAATGTTAGAGCCCACGTGAGCCAACTTAGGATAAGAGACCCCAGATGAAACCCGGGTCAAGTTCGGATTCCAACCCGGACTTTCCCTTCAAGCAGGATCCGAGATTCCCTATTCTAACTAGAGTCAGAGGCTTGAGGCCCCCAAGCCATTCGCACTCAAGAACGGAATTGAGTCCAAGAGTTCGCTTCAGTATGACTTTTTCAACTATAATCAACCTTTCTCGTAGACCTAACTGCTATATAAGGATCTCTGGTTCAACCGGTATATGTACGCTTTCTAGAGTCCAAGTTACCTTAACTTCCCCTCAACATTCCCAACCTTCTAACTTAGGCATAGGAGAGAGATCCCCTAGACGACTACCGAGAGCCCTCTGACAATGCTCTATTTTGTAAAAACCGTCAAGCGACACCCCTCCAATCGGAGACGGAGGGTCCTAATTATGGTGGACAAAATTCTAGCCCATTAGGTCCCATGAAAGGTATTTCAACTGATGTTGACAGTAATCCGAGTGAACTCGCTAGGGTCTGTTTGGCTCTGCGTGCTTAGGCCGCACGAAAACCTTTCCTCAAATAATGTCGAACAACAACTTATTTGATTATCCAGAAAACTTTGATCAACGAAAAACTTAGAAGTTTGGCATCTATTGGATGCAATTACATACACTTTTCTAAAGCAGCAGAAAATATTTTCAAAGATACTACGTGACTGATTTTATCCTCACGTCCTTAAAATTTGTTTCTTTAGAAAACATTTTGCATAAAACCAAATACACCCCAAATTGAAAGTTAATTATCTTTCTCGGTGACTGCAATAGTGATGCATCCTGACCACTCAATCTGATCTAACAGCATAACCGAAGGCCGATACAACACCTGTTTAAGATTTCCCTGTGGTGATGGGTGCGAGATTCAAAGAACAATGTATCCGCAGAGTCTTGCACCTATTCCAGGGTGACCGGTGAGTGTGGCTCTCGTTTCCTCGTAACCCTTGCATTTTGGAGGTTCTAACTGGCAGGAAATCAAGCTCACATTGGGTCCGTTTAGTTCCATGTAAAATAGACTGCATAAAAAGTTTTTCCTGAAAATTGTACCACAATGAGTCACTAGTCATCCGGAAACCTCTAGTCAATGGAAAACTTGACTCATGGACTCCCCCTGTTTTTAATTTTGGCACCCATAGGATGAGACTAGATACCTCTTCCAAAGTAGCTGAAAATATTTACGTGGATACCCAATGACTGATTTTGTTTTAATTTTTCTTGTAAAGCTGTTTCCTTTGAAAATCTTTTTCATTCAAAAGTATTTTATATAGAACCAAACGCACCCATTGTTAAGGAGCACAAAAGATCATAAAATGTCAAATGTGTAATTAAACAGCAAATATCAAAGAGTCAACTGTTGCCATGTCCCGAGATCATGCCCCAATAAAACATATTCCCCACAAAATGGGTAAATAAAACATATTATCCCACAATGAGTGGCATCCGCAATGCCTTGGCGAGCTGACATCTCATCAAAATTTTACTGTAAGACCATCATTGGCAACCTGGATTCTAATAAGCCTGATAAATTCAAACTACGCATCTGAAAGAACATCAGGATATTTGCCAATTAACAGATACTAGCAACATGCCTCATATGACCTAGAAGGCCTTTTTCTCGTAGGAGACTAACCCATGCACTCCTCCCTCCACTTGGGCAGCTCCGGACCGGACCTGGAGAACCAGAACTAGTCAGTTCAACGTCATTGTCAGATCCAGGCTTAAACAAGATACCCTACCTTTAGCACACACCTCTGGCAGGTGACAATCTAAAGGATATATCAACTATAAAATCAACTAAGGGAACAACACAAGCCATGAAATAATGTGCTATAAATAAGATAAATAAAAAGGATTCAAACGGGTTCTACCTCTAATCTCAGAACTTGTTCTGTCAAAAGCCTATGAGCAGACTGCAAAGAGGAAGCACCAAGATCCTGAAATCCTTGTTTTACAGCTTGCATCGTATAAGGAATAAATTTTAGAATGGATCCTTTGTCAGCTACTGCTCCAACTACACCCTGAGCGATCTTCAACTTTAAGGTGTCCCCTAGATACCGAGCATCACTCCCTTTTGTCATGGCTTCAAGAGAACCCATGCCTCTATACTTTTTAATTTTAACACCATCCTGATAAAAGCAATATTACAGAATACATAAGTTGAAATGAATACAATCATTCATTTCATTCCACAATCCCAGAAATAGCTTTGGAACAGATGACGACCAGATGAGATAACCTATCTGCACTATAAACATGGTATGTTGGCAGGTCAACGGGATGCTCAGTGTATGATTGAAAAATGATAAAAAAAATACAAAGCCAATGGTTAACAATTTTTTTGAAACAACAAATAGTTACAGTACAATAATTAAAATTTTGCAAAATTAGATTATACCTCTTAAGTTGGGTGGAGGAAGTACATACTTGCATGATGACAATCAAATTGTTAAGCAAAAATGTTCCCTACTAGTGTTAGACAAGCTTCCCTATTTGAATATTGACAACAAGTGTTAGACAAGCTTCAGTATTTGCACTAAAACACCTTGCATCATTTGATTAAAGATCACGAGTGCCACCTTTAACTATTGCTTCCCAACTTGCACTAAAAGACGTTGCCCCATTTGATTAATGAAAGAGTTCCAACTTTCACCACTGCAATCATGCAATTGTCATCATTTTACACTAGTATTCTCCACATGCATCACCAAGGAGAAGTGTTGATTGCAGACAGGACCATCCAGTCTAGTGAGTGCATGAACTTGTACTTTGAAGAACTCCTACCAAAAGCAAGCAACAATGTGAACCAAAAAGAATCATGTTGGTTCTAAACAGGATGAATTTAACCTCTTTGCAATATTGTATGAGTGCTCCCTTCCATCCCTCTCTCACATTCATAAAGTGTGAAATGTTGGTTAACTTCATGACAGCTTCCTACAGAGAATTGGAAATGTGTCTACACATCCAAAAAGATCTCTCATTAACACAATGTTGTTTTTACGGTTATTCATTGGTAGTAGGTCTCTCACTGGCATCACTATTCACTGGCTTTTTTTAATCACTAAACTAAAGCTCTTACAATGAAAACGACATGGTCAAAACCCATAGGGCTCCAATCTAAGCTATGATGATATTAATGATTATTTCAAGTTCTTGGTACACTTTTTACCAGCGTGTATTCAAATAATTTGTTTTCAAATTAAACTTTCGAAGATACTCTGCAATTACTAATTAGACAATATGTGTTAACTTCATGATATTTAGGTACCCCCCCCCAACAAGGAAATGTTATGCAAGTGACAGACCATTCTAATTGAGCTATCAGGATGTGACAGCATCCCGATTCCCCTTTTTTAAACTCCCAGAACCTTGATGATGATTATCTACAGAGAAAAATAAGAATGATATATCTATTTGTTCATTGGCAATGTTATCAGCTAAGGTTGCTGCAGATGCTTAAGTGTTAATAATACATGGGCTACACAATCTCATCGTCCTCAGACTGAGTAGAAAATGTGGTGCACTCCCTATCACTATTTATAATGTTGCTATGGAATACACAAAAACACATCTATAGACTGAGCTAACAGAAGAATGTAAACAGCTGAATGAAATTTGTAGTAGGATAGGCTTCACATGAGAATGCTGCCCTCTGGAGCAGTCAAAGGAGCAGTTGAACAAAATTTATAGTAATATAGGCTTCAAGCCATAACGCTGTGAAGACATGTGTGCTGCCTTCTTGAGAAGTGACAGAAAATAATTCAACATCCACATAAAGGACCATTACATACATGACAAGTATCATTATACATAGGTGTATACTACTTTGACAGATCAGGAAATAGATCCATAGAGCAGCACAAAGGACTTTCCTGAGATAATTCTTTCAATGCAATAGCATACCTTGTATTCATAGGCCCCAGGGGTCTCATGGCTACCAGCTAGGAAACTCCCCATCATAACAGTAGATGCACCCAATGTCAAAGCTTTGACAATATGTCCAGAATTTGAAATCCCACCATCAGCAATAACGGGAACCCCACTATGCTGAGCAATAGATGCAACCTTGTAAACTGCTGTTGCCTACATGCACATTTGGGGGTGAAAAAACTTTTTTCAATTTGGGGATGCAACAAAGCTGTCTAAAACCATAAATATAGGAGATACTGTAAAAAATTCTTATATAACAAATATTGTTGAGAGAGATATTTCATGCTTTGACACAAAAGATAAAACAGAGCAGAAGGTATGACATCTCTTGAGGAATAACATGTTTATGTGAATGGAACATATTTAAGTGAAAATAACACACAAAAAGGTACTTGTGCCCAAAAGGATGATAGTAGTGACATGATTAGCCACCAAGATTAGCCATTAGAGGCACTGAAGCATGACACGTACCTTTTCTCCACTATCAATTCTATGGTTCTCCAAAAGATAGGCATCTTTTTAACTTATGAGGCAACCAAAAGTAACTTATGGCGTCTTTTGGATAATTTTAAACTTTAAACAAATTCCAATAACCTGACTTTCTGATCTGATTGCAGTAATAAAAAATGGATTTGAAAAGTCAAATATGAACTAAAATTATTATTTATAGTTACTTAGAATCGGAAATGGAGTTTCCAACAATATCCACATCAAAAATGGATTTCAATAATGTAAACATAATATAAAGTGTTGGTTGTGAAACTACCATTTAATAGATGGCCTTTATATGTCTGGAGATAGAAAAGGAGAGGATGGAGATGTCTCTGCCTCCCCTCCAGCCACATCCCTCCCACATCTGTCCTCTCTCCATCTCCTTCTGTCTTTTATTGCATTCAACCACCCTCCCCCCGCACTCTGATGCCCCATCCCTCTCCTTCATCCTCTCTTCCTCTTCCTCTATCCTCTCTGCTCTCTCCGACAGCTTAGTACCCCAACCCACACCCTCCATCCCTCAAAGCCTCATACCAGCCCCCCCCCCCCTCCTTACAGCCCCTCACACCCTCCTTTCCAGCAACCCTGCCACCCAGACCAAACACCCCACCAAGCCCAGCCCCATGATGTCAGAGTTCATAAGCCACTCCAGCTCCAAGCCTATGACAGCACACACATCAGAACAGGAAAAAAAGAAAGGTTGTTTGGGGGTTAGGGGGTGTGGGGGATCCCTCATGTTATCTCTTTTTGAAACGGGATAGTACCCACAAGAAACACCGGCTAGGGCTAGGGGAAGCTCCTGGATGATGCGGAACGGGAAGGGGAAAACCGATGAATGACACAGAGGCCTAGATAGAGGAGAATACAGGGGGCAGAGGAGAGGAAGAAGCTGAGGAAGAACAGAGAAGGGGGAAGAAGGAGACGAACCAGGGTTTCACGCCCTCACTCTCACAATCCCATCATAGGACCATCACCAGCACAAGAATAGTGTAGAATATTCTATTCTCCCCTTTTCCTCATCTCATCATCGGCCTTACCGAAAGAGAAACATGAGAATATATAGGCCTCCCAAAAAGGAAGCCCTAGTACATGAAAATACCATAATGCCCCTAGGCTCATAAAATAGGAAAAAATGTGTAGAAAAATAAAGAAAAATAGAAAAGACACTAAATAGTCCTCAAATGGGCCATACAATCAAGTCCATCAACAACTGCATCGTCATCAAGCCCGATAGACGCCTACACAGCTGCTGGAGCTCTTGGATTCCAATCATTCTTCTCCGGTTCGAGAAACTCGTCCTCAAGTTTTGAAGTACCACAATATCCATGGGGAGATGAAAATAACAGCAAAGCAAGAAAGCACTGCTGATTCCATCGAAATCACCATGTGGAGGAGAGCATCGAATCGATGTCGAAGGTGTGCCTCAACATCGCACCATATCATATCAAAATCACGCTGCTGGCTGCTCAGCACCAAAAGCCGCATAGTTCACAAGTGCATGATCATATGCAGCAATGCTAAATGAACCATCAATAACGAACAAGGACAGCTCTGCCTTGAAAACATCATCAGATATCAAGTGGAATATCGACTCAACAAATAATGCAGTATCTCAAGCAACGGGCTGGCTAGGAATGATCACAGGCAATAAATCAACTTCAAAGATGTGTTCTAAAGATAAATCCAAACTAGATGCTATAAACGGATCATGATCCCAAGCATCAGAAGGCGAAGAAGATGTCACTAGTGCTGTCTACAATGGGTTCAACGTGTGGCACAAGTTTCGTCGACTGCTCTTGGGCTGCTGGCTGGGCATGTGCACTAGTATTAGTAAGACTGGATTTGAAACGAAATTTAGTCTTCAAGCGCACAGGTTGGAGAATGCAAATAACTTCCTCATAGTCAAAATTAGCATGGCGCTCTTCCAACCACTCTCGTCCCGCAGTAATATAAAAGTCCTTTGAAGGACTAACCTCAACTAAAACTCCGTCAAAATAAAGAACATCTCTTGAAACTGATGTAGTTTTCTAAATCATTTTGTGAACTCCAAAAAAAACACCATCTGGCGCAAAAACAATTCACCTGTCTCAACAAGTAAATCAACAACAACTTGGGAGACGAGATTACCTTGCTGAGACGTAGTAAAAATCAACCGGATTAGCCTTTTGTTGGGAAGTTGCATCATCGTCTGACATCTAGAGGACTCCATAGCTTCTAAGGTGCAAAGGACGAGAAGAAGTGATGCCCGACGAGAGGAAGGAACACTGAACAAGGTCAGCCTCGATGTAAGAAAGCTATTGATATTATCAACATGCAAAATGGAACATAAACGGGTGACCTCGATATCCGTGCAGAGGTGGCACACAAAATGAGGTACTATCGGGGCTGACATATGTTGGAACTAGGTTGACCTCACTGAGATGATCCCAATGGCGCAGATAGTACGCAAATTGGAGCACGAATGTGGTCTCGGCACTAGCGACATATGTTGGAATTAGGTTGACCTCACTGAGATGATCCCAATGGCGCAGATAGTACGCAAATTGGAGCACGAATGTGGTCTCGGCACTAGCGATGTGATAGGACCCTTAACGCACCTCTTGTGCACTGTAGTAAAACCAGAGGGGACCCTGACTCAGACCAAGATTGAACCTGGTGGCTCAAACCACCTGGACCCTGGTTTGGTCTGACCAGGTGGTCACGTGGGGCTTAGGCCCTGAACGGGTGGACCGCTCGGGTCCGATTTTGGTTCGGACCAGAACTAACAAGAGACAAGGACCTGGGCCAGGTTAACCTGATTTGACCGGCTTTAAATCAAAGGGCACGGGCCCTTCTTGCCTTTCTTCCACCTCCATCCGCCTCCAATCTCAAACCCTAAACAAAGGGAGAGGCGAGGAGAAAAGATAGCGGCGGTGACAGCTAGACTCTCAGGCAACACCTATGGTCCGATGGAGAGCAGTGATGGTGGCGCACGGAGGAGGCGACGACCCCAGTGGCAGCACCAATTGAAAGCGGCGACAGAGAGGAACAGCGGCGACTCTGGCAGTAGACACAGGCGGCAGCGGCAACGAGGGCTGTCGGCATCAAAGGCAACAACAAAAGCAACCTACAACAACAATAATGCAGGCGGATGGTTGCGGCGGAAGCAGCAACAACGCGGGCAGCCGGGGCTGCTGATGGCAGCGGGAGGTCTAGCCCACCCCTCCGGCCTCTTCTTCTTCTTCTTCTTCTTCTTCTCGTTCTTCTCTATTGGCTAGAGAAACTGTGAAAGAGGGAGAGAGAGGGAACAGAGGAAAGGGAGGACGGGTGGTAGACAAAAAGGAAGAAAGAAGGCTAGGGACCTAGTAGAGCGACGAACGGTGGCGTGACAGATCGAGCTTGGGCTCTGATACCAAACTGATGCGGGACGGGAACGGGAAAACCGATGAATGACACAGAGGCCTAGATAGAGGAGAATACAGGGGGTAGAGGAGAGGAAGAAGCTGAGGAAGAACAGAGAAGGGGGAAGAAGGAGACGAACCAGGGTTTCACGCCCTCACTTTCACAATCCCATCATAGGACATCACCAGCATAAGAATAGTGTAGAACATTCTATTCTCCCCTTTTCCTCATCTCATCATCAGCCTTCCCGAAAGAGAAACATGAGAATATATAGGCCTCCCAAAAAGGAAGCCCTAGTACATGAAAATACCATAATGCCCATAGGCTCCTAAAATAGGAAAAAACGTGCAGAAAAATAAAGAAAAATAGAGAAGATACTAAATGGGTCTCAAATGCACCATACAGTCAAGTCCATCAATAAATGTGTTGTCGTCAAGCCCGATAGATACCTGCGCAACTACTGGAGCTCTTGATTCCCATCACTGGCCCCTAGGCCACAACACGCACCGCAGCTCGTGCAAGCTCCCAGGCCAGACACCTAGAGTCATATTGGGTAAACCACCACAGTATGTGAGGGGGGGCAACATGCTAGGTAACCACTTTGAGGAAATGCAGGGACTCGAACCCATGACCTGAGGGAGTTTATCCCACCTAAGGCCGGGGCCTGTCCACTATGCCCAAACTCTCCACTTCCCCAGGCCCAGGTAATTCAAAGACATTGGGATTCACCAGGAAGCTAGTAATTTGAAACAAGTTCATGTACAAGAGATTTTTCCATATCTTCTAGGGCATGAGAGTTCCATAGGTTGACATTTTTGAGATAAGGAATACTAATGTGGAACTTTTTTGGAACTTTAGCTTTTGCTTAGTTTTTTACTTGTATATTTAGACAAACAAGGACTGCCATTGCTGGAGATCCATGAAAGGAAACCCACATTGTTCCCCCTTTCCAATCCCAACTCAACAACTGTTTGAAGGTAAATCTCCATTTAACCTAAACACTTACATTACATTCTCTGATTTTACAACCCAGTAGGTAGAAGATGACTACCTCTCATTTTGAAATTCCCAGGCAACTTGAGGGGTGAATGTTATCCACTGCAAGAGAAGGGACAGAGAAGCTGATATGGTTAGACGTTACAAATAGGAACTTTCCTCTGAGTATCATTGCTCTCTCCTTCCTATTTCAAAAATGCCCCTGCAGTTAAACTTCATTAAGAATGCAGCGAATATTCCTGCTTAAACCGTTAAATTTAATGTCTGGAGGAAAATACTCCTGAAAAAGGATTCTTTTGGTTGGCAAATTGTGCCAAATAGAGAGAAAGAGAGATAGATGGAAAGAGAGAAAGACAGTCGAGGAAAGAATAAGGGTATTTTTTACTTTTTCAACTTTAGTTAAAGGTGAACTAGGGTTAGATAAGAGACTTTTAACATATGTTCTTTATTAATGTGAAATTATACTCTATGCAATTCCTCACGCGAAGATCAACTAAACTTATGTCATACAAGCAATAAATAGGTATGTAGAAGTCAAAAGACATAACCCACTTTGCAACCATGTTGTCCTGGTGTTCATAACAATCCAAACATGGGCAAATTGCATATAAACTCAGTTAAATACAATAAAATATGTCCATTTGCACCAACCCAAGTAGCCATTTAGTCCTCTCTATTTTAAGACACCGATTTATGATGCAGGTCTGCAGCAAAGATGTGGTCTTAAGTAACCTCGATCTTTTGCCGTGATGATTGGTTTGAATGGGATTTCATCCTTAATCAATCAAGCAATGTTTGTACTCTCTCTCTCTCTCTGTGCATGTGCGCACACACACACGCACAGAGTATGTGTGTGAGAGAGAGAAGAGAGTATGTCTCTCTCTCTCTCTCTCTCTCTCTGTGTGTGTGGGGGGGGGGGTTCTAGAGTCATAAACTGTACAAACCGATCACAATAACAGCAAGGGCATTTTTGCAAGTATTGTGATGCAGTGAGACTACTTATAATAAATATAAAAATAACATAACCAAATCTGCAATTAAAATTTTAAGAGTTATTTTTGCCAATATCGCATACACATGATAAAAAGGGAAAATAGCACCAGCCAGATTCATGTGAATTCACTCTGTACCCACTCCATTCACAACCTACTTCATCCGTCCGCATCCTCAAAGTCAAATCATCGCGGACAATCTGCATTTGACATAAATCACATCCGGCACAGCAGGACCAGGCAAAGGAGACTAATTCTAGGTTTGTAGGAGTTTGATTCCTTCTGGTTTAAGGCTGACTCAAATCAGTTCTATAACCTAGACGAGAGTAGATAGGCCCGACCAGTCACATTGGGTCTCAAACGTTTTCTTCCATCTCTATAAACCTTTCACAACCCAGAACAAGATTAGCTGAAAACTTAGTATAGAGTGACCATAGACACTTCTTTGCAATGACTTACTAACCTGAAGCTTGGAGTAATGTCAACAAATGTCTCGCAAGTTTATCATTCTAAATGAAAGAAGGAAATTGAGCGAGAGAAATGATTTATTCACGTGATGAACTTTCAATCAGAATTAAACTCCTACTTCTAACATTCATAAACATACTCTTCCGACTTGGAGTGGCATAAAAAGGTATCCAACATCGCTGCCAAGGGTCAAAACTCATCGGGAATCTTCTTGCCGTGATTAAATGACATTAGACGCAAGCCCCTCCAAGACTTAGAATCAAGGCAACTTTTGCTTCAGAAGTTTCTGCTAACCCACCTGAATCTCCAAAAAGAATATTTATGGGCGCACGCCGCATGCAGATAAAGATAAGTGCATAGCAAACTGAAACATGATATACAATATTATCAAATCATCGAATTCAGATGTCGAGGTTTCACATAACAGCAGCATCCACCAACCAAATGAACAAAGAAAATCCCAAGGGAAAAGGGAAAAACAGATTCTATTTCGATGACAACTGAAGGAAATAAAAGAAGAAACTTCATACCTGCCCTCTCCCCACTGCACAAACCTCCTGCGTCGTGCAGATAGACCCCGAGCCCATCCCCACCCTCACACCATCCACCCCAGCCTGTATCAGATTCTGCGCCTGGTACATGGTCACCACGTTGCCCCCGACCACGTCCAAGTCCGGATAATTCCGTTTCACATACTTGATCATATCGATCTGATATATGGAGTTCCCCTGCGAGCTATCTATCACAACCACATTAGCGCCGGCCCTCACCAGGTGCTCCAGCCTCTCCCTGTCCTGCTCCCTCGTCCCTATAGAAGCGCCAACTAAGAACCTCCCGTCGGGGCCCAACGACGGCGCCGCCAGCCTCGGCAAATTCCTAATCCGCTGCACGTCCGCCTCCGTGACCAAGTCCACCACCTCGCCGGTCTCTTCCGACACCGTCGGCACGCAGGTGGTCCCGTTCAGCGCCAGGAACGCCGCGACCTGCTCGAAGTCGTAGCTCGACGGGGCGGCGGCGGGGATCCCCGCCATGTAGGACGAGAGCAGGGCGTCCCGGTCCGTGCGGTTCCACCAGTCGGCGCTCCAGACGACGCCTACGGGCTTCGACCTCGTCGTTCCCGACTCGGTGACGAGTACGCAGGGGGCCGAGGCGAAGGCGTCGGCGGTGGCGATGCGGTCGGAGGGGGACATGATGACGGGGGAGGTGACGAAGGGGATGCGGCGGGACTTGGCGGCGCGGACGAGGGCGGCCTGGTCGGCGGGGGAGTTGTTGCAGTGGACGATGCCGATGCCGCCGAGGGCGGCCATGGAGACAGCCATGGCGGCCTCGGTGACGGTGTCCATGGGGGAGGAGACGCAGG
The DNA here is from genome assembly GCA_030544215.1 of Zantedeschia hybrid cultivar. Taxonomy (NCBI): domain Eukaryota; kingdom Viridiplantae; phylum Streptophyta; class Magnoliopsida; order Alismatales; family Araceae; genus Zantedeschia; species Zantedeschia hybrid cultivar. The sequence goes on along the minus strand of JARZZO010000002.1, from coordinate 17,193,660 downwards.
GGATGGAGAGGCGGATGTTGCGGGAGAGGCGGGTGGAGAGGTCGACGGCGTCGGCGGGGAAGTCGATGTAGTGGGGGAGGAAGATGACGTCGTCGTAGGTGTACGAGTAGCCCTGCGCGAACAGGCGGTCGGCGGCGAAGCCGTCGTCAATGGAGGTCCCGTCGGCGGCCATGGCGCCGGTGGTGGTGGGGTTGGGGGATCCTTGATAGGGTTTTCTGCAGGATCCGGGGTCCGGGGATATGTTTTTTTGTTAAAAGGGGGGTGAAGAGGCCGACCGGGAGCAGTCGAAATGGAAGTTTTGAACTAGCAGTGGTCCGCTCTTTTATGCACAACAGATATATAGGACAAGTAGCGGGCCCGCGGCGGCGGAATTCGTGCGCCTGCGAAACTACACTAATTAAAGATAATTCTTAATTAACTTAAGATTTAAAATTATCATACTAAATTATTTCCTGCATATCCTCCTAATTAAATAACATTTTAAAATTATTACAGCTTTCATATATTACATATGTAACTATTTAATATATATATATATATATATATTATTGAAATCTTACATTTGATAAATACATTATTCCATAAAAATAAGTGGGGATAATTGGTCAATAAGTATGATTTTTTGAAATTTAATATATAAGAATAATTAATATAAATCATCCTAAATAATTAATAAGTAATAAATAAATAATTCATTATTAGAAATAATATTAGTGTGATTAATATTTGTGAGTCCTTTGTTATTGGCTCCCTCTCTCTCATTCTCTCTCTTCCCTCCCGGGTCTCAACTCTGGACTCTCCCCAACTCCATTGTTTTCATCCTCTTCCCTCTGATGCCCAAGATTTCCATTGCCGTATTGATGTTATGTACAATATATTTTTTAGAATTTATTTATAATAAATATTTAAACTTTTATAAATCTAATTACTTTTATAATAAACTTGTTCTAATCCTCCGATGTTTTTAATACAATTTTTATCTTTCTTTTGATATAAAAAGTGAGATAAAATCTGGAAGAGAACATATGTGACAACCTCTTTCCTAATTTTTAAGAAGATATCTAATTTTTGTTTATTTTTCCTAAAATTACTTTTATTATGTGGAAGTCTCCTCCACGTTTTCCTCTCCGTATTTCTTTTCGTCTCTTTACCGTACATGTTTGTCTCTCTCTCTCTCTCTCCCCCTTTCTGCGTTTTTTTAGTTTCTATCCCTCTCCCTCTCTTCCCCCTCCAGCGTTTTCTTGTCTTCCTTTTATTTTAAGAATTCTTTAATAGTTCTCTCTCCAAGTTTATATTTAAGAATAAAAATAAAATAAAATTTAAAAATTAAGATAAAATTTTAATTACATAAAATTTAAATACAACATAGACTTTTAAATAAAAGTACTATCAAACACCCTAAAAAATCGTCTCCAATACGGATTAACTTCGAATTGATTTGTGAAGAACTCCTTACAGATTTATGAGAGGAGGCAAAATGCTAGAAGAATCCCTCTATAGACATGGCCGTGCCGCTGTGGACGCGACTGCCGTTGCCGATGGGGCTTTTAGTCTTCTCGGGTTGGATCCCCATCTCATGAATCTGTAATTTATTTATTCTCCTATAAATATCATATGATCTCTAATATTTTTGTTCTAATTGTCATCAAAAGGAGGTGCATATATTCCGAGCGGCGAATATTTCACCAAGATTTGATTATGAAATATTCACTTTATCCAGAGGAGCAGAATACGTGAGACAGTGTGAGAGTTCAAGATAAGAAACCCCAAAATGACTAGTCCAAAGGTGAGCTGGTCATTAATTAGTTCCTCTGCCAGTATTATTAGTTAAGTAGATGGTACCAAAGTCATTCGGTCGGATATAAAACACACGTGATGATGCTTATAAGGTTATACGCGTAAGATGCTTATAAAATTTTAGACTATTGTTGGATCAAAATTGTCTGATCCTGATCGAACGGCCAGAATTCTTTGTAGTGACAGAAATCTCATCGCCGCTTCCTACAAGAGACACACTAAGTCAGAAGAGACTCCGATTCCAATTCCGAGAAATCTCATCTGATGCCTAAGTCAAGACAGAATATGACAAATAGTAGTAGAAGTTTAATGGGTTGCTTGGGACGTATCTTCTAACTTCTGAGGTTACTGTAGAGTCTCTTTTATGGGAAAAGATTTGAAGGTGATTTCAGAGTCCGCAGGCAAGACGTAATGGAGTAAGTCCGTTCCCGTTCTTGAACTAGACAGGATGCTGGCTTCTTTATCCGATGCAGGTTTTCCTAATTAAAGGATCGGAGGGGAATTCGAAAAGGACTTCACAAAAGGGAGGGGATCATCCCAAACCCCTCGAAGTCTGTTTCGGATTCGAATGAATTTCTCACGGAAATTCGCCTATATACTTTAGAGAGGTCCAGTGGACGGACTCCAGAGACATCTTGGGCGTCTCCTAACAGGCCGGCCCACTCAATATATGGGTCGATCTGAATCGGACCCTCTCAACTATAAAATATAATATAATATTTATAGAAGTATAGATTTTTTAAGAAATTTTAAATATTTTTATACAAAACACCTATTGAAGGGGCGGTGAGCCAGGCTGCTACAACCACCACTCACCGCGTGCAACTATAAAGCGGCGCCTTTTTCATTTTTTTTTGGTTGTTGTTGTTGTCTTATGAGAGTCCTGCCAAGAAAGGCCAGTTTGATTCGCAAGTTTGTTTGGCTGGTCTTCAGCAAAGTAACATGCCACGCCAACCCCCATCAACCCGTTCGCAGCTTTTAAGGCTCATATATAAGGGACAAGTTGTGCATTACGCGTAGGAGAGAAAAATAAGAAAGCTAATGCGTAGGAGACTATAACTTAATGTGTTTGGCTTATCATCACCAGAGACTTTGCAGCCTCCCACCAACTTAGATTTCACATTTTGAAAAGGAAGCAGCAAGTGTGATCTGAGCAGTATGCTACAAAATACAGAACTAGCTATCTCTTGAGGGAGAAGGGAGGGAAAGAGAGATAAAGTGCGAGTCGCACATGTGTATCAGCATAACCTACTTTTACCTATGTAAGGATGTGTCCGAGCAGTAATAAAAGCCACATCTATTTCGCGTTCTGCACCTAATTATAAGTGTAGTCCCGTGAGGCTGCTGTTTTTTTTTTTTTTTTTTTTTTTTTTTTACAGGGGGCACAAAGGCCAAGTATTTACAAGTATATATAAGCGACCGGGATTCTAAACTGAGTGGAACCCGAAAAATCCTCTAACATTTAGAGATAAACCCGAGCAGGTCGAAAGGTCCGCCTAATTAGATGATAATTCTAAGTTGAACTGATTTCCGGCGAAGTAATCTCACGGACCAGGAATAAATATCCAACAACATTTAACAGGCTGTATGACTGGAGAGTTTTTAGGCTCCAACCAGGTTCGAACCTGAGACCTCCCATGAGGGAGGCAGGTGTGCAACCAACTGCCCCACAGTTGGTTCACCCTGTCAGGCTGCTGTTGTAATGCCTTGCTCATTTTTGAAACATTTGACAGAACCGGAAGGCTTACCATGCTCTTTTCTTCTTTCATGTATGTAGATCAAGGGAGAGTATCCACATACTCCTTCCTCAGTGACTTGTATTTTTCTCCTATTTTAATGAAATGTGGAACCATGTCACCTTCAAGAAGTATCCATATATTTCTTTTTGTTAATGTAGATAAATATACGTACATCTACAACACCAACCACCTTCCCATCTCAGGAGGAAGCTTCCAACCTGGAAAGAGGGAAGATATTCTCATATTAAATGCAAGGGATACCGACCACCTTGCTAGACTGACAAGAACAACCACTGCCAAGGACGTCCTACTTTCCAATTCCCTGAGTTGTTAATGTTGCCACTACTGAGCTTACATGGCCCGTGGGCACTTCAATCCAAAAAATAAGAAAACATCAGTACATCTAAATGCTTGGGTATGAAGGTTAAGCATCGCCTCTTTAATCTATGGGTAATATATATACATCTAAAGAGTCTGGTACCTTCTTACACCCTTTTTGCTCCTCTAGAACTGAGTGATGTTCTTAGAGTTTTCAGTGTCCAAATGATTACATACCAACTCCGACCACCATTCTTGTTTTCTGATCAGGGGGATGAACATTTTGGGAACAACTCTATGATGCACTGATGGTAGAATCTCACAACCACAAGAGCATGTGCAACAACACAATCGCATCTGAATCCAAACACTGACTGCAGAACAAAAAGTTTCGTGATATTCAATTATCCAAATGGACGTGAGAAAGATAGAACTGGACACACCAGCGTCTATCAGTTTAACGGAACTCAGCTTGAAGATAATAAATTGATGATGATTCTCACCATGAACATGGACAAAACAGGTCAGTGGAAGTTTAACAGTAGAGCTTTCACAGTTGAACTGACAAGTAAAACACGCACCAGGGAATGTACATAAGAGAATACATCTAAGAATATTACCCATGTTAAGATTACAACAGCTCGCCGAAGTGCTTGGATGGAATCCATGCTATCCTTTTTGGTTACATCATGTGACAAAGGCAGAAACACCTTTGTGTGATTCACCTGTCAGACCAAGAGCTATTGAACTCCATTTATGCCTTTTTTTGTCCTGCCGATCTTCAAAATCTTGGAAATAAATCAGCCGAATTGCTACATCAATCTTTCCTTTTCAGTGACCATGGCATCTTATCGAGACCATTCACCTCACATCCCGAATACAAAAAGAGAGGAGCAAAAAGAACATATCTGAACATAATCTGTACATGCTTAAAATTTAGGGTGCCATTGCAGAATCTCTCATACTCATATTGAGACTGTTCCGCATTGTTCGCCTACCAAGTCCCATGTTGCCCTTTTGCATCATAGCGACAAACTCACCATAGTCAATACGGCCATCCTGAAACAAGAAAAATCAATCAATCACACCATCTGCAAGTAAATCACAATGGTTTTAAAAAAGAATGAAAGTTTACTGAATGAAACTTCGAATCCCTAACCCCCTACCAAAAAGAAAGAAAGAAAATGGGAGAAAGAGAAATGGCTCTTTGGGTTCCATAAAAATCAGTAAGCTTTTTAAATCTAGACTCTAGTTCATAAATCTAAATTCAATACTTACATTATCCTGATCAACTTCTCTGATAATCTCATCCAGAAAAGCATCTGTCATGTTATGCTCTTTGCATGCTTGTTGCAGCTCATCTACCGTAATGTAACCACTTCCATCCTTGTCAAAGTATGAAAATGCTGCAACTAAATGTTCTTCGCGTTCCAGTTTGTTGAGATGTAATGTGGCAGCAATAAATTCTCCATAATCAATTGTCCCACTGTTGTCCACATCAGCCTAAAACATCATTGAGCAAGTCCATCAACTAGAATGCACAAAAACCGCACCGTTTGCTGTAAAGAATGTTTACAGGACTTTCTTCGGCACAAAAAGGAGGATTACCAACCAGTTTACACATCACAAAATAATATGCATTTTGGTGGCATGTTTCCCTAGAAGGTGTATAAAATGCTTGCAATCATTAACTGGCAATGTGTAGTAAGTTTGTGAAAATAAACTTACTGCATGCATAAGGTCACGGATCTCTGATTCTTTCATGGTAGAACCATATCGCCTTAAACCAGCTTTTAGCTCATCAAATGTGATTGCACCGCTGTTGTCAGTGTCCATTGCTGTGAACATTTCTCTTAAACCAGCAATCTCCTCCTCCGACAGACTTTCAGCAATCACCTATGTAGAGAAGATGGGAAAAGTGAGCGCTTCATATGATCAAAAACATACTTGACTCATGACAGGAACAGCTTGACGCATAGCAAAGTATTGATAAAGAAAGGAAGACATTAAGTTGCTGAGCAGATATAATTAACTAAACTTCTTAATAGGGTGTTTGGGAGAACTTTTTTTCTCAAGACTATTTTGCACTTAAAAGTTATGTTGTTTGAATTTTTGTCACAATTTTCAAGTTTGCTGTATTTTGGCTTTCAATTTGGCATAATTGGAATAAGTTTCAAAATTTGTGGGGTGGTGTTTGGGAGCTCTTTTCTTTTGAACTGTTTCTAACCTGATCTGCGCATAGGAAAACTTCACCAGATCATTTCATCGTTGCTTTTCTACTTCTAACCTGGTCTGTGCATGGAAAACACTATAATAGATTCTTTATGGGGATGCCATTGTACAATAGGATATACTAGATGGGGATCTAGTCTTCCGGTTCAGAAATGGTGAGTTGGCTTCCAGCATATGGAGAGAATACGAGAACTTCTCACATAAGATAGGATCCTGTGTGGAGCAACTCTTGAATGGGGGAAGAAAGATGGTAGGGGAGGAGATAAGTGTGCTGACAGGATGTGGCTGCTGGAGATGATGACCATTAGAAGGATCTTGTTGTGGTCACCTTGTACGTCAACAAGGGGAGGAAGAAGAAGAGGATGCGGGATGGGAGGGGAAGAGGAAATGGGAAGGAGACAATACATGAAACGGACAGAGTCCAAGTGGGGCAAGGTGCTCTGAGGCCAGCGCAATATGTTTTCTCAAAAATAAAACACGTCGGGGGGTGTTTTGTTTTGGGGGAAGTTTTACAAAGGGGTTGCCATCTCTTTTAAAATTGATTGGGGTCATAACAAATGCTGTTATGGGATGTTTTCTTTAATTTAAAAGAGAAAGAGGTGAAAAAATGGCTTCCAAACACCCTATAAGATATCTAACATAAATGAGAGTCAAACAGACCAACCACAAGCATTATTTTTTTGGTGATGTTCAAACAAAAAGAGGGACAAATTAGAATAGATTGGGATCGATGAGAATGGAACATAAATGTAAAGCTATCAAAGACTACCAGAAAAAGATCACAAACAAATCATCAGCTCATTGTTGGAGGAACCATAAGAGTTTCCTGACAACTGTCAGGAGAAGGATTTTAATGGCCTAAATTTGCAGCCATTTCCATAATCGAGTGGCCAAAGATAATTAGCCATCACCATTAAAACATCTGATCATTGAAATGACTCTACAGGGCAATAATTTGGCTCCATCGCGATTGTCTTCTTACAAGGTTTCCTTGTTAGAATACCAGATAAATTAAAGTTGAGGACTAACTACCATAGTTCATCATTTTCACCTCCTCCATGCAAATGCTGCAAACGCTTCATTTCTCATGGTACTTTCTTCTTCACTTCTTTCATATTTTCTCATGGAAGATCATTGTCTATCAAGTTCATTGCCAATCAAACCCATTTTAACTTAAACAATGGCCATCTAGAAGGTTACAACAAATAGTTTGAGTAAGTGGATGCAAACTCAGTAGTGCAAATTATTCCACTAATTTAGCATCCCTAACAATGTTATTAACAAATACTAACAATGTCAAACATGCTGTGCAAAAATAAGAAAAGAAAAGTCTTTATTCCAGAAGACTTCATCTAAGATACCCGGACAAAGTATCTTGTACACCTAACCATCAAGTACTGCATATTTTGACGCAAAGTATTTCGGATACCAAACCATCAAGTACTCATTGAGAAAACTTTCCCCAATAGTTGATTATTATGTATTCAGATCAAGGTTTGCCATATCTGTGTGCGTGTGTGTGTGTGTGTGTGATACGCATATATACACATAAAATTTGCCCGAGAATGTCCAGATCTCACAAGATTGCCATTTCCCAAGATTTCTATTTACAGGCAGTTTCGAGGGCTTCGTTTCTTGGAAACCTGTTGCAACCGAGATTCTAGTGAGATCTCGTGAGAATCCCACAGGATTGCATTCCACAATTCAAATTCTCTCCCAATCCTACTTTTTTAGGATGAGAGGGAAATCTAGTGAGAATCCCAAAACAGCCAAGAAAGCACAACACATCATCACCTTTTTTATTGGATATGCCATAATGACATATGAAATATGTGAAAAGACAACTCTCCATTTGGCAAAGATTTGATATTATCCAGGTTTTATCATGGACTTATCCCACAATTCAACTCCAAAATTTATTCTGAACGAGGCCTTAGATGCATTCGTCTGAAATTTATATGGTAAAATCAAACGCTGGATAAATGTTATGGAGTTCCAATTTTTCTAGGATCCAGAGAATAACTACAACTGGGGTCACGCAGATCCTGGGGGGAGGGAACCTGCAACCCACACTTGTCATTAAATTTCAAATTGCAAGGTTGAAGAATGTTCCATGGGAGAACATCTTTTTATGTGAAAACAGCAATTCATCCAACGGCGACTCTTCCATTACAGATCAATATCAGAATGAATGCCTATCCAAAACTAATGTACCATGGAATGATGACAAATCAGCTATTATATTATTTTCCAATACAGTGGAGCTTACTAAAGAAATGAAGCATTCTCAGCTGATGAAATTTCTCTACAATTGGCTGAACATTTATATTAGAGCAAGATCAATGAACTCACTCGTAAAGCCATCTTCTTTAATTTATTCATTGCTGAAAATTGCTTGAGTCGTGAAAGAACTGCCGTATCTAGTGCTCTGTCAGGAGCAACTCCATTTTCACATATCCATGGATGACCTAAGGCACAAAAGCAAACAAACACAATGTCAAACAACTCTGCTGATTTTGAAGAGCAAGCTACAGCCATGTAATGTGTGAACTTCCACAGCTATGCTCATTACTGTTTGACGTCTTACAAGAGAAAACAAGATTTGTCCTTGAAACAAATGTTTTTCATCTTCCATAAAGAGACATTTAGTGAGGTGGAAAAGGCAACATTCATTCTTTTAAAGTAGCTAAAGGCAATGGCTTTACCCCATTTCTATCGTAAAGCCAGGGCACAGCTATAACCCCATTATTCTTAGACATAAAGCGAGACAACAATGTATTGAATGCATTGATAGACTTATATTCTGCTATTAAATATCCTTTTCGGACATATATGTTACATAACTCATCTTCCATCAGAGGTTTTGACGCAAAACATCTAATATATTCTAGAAGCCTTCTAGAGGCAGTCCTTCATATCATAATAACAAATGATTATCCAGATTGATAACATTAAACTGCCAAGAATAATGGCTTTTATAAAGAGGTAAAATAATTCGATATCTTCATCCTATCCAGATTTGGGAAGGAAAACCATGGCCAGCAACAATAGCTAAGAGGGAAGAGCAGCTAACTCACAAAGTACTTCATGGGCAGTCAGTCGCTCAGAAGGACGAGGGCAGAGCATCTTTCTGATGAGATCCTTGGCACTATCAGAGATCAAAGGCCATGGGTCTGACTCAAAATCAATGTATCCCTTGAGAACTGCATCAAATATTCCCTGCTGTGTTTCTGAAGGAATAAACATATAACAATGAATCATGGGAGGTTTGCCTTCTCTTAGTAAAGACGACTAAATCTAAAGATGAAAGCATACCCGCCCAAAAAGGAGGAACACCACTCAGCAGTATATAAAGTATGACACCAGCCGTCCATACATCAGCTTCTGGTCCATAATGCTTACACAGCACCTCAGGAGCAACATAATATGGACTTCCGACCACATCCGTAAAAATTTGGCCTGAAATAGGAAGGTAAAGAGACATGTCACAATATAAGCACAACAGAAATAACATAAGCAATTTGGCGGTGGCCCAACTAAAAATGCAAGCTTTCTCAAGACAAATAAATATGTCAGACTTTTTCCCAGATTAATGCTCAGTGTAGCCACCTAGAAATGGAACAAATATAACATTAGACAGAACAACTAAGTACTGATCAATACATTCAATTGACCAATGATTGTGCTGCCATAGGCCATAAAGGAAGATCCTGCCATTTGCCATATCTTGCAATCTGAAACCAATGTAATCATGTTCCCCGAATTTTTTTTCTTGAAAGAGAAACATGGAAAAGAGTCATATGGATAAGATTCGTCCCTATGCAGGTCATCCATGGAGAAATAGCTCCAACTGGCAACAGCTGCCAGCCTGCCATATACCAATTCAGCTTGTTTTCCCTATATACACATTGAGATGATTTGAATTCAAGAAGATGATTCAATCCATCTCCTCACTTCACAGCTTGGTAATCATAAGCACGTGGAATAAGCTAATCCATCGAGAAAGATGAACAGAGGATGATGACACGCTGAACTTGATATGAGAAACTAAAAACCCACTTGCCAAAACAAATCCAAAACGGCAACTTTCCTCCTCCCTGGACCCCCGCTCGCTTACCAGGCTTGAAGAACACCGAGAGGCCGAAGTCTATGGCCTTGAGGGAGGAGTCGTCGTCTTTGTTGACCAGCAGGAAGTTCTCGGGCTTGAGGTCCCTGTGCATGACGCCGAGGGAGTGGCAGGCCTCCACGACCCCCACGATGATCCTGGTGAGCTCCGCGGCCTTCCTCTCGCTGTAGTGCCCCCGCTGTATGATCCTGTCGAACAGCTCCCCGCCGGCGCACAGCTCCATGACGATGTGCACGTAAAGAGGGTCCTCGTAGGCGCCCTTGATGGTGACCACGTTCTTGTGGCCCGACAGGTGGTGCATTATCTGGATCTCCCGCCGCACGTCCTCGACGTCCTCCTTGGAGATGAGCTTCCGCTTGGAGATGGACTTGCAGGCATACTCCGCGCCCGTGGAGACCTCCGTGCACAGGTACGTGGTGCCAAACTGCCCCTGCCCCAGCTTCCGCCCCAGCACGTACAGGTCGCGGATGTTGGCAGTCTTATGCCCGAGCACCAGGTTGGCGCTGGGGTCGGCGCCGCGCCGCATGGTGGGGCTCACGACGGCAGGGATGATCAGATGCTTGGGCTTTTGTTCGGCGGCAGCGGCGGCCAGCTGCTTGGAGGGGGGCTGCTGGGAGTTGTTGCTGCTGTCGTCGTCGGGGGCGACGGCCTGGTGGCGGGACACGGCGGTGCTGTGGCTGGAGTTGTCGTCGGAGTTGGTGGAGCCGCGGTCGCAGGAGTGGTGGCGGCGCCTAGACAGGGGGGAGCGCTCCGCCGGTTCGGGGTAGCCGTGCAAGTATTTGCTGCCGAAGGATCCGCGGCATGTGTTGCCCATCAAGCAGACCCCCCGGGGAAAGGCGCATCGATCGGCGACCGTCGCCGGACAGGTGGAAGGTGAAGTGAACAACCCACCTACCTTTGTTCCCGGCGGTCAAACAAACCAAGCCTAATACGCCTACGGCGGTGGATAGCTCCCAAAAATCCAATTTTTGGATCGAGGTGAGCGAATTGATCTCCCTTTGGAGCTGGGAAAGTTGGAATCTTTTGGGAATCCAGGATTCCGGAAGCAGCAGAGATCGGTAGGAGAAAAAGGAAACAAAAGTGACAAGTCCTCCTCTCGTTACAGAACAAGTGAGAAAAACGCACGCGACAGAAAGCTAGATAGACTGGAAGAAGAGGTGGAGTGGCGATGGGGATGAGAAGGCAAGAAGAGAAATATGGCGGGCGGAACAGAAACGAGAGGAAGCGAAAGGCGAGAACTGGAAGGGGAGAGGGTAGATTTGAAAGGTCTAGATTGGCAGGAAGAGAAGAGAAATGGGATCCTTCATGGCGGCTTCGCCCGCCGGCCGTCACGTTTGGAAAAGGCACCCAGAGCCCATTTCGCTTTCTCCGCTTCCTTTTAATTTAGCACTTCCACATATACCAGTACCAACACCCAAACAAACAATTCACGAAATTGTATAAATATATATATATGGAGAGAGAGAGAGAGAGGAGAAAAGATGGATAAAGAGATTTATTTGATTTTTATACTACAACTGTTTTGTTCTCCCCCTCGATATATAAATTAAACACTAATTTAGCTATAATCCATTTCTGACTTGTGTTCGGGGGCGCGCAAGCAGAGTGAGGGGGGGCGGGAGGGGAAGATGCACGCAGCTTTCCGGTGGTTGCTTAACGCAACGCGCAGTGGGGGCACGACGCGGTTTCCGGGAACGCAGCGTCGACCGGGCAAAACCTTCTATTTTGCCTAATCTCGGCGAATCGGCAATCGCCCTCGGTTTTATCAGATCCGACCAGGACCAAACTGGCGCCTTGTCGGCTCATGCACCTCACAGGTCGCGCTCATCTGGACCGTCCGTGAGGTGAGTTCTGGAATCACTACTTTTCAGCAACGGCGTGATCTGGACTTTGACCCGTCCGCACAGCGATTGGTGAGGAGGAAGAAGAAAAGGCAGAGCCAGGAGGCAGTCACGCCACAGTAGACCAGGGAGAGCGGCCACCTGTCCGCGCGGTTTGGGGTTGCCCGGCCGGCTCGGGCGAGGGCTGAACTAAAATTTGAGCGGTTGACCTCGGCGTGGACCCCCTCTGGTGGGTCCCTCAATCGAAGTGATGATGCAGGGGGCGTATGACGTCCGCACAACCCGGTCGTCCCTTCATTAAAGCGGTGTTTTCTACTAGCGGTTTCAGAAGGCCAGCAGTCGTGTGGATCACGTTTCTCTGGAGTCGAGATCAGATCATCAACCGCCGTGATCATGCAGATTGTTGGATGGGCTATCGAGAGTGATTAGAAGTTCATCAGACGGCTAATAGTTTTTTAAGGGAAAAGGACGGATAACGTTCAACGCTGGGATGCTGATTTCCCCCGAGACCGCGTAGATTAGTAGGCTTCGTGGATGAATCCCTGCTCCCATCGTTGTCTGGAAGAGACGTTCGTGTGACGTGTACTCGTGGGGATGTGCGCATCGGGATCCAGCAAGGCTTCACGAATCAAGATGCTGCCACTCCCAAGTGCAGCTCTCTGTTTTTTTCTCTTTTCTTTTGTTTCGGTGCGTGCATCGTTCTCCTTGATGTATCGCGGTGGGTGGGTTTTTTGGCTCGGCCAGCTCGCAAGCATTTTCCTGTTCTGGATAATGTGTACTGTCCAAGCTGTAACAGAATTAGTCCCCGCAGGGCCGATAACAAAATCAATTAAATTTGAGACGCAATAAGTGTTAGTGTATATTTTTTATGTGCATTAAGTTTTTTTATTTTTTTATTTTTAAAAATTATATTTTTAGGTCAAGGTCGAGTTGACCTACACATTCGTACAAGGCACATCTTCTTTCGATGTTTTGTACTAACATTTGGTATGCACCAAGTATTTCTCAATTAATTAACCTGGTTTCGCACGCACGAGATCACACCAAAGCCCTAGGAGCGAGATGGAAAATAAAAAAGGAAACAAAATTTGATTTCAATCTCTTTCCTCACCAAACAAATTAATAATTCTGACTCTCCTTATTATCTAACTCTTGTATTTTTTACTCTCACATATTATTATAAACACTCTCAACAACTTCACAAACATTGCAATTGAAGAAGGCAAAAGTGGGCGGATCCGACATCGAGTCAATGACCCACCAGAGTGGGGCTCAATGCCACACGTCACTCGGACAGGCGGACAACTCACCTGGCTAGGGGGCAAGGCGAGTCACATTCAACCCTTCACGAATAAGGGGCTGTGTAGGACCAGGGGATGCCCAGTCTAACTACTATCGAGAGGCGAAGAGGATCTAGTCAGGAGTACTACATATCTTCTTCGAGCATTGTTAGTTATAAATTAATAGCGATTGTAACCTTTTGCCAAGGCAATACTCAGAAGTTATACCCATGATCTAGGGAAAGCATTCCCAGTCATGGGAAGTAATTCCCCCTTCAATCGAAACGGAGTGAGATTAATGAGATCACAATCTCATAAGAGAAATTACGATCTCCATAACATCAATGTCCCAAAATGTGGGTCAAGAATCTTCCGAAAGAGATGGATAGCCCATCCCCCTGTAAAGGGGCAGGAGTCAATTGACTGAAGGCACACACAATCTGTCACTCGGAAACTCCTAGATCAAAAGTAGATGATGGTCTCATTGGTGGATTTGAAATTAATAGAAGAGCTCTCCTACTCACACACTTGATGTATGCAGATGACATTCTATTGTTTGGTAAGGCTATAGATCAAGAGTTGGAAGCTTATTTAAAATGTCTCGACGCTTATGAGCAATGGTCAGGTCAATTTATCAATCGGAACAAGTCCAACCTTTTCCTCAGTAAGAATACTCCCCAGCACCTTCAGAAGCTTTTTTCCTCCAAATTCAATATTCCTATCACGAAAAACGAGGATATGTACTTGGGAGTGCCTTTTGTCCTAATAGAGGTTAAGTCAATCAATTCTCTTACATAGTTTCAAGGATGCAAGCAAAATTTTCAAAATGGAAAGCAAACTCTTTATCCCAGCGGGGTAAGGTCTCACTTGTCAACTCAGTTCTTTCTGCTGTTCCAATTCATGTTATGGGTGTTGGCGCTCTCCCTATTTGGGTGCATCAATTGATTAAAGATAAGAAGTGGGACTCTGCACTTATCACTTCTTTGTTTCCTCAAGAGGTAGTTGTTCAAATCTTCAAAATACGACTGCCATCTATCCCTAACGGTATTGGAGATAATCATATATGGTCCCTCACAGCAGATGGATCCTTCACTCTCAAATCTGCTTATAGGTGGTTATCTGAATCCAACTTGCAAGCTACTTCCTCCTCTCCAAACCCAATTTGGAAGACTATTTGGGATCCTCATATCACAAAGATTGTTCCCCCCAAGGTTGTTCATTTCGTCTAAAAATGCATCTCCAATTCCATTCTAGTGAATGCTATCCTGTCTAAGAGACTTGCACACATCAGTCCATTATGTCAGATATGCCAGCAAGATGAGGAATTTGTGGAGCATATGCTATTTCATTGTGACTTTGCTAGAACTATTTGGAAATCCTCCCCATTGAATTATCATCATTCTAGCATTGCTCGGAAATGCATGATGACAAGATCATGGATTGGTCTAATCCACCCTTCTCAAAGAACAAATATGACAAAAGTATCATTTCTCTCTGTTTTGCTCTCATGCGGCACATTTGGAAGACAAGATGCAAAAGAATTTTTGAAGTCTAACCCAATCACCGTTGTTAGAAGAGCTCTAATTGATCATAAGTTCTGGTTATCCACTAGCAAGTAACTTGTTCATGAACCCGCACTGTGGTGCGGTGGTTCACCCTCCCTGCCAGGCATGGGGAGGTCGCGGGCTCGATCTCGCCCAGCAGCTGGGCGGTTGGGATTTCGGCCTGCGGAATTTTCGCCTTTACGAGGACATCTCGCCTCAATTCGGCGGCCTTCTAGCTTTGAGTTGCACGGTTTTCTCCTCTTTCGAGTGCACTCTTTACCTTCCTGAGGTTTATTCAGATGTGCCTTCGGGCCGGCTCGAACCCCCCTCCTCTGGAGTGGGGGGTCTTCGCCCAGACCACTGGACTACTATCCAAAAAAAAAAACGTAAATTGTTCACACTAGGAAATTCCAGGCTACTTCAAAAGTTGCTTGGTATCCACCAAACATCGGATCTTTAAAGATCAATTTTTAGGGAGCAATCGCACATGATACTGGAGCTGCAGCTACTAGTATGAGAGATCATTGTGGAAAACCTTTAATGGGCTTGACCCGTGTTGTGAAGTCCTCTGACCCTTGTCAGGTTGAAGCTGTTGCATTGTATGAAGCCTTGTCTATGGCCGACAAAGCTATTAGGTCTGTCATAGTTGAAGGAGATGCGCAGGCCTTGATAAATTCTGTTATTATGAAAAAAGCCCCTCCATGATTACCAATATCTGATGCAGAACAGGAACATCTCCTTGTCCTTTATTCCTTGCATGGGAAATCAGGCTGCTCACTGTCTAGCCAGAATTGCCTATGCCACTAAATTGGAATATATTTGGGAATTTCCCCATATTCCATTTTGTATCCAGTCTACTTTGATTGCAGATTCTCCATGTACTCTTCCTTCAGCTGAATGAAATTTCTTTCTGACCAAAAAAATTCTTTTCTTCGGCGCCAATTGACTCAGACATCAGAAAGTTACTTTATGGAACAGTTAATGGATGATTTTTTTAATAGTGGATAAGATAACAAATATAATCGTTTTAAGCCAAATGCATATGGTACATCAATAATTTAATAATTCAATTAATTAATTTACAAGTAAATTAATGGACACACTCTTAAGCTGATAGTTTAGTTGATAGAGTCAGGGATCTACTTGAGATTTGCACTAAATCATTTACAACCCCACAGAGAACATTGCAGCAAGCATTTCTCCCCTTTCAAAACTCGTTCCATGTTGAGTTGGATCCGTCCAAAGCGATAAATAGTATCAAACACAAATTGAAAACATTCATGAAATAAAACTTCAAGAATTTGAATATTGATTTTTAAATTAAATGGGGTTTTAACTGAAAATGTTATGGTTGTTGATCTTTATTTTTTCTTAGTGACTTTGTTCTTATATGGATGATGTGACATGTGGAAGGGTCATTTTCAGCTGTTACTCCATATTCTCACATAATCTTACCCTTTAGACTGTGTAAAAAATCCAAATACTTTCTTTTTCGGTCAAAGATTGCAAATTCTTTCAATCTGCAGTTTTGGGCATCTTCAAAGGAATCCTCAAGTGTATATATTACCTTCCATGCACTATGATGGGGACTCCCTTCTTAGTTCCAACCAACAAATTATTGGTAGATCAAGTTCAGTTTTACTTGATAGAATGATAAGATTAGAAACAAAAGTCACAATCGTTGGTCTGGTGATTTTCTTATGCAATGTTGTTGATTTTCTAAATAACATATGACATATAAAATATCTTAAAATTCAATATATAAAAACATAAGTACATGATTTAAATACAATATTGATGTGCGCACATAGGATACCAGATACATTTTATACCAGTTTACTTGTAAAGTCGAAATTAACAATAAAATCATTGATTTCTTCGTGAACTGAAAAAGAAAAGTAATCATATCAATCCCACTTTATGTTTTCTAATATAAAATAACATTCATACAAAAAGAGTGGTGTGGGCTTTGCATATTCCTGGTTTTGCTTTTTAAAGGGATCGAGTATCGGCAATGCAATTTCCAACTTTTACTTACAGAAATTAAACTTCAAAATAATTATATCATATGCTTTCGTTTAAATCATTTTTACATAATTACTAAGTATTTTACATATATTAAAGGAACTAGGGAAAGATGAAAATAATCAAAGTCCCAAAAAGTATATTTTATACTCGAGCATTGCTCAAGTAAACCTTCACAATAGGAACAATTTTGAGGTAGGTTGGTAAAATTATCTTTTATATCTTTATTTAAAAAATTATATAACATTTGACCCAAGGGGAATATCTAATAACCCAACGTTTGAATCATCAAATATCCAAAAAAAAAGAAAAAGAAAAAGAAAAAAAAGAGCTCGGATGTGCACTAACCTATTCGTCCAGATCCAGAAGAAAGGGGTGAGGAACCCATTCATCACCAGTGCAAAGTCCTCACAGCTCTGGCCCATGCAGGTCTCGAACCTGCGACCTTCGCGTTATTAGCACGACGCTCTAACCAACTGAGCTAATAGGCCGTTGTTGTGTGGGTTTCACTCTTAATATTATAAACCATACCTTTTCTTAGCAATAAAAGCAATTTTGCGGAACATAATTTCAAAGAACATCCATGAAATAATCACAAGGTAAAAAACTCAGAAACTGTGATGTCAACTTTTGTACGTAAATGATATCTTAATCATAATCAATGTAAATTGTGACTTCTTAGGCTCCTCGGTCCCCAACGAATGATGTGGTGTTTAAGAAACTCTCTTTCTTTTTCACTCTATATTCTCCCATAACTCAAACGATTGAGAGATTCTTCCACTGCCAACTTTGAACTTGCACGTCCCAACATTAAAGTTTTTCATCGCTACCATGTAAACCTTTGATAGAGTTGATCCCTTCCTGCTTCACGCTCTAGTGGGTGTTGAGCCTAGGGGTTGTGGTCAGGCCTGATCCCTAGTGAATATTTAAAATTGTTTTTTTATTGTTATTATTTTCCATATCCTTCTTTTATACGTCTTATCCGTTGGGTTTTCCAAAATTAACCCCACTCCCGTAACGAGAGAAAAAAGGGAATTGGGTTCACATTAGATGATGCACATCAGTAGGAGTGTAAACGAGTCGAGCAGAGTCGAGTCCAGTATTACCTTGCTCTTGGTTCAATTACTTTTAATCAAGTTTGAGTTCAGGCCAAGTATTTATGATGGCTGTTTAAGCTTAACTCGTAATATTAATTGAATTCAAGTTCTGTCAGTGCATCTCCTCCAGCCTGGCCGAGACGTCAGCACCGCCTGCCATTAGGCTTGCTAAGGGAACGCCCTCTGGGACGTCGAAGTAACTGAGTGAAGGGTCAACGTCAAGCCCTTGTATCTCTGCATGAGGCAGGCCCGCTAAGGCTCCCCCGCCGACTTCGCCCTCGTCATGAGCTTCCTGTCGCACAACAAGAGAAGCCCAAACGATCGTCTTGACTGAAAAATAAGACATATTAGCAAAATTACCAAGAGCGAAAACATGACAGAAACTAAGGCAAGCACTCACTCCTGGATTCTCAAGGAGCAAGGCCAGCCTTCAACAAGGCCCTCTCGGTAACTTCGAGGTTGGCGTTGATCACGAGTTGGGCTTTGAGGATTCCCTTCCGCAGCTCCACATTCGAGGGAATTCGGCCAGGCAAGGGATCCTCCTGTATGGGAGTGAAGTCGACAGTAGAAAGAAAGTCCTAGGGAGGAATCATCGCGGGGTCTCGGGTCACGAGGAAGAAGTTGTTCTTCCAGGACTTGTGACTTGAGGCGATGGAGCTTAGTCGAAGGAACATGTTGCGGGGACAGGCCTTCACAAAGAAGAACCCGTCGTCGATTTGGGTATAGTGAAGGCGTTGAACCAAGTAGCGAAACAGGATAGCTGTGGGGTTGACCTTCTACTCATAACAAACGATAAGAAAAGCGTAGATGTAAAACCAGGCAGTGGGAGTGAGCTAAGCAGGCGCCAACCAGTATTGCACAAGAAGACTGTAGATGAAGCAAAGAATTGGAAAGCGGAACCCCGTAAGGAACATCTCTCTGTAAGCCAGAAAGGAGTTGGAAGCCTCAAAGGAGAGTCGGTCATCCGGACCGGCCTCAACCAGGAGATACCCATAGGGCACCAGGTACTCTTCCATCATCCTCCCTAGCTCTGCTTGTTTAATTAAGTTACGGCTGTGGCGGGCTAGGATAGGATCCCTCATTTCAACCAGGAGATACCCATGGGGCACCAGGTACTCTTTCATCATCCTCCCTAGCTCTGCCTGTTTAATTAAGTTACGGCTATGGCGGGCTAGGACAGGATCCCTCATTTCAGATTGTCCAGACGAACTGGCAACCTCATCTGAGGCCATGGAGGAAAGCTAAGGAGAACGCTCAGACCAAAAGGAAAACTTGCTAGACGAGGAAGAAGATGACTCTAGAGACCAAGAAGTAGTCCCGGAGGAAAAAGGAAGCGAGGAGGAAGTCCTGAGGGACCTTGTGTGAGTGCTCAAATAGTGATGTGTGATTATTATGAGAATTTGTTGATTAAATGACAAATAAACCTATTAAAAATTATGTGATCGCCAGAAACTTTTGACTAAAAAGTTCTAAAAGACAGAGATTGATCGCTTACCTGTAAGGATTGAGGTTTCGGATCCGGTTATCGGGTCAGTTTTCGGGGTCAGATACCGTAGTTCAGGCCTTGATGGGGTTGTGACTCTATTCTGTTTCGCGTCGATCCTGTGAGACGCGGTTTAAACGGCGTCCAGCCATGTAGACGCGTTTTAGGCTGTGCCACGTGGGCGCCACGTGGGCTGGCCTTAGGGTCGCGAGAGTACGGCCCCGGTCATATTGTCTGAATGGCGTCTTGGATGGACGACGCCTTTCAGACTACGACCCAGACTTATCAGTGCACGGCCCGGTCTTGTCATCTGAAAGACGTCGGGAGTGCACGACGCATTTTACCCAGCTTCTAGTTGTCCCCGCGAACCCTCCTTTGTTTCCCTCATTTCCTCCTTCCTCCTCTCTTCCTCCGGCGACCCGGCAACGTTTTTCCCTTTCTCCTCATTTTCCTCCCACTATTTCCTCTCTTTCTCCACTCCATCGACCTCCTAACTCCTACCACTACCACCACCATCTCCTCCGCGGCGTTTTTCTCTCCGGACGGCGGCCGACGTCCCGATGGAGTAACAGCGTTCACGGTGGTACCGGCGACGGCATGGGGCGAGGCGGGTAGGCGGCTTGGAGCTTGGAGGAGTTCAAGTAACCGGTAGGGTGACGATCCCCTTGGTGTTTCAACTTAAAACCATGTTTTCCCACTTTGAAGCATGATGCGTGTATGGGGTTTTGGGTAGAATAAGTATGTTAAGGAGCTTTCTTGATGATTATGGTGGTTCCTATGAATGTGGATAAGTATGTTAAGGAGTTTTCTTGATGATTATGGTGGTTCCTATGAATGTGGATTTGTGGGTTTTCCTGTGATGGATTGGTTTCCCTTTTCATTTTCCCCGTTTTGGATGTTTTTGGGGCGAATTTGGGATAAAAGGGGACTCTCGGGTCGAATTGCAGAAACTTGGTTTCTGGAGCTAAATGACGTCGCGCTGGGATGACGCCATTCAGAATGGCGACGGGCCAGCACGACGCCATTGAGGCAGAAATTGTCCCGGTAACGGTTTCTGTCAGAGGGGACTTTTGTTGTGAATGGCGTCCAAGGACAGCGACCCCTTTTCAAATGGCGGCTTCCCGGGACGACGCATTTTAGGCTATATTCTGAGGCCGAGATTTCATGAACCAGTTTAGGAGGCTTGAATGGCGTCGGCCTTAAGCGACGCGATTCAAGACAGAATCACATTAATGTTGGGATCCGGGCGGGACGCGAAGAACGCAGCGAAAACGACGAACAAAAATTTATCCTGCCCGACGCCCGCTGATCCGATTCGGAACGAAAAACTCAAACCGAAAAACGGATAGAAATCTGATTACCGTGTGCGTATTTGAATCCGCTTCCGTTTCGGTTCCGTCGAAGTGATGCCGCAAGCCGCACAAGCGTCCGGCCTCCTGCGGTATCCACACGATCCTCCGCGGTGGTTCGTCCTCGATCCCTCGCTCACAAGGTCAAGGTCAAAGTCCAGAAGTCCACCAACAAGGTGTCTTTGGTGTCTCAAGTCCAAGGATCAACCACGCCACTGTGACGATGAATCAAGCCGATTGACAGTCAGGTAAATTACCATTCGGCGATTCATGTCGGATCAGTTCAGTGAACTCATTCCCCAATGAGCACCTACAGGTTTACCATTGTGTCTCCACACTAGTAACTAACGAGATCAGTCACCCTCATCATATGAACTGGAATAACCTGTACTAGTCTAACCGGATGTTTGATGTCCTTCTCAAACATCCTACGACTAGGAACAATTAAGAATATGTGTTTATAAGTCATCAGTCTCATTATTATGATCTCATCATAATCTGATGACTATTGCACATATTCATGGACTTCATTATGCGCAATTATAAATATGCCAATCTACATAATGAATTTAATGCCATTTGCTAGTGAACCAGATTGAAATAGGTGCCTTATGATTGACTTAGAGGACACCTATATCCATCAATCTCCCACTTGGACTCAAGCCAATCACTTTTGCATTTGATCTCCATCAAATCTAAGTGATGCTCACAAAAAGATCTGTGACTAAGACTTGGTCAGGGATCTACTAAATTATCTATAGATGGAATATTATCCATTACGTTATTTCTTTTTAATCCTTTGTTTCTGAACCTGTGAAAGAGCCTCAGAATGTTCTGCAACTTCTGAAGAGACCATGACTCGATCACACAATCGATTGCTCTCATTGTTGTCCTACAACGATAGGATGATATCAGAGACCTTTTAGAACTACATCTAGTTCATGGATGAACATTTTTCATCCATACTGTTCTAATAACAGTATCATTTGTTTATGTCGTCACCTTAATATCGAGTTTTGGATTGGAACCATTCCAATCCATTCCTTTCTACTAGAAGGTTGAATCCATTATTTGACTTGAAATTTGAGTCAGTGTGACCTCATAGTTTCAAATCATCCTCTCCATATACGTGAATACATCCTTAACACTTCTCAAGCGCTTAATGATGTAATTCACTCATGTATCCTTTAAGGAGCCTTTTCTTTTAAGGGATAAATTCCATATCTCAACAATTGAGACTTGTTATGAAATTTATGCCAAACATCTTGACATACAGGTCAATATAATATCCCCACCGATCTATCTTAATATATTCGTATTTCCAATACGTGGGATATTATAACTAAACTTATTATGGAGGAAAACATGGTAAACAATGCTTTCACTAATAGTAACATCTTGAAGTCATTCTTAATGACTTTGATATTATTATCATAAAGCATTACTAAAGCGACCGTACTCCCACTGTCCTTTCTGAACACACACATACAATCCGTGATCATTCTTAATGATCACATAATATTTGACCATTTAAGTCAAAACTTTTATTACAACTTAGGAAGCTTCAGTTTGATTCAAAATGATCTTTGAAATCATAACTTGCTTCCTGGACATTCTAAAAGCTTTAAAGGTGTATCATATACATCTTTACCTCAATCACATTGAGATAACACTTTTAACATCCAACTGTCATCATCTGATGATTGGCAGTATAGATAAGTAGAATTCTAATAAACTTATCAATCTTAAAGTTGTAATGTCAGAGAGCATCATTATCATAGATTTTAGATCATAATCTATTTCGAGCTCTTCTCACCTTGCTAAATCAGATATGTCAAACATATCCTTCTAGTCACTGAGAGAATCTCAAAAATCTATGAAGCTCTCTGATGTGTGTCATGAGTGGTTCCAAATAACAAAAGATTATCTAATAATCTTATGTTAGCTTGTGAATCTAGAACATCTTCTAGGTTTATCAGCTCCCACTGTCTTCTTTGAGGACATATTCCTCTTCACAGAATACAACTTTCAGGACGACAATTAATTCATTATCGTCTGGCCAATATCTGTAATGTCCAAACTCTTTAGACATTCACAAATTCACATCACGATAATACCTAACTTTAAAAATTAGGTTTGTTCATAATTCACATCTCATATGAATTATTTGGTTTCCATATCTTATATGGACACACACTGACTTATTTGGAACCATCTTAAAAGTATGGACATCTAATGTTCACACTCATGTTCAAAATGATAAGAATTAGGCAAATCTTATTATGTATTGCATCATATCTTAATAAGGTGCATTTCCTCATTCTATCATATTGCTATGATGCACAATGAGGATCAATCGAGCGATGATACAATTATCCTCTTAATGATTTATGTGAATCATATACCTAAGTATTAGTTTCTTTGATCAAATCAAAAATTCTAATACTTCATATTGATCTTATACCTTAATCTCTCATATATATTCGTCTTGTACTTCAGTAAGTACATGCAGTCGAATCATTCCAAGAGTGAATTATAAGGTAAGTCAATAGTAGTGATTATTTTTGGCCTTTGAGCTGTTTACATCAATATGCATTAGCATAAAAAAAAATTCTTATTGTGCAAACCTGTGTACAATACCATAGATAATCAGGACTCACATAGTTCATTTCTATAGGAGACTTGTGAACATTCATCACATGAAATGTCACTTCAAGAATCTATAGTGCATTGACTGATTTGAACAACTATTGTTCATTCTCAATCAACGTTATTCACTTTTATAACTCTTGATATCTTATGCAACTAAATAACAATTATTTAGTTTCATATTTGACTCCCATAGATATACAAAGATTTACTGTCTAACAGTAATCTATGAATATCATGAACAATAGTTGAGTCTAACTCAACACTTACATTTTCTCGATTTCCTTTTACTTGTCTAAGTCTGCACACTATCTCAGCTCTGAGAATTATTTCCAATATCTCATGTTGGAAACGCTAATTCTCTAATAGGCATGCAAAAGACGATAATAAGAATGTATGAAACTTCTTTCAAGTTCTATATTCTTTTTGCCTTTACCAATATCCTTATATTGGTTGTAGTGGGAGAACTGCTACTTCTCTATCTCAGCTGACTTTCCTTTATCCTTTCAGGTGTGTGTTCGACCGTTTAAAATCTTACCACTAATCTTTCTCAAAGACATATCATGAATATCTCTTCATCTTGGTCTATCCAAATAAGAGATTTCGTGACAATCATTGCCTTTCAATAAGGCATACCATGAGTACCTCTTCACCTTGGTCTATCCAAGTAAGAGGATTCATGATATCTGATTAGGATAGTGACTTTCACTTGGCCCTGAAGACATTCTTCAGAGTTTTCTAATCAGTCTGAGTATGAGAAGTATTGGCATCCAATATGCCAACTTCTCGAATAGACGACATTTAAGTGAATCGAAGGAAATAACGTGATTTAAGCAGATAGTTCTGATAATTCAATTATGGTCTTTTATCTTGAATTATTTCCCGCTATTTTTCGACGGACTGTATAACCTTCAGGTATATAGAACGGAAGACTCCGACGGTCTTCTAGTGAGGATCAGAATCTCCAAGAATCACAGTATGACCTCGGGTAAACACATAGTATCATACTATTATCTTAGAGCAACCATCTCATGGTAATTGCAACTCCTTGCAATATCCGATCTTATTTCGGCTCCCAAGTCTTTAATGGTCCCGGGTAAACACAGTAGACCATTATACCTGGTCTAAGCTTTACCATCAATACGTGACAGAGTAGAGTAAGAATGCAGCTCCCGGGTAAACGCGAGGATAGCTACACCGTTCCTCTATTCCAATCTCAAGGCATCATAATGCCATAGTTAATAGCCCTTTCATCAGATGGTGGCATATCTCGGGTAAACACGTAGAAACTGTCATCACTGAATCAAGTTCTAAGAACTATATTGATGGAGAGCCACGCGGTACATTCTTAATGACTCGCGCTCCGGCTTAGACTTTATGTTGAAGGTTTTGTTTATGTTAAGTTAATCTCATCTTAGGTGATAGTTTATAAATATATCAAATATATTTAACTATACCTAGATATTAGCAATCGATTCATAATCAATAACTAAAAGCATGCATCATCCATACATGTTCATTATGTGGTCATGGACAGCACGGTGATTAACTGGAGCCAAACAATTAATCACCAAAACTATATAACATTTATATAATCTAAACATGCAAACACATAGCCACTGGTGATCTCATCTCCTGTTGTCTTCCTGATTGCATTTGTGGATCATCCTCGCCTCTCCTCGGCCGGTGCGATCAATTACAAATATAAAATAGAATTTGAAACATTTTTCAAATACAAATTAATTGTAAAAGAAAACCTTATGGCCGAGTACAATGACAGAGGGAGATAGAATTACAATGGAATGAGAAAGAGAGGGAGACACGCATGCCTCATTAATTAACACTTAATTAATGTACATCACATCCCATAACAATCCACAAAATCACACACCATCACATGATATGAAATTTAACTAAGTGCATGTCCATGACCACCACAAATTTTAACCATCCACACATGATAAAGCGCATCACATGAAGGCTAAAATTTTGAAAATATGATAATTTTGGCTTTCTTAAAACCTGGGTACCAATCAAAATTGGATAATTTGAATTTTTGACAATCTTATTTTCTAACATGTAATAAATCTAATTTGAAGCATTAAACACATCAACATGTGCACACAAAGCTAAAATTAAAATTCTAAAATCTTCTATGCATAATTTAGAACAATTCTAAATTAATTAATCTAACACTTAGATTAATATTAAATCGCATTAATAACAATTGTTAATGCGAAACAATCTAACATTTAGCAAGAATTAAAAATTCCTAAATAACATTTATAAAAGAATTTCCAACTCAAATTATTAACCCCTTAACAACTCCTTGTTAAAACCCCTTAATTAAATCATATTTCTCAATAACAATTATTAAGAAATAATAATTAGAACATTTCTAATTAATATAGTCTAACAGTTTAAACTTAACTTAATCCTTTTAATAACTTTTATTAAAATATTAATTATTAAGTAGATTAGATCTTCATAATTTAATTAAGAGATCCTTGAGAATATTAATTACCTTAATAACTATTAGTAAGCAATAATTAATCCTAAATAACTTTTATTAAGGTTAATTCTCAAGAAACAATTAACACTTTAATAACAATTATTAAAAGTTAATAAAACACTTAATAACTTTTATTAAGTGTCCCTTAATCAAATACTTAATTTCATAACAACAATTGCTAAGAAATTAAAACAATCTAATCACTTGACCAAGATTAATTAACAACATTTGATAATTAAAGTTTAAGTCACTACTTAATAATCAAATAACAACTCTTGTTAATATAAATTTAAGATCAAATCTTAAATATAAATTAACAACACTTGTTAATTAAGATTAATAACATTATCTTAATAATTAATAACAACAATTGCTAATAATTAATTAAGATCTCATTTTAAATAAATAACAACATTTGTTAATTATATTTAAGATCATATCTTAAATATAAACCCCTTTAATCAACTAATTAAAATTTATTTATAATTAAGATCATATCTTAATTATAACTCATTTAATTAATTAATTAAAATCAAATAATAATAAGATCCTATCTTATTTAGTTAAAAACAATTAACTATTAAGATCATATCTTAATAAACCCCACAAAATCTTTGATTAATTCATAATTAAGATCATATCTTAATTATAACCCTCTTTTAACTCAAAATAATTAATTTGATGTTTAAAACAATTTTAAACATTATTAATTTCAATTTCAAGTTAAATAGGGTGGGGTTTTTTTTTATTCAAATAAGGGATTTTTGGGGTTAATTGGGCCAAAAATAGGCTTAATGGGCCTTAGCAAGTGGGCTGGGACCAGCTGGCTCTGGCTGGTGCAGCCAGGGCCGCACCTGGCTCGGGCCAGGGGCACCTGGTCGAGCCCCAGGCACGCCCGGGCCGGGCCATGGCCGGACCCAGGCGCGACCTGGCTCAGCCAGGTCGGGCGCCTCGGCCGGCCGGGCCGGCTCCCGCCTGGCCAGGCCCTTGGCGCGGGACCGGTCGGTCCAAGCCCTGCTTCCTACAGCTCGACCAGCCCGTTTTAGGGTTTTTGGCCCTGTTTGTTGCCGGTTTCAGGCGCCGTCGGCCGCGAGGGTGGCCGGAAGTTGCAGGGGAAAGTCACCCGCAGTTTTGCAGATTGCGGTTTCTATTTCTATGTTCTTTCAACACTTGAAAAACTTAGAAATTAAGGGTCCTTGGCTAGCCGTCGGCCATGCTAAATGTTTCTGGTCATACCAGCATGCCCAAAGATGGTGTTCGATCACCATGGTACCCTTCTACGAAGCCCACAAAGGCCGGTTCTTCATGTTCATGAAGAACACCATGAAACTCCAAAACAGATTTTTCTCCACAGAAATTTAATCTAAATTTTATCGTTCATCCCATGAACAAACTCGTGTGGGAGAAAAATAAATTTACGCATGGAATTCATTCTAGAATATTAATTTAATCGTTCCAGAGCGGATCAGAGCGGAACCTGGCTCTGATATCACTGTTGGGATCCGAGCGGGACGCGAAGAACGCAGCGAAAACGACGAACAAAAATTTATCCTGCCCAATGCCCGCTGATCCGATTCGGAACGAAAAACTCAAACCGAAAAACGGATCAAAATCTGATTACCGTGCGCGGATTCGAATCCGCTTCCGTTTCGGTTCCGTCGAGGTGATGCCGTGTTAGAATTGGGTGGCCTCATAGCCAATCATTGTACATTCTAGTTCAGATTATTAATAAAGGCAATTATTTCTTCATTTAATAGTTCTCGCAAACGACTATCGTAATGAAGGTCCATAGACAAATGTATGGGATATTGAATCATGATGAGATCGTGATAGTGAGATCAATATCCTAAGGCAATTGTCTTAAATAGTTCTCGATCATAGGATATTTGAGATGGACATTAAATATCCAATAAGATCGACACAAGTTATGTCTGCTCATATGATGAGGGTGAATGATCTCACATTCACTCGTGTGGTGACACTAAGACAAACAAGTGGGTGCTCATTAGAGAATGAGTTCACTGAACAGACCCAAATAAGAATTCCTGGATGGTAATTATACCTATTAGTCAACCAGGGAATTCAATCGTTGCAGTAGCACAGTTGGTCCTTAGACCTGAGTCACCAATGATACCTTGTTTGTGGACCATTGTATCTTGATTCTCTGACTCGTGGACTTTAACCATTAAGTCCACCATAATCGGTCTTTCAGATACAGTTGAAAGCTTGCGAAGGTAATTGAGTGAACAACAAGGGATCACTCACTCTTGGTATAAGACTGGAGAGAGAATGTCCCATGGATGTGTACACAGAAATCCCTGGCCAGGGTCAAATGAAAGAGATGTCTTTCTAGATATTAACTGTGTACTGGAATCCATCTGGATAATGCGATAGAGGGTTTGACTATAAAACCATACCCTTGCGTTATCGGGACATTGCATGAGTGAAGGATTATATCTGTGCGGCATCTGCAGACGGAAAGGTTCAATTGAAGGGATCAGTATCCCTTATATCTTCTAGGATCATGAGGTAGTGTTTGGTGCTGTTCATGATCAGAAGGCCAAGTGAATTAATCATCGGATGATAATTTACTTGTTTATTAAATTAATCATTTAACATGCGATGTTTAAATGTTAATTAATAAATATTAAACTCAAGAAACAGTTCTAAGTTTAATGGGCCTGCAACCGGACTGATATATGGGCCTGGAGGGTCACACACATAAGAGTTCTCGTCAGACGGTGAGAGATGTTAAATTTCATGCTTATCTGGGTTTTTGTGAAAAGCTGCAGGATAAACATGAAGATTTAATGGAGAATTATCCAAGGCCAAACTCTTGGATAATCACGAGGATTAACTCTTGTGCTTATCCTTATTTCTATATAAGGAGGGCCAAGGGGTGGTGGTAAAAAGTTAGTTGGACGAATTTTTACTCCCCAGATTCTCTCTCTCCTCTCTCTCTCTACTTCTCGGAGTGGATCTGTCTCTCTCCGCGCATGGTGGATCTGAGATCTGGTCGGAGCACTCGATTCGAAGAGGAAATCGCGTCTGCTGCGGGAACTCGTGTGCATACCTCCAGAGATCGTGCGCGTGCACGATTAACGAGTCGGCATCATCCACGGGAGATTCGAAACCCCGCAAAGGTGAAGAACTGTTCTTCCCGCTTTAGTTTTAATGTCCGTTTTACGACCCCAGCAACCGATACTATGGAATCATTTTTATTTCCGCTGCGTTCATGGCGATTCCTTACATGCCGCAAGCCGCACAAGCGTCCGGCCTCCAGCGGTATCCACGTGATCCTCCGCGGTGGTTCGTCCTCGATCTCTCGTCCGTATCAGCTCGCTCGTTGAAGATCTGTCGCTGCAACGATTGCTGAAATCCCGCCAACGGGAACTCCCGACTTTCGGGAATCACGCGCGGCGGAGACAGATTCGGCGCCTCGAACGGGGCGCCCAGAGGAGGAGAGAAAAAGGAGGGATGACGGCCAGCAAGGGGAAATCCTGGAGCTTGGCCCAGGGTTTTTCAACAGCGCGTATATATATTAAGTCGGCGCGAGTTTTCACAAAAGTCCCCGAGTTAATATAAATCCCACTTATGTACCACCGACTGAGAATCTTATTGCGTGTGACCCTCTAGGCCCATTTACCAGTCCGATTTTCAGCCCGTTAAGTCCAATAACTAATTATTGACTTATTGTAATTAATTAATATCTAGATATTAACTAATTACTTAACCGAATTAACATCGCATGTAAATTCGGTCGGACTTCTGATCAAGTTGGGTGCCAAGCAACACCGCATGATCCCGGAGGGTAATGGGGTTCAGCAACCCACTCATGGAACCTGTCCGTCCACAGTTACCACGTGGCTATAATCCTTCGTTCGCACAATGCTCTCGAGTTAACCTAGGGTATGGTCAACTGTCAAACCCTGGATTGTCAACTCACTTGAATCAGACTCCGCTGTACAATATCCGAAAGCCTCTTTTTCTGATATTGTTTCTACTCTGGCCAGAGACTCCTGCGGATCTTTTCTAGAGTATTCTCTCTCCAGTTACCTGAGAGCGAACGATCCTATATTAAACACACAATCACCTTCGAAGGTCTTCCGTTGGACCCGATCCTTGACTATTAGAGATCCCGTAGATAGGGATTTGTAGGTCAAGGTCAAAGTCCAGAAGTCCATCAACAAGGTATCTTTGGTGTCTCAAGTCCAAAGATCAACCACGCCACTATGACGATGAATCAAGCCGATTGACAGTCAGGTAAATTACCATTCGGTGATTCATGTCGGATCAGTTCAGTGAACTCATTCCTCAATGAGCCCCTACAGGTTTACCATTGTGTCTCTACACTAGTAACTAACGAGATCAGTCACCCTCATCATATGAGCTGGAATAACCTGTACTAGTCTAACCGGATGTTTGACGTCCTTCTCAAACATCCTACGACTATGAATAATTAAGAATATGTGTTTATAAGTCATCAGTCTCATTATTATGATCTCATCATAATCTAATGACTATTGCACATATTTATGGATTTCATTATGCGCAATTATAAATATGCCAATCTACATAATGAATTTAATGTCATTTATTAGTGAACCAGATTGAAATAGGTGCCTTATGATTGGCTTAGAGGACACCTATATCCATCAATTAATTCATGTTGTTAACATATCTTCACACTGTTAGATAGTTTGGTTTATTGCATGTTTGAGATCGTACTCGAGGATAAGAATTTTTATGTGATTGGATCGCACTGTGTTGTGTTTCGTGCGATTGTGGACCTAGAGTGACAGTTGTAGCGCTTGCCACCCTGTGTCAGTGTGGGAGGGACACAGTGTCGGTGTGGGAGTGGTGGGGTGACGCCTAGAGAGAGGGTCATCTGGTGTACCCCGGGGTTAGCTAGTACCGGTGTTGGAGTGGTACCTGTGGAGTGTCACTCGTGCTGAGGGAAGGAGTAACCACCTGAGCCAGTTGGGCCGGAGTAGCTAGCGTGCTATCCGAGGGGTTAATGTTTGGTCTCAGCGGGTCGATGTTTCCCACGTTTGGTTGTGTGGCTGGCGTGTTTTTGCCGAGACGTTGGTTGTAGGTTCCCTGGTAGAACGGTTTCTGAGATATGCATGTTACATTTCGAATACACGTGGTTTATATCGAGAATTAAGAGTAGTAATTACTGCTTTACTTGCTTACTTTACCTTTATCTGTGCTACTGCTTTTGTGGGTGCGTGAGTGGGCGGTGGGGATCGAAGGATCCCTACTGACTCTCTTCGTTGAGACTCACCCCTGCGGCTTTCAGGTGAGGGTTCCAGGCAGGCTTAGCGAGGAGAGTGCTGCTTAGAGTTACGCGCCAGCTGCTGTTGTTCCGGGGTATGTCCCGACGTAGTTGTTATTTTATTTCTGGCTGTACGCTTAATTATTTCTTTTCTGTTGGAGTATGTAATTATTTGCTGTGTCCAGTCGCATTGTAATAACTTTTAATTCTTGCACTTCCTTTTCAATTCAATGCGATGTGAATGTTTAGCTTAATTAATTATTTATTTCCCAAACTTATCTAGATCCTGGTTTGGTTCCAAAATAGTGATTCGGTACCCATTTAGTAATCGGATCTCCGATTATAGGGTGGCGGGTCGTTACATTACCTGTTTTGGAAGTGGGAGATGTTGAAGTTCTTGATTCTCCTCCTTCAGCCGGCTGAAGAAAAAGAGCCCTTCTGATCTTGTTCTTGCTTTGAACGCTTATTGGACTTTGAGGATCGTCCAAATTTCCTTGTTGATTCTTTCATTTTGATCTTCTTTGTACCTTGCAAAAAAGTAGAATAAAAGAAAAAAAAACAATAAGAACTCAAATAGAAGTAGTATCTATCTTAATAATAATTCTAATCATGCAACTTAAACAAATGAACTCACTTGTTTGTGGTCTTTGAAACCCCTTAACACGTGGATTGGAAAATAATGCTAGTGTGTGTGTATAGCATGGAGTGATATGATGAAATTATGATGTTAATGTGATGGAAATATGAAAAAGATGCAGAAATTGATTAGGAAGAAACTAAGTTGGATGACCTCTGGAAAGCCTTGGTTCTTGAATGATCTTGAAGAAATGACGAAGAAAAGACGAAGCTTGCTTCAAAACTCCTGGAAGTAATAGCAGCGCCTCGATCCTTCAGTGTTTGGACGTCGTCTCCCTTCTCAGATTCTTTAATATTTCTCACTAATCTTTCAAAAATTATCACTCTAATAATCATTAACTTTTTAATGGCCAAGGACTTGGGTATTTATAGGCTTAAGTTCGCGCATCCGCGGTTACTTACAAATTAACATAGAGTTTGAAGCCAATCCAACTAAGAAACAGATAAACACAACTTAATTCATCATTATCTGTAATTAACTAAAATGCGTCGCCCCTGAGAGACGTCTTTTAGCTTAATTAAGATAAGAAACAGAATCACATTAGGAAACTTAAATGGCGTCGTTCATGGCAGACGTCTTTTAATTTATTAATAAATTAATGAAAAATCAGATTAAAAATCAAAATGAGAATAAATCCTAAACGGCGTCTTCACAGGTCGACGTCTTTTAGAATTCTTCATATTTGATTAAAAATCTAAGTTAAAATGAATTTCATTAATAAACTTAAATTATGTATGTCTGACCCGATGTCATTTAGATAATTAATCTAGAAAAATAATAAAAATTAACCAATGATTAAATATCAGACCATTTTAAAATATTATTATATGATATGAAATTTACTCAAAATGATGTCAAAATTAGCGTGTCTACACCTTGAAGAGCCTATGGAATTAGAGGCTATGATGGACTCACCAGAGAACGCAAGGAAAACTTAGGCGATAAGAGACCTCCTCTTCCACAATTCTGGTGATCAACAGAGGATTTCAGGTAGGCGTAAGAGTGGGTCTGGCTTTCCCTGAAACCCGCGCTTTTATAGGGGAGGGCCAACCAGACTCCTTGGCCCCTCTTTCCGCCTAGAATCTCAAGAGGCACCAAAACGGTCTGTCATGATGACTGACCAGACGTTTCATCCGAAAACGAAGGGACACACCCCCATTATGGCAATCCTGGGCGTCCAATCACCCACGAGATAGCGCCACGTGGATAATTGACACCCAAGGGGATGCTTGGAGATCGTGAAAAGTGAAAGGACGTCATCTCCTTTCGTAAATGGGCGTCCTTTCGAAGTACAACCGACATGCCAAGGATCGCTTGGGGATCGCGAAAAGTGAAAGGACATCATCTCCTTCCATGAGTGGGAGTCCTTTCGAAGTACAACCGGCGCCACATGTCCCGCGCCTGGTGGTTTTGACTATCCTCCTTCAGGCTTCCTATTCAATATCACTCCCATATTTGAAATTCGAATTTAGGAGTGAGGGGGCTAGTGATGAGGGACGATTGGGATTCAGCCCAAGCAAACCCATTTAGCCTGGAGGCCCAAAGTCCCGCAGTCAGTAGGAACTTGCGTGAGGATGCCACGTGGGTTCTTTCGATATCTCGATTGGCAGGTTGAAAGTGGGAACCTCGAGCGCATGGGCCCAAGTCCCGAGAACGCTAGGTATAGGAAGACGCAACACATCAGTCGGTAGCTCCCGAGACACTGCAGTGTCTTGGTTACATCTATTGAGAGTCGGGAGGAGCCTAGCCTCTCAGTAATCATAGATCTACAACTCAACTAAGGAATGGCTAGGAACCTGGACTCGGAGGCTGCTTCCTCCCGACTGCCTAATAAGTTGAAGGCCCCCTAGGGTTCACCCATAACTCCTCCCCGCCATCAGGCGGGCCTTGAGGGTTAACGACATAACCACCACTTAAGGCAGGGCCGCACGATCTTCTCCCCCCGATCTCGAGGAGATCCCTCATTACCTAGTATCCCATGATCCTCTCAATCAAAGGGAGGAGATCATGGGCCAATTAACTTCCCAAGGGTAACGGCCCATACGGTGCCTCTAGAGAGAGGGACTATATAACCCCCAGACATTCTCCAGTCAAAGGTGCGCAATACACAATCCAAAAACCTCTAGAGAGTCTATCTTCTTCTGGAAGCTAACTTAGGCATCGGAGGGTTCTGCTCCCTAGGAGACGGGAGGCCCCTGACACCTCTTCTTCCTCTTGCAAGCCCTATTCTAAGCGTTTTTAGTTCTACAAATATCATCGAGTAGCTGGGAGTCTTAATCAGACAACCTTCGTCGCCTAACCAATTTCTGATTGCTACATAAAGAAAATTTGATTTCAATCCCTTTCCTTCTGAAACAAATTAATAATTCTGACTCTCCTTATTATCTGACTCTTGTATTTTTTACTTTCACATATATACACTCTCAACAATTTCACAAACATTGTAATTGAAGAGGGCAAAAGTGGGCGGATCCAACGTCGAGTCAATGACCCTACTGAGTGGGGCTCAATGCCACACGTCACTCGGACATGTGGATAACTCACCTGCCTAGGGGGCAAGGTGAGTCAGACTCAACCTTTTACTCCACGAATAAGGGGCTGTGTAAAATGATTATATTTGTTATCTTATCCACTATTAAAAAACCATCCATTAATTGTTCCATAAACTAATAATCAGATTATAAGTGATAATTTGCAGCCCTAGCTCAATTTACATTGCAATTGACTTAGACATCAGAAAGTTAGTTTATGGAACAGTAGTTAGGGGGCGCATCTCTTCTTGGAGGGTAAGTTTATAGTGTTATTCTTAATAGAAAAGAAAGAATAGATGGTTAAACTTCATAAAAGTTAGTTCTAATACTTGATGATGGTTCCAAGAGACTTAGAGAACGTAGAGAAGAATTTAGAGAATGTGGAAAAGAATTTAAAAAATGAATAAACTATGGATATATAACAAAGAAGCTATAAGCCTCACTTTGTTTGGGGAATAAGTTATTATGTGGGGCCCACATACGGAATAGCGTATACTAGAATAAGGGGTGTTTTGGTTTGATAGTTTCGTGGGGCCCGCTGACAGAATAAGAAGAATAAGTAATTCTTGGGTCTAAGGTGGGATGACTTATTCTCCTTATTCTCCGAATAGGCTATTTAGCACCGATAAAAACCATTCTGCTTGTCAAAGTTAAATTAAGGTTATTCTTACCTTATTCGCACTTATTCTTCTCTTATTCTCCAATCAAAGTGGTGCTGAGAACTAAAAACTAATATTTTTTAAGAGGTAGGTTAATAATCCTAAAGCAGGATCTATTTTTGTACTAAAAATTATATTATTTTTTAAAAAAATTTAAAACTAATACATTGGTAAAAAACTTGATCTACATATCTATTTCATGATCATCAAATTTTATATTTTTATAATCTTATTTACTATTTATTCTATAATTATTATCTCAACATATACAATCTGTCCATTCGGTCTGTTTTGTTTTTAACTACGATCACTTGAGTTATAGATATTTGTTCTTTTTGGTCCGATATCTAATTAGTTTAAAGTTTTGATAGAAACTTATTTTTGATGTTATCTTGGCCAATAAATTTAATAATTTTATATATTTTTTTATATTTATTTCATAATTTATTGTCAGACAATATAATATGTCCATATAATTTTGGAACATCAACTTGTGAACTTTTTATCTCACTCGATTCTTATCCAAATTATGTCAAATTTTGTAGAGAGTTTGTTTATATTATCTTTGACCTCTCTATAAAGTTTAAGAACTCTCTATAAAGTTTAAGAATTTTTTGACCCCGCTTGATATTTATCTTATACTCTGTTTTAAGTTGTTGGAATTCTTGTTAAGTTCAAATTTCCAGAGTCGAAGAGAGAGTTTAAGCTCATATTAAACGATTGCAAAAATTGATGAAACTTTGTAGACACTTCACATATGACCTATTTAACATAATTAATTTTGATGACGGAAAAATATGTTTGTTATTTTAAAAATCCGAGAAAATTCCCTTAACTATCTTTTCTGTCTAAGAACCTGTGCTAATCATATTTGCTCTGATTTTTCATTCATATGACCAGTTTGACTCTTTGAATGGCTATTTTATATGCAAATGTGACTTATTTTAACTCATATGTATATGTTTCATTTTGTCTAGTTAATTTTCATATATATGATGACTTTGAAATATGTGAAAATACTTGTGAAATCTTTTCTTTACTATTTATTTAGATATTGTCATCTTAAGGATATTGAGACTCATTTCATAAGTATCCATGAATGAGTTCTACCTGTGGGTAACGAAAAAATTCTAGTGATTGTGCATTTATTTTCAGTTATCCGAAGTGTTACAATAGACTCCTCAGTTGTGCATGTTCCATAACCTTAGCATATTTGGTTATATATATTGATATACATTAGATTCAGCTTCTTATATGGTGGTTATATATATATATATATATATATATATATATTTGATATATTAGTTTAAGATTTATTTGGCACATAATTATCAAACATAATTCTCTATTAAGATCATTTAAATTCATTTTATATTCTATTTAGTTCGTTTATTTGATACCTTGTTCAATTATTGTCGTACATTTTTTAGGAAAATGTACTTGATCTTGATTTTTTTATTTAGAATTTAGATTTGTATTTGTGCGCTTTACCTGATTCAATCAAATGATTGCGTAGTTCTTCGACCCGATCCTGCTACCCATAAATGGAATAACGTTAATTACATCCTCCTAAGAGGAAAACCCTTGATTAATCGTCGGAAGATTAGAATAACACCATTTAAAATGATATGAATAAGATATACCAGATTGCATTCAAAAAATGAATGAACTTCAGTTTTTATTTGAGAAGAAAGTTCATTTATAGTTTTAGAATTAACTCTGCGCAAGACTTGATTTATTGATTTTTATTGATGAATAATGATGAGAGACATTTTTTAGTCTTTTTAGATTGATTTGTGTGGATGCATTGAAAATTTGTTTAAATTTTTATGCTTGGAAGTGAACATGAAGTTGAGTTTGCGTAAGGATGCGCAAACTCATTTGTTACCAATGAGAATACTTGTATTTATTTTAATTTTTTATTTGTGAGAGGAATGAAAATCTTTTTTATGGCATTTTGATTAAAGTAGATGACATTTTTTATAGGGATTATGATTTAGAATTTGAATATCAATTTTAGTTATGTTTTATTGATAAGTGAGTCTTATTATTATTTTTGTTTGTATTTTTTAGATTTGAAGTGAAGAGACTTTTGATTTGATTTGCAAGATATGGAAAAGTGTTTTTTATATTTTCTTATTTGATTTGAGTGAAAAATACTTCAAGGACTTATGTTTTTTATGTTTTGAATTTGTAAGTTTTGAAGGATAAGCAAGATGTGCAAATTCAATTGAAATGAAGCTTCTTTTAGGTATTTTTTTTATCTTTTGCAAAGTGTAAAAAATGAGTTTTATTTGATTTTTTGATTTTATAGGAAGTATTTTATTCTTATCTTAGAGTTTTTGATTTAGTTTTAAAAGAATTAAAGTTGAAAAAATTGAATTTTAACAATTGGATGTTGAGTCTGCGCAGGATAGCGCAAACTCATTTGTCACAAGCTTGTTTTTTATATTTTTAGGTAATTTCAAAGAAAAGCTTAACATTTTGTTTGGGTTTTTTATTTGTAGGAAATATATGATTTATCTTTGAGATTTTATCTTAATTTGAGGGAAACTTTATGGCCAAACTACCAAATTTTAAGAATTTAGGGTTGAGTCTGAACTGTGGATTTCCTGTTTGTGAGTTGTTTTATTGGATTTTTGATGGGATAACTTGATTTTATGTTTTGTTTGGTGATGACTTACATATTTGGAACTGCGGACATGATTTAGGGGCCAAGAGATGAGGTTTTGGCTTTGAGATTAATGCGCCGACTCAAGTTTAAAGAGGATTTTGAGCAAAATTCTTAAAAAGATGGAACCTCCTGAGGTTGAGGGGAATTCCAAGACTTTCAAAGTGCTGCGGAGCTTTAACGATCAAGGAGACAAGAAAATGGATTTGAGTCTGCACAAGGGGTGCGCAGACTCAATTGAGCTTGTAATTTTTTATTTATTTTGAAGAGATTTGGATTCTTTTTGTAAATGGATGTTTATTTAAATGAAATGGAGTATTTGAGATATGATTATGAGTGATTTAAGAAATTTGATTTACTGTTTATTTAATTTTTTCACTTGAAATGAGCTTATGAAAAGTGTGCAGATTCAATAGTCAATTTTGAAAGAAGTTTGCTAATCTTGATTTGTGTGCCATGAAATAGTATTTTTATGGTGTTTGGCTTGGATGCTTGAGTTGTTAAACAACCTTTTTTTTTTAATCTTTTTGAGCCTATGACAGGTGCGTAGACTCAAGTTAGTTTTGAAGATTTTATATTTATTTGAAAGATAAAATTTGTTTAGAAATTTCTTTTGAGTAGTTTATGAATAAACTTTAATTATTTGAGTTACTTAAGTTATGAGTGGAGTCAATAGTTCATGGAAGACATCTCTTGACAGTTTTTTGGATTGAGTCTGCGCATGGGTGCGCAGACTCAAGTCTGAAAGTGATTTTTAAAGTTCTTGTACAGTTCAAGCTGCATTTAAGTAGTCCAAAGGGTTAATTTCAACCAGCAAGGTTAGAATATGAAATTCGGAGTCGAGAAAAATCAATTGTATCACATTCCCAATCAAATTTTCATGATTATAGGTACACATACTCAAAATCTGAGCATAATTTTTGTTTTATATCTCTTTCAACTTGAACTGATTATAGAATCACTACAAATTTAGGGAGGATAATACTGAAAAATCTCAGAAGTTGAGTGTGGCTACATAAAGCCTTTTCAAGGAGTGGTCCTTATATGGATTTCTTCAAATAACATGATTTCTTCATATTGATCCCATTATTTTTGGATCACTTTATAAAGCATTGAAAATGCTTAATACAATGATTCAAAGTTGAATTTTAACATTTCATTAGGAGAATCCAATGAAGGTTTAGGATCTTCACGAAGGATCATGACATGAAGGGACTCAAAGGACCAACTCCCTTAAAGGGATATGTAATGATTAATGGACCATAGGGGTGGCTATAAAGGGGGGTGTGCCAAGCATCCAACCACTTACCCAAAAGGTGCCCTTAATACCTTCAAGATGTAAGAAAAATCTATAAGGGGTAACCCAAAGCATCTCTACATTTGGGGAGCAAGGAACTCCACCAATTCCCTAGAGGATCACATGTAGCTATGAACCATGGAGGTGGCTATAAAGGGGGACATGCAAGCATCCAACCACTCACCCAAAGGGTGCCCTTAATGCCTTCGAAATGCAAGAGTTATCCACAGGAAATCACCCATTCCATTTCTACATTTGGGGAGTAAGGAACTCCACCAACTCATCGGGACTTTCGGGATATATCATCTAAATGAACCCATAGAAATGGGAACACAAGAATGATGCTTTTTGTATAAGGACCCTTGATGGGTTACCCAACATGAGATTGTTGGCACCCTTAGATTGGAACATCCTTAAGAAACATCGGAAGAAACTTAAAATCTTAAAACATATGAGAAAATTTCGTATTGAAACATTAAGGGCTTAACAACCCAAAGTTCAAGCCATTTAGGATCTTCATTGGACTTCAAAGGGATAGTCCTGGGTCCAAGGAACTTTTGGACAGCTTGGGGGAGGATCAAAGAATCACCTCAAGCCCAAAAACCAAGCTGAAAGGGGCGCAGACTCAGAAAACTGCAACAGGCGTTGAGTCTGCGCAAGGAGGCACAGACTCATGAACAGTAGCCGTAGACTCAAAACACTGTAGCGTATACATGCGCACACTCATCTGAAGTCCGTATTTTTTGAAAAAAATGGGTTTAAACCTAACCCAAATGATGGAAAATAAAGTATAAAGGTATAAAACCTAAAATCTTTATTTAAAGTATATTTTAGATGTATTTCTTTAGAGAAATATCATGTAAAACTTGAATATGAACATATGAGAAACTTAAGTATATTTTTTATCTTTTCCATGGATCTCTCCTTCTTGGCTCTATGTTAGATGGTTTATACTAAAAATAGTTCATCCCCAATTAGTGAGGGAACCTCCTTAAGAACCTCTAGGACCTAAACCCTTAGCCATTAAAGGAAAAAATTCAAACCAAATCGATTCGATTCTATCATGAAAACAGAAACTTAAACTTCAACATATATGAATCTTACGAGTTTTCTCTTGGTGTTTGGCCTTGGGAGAGTATCATCCATAGAGGGGATGTACTCCTAAGGGTCATGGAAGGCCAAGCCATCCTGAAAAAATCTCAAAACTAAATGCAAAATCAGAAAATGCAGTGTTCAGAAAACCAGGATATCAAGCTATATTTAGGGTCATATCTCCATATTTAGAGGGTTTCAAGGCTTGAGGAGACTATTTCTATGAACTAAAAAGACCCCTCTACCATCCTCACAAAAGAAATATAAGCTTTATGAAGGAAAAATAGCATTTAAAGTAAGATAACCAGCAGATCCACAGAATAGACGCAAGATATCTGAACTTTGCATTTCATTGCTTTCAATTACCATGGATGAACATCAACGGGGAGATAGAAGCTTCTAATGACATCAAAATGAAAGAAAGACTAGGAA
The DNA here is from genome assembly GCA_030544215.1 of Zantedeschia hybrid cultivar. NCBI lineage: Eukaryota > Viridiplantae > Streptophyta > Magnoliopsida > Alismatales > Araceae > Zantedeschia > Zantedeschia hybrid cultivar. The sequence goes on along the minus strand of JARZZO010000002.1, from coordinate 17,153,071 downwards.
AGCAAGAATATGAAGAACAAAGGCCATTCTCCATCCTCAATCTACTTTGAAGAGAGGATGAGGGAGGGAAGATGGCTCCAAAGACACTCTCTTGCTCTCTTCCTTTGTATCTCTCTTTGTCTCTTCTTTTTTCTTTCTTTTCTTCTTGGGATGCAGGAAATGGAGGGGAAGGAAGAGGGAGACGTGCTCCTCCAAATTCTCTCACTTTTCTTCTTCTTTTTTTTTTGTGGGCTTTTGTCTCTAACTCTTTTTTGGAGAAGATGATGGTTCTTTTATAGATAAAGTTGGGTTACTTTTGGGCGGTAGATTAGGCATCTATTAGCCTTGGATTAGGGATAAGAAACCCCTCTTAAGAGCCCTCCGATGAGGCCACAACACTTGAAAAATTATGATTGGTTTTCCTTTTGCTTTTCATCTACCACCTTCTAGAAGAATCTTGAAGGGAAGACCACTTTCTTTTCTTCTTATCTTTCTTTGGGCAGATTTGAACATGGGCCAAAGAGATAAGAATAGGCCATAAGAGAAACCATTTGAAGCCATTTAAAGGCTGCCACGAAATTGAGCCTTGACCTTCACTTTTTAGACCCAAAATAACCCTAATGAGCTTTTTTTTGCTTGAGATAATGGGCCCGGGCCTGCTCCTTGGGTTTCTTCATCCTTTGGGCTTATAGTAGCCCCTTCTTTTACTTCCTTTGGCTTGCAAAATTGGGCTTGGCTGCTACCCTTTAAATTTTCTTCATTTGAACCTTATTGAAAAATTGTTTGGACCTTTTCTTTCTTGAGATAATGGGTCCGGTTGTGCCATTAGATTTCTTCATCATTTGAGTCCTAGAGTGACACATTTTTTGATTTATTTGGCTTGCAAAATAGGCATGACTGTTGTCCATTAACCTTCTTTTTACTTGGAAAAAATTGTTTAAATTTTTCTCTTTCCTCATTTTTTGGTGACAACAATTATCTTTTGATCTATCTATATGTTTGAATCCTATAGTCTTTAACTTGTTCATAAGTAAGATTTGATTTGATATGATAAACTACTATGATATGTTGATTCGATATGTGATATCTTCAATTTGATATATAATTTGTTTAGATTATAGCTAGTAGAATTTGTTTAATCATATATGGTTCAGATTATGTCATATATATACTAGTCGATTTGTTCATACTATTAGAAAACACATCTTATTTGATAAATTTATATTTGTCCATATTTTTGTATCATATTCATATTTAAGTTATATATAAAATTATATAAAATCATATTTAGCATAAATATATAATATTATTTATAAAGTTACTATATGTTAAGTCTTGTAGATGGTTTGAAGTCTATTAAGTAGTGGTCTCATAAATCTGATCAACCGTTTTTCAGGAGAAGTCGATGTAGGTGCTGAAAATTTGCTCGTGTGATTAATGTGAAAAACTATGTTGTTTAGGGTAAATTAACCTATTAAAAAAATGCAACTAAGGTGCTGTGATCGCCAGAAACTTTTAACTAAAAAAAAACTTCAAAAGAGTTTGATCGCCTACCTGTTCAAACGCGGAAGAATGAATCCTTGGTTCCCCTCCTTCAGCCGGCTGAAGAAAGAGAGCCTCTTCTTGTTCTTTTGTTCTTGCTGTTGAATGTTGAGGATCGTCCAGAAGTTCTCCTGGATTTTGCTTGATTTCCCTCTTTTTGATTTCTTGTTGTTGTTGTTGAATGCAGCAGAGACAGAGAAACAGAAAAATAAAGGAGAAACAATGATGAGAATCTAAATGGAAATAATATCAAAGTTAACTATGATTATAAACATGTTTAAACAGCAACTCACTTGTTTAAATGACTTTGAAACCCCTTTAGAACAGATGGGTTTTGGAAAATTAATAGCGTGGTGTGTGTTGCATGAAGTGAATATGAGAATAAAACTAATGAATGAAAATGAAATTCAAATATGAAAAACTTATGCCCAGTCCAGTTGGTTGAAGCTTTGAAGGAGATGAAGATCTTGAAGAATGATGCCGACTTCTGGAAATGGCAGCGCTCCGGCGTTCCGACGTGGTTGCTCCGATCTTCAAATCGCTATAACGCTGAGGCTCAATAATTCTCTCTTTTTTTTTTTTTTTTTTTAACTCCTTGAGATGTAAGGTATTTATAGGCATTTTCTGCGTTCGCGATTAACATAGAAAAATCTCGGATTTATCTACTTTAATCGACAGATAATTACTGATTAATTCATCTTTATCTGTAATTATCTAAAACGCGTCCACTTTGGCTGACGCCTTTCCGATTAAATTAAGATAAGGATAAATATCCAGGAAAACTTATCTTTATCTTTATTAGGTAAAACGCGTCCACCTTGATAGACGTCTTTTACACTAATTAAGATAAGGATAAACATCCGGAAGAGAAGTTAAAACAGCTTAGGAAACCTAAATAGCGTCGTCCTTCACAGACGCCTTTTAGTCAATAAATCAATTAATTAAAATTCAAATTTAAACGGTAAAATACGAATAAACTCTAAATGGCGTCCACATGAGTCGACGCTTTTTAGGATTCTTCATATTTTAACTGAAATTTGAGTTAAAATCAATTCAATTGATTAACTTAAACATGTCTGTTTGACCCGACACTTAAAAAGATTAATAAAAATTAATCAATGATTAATTATCAGACCATTATGAGGCATTATTATATGATATGAAATTTACTCAAAATGACGTCAAAATTAGCGTGTCTACAGCTGCCTCACCTTGGCATCGTCTTTGCAAGGGAGTGAAATGGAATGTAATGTACTGAAAAGGTGATGCCAAGGTGTGATGAGACACGCTCTTAACATCACATGATTGGAATTTTTCTCAAAATCATCAATGAAGATAGCTCAATGAAATCAATGGAATCAATCCTGTCTGGATGAGGTAGACAAGGAAATAAAATAAGGTCGATCAACTTCCTCGGAGTGGGAAGTACCCCAGGTCATAGACACTGCAGGTTTCATCATGGGGAGCGTTTGCCAGCCAATGTGGACGTGCTGCAGCCATGATGGATCTTAAAAAGAAAACAAGAAATATTGGATAAAGAATCCAAGAAAGGATAGAATTCCAAGGATATCTTCAAGCGAACCTCAAAAGATAATCAAGATACTCAATTCAGAATGGAATATTTCATATCATGTTTGAGTTGTTTGATTTAATGGTCTGAAACTTAATCAATAATTAATCCTTATCACAATGATTTCAAAGTCCTATATGATGCATGCTGGGCTAAAAGAAAAATATAAAGTCAAATAAAATATAAATTAATCAAGGATAATATTGTTAAATTGTCATTAATGAGTCAAGATACCAATTCTTGTAATCCAGTGCTAAGCCGAAGCTCGTTTATCCACGCACCGTTTCACAAAAGTGGAACCATCGTCCTCACTAATTAACAATCCAACGGCCTATCCGTGCGATTAAGAATCCTCTGGAATTATCACTGTTTTTGTTGTAGGGGAACTCAAATTCCAGTTTCATCAAAAACACAAGGTCCTTGATATACTCTAATAAATACTTATCATATAGTAATGCTGATGCAAAATAATGAAATAATTACAAGGGTAGAAATAACCGTCTTTTTAGCCACGGTCAGGACTTCTTGAATTCCCACAATGGGATCTTCATGACATTTCCAGCTTTACTTAGGTTTTCTTGAATTTCCTGCAATCAAAATTATTAGTTCCAAACAAATATTCAATCAAAAACCACAGCATTTCGGGTAAATCATATAAAGAGTTAAAACGCGTCGTGTCGCGCAGACGCCATTAAATGTTGAAACGCGGCGGTTCTCCTCGACGCCTTTCACTCACAGAAACAGGTTTCTGGCTGTTCTCTACTCGGATTCCAACTCTACCAATGCCTTGTATCCTGTATACAACTTGAACAAACATGTTAAGTATCTGTTTAGGCTTATCCCCTTGCCTGGTTAAGTAACCGACTACTTGATCCTATCCTTGATAGAAGGGTCAAGGGGCATAGCCTTTATTAACAAAGGTAATGAGAATAATCAGACTTAAGTAAAAATGCAACATACAAGCAAACAGATGCTCACTGAAAATAAAAGGGATGAAACACACTAAATGCAACAAGCAGATGCTAACTGAAATATTTTTGTTTGTTTTGAAAATATTCATTTTTGTTTGGGGTTTTGAAATATATGTTTTTTTTTTAATTTTGACATATGTATTTTTTTTTGACTTTTTGAAACATATGTATTTTTTTGGATTTTTGAAACATATGTATATTTGGATTTTGACTAAAAGATCAGCATGGTACTTAGATCAAAAGATCATATTCATTTATTAACTTCATTTCCAAATTATTCTTTAACAACTTAACTTAAACCCATCGTGTTTGAATTTGTGTTTCGATTCATGATCCCATTTGATGATTTGACCCTTAGTCAATCTAAGCCATTCCTTAAGTTTGGAGTACATCTCTTTAGAAAGAAAAGATGAATAAGTTTAGAAAACCCATGAGAAGGTTCCGGAGACTTAAAAAGATGTTCCTTTCCTACCCTAGTATCCGTTGGGGTTCGGTCATTTCTTTCCGGGGTATTTATCGACCTTGCGTTCCCTTTTGTTTCATTTCATGGCCTTGATGTAACGTTTGTAATGTAATGGCATTTTGATTTGACATTTGGCTTTTTGCCTTTTGTTTTTGCTTTTCTTTTCTTTTCTGCTTCGGGACGGATCTCCCCCTTTTTTTTTTATGACGACCTCCTACTAAGATGGCGGGTATTCTTGGTAATCTATTCTAAGCCTCGTTCCGACATCATGGGCCGAGTATAAAACAGAATTTTGCTTCAAAAAGAATGATTTGTACTTTACTTGTGGTCAAGCTTTCGATATTCTTTAGGACTTGTCATCTCTTGTTACTCACGAATCAAACGTGTCAGTGTGTGCATTAATGGGCTTGAAATTAAGTTATTCAGACTAATAAGGAAATTTGAGTTTATAAATTTTCTGATTCCACTGATCTTTGTACCATATTGATCGACTCTTTAACCTAAGGATAGTATTTCTTAAGATGTAAACCATTCCAGGGATGTTTTAGCTCTTCTCCTTCTACATTAATAAGACGATAAGCATTACCAGGAAAAGCGTGAGATACAACATAAGGTCCTTCCCAGTTGGGTTGGAGCTTAGAACGCGGACCACCAGGTTTTATAAAAATTCTTTTGACAACCATTTCACCGACTTTGAACTTACGTTCAATGACTTTCTTTTGATAAAAACGTGCTAGTCTGTTTTGATAAACTTTTGCATGATTAGCAGCTGACCATCTTTTCTCGTCTAAAAGTTCTAATTGAGCAAGGAGTGCTGAACGATGTTCATCAATAGAAAATTCCTTATTCAATTGTACTCTTAATGACGGTATGAGGATCTCATATGGAACTACCGCCTCCATTCCAAAGGTTAAGGAATAAGGAGTCTGCCTAGTAGGTGTGCGGATTGAAGTTCGGTAGGCCCATAAAGCCTCAACCAATTTTTCTGGCCAATCTGAGAATTTATTAGATTTACACGTCTTTTTGATAATTTTTATCAAAGTCTTATTTGTTGCCTCTGCTTGGCCATTGCCTTGCGGATAATAAGGAGACGAATGATGCAATGCAATTTTATACCTGTTACAGAGATCCTTCAATTCTTGTGACACGAACTGTGGTCCGTTGTCGGTGACGATGGTGCTTGGAATTCCAAATCGGGTGATGATGTTCTTCATGATGAACTTGCAGACGGTTGATGCTTTGATCTCCACGTACGCTTCAGCTTCTGCCCACTTGGTGAAGTATTCCGTTGCCGTGAGAATGAAAGATTTTTGCTTGATGCCGGAATCTGGATTACCAAGAGGTCCAATGATGTCGAAAGCCCACATGGAGAAAGGCCATGGGGAAGAAACAGGATGGAGTGAAGATGCAGGAGAATGAATTTTGTCGGCGTGAAGTTGACACTTAGCACACCTACGGACATATCCTACACAGTCTTCTTCCATGGTTGGCCAATAAAATCCTTGTCTAAGGATCTTCTTTGCTAGCATCTGTCCATTGACGTGACCACCACAAACTCCACTATGAGCTCCTTCCATAACCTTCCAAAGCTCATCTTCGTCTAGACATCTCAGAAGAACTCCATCAAAACCTCTCTTATACAGTGCTCCCCCAACTAGGGTGTATCTTTGAGAAACTCTCCTGATAGCTCTCTTCTCCTCAGTTGTAGCTTCTTCAGGATATGATTGATCTTCACAATATTTTGCAATTTCATAATACCATGGCTTCTGTTCATTATCCATCTCTTCTAACAGCTCTATCAGCATAATTTCTCTTCTCTCAATGATATCTCCGTCTATCTCCGTCTCTGACTTTCTTCAGCAACTTCTCCTTAGTTCTAAGGAATGAAGGATCTTTCACGGCGGGTGAAAGACGCCTATGAACTATGATTGATTCGGATTGTTTGCTGATTGGAAAATCGAGAGAAGATGCAAGTGAAGCTAGAGCGTCAGCTAAGATGTTCTGATTCCTAGGGACATGGACAAAGATCAATTTCGTGAAAAGCTTTGAATAAGCAGAAGTAAGTTCTTAATAAGGCTTGAGCTTGGGATCGAGAGTTCGATACTTGGTCAGTACTTGGCGAAGAATCAGTTGGCTATCACCTACGATCCTGAGTTTGGTGGCACCATGGAAATGAGCAGCCTCGAGACCAGCAAGGAGTGCCTCGTATTCAGCAATATTGTTTGTGACTGGAAAATCAAGCTGAAAGGCTTGTGGAATGGTGACACCTTCAGATGATAACAGAACGATACCGATCCCTTTTCCATGAGAATTCAGAGCTCCGTCAAAATGCAGAGTCCACATATCATCTTTGATTTGATTTACGGACATCAGTTCCTCATCCGGAAACTCTGATCGTACTGGATCAAATCGGGGAAGGGGATGATGAGCTAGATGTTCTGCTATGGCATAGCCCTTGATCGCTTTCTGCTGGATGTAAGTGATATCGAATTGAGATAGAAAGCTTTGCCATCGTGCTAACCTATCAGTAAGAACATATTTCTCCAGAAGGAATTTGATCGGATTCATCCTAGCGATGAGATGGACTTCATGGGCTAGAAAATAATGCTTTAATTTCTGCACAACCCAGACCAATGCTGCACATGTTTTCTCCATCGCTGTATATCTCTGTTCAGCGGGGTTGAGAAGTTTAGAGAGATAGTAGGCTGCCCTCTCTTTTCCTTCTTCATCTTCTTGTGCTAAGACAGCCCCCACTGCATCATCCAGGACTGAAATGTAAAGTATCAATGGTTTTCCTGGAGATGGTGGTCTCAAAACAGGAGGATTTGCTAAATAATTCTTTAATCCATCAAACGCCTCCTGACACTTATCGTCCCAATCGAATTTGACTCCCGACTTGGTAAGCTCGTAAAACGGCTTACACCTTTGTGAGTGCTGGGAGACAAAACGGCGAATAAATTGTAACCTCCCGATTAATCCTCTCAACTCTTTCAAGTTTTTAGGAGGTGGCATTTCTCTAATAGCCTTCGCCTTGTTAGGATCGATCTCAATTCCCCGTTTACTGACGATAAATCCAAGCAATTTTCCTGAAGATACCCCGAATACACATTTCTTGGGGTTCATCTTTAACTGATATTCTCTCGATCTTTCTAACACCCTTGCCAAAACTTTGGCATGCTCAGCCTTTGTTTTCGATTTAACTAACAAGTCATCCACATACACTTCCAAGTCTATATGCATCATGTCATGAAATATTGCCATCATGGCCCTTTGATAAGTGGCTCCAGCATTCTTTAATCCAAATGGCATGACAACATAACAGTATGTTCCCCAAGGTGTAGTGAATGATGTTTTCTCTTGATCCTCTTCTGCCAGCTTAATCTGATTATATCCTGAAAATCCGTCCATGAATGATAACGTCTCATAGCCAGCGGTGTTATCGATGAGTATATCAATATGAGGCAATGGAAAATCGTCTTTAGGACATGCCCGGTTCAAATCGCGGAAGTCGATGCAAATTCTGACCTTTCCGTCCTTCTTCATAACCGGGACTATATTAGCCACCCATTGTGGATAGAGGACAACTCTAATGAATTTGGCTTTATGCAACTTGTCAACCTCTTCCTTCATCTTTAAAGCCATTTGTGGGTGGAATCGCCTTAATTTTTGTTTAACCGGGCTAACTCCGTCCTTTAATGTCAATCTGTGTTCAACTAAAGTTGAGTCTAACCCCGGCATATCTTCATAACTCCAGGCGAAAGTGTCCTTATGGTCCTTTAGTACTTGTACCATTGCTTTCTCATCCTCTGTGGAAAGGTTTTTACTGACGAGGACAACCTTAGGTTCGTCTTCAGTCCCTAAATTAATTTCTTTGGTGGGCTCTTCTACGGCAGCTGAGGGTTCATCGAATCTCTTCACTCCACTGGCATATGCCTCAGCCGCGTCCTCGTCATCTTCCTCAATGGGATCCTTTTCATGTACTAATTCATATACCCCGTACCCATCATTGACTAACTCATCGTCCATGCAATCTTCTGGCATCTGAATTGGATTTTCTAGAAGCTGAGGGATCAAAGAGCAAGAAGAGCACTTATCAGCTAAGTTCTGGAGGTATCTATCTGGAATTTGCCTACCCTTAGGCTTCCTAGACTTCCTAAACTGACTAGACTGCCTAACTTCACTATCATAACCTAACGAAGACGAAGTAGGATGAAAATCCTGGGATACAAGTGGAAATACAAGAGAGTCCTCCCGAGGGGAGGGACAGAGTAAATCTAGGAGAGAATCTTGACCGAAGGACCCGCGTGGCGGGGTGCAATCGGACAAGTAAGATGTTTCCTCAATGAGGATTTGGGAAGAATTTGTTGCCAAATTGGCGTTTTTTTTTGGAAAATGAAAGAATTAAACATAAAGCAAGAATGAATAAAAATGGGAGGAGAATCAGACGGAGGAAGAGGCACCAAGGCCAGAGGATTAGGGGGATCATATAGTAATATGTCCCAGATCAGATCATACAACCTCTCTAGATCGAGAGGAGGTTGTGGTATAATGTCCCGAGGGGACAGAGTAATCATGACGGGCGGAGCCCGTGGAATATCTTCAATTATGACCCGCGACCAAGCCGGGGTCAAGAGCAGTGTACGGAAAAGAGTATGGAGCATGAAGACATGTGAAGGATATGTCCCTCTCCAGAGCAGATCCGTTGTGTAACCAGCTTCATAGGGGTCATCCGGCTCCCCTTCGTCAGTTTCTTCAGATAGCAGTATCCGCTTGTCAAATATGGCACCAGGGCTTTCAATCAGTTCATCAATCTGTGGCGGCCACTTAGGTTCTGCAGGATCCAAGAATAGTCTGTTCAGTGCAATATACAGGTCCCTCAGATCGAACCACCTGTACCATTCACATTCAGGGTCATGAAATTTCCTCCTTTTCATAGGCCGCAGAGCCTCCAAGGATTGGTACGTAAGTAGTTCGGAGAAATGTCTGGCCAAGTCCCTCCCATATATATCGTGGAAGTCAAAACAGGAAGTGATGACTACCGTGTTATCGTGGCTAAGTATGGGCCCTTTCACGAAGTGCGTACACAGGGTCCATGTTAGGGGATCTCGGCCTTCTTTAGGTGGTGTAGACATTGCCTCCCAGATCTTCGGGCCCTCTTTAATTTCTGCTTTCTGAACCAGATCTTGCTTCAGTTTTATTGGTCTATAGCCCAGACCACTTCCAGGTGCTGCTCGATGATTTCTGACAGGAATGGTCCTGCCTTGCAACTGTGTGCCCAGACCTTTCCCAGGCTCATAGCCGTTCTTCATCATGATCCTCCATCCTGGGGTACTCATGCACTTCCCCCTTTTGATAGCATCTAACGGATATGGAGAAATAGTAGCGGCTTTCAGAGGATCAGCCACTGGACGGTAGACCTGTAATACCGACAGAAAAGGTTGTCGGCCAGGTGAAACAGCAGACTTAATGTTCAAGGAATGAGCAGCAGCAAGGATCGGCATGCTCGTTACTTTAATTATTCGTCCTTTGTAAGGAAATTTGAGGCATTGATGATTCGTAGAAGGAATCGCCTCAAGAGTTTTAATATAAGGACGACCTAAAATGGCATTTATGGAAGGGTCGATTTCCAAGATGTGAAATTCAACCTCCGCATGACTTACAGGGCCCAGCTCCACCTTTAAATAAACCATTCCCAGAGGGGAACGGGTAGAATTGTCATATGCTGTTACTGAGATGGGGCTGGGCAGCCATTTCTCTTTGGGCACACCGCACAGCTCCAGGGTCTTCGGAGGTAGAACATTGATCGAAGCCCCTGTGTCGACCAGGCATGCATCCACGGCCTTCTTACAGATATTGACCGTGATGCTCAGGGCCATGCTTCTGGCTGCCGGTGGTGCTAGTTCCGATGTATGAAATGTAATGGAGGGCTGATCCCCTTGAGGAACTAGTAGTGCTGTAATCTTCTCTACCGGCACGTCTTCATTGACCATCACCTTTTGCAGGTATTCCATTAAAGCTTCTTGGTGACTCTTGGATCTTTTGATCAGTTCGAGTATAGTGATCCGTGCCGGTGTCCGATCCAGGTGTTTCAACAGGTCATATTGAGTGCCTGGTGCACTCTCTTCATTGTGGGTTTCCTCAGTCGGCTGTGATGGGCCGTCTCTGACTGTGGACTGAGGAAAGACCTTGTTGAAAATCCTTCCACTCCGGAGCGCGTGTTCCTCAACCGTGGAGGATCCGGGTGACACCTTAAGTACCGCAGAGTTGGATGGTGCGGATGGCGCAGAGGGTTGGTAGGTAGGTGATGGCGTAGGGCTAGGTGGTGATGGCGCGGTGCGGATTAAAGGCCTAGAGGGTTGGATAGTGGATGGGTAAGTGGTTGGTGAAGTGGGGAATGGTACGCGTAATAGCGGTCTAGATGGTAAAGGCATATCTGGATAGGCGGTAGTGGTAGCGGGTGAAGTAGGAAATGGTATGCGTAATAGTGGCCTAGATGGTAGGAGGGGTGCGTTATTGGTTTGCGGGGGGTTATATGATGGAAGCGTAGTGGTGCGGGGCGTAATGGGTCTAAGGAAGGCGGGTAGTGGTAATGGGTTATTGGGTGTGGGCGAGTGGTATGTAGGTGTGGGTATGGGGGTAATGGTAACGGGTTGTGGCCTTGGTATGTGGATGGTGCGGCATGGTGGTCGCTCTGCGGTACTTTGAACGTGACATGTTGAACAAAGAGAGGAAGAGTCCTCTACTCACCACTGCTGCCCACGACCAGCCTCAGACTGGCTGTTCGTCAAGATGGGAGCAACCTGGTTTTGGTTCTGATGCTCCGGGAGTGGATTCTGCACTATTCCCATGTTGGGTGGTGCTACTGCCTGTGCCGGTGGTCTTGCTTGCTGCGGTCTCCTCGCCTTCAGGGCTGTTATGTACTTCTTCATTTCCTCCCAGTCTATGCCGCCCTGCTCGTTGAGATCATGGATATAATCTCTGAATTGGAAGCATGTGTCAATGGTATGCCCAGGTTGTCTGTGGAAATAGCAATACCTAGACGTATCGGCGTTTTGAGGCCAGACGGCCTTCTCCCTTGGCAAAACTAAGGCATTGGCTGCCATTAAAGCGTTGAAAATATCCGCCAAGGATTCTGGGAGGGCCGGGTACTCTGCCCTTTTCGGGCCTGGAGGTCTCCTTTGTTGGTTGTAGTCACTAGGAGGAGGGACATTGTGGTACGCCGGCGGTGCACGCGGCTGGTACTGTGGCTGTTGCTGTTGCTGCTGATGTGGCTGCTGATACTGCTGTTGAGGGGGCTGCTGATACTGCTGTTGCCGTTGCGGCTGTTGCTGTTGCTGGTTATGATTCGGCTGCTGGGGCCGCTGGTACTGCTGTTGGTAATGGTGGTTCTGCTGCTGCCTGTACCCCTGCTGGCTCGGCTGTGGTGGCCTCTGGTACTGCTGCTGATTCCTCACAAACTGGGGCAAGTTATTGTTCATAGTACTGACCTGCTCGTGAGAGAGCGTGCCCTCAGTAGTTGGACCTGAGCTAGGAGAATTCGGCACTGCAGGCTTCCGAGGCGGAGGCCTGTTAGGTCTATGAGGATCAAAGACGCTAGAGAACGTAGCGTCCTTGAAAGCATTCTGGCAGTACCGTGCCCTTTCATAGAGCTCTGCCATGTTCGTCAAGTTGTTCAAGGAGAGGACTAGCTTGAACTGGGGAGTGGCGTTAGAAATCAACATTTTCACTTGTTCGGATTCGGACAAGTGATCTTTCACTTTTTCAGCCAGGCCCCGCCACCTGTCAGCAAAACTGACAAACTCCTCGTCCGGTTTCATCTTTACTGCAATAAGATCCGTGATAGACAAGGAGGGTGCAACTCTGTCCTGGTATCGTTGGATAAATTTGCGTGAAACGATACCGTAATCCTCTACTTCGGAGGGTTCCAGAGAAAAGAACCACTCGAGGGCTGGTCCCTCTAGGGATCTCCTGAACAAGAAAGCCAATGACCTCTTATCATTCTGCCAGAAAGAGGATTCGTACATGAACTCCTTCAGGTGCGTGAAGGGGTTACCAGTACCGTTATACTTTCGATACACTGGCATTTCAGAGGGTGGCAGATGGAATACTGGCAGGCTCGGTAAGTTAATTTCTGGCACAGCTTTAACCCCCATCATCTTCTGGAGATTGTTAAACTGCTCGTCCATGCGCTCCATCTTGGCCAGCAACGTCTGCGTGGTTAGATCTGCCTGGGGAGGAGGAGGAGGAGGAAGTACTTGATAGGCCTGCTGCCTAGAGTACGTTGGACAAGGAGGGTAATAAGGATGAGGTCCGGCAGAGCTTCCGCCATGCCCGAGGGCATTTTGGTAAATGGGCGTCTGCGGTCTAGCCGGTTGCCTGGATGAAGAAAGTTGTGGCCCAGTTGGCCGAGAGGTAAGATGAAGGCCTTCCATGGCCTGTTGGATATAAGGAAGAGGAGGAGGAGGTTGTTGAGGAACAACGGAGGGAGCCACATGATTCGGCTCGGCAGGCTGCATGGGTGCCTTCCCCTTCAAGATGGACTGGATCGCCTCGAACTGCTGAGGGTCCAGTCGGGAGGCAAGAACTCCCAGAGCATTGACAAGATCCGTAGGATCGGAGGATGAAGGATCATGCTGATTCATGTCCCCCTCAAAGTCAGGATTGGGAATCGCATATTCATGCGGAGGAAGATCATGATATTGATCGTGCGGATTAAAAAGAAGAGTTCGTACATTCCCGTCATGTCGAACTGGAATGGGTACAGAATTACGAGAGGCATCAGCATCTCTCCCGTTCTCGTAGTTGAAATCAGAATTGCGAGGGGCATTAGCATCTCCCTCGTAGTTGATAATGGCGTCTTGGGCCATACTCAAATCTCTGCCTGATCGCAGCAACATTATATTAGATTCTCTTTTCAAAAAAAAAAAATTAATCAAACAAGTTGTGCAGAGGTTAATCAAACAAGTGGATGCTTAACGTGATTTCAGGATTCCTTGTTGAGTTATTTGAATTGGATTAAACCACAATTTCGCTCAGGGAAGGATCCTAGTTTCAGTTTGATTTCCACCGTTATTCTCTAAGGTTTTTTTCTCTCACAACGCTTTCAGAATCTAGCCGGGACTTCAATTGGTACAACCAGCCCGATGATCAAGGAGGAATACCTTGATTTTGGGGACTTATGGAGGTCTCAACGTCAACTTCTCTAGTCTGATCAAGGGACCAACCCAATCAGAGAGAGTTGCTAACGTCGAGTAATGTGTTCATAAGAAAAGGAGGGTTTTAGCCTCAATGCATATGCCCTGCGACCTGGATGGCCTCTAATGCTTAATAGAGTAATGTGTAGCTAGCACTCAACACAGAAATCTGGAAACTGAAAAATAATGAAGAAACTGTCTGAATCGCGTCGATTATAGTCGACGCTATTCAAAACAGAACTTAATTCTTTCGCAGAGAACAGATGCAAACAGCAGAGAAAACCTGGAAAATAACTAAAAACTGCCTGAATCGCGTCGATTATGGTCGACGCTATTCAACACAAAGCTTAATTATTTCACAGAAACAGATGCGAACGACAGAGAAAGTCTGGAGGATAAAAGGCGTCTAGGAGTGCTGACGCGGTTTTGAAACGCGTCGCTGTTCTTGGACGCTTTTTAGTTCGCAGAAGCAGATTTCCAGAAGGATTTTCTGGGTCGAATCCTACTTAAACAGGGTAAAATGCAGTAAACAATCAACTCATGCAAAGATTTTTAGTTTCAGATTTTAAACAGGATGATTTACTAACTAAACAACTAAGAAATCACACAATCACACAGCATTTTATCACCAAAAACAGCTTTTTAAACTAATCAAGGGGAGGCAAGATCTTGCCACTGGGGTGTGCACGTGGTGCACGAGGGAAATTAAACAAACTAAATACTCACCAATCGGTGAGGACGTGTCGAAAGACACAAGTGGTGCACCGTGGGTGCCCGGTATGATAATAGCAAGAACAAAAGAAATTAAAAAATGGCGAGACCAAGTCCCACCGTGATCGCCAAAAGAGCTGTAGGTGCTGAAAATTTGCTCGTGTGATTTATGTGAAAAACTATGTTGTTTAGGGTAAATTAACCTATTAAAAAAAAATGCAACTAAGGTGATGTGATCGCCAGAAACTTTTAACTAAAAAGCTTCAAAAGAGTTTGATCGCTTACTTGTTTAAACGCGGAAGATTGAATCCTTGGTTCCCCTCCTTCAGCCGGCTGAAGAAAGAGAGCCTCTTCTTGTTCTTTTGTTTTTGCTGTTGAATGTTGAGGATCGTCCAGAAGTTCTCCTGGCTTCGTGCTTGATTTCCCTCTTTTTGATTTCTTGTTATTCAGTTGTTGGATGCAGCAGACAGAGAGACAGAAAAATAAAGAGGAAATAGTGATGAGAATCTAAATAGAAATAATATCAAAGCTAACCATGATTGTAAATATGTATAAACAGCAACTCACTTGTTTTAAATGACTTTGAAACCCCTTAAGAACAGATGGGTTTTGGAAAATTAATGATGTGGTGTGTTGCATGCAGTGAGTATGAGAGAATGAAACTAAAGAATGAAAATGAAATTCAGATATGAAAAACTTATGCCCAGTCCAGTTGGTTGAAGCTTTGAAGGAGATGAAGATCTTGAAGAAGGATGCCGACTTCTGGTGGCAGCGCTCCGGCGTTCCGACGTGGTTGCTCCGATCTTCAAATCGCTATAACGCTGAGGCTCAATAATTCTCTCTCTCTCTTTTTTAACTCTTTTTTTAACTCTTGACATAGGCAAGGTATTTATAGGCATTTTCTGCGTTCGCGATTAACATAGAAAAATCTAGGATTTATCTACCTTAATCGACAGATAATTACTGATTAATTCATCTTTATCTGTAATTATCTAAAACGCGTCCACCTTGGGTGACGCCTTTCAGATTAAATTAAGATAAGGATAAATATCCGGGAAAACTTATCTTTATCTTTATTAGCTAAAACGCGTCCACTTGTGTAGACGTCTTTTACTCTAATTAAGATAAGGATAAACATCCGGAAGAGAAGTTAAAACAGCTTAGGAAATCTAAATAGCGTCGTCCTTTACAGACGCCTTTTAGTTAATAAACCAATTAATTAAAATTAAAATTTAAACGGTAAAATACGAATAAACTCTAAATAGCGTCCACATGGGTCGACGCCTTTTAGGATTCTTCATATTTTAACTGAAATTTGAGTTAAAATCAATTCAATTGATTAACTTAAACATGTCTGTTTGACCCGACACTTAAAAAGATTAATAAAAATTAATCAATGATTAATTATCAGACCATTATGAGGCATTATTATATGATATGAAATTTACTCGAAATGACGTCAAAATTAGCATGTCTACAGTCGATTCAAGATTTAACTAGGTAGAAAATTAAACATGTTAAATTTTCAGAAGACATTTCGATTATCAAATTAGTAGTTTGATGTAGTAGAAAATTATGAGATAGATATACTTTTATTTATTTGGTGAGATTTAAAGTTTAAATACTAATTGATAAATATTGTAATTTATGAACTTTAGTATTAACTATGTTTTAGATATTTGAGATTAATTGATAGTTATGACATTTGTTTAAATCATTTTGTGACTATTTAGCTCTTATATATGTTTGTTACGATGAAATTTATCTCGAGATTACGCAGTCAGAATTCGAGTTAAAAAAAAAAGAAGAACTAGATCCGAGGCATAACACTTTTAAACTAAAAGTAATCTACACCCTTTTCCTGCACACATATATATGATTTAATTGGTCAAAGAAGGTGTTTAAGGAATATGTATGATAAAAATATCTTTTTCGTAATAGTAAGAAAAGTATATATGCAATTTTATTAATTTAGAAAGTTTAATCTTAAAAGTTTTATTTGAGGTCGAGAAAATAAAATTAAATAATAGAAAAGTGTTGGATTTTTATTTTTTTTTGCCGTGGAAAAAGACTACATGTCAAAACGTTTCATATAATGATAAATGTGCAACATAGTAAATATATATATATATATATATATGAACAAATACTATAATAAATAAAATATAATAAAGGCATAACAAGATAAACATATAAATTATTAAATTTATTCTTTTGCAAAATGCAAAGAAAATATGCATGCAAATATAGTTTTAAATGATTAATAAAATTTTCTTTATAGGATTTAAAATAAAGTTTGCATAATGTTAATTATGCTATTGAGTTAATTATAACATATTGGTTGAATTTAATTTTATGAACAACATAAAAAAGTATATAAGAGAATATATTTTTTGGAATGGTAAATGTATTTGTGATTACTTAAAATGCATATGTTTACAATACAAGGAAATACATAAGAAAATGTATTCCTTGAAATGGTAAAGTTCTTTGTGTTTACTTAAAATTAAAATATATGTACATAGGGAAATTTGAAACAAAGTAAATATGCGTCCAATGTTAGGACAGAAATTTAGAACACCTACTAACCATTTTTCTTGGAACGAATGAGTGCACCGATCTAATGGGTTGTTTGGAAGAGAAATATAGTGACAATTTTAGTCATATAAATCTTCGATAAGACATGATAGTCTTCAATTGGAAAACAAAACCCTTGATTAACTTGTGTATAAAAAGATTTTGAGGAAGAAAAGAAAGATAAACATAAAAAATAAGGAAGTTATATTCTCCCTATGATTCATCTTGAGCCAATTTTTCACAGGCTGTGAGAGAGTGAAGTGGCTAAAAGACGTGTCCTTTTTATAAAAAAAGTAACTGGATTATAGTAAACTAGCTTCTACATAGCATATTATCTAATGAAACACCCAAAAAGGATTTTTAACCTTGATATATATATCATCATTAAAAATTTATACTTTCTCAAGATACAGGATATTATAAGATTATACTCGTCAATTGACTGTATTCTCCAATTAATGCTACCTAAACCTGTCAACTGTGAGTTGATAAAGACGTGTACCAACCTAATACTTGAACCATTGGCCAAATGCATTCACCTGATGGTGAAGAACGAAACAATTTTATTTTTATAGGTTATATAGGTTGACGTATAGGTCAAATCATTGACTTCGCCAAGGGCCAGAGAGCCGTCTCAATCGAGGTGTGGTGTGGCATGCGGATCTGAAGTTCAATAACGTACCACTGTAATTTACAATAACTTTCGCATTCTGAGTTTGAATAAGGGCGTGATTTGCAAAACTTCTATTTGAAAGTTGTTTTTGACTTCCACTTCTTACATAGAATGAGTTGAAAGAGAGAAGTTATAACTAATTTTAATTTGTTACAAAAGTTAACTCTTTCGTAGTAATGTCACTTTTTCTCTAATCTTAGAAACTCCCTCCTTGTAGTTGTTGGTTGTAAGTCAAAACACAAGTAAAAATATCACATAAATGATTTTTAAGATTCAATGACTTTCATAATAAGTAACTAAATAAAAATATAAAAATACTTCCAAATAGAAGCTACGCCAAATACGCCTTAAAGAGTTTTTTTTTGTTCAAAGTAAGATAGCGTAATGAAAAATATTTGTTTCATTTGAGGGTGTTTTGAGATGTTTGGAATGATGTAAAATAATATAAAATAAAATTTTGTCCGAATTTTACTTGCCGACTTGACAGTTCAATTTTCTTGTTTTGATCTACATAAAATGTTCGATGTAAACTAAAACAAGAAGATTGAAAAATTCTCTTGTTTTATTTAGTCAAACAAATTCCCCGTGATTTTAAAATCACAGAATTTTGATGATTTTAAAATCGATCAATGAATTACAAAGTTTTACATTTAGGTGTCATGTGGTGTGCTATAAAATGCCACAAAATCTCGATTTTAAAATCACTGGTTTTAAAACCAGTGAAAATAAAATTCTTAATTTTGAAATCACTAGTTTTAAAATTAATAGTTTTGATTTTCAAGGATTTTAGACTATAAACCAAAATTAACTAAAAGAAAATTTTTAATAGTCAACTAATTTTGAAATACAATTATTTACGACACATCAAATATACAAAAAGTATTATTAAATAATTTCCAGCACTCCTAATATAAAGAACTACATTTTCTGATGCACCAAACGGCACCTTAAACAAACAACCTCTTACATATCCATTGGTAGGACTAGTCTGGTCACGTACCGAACATGGCTTGAACCCCACAAGCTCTCTCTAGTCTCCACACTCCCCTTTCAGGCAATGTGCGGGCTTGGCCGGATGTCCCGGACTCGGGCCAAGAGCGAAATATTTGCAACCGTGCGCATTGCACAATGTTTTTTTTTTTAATTATTTGATCGCATGTCGAGTAGCATGAAAGTTGAGTTCAGATAATCTTGAGGTTGTCATTTTATTTTGCATCGATATTCCACGTAGTGCAATTTTTGCAATGGACAAGCATTGCGGCAACTGCTACTCTTCTTTTATTCACACTAGCTCTATGCCCGTGCCATGTAAGGGAAAATACCAGATTTAAATAAATTTTTTCATTAGTACAAGTTAAATTAGTTTTTATAATTATTTAAAAATACTATGACATCAATTCCAAAAAAAGATCTATTAAAAAACAACAGAATAACTTTTAAGAATTTTCAGACAAAATATAGTTTTGTCAAAATTCTGAGATAATCTAAAGTTTAGATGCTAAATATATTTCATGTATTTAAACTCTTAAAATTAAAATTTTACTTTTTGGAACTATCAATTTCATCTTTCTCAATTTTAATTCGCTTCTTCCTGTTTGATACATCGGAATCCTGCTCTTTTCAATCAAGGTCTAAAAATTACAATACATACAAAGTGGGAAAATTGGCCAATTACTCAACTGGGGAAGTTAGGATACAAAATCATAGATTTTGTCAAAAATAAGATTCTCCATAATATAAAACTTTATAAAATATAGAAAGTGAAAAATGTACTAAAGAAAAAGTAAAATGTACGAAAGAGAGGAACCTCCTATTAATACACGCCCTAATTCTTCATATTACAAAATAGGAAAATGATAATGTAGGCTTGACCTAGTGACATTTCCATGCAGTCGAGTCCTTAGCTGTGGGGATTCCGCATGATGTTGGAAATTCTAATGGACCCGAAAAAGCATCAACTCAATGCAACATGTTTTAAATGATCAAACTTCAAAACTTACGGTGACCAAAATTTTTCAATCTCTTGTACTTGGATAAGGTGACGGAGATTTAGACTTTTCTAATTATGCCCACAACCAATTAGTAGATATGAACAGCCCCTTATAGAATTTGATCAATAAGAGAGTTCTCAAACTTTTTCATGTTGACCATCACTTTGGGACAAACAGTGGGAAAACACTCTGATAATGAATTTTTGTTATTAAATATAAGAAACTATTTTACAATAATTTGCAACATTTGGCAACATACCAAATGAACCTTAGTATTCAAGTATTCAATTTCTTATTAAATTTTTTATTATAGTTATATTGAAAATTTTAATTAATTTAAAATTAAATTTAAAGGTGATAACAATACATAAATAAATTATAAACAATATTATCTGATTTTGTACTTATACGTGTACACATATTGAATGTAATTTGTTATGTAGACCCTTGCAAAATAAAGTATTCGTATGCATACACCTCATTTCCACATAGTTATAACTACTTCAGATATTTTAAAAAAAAATTATAATTACACTGTAAAAATAGTGTGAACTCCAACTAAATGTGTAGAAATATTCTGTAAATTCTAGTAATGTTAGGGATATACATGCAAAATTGTGATATCTTTAAGAATATATAGTAAAAATATCTGATTTTTTTGGTATACATGGTTGTGGTTCATATTTAATGTTAGGAGCATACATGTATATGCCTATTGTAGTTTACACAGATATATAAACAAAAAAATGTTGAACGTGTATATAGATGTACGATAATTATTTAATATACATTTTTGAAGTCTAATCAGTTTAACTTAATTAGTTTATATTAAATGTATATAAATGTTATATATATATATATATATGCATAATATATCATTTTTTTGTAGATATATTTTAGAAAGATCTTAATCTTCGCCACCCACGCTAGGTAATGCTGCGCACCTGGGAAAAACAAATGTGGGTAATTAGATCTTTGAATTCGGTGTTCCGACTTTCAAGTAATTAGATCTTTGAATTCGGTGTTCCGACTTTCAGTACTTGGAATCTTTCGCCATGCTACAGTGATGCAATTTTCTCTATTGATCTGAATCGTTCCTTAATTGTTGGATCCAATGGCGATGGACTTGACGTCCTCATGGAAGTCCCATGATGGTCGAGCTTATAGTCTCAAGTCTTTACAAAGCATAGAAAGTGAAAGATGTATAAAAGAGAGAAATCTTCCCGTTAATCTATACTCTAATTCTTCCTAAAACAAGTAAGAAGGAGAGAGATTCTACTATTGCCACGTATAGTATAAAAAAGAGAGCAACTATATTGAGCTATTGCCACGTGTTGAGAAAAAAATTTAAGTGAAAAACAGAAAATTCTAGTATTGACATGTGACGCAAAAAATTCTGTTTTATATATAAAATATAGATATCATTATATCATCTATGTAATTGTCGTTTTTGACATAGACCAATGGGTATACAGTAGCCTCGTTTTTGGGGTTTGTTCGTAGCCAAGT
This sequence comes from Zantedeschia hybrid cultivar, assembly GCA_030544215.1. Lineage (NCBI taxonomy): Eukaryota > Viridiplantae > Streptophyta > Magnoliopsida > Alismatales > Araceae > Zantedeschia > Zantedeschia hybrid cultivar. The sequence goes on along the minus strand of JARZZO010000002.1, from coordinate 17,131,891 downwards.
TTGCTGAATTGTCACTAGCAGCCCGGTTGAAAACTAGTGTCGTTCACGACGGTCTCTTCACCCAAGAGGCATCTAATCACAAAAGAAAAAGAGAAGAAACCCTCCCCCGTTAGTTTCATTAGTCCTTAGTAAGGTTGCGTTTGAGAACTTTTTTGAATTACTTCACATTAAAGTGATTTTGAGTAAAAGTGATTTCAAATAGAATTACTTCTTATTATTGAAGTGAAAGGAGTTTGAGAACATAAAATGAACTTAACTGTTGGAAAGAATTCTTAATAATTTTTTGTTAAAGGATCCTCATCTTAAATATTTAAATTTTTGTCTCTAAAAATTTAACATATGATAAACATATTGTAAATCAAATCATAAAATAAAATATAATGAAATATTTATTTCTTACACAACTAAAAAATATATTAATAAAGATTATGATATATTAACCTAACCATCAAACTAAATAAGTATTTTAATTTACACATAATAATACATAACAATATTATGTAAATAGATATTTATAATCATACTACATGAACACGATAAAAAACAAGATGGAACATTCTTCTTCAGATAAAAAAGAATGAAAAGTTCTTGTTCATTGGTGCCGCCATAGAGAGACAGATTCGTTGGAGAGAGAGATTCTTAGAGAGAGAATAATTATCTCTTTCCAATGTTCTCTCCCTCCCTTACCGAGAAAAAAAAAAACACTACAAAAATTACTCTGCACACAAGTAAAATTTTAACTTTTACGCAGAGTGATTTTCTCTTTTTTCACGGAGGAGTAAAAATAACAAATTTACTAAATGCATCCACTTTTTACAGAAGTAATTTTTTAAAAAGAAGAAGAGTTTCCAAACGCAGCCTAAGATCCCTCCTCTGTCCCTCCCCAATCTTCTCCCCTCTCTACCTGCACCTTTCACCGTTCCTCTTCGCCCTTCTGCCTCCTTGATCACTCCACCCTTTCATTTTTTTTGCTTGGTAAGCTATGTCTTACCTTTTTTTTATGGAACCGGATCCTCTGTTCCAAAATTTTTTGTACCCTTCGTGTTCCAGTGCTATTTATTGATCCAAGTGGATTAACTTGTCATGTCATTAATTAAGTTAAATAATAGAATCCCAGAATTTTCGAAACCCTCTCCCCTGTTGAAGTTATTGGGTCATCCAACTCAAAATCTTAAGGCAATGAGTGGAGTAGGCACTATTTTCTAAACACTTTTTGATTTTGTCATTTTTTCAATACATGACTATTCTAACACGCCCCCTCATGTGCAGGCTGATTTTAGGTTCTGTCACGTAGACCACAAATACGGGGTGCGTGGCCCAGTTCGTAACTATGGGCTCTGATACCAATGAAGGAAAGGAAAGAGAAGGGTTAGGGGGAGCTCCAATGGCTAACCAAAGAGATCTTCAAGGTAATCTTTCTGTTTCTCACAGTTGTTCCATGTGTATTTTTGGAGGGCAGGGAACCCTCCTATAAATAGAGGTATCACCCTCCGTTAGTCACCTCCGCTCCCATGGTAACTGCCTCCTATTAAGATGGGAGATCAAGTCTCATGTAGTTATTTCTGCAACAGAGATAAGGATAGGCTCCTTCATTTGTGGATTGGTGGTCATCTCGGTCTAACATCTCTCACTTGACCATCAAGACCATATAATTCTTAATACACTCCTATTATCCGTGAGATGTATTAATGTTCTGACACATTCTCACTATCTGTGAAATGTATTTTCAATTTTGTAAAGAAAATTTTCCGACTTATATATTCCCAAGTCCTATTAGACTTACATGTTTAACAAAACTTTCTACCGATCTACTTTTTGTCAACGGATCTGCAATCATATCACTGGTGGGAATATAAGTTACTTTAATTTCTCATTTTTGAACAATATCACGTATATAATGATATTGAATTTCTATGTGTTTTCCTCTAGAGCTATTCGCTCTACTGTTAATCAAGCTAATTGCCGCCTGATTATCACAGTAAATCTCAATTGGTTCTTCTACTAAGTTGAGATTTAATTCTGTTAAAAATCGTCTTATCCAGACTGTATGAGTAGTAGCCATGCTACATGCAACATACTCAACTTCATGTGTATATCTTGCAACACACTCTTGTTTCTTACTACTCCAAGAAACAACAACACCACCAAAGATGAACAAGTGTCCCGAAGTAGACTTTCCGTCATCTTTATCTCCTCCGAAATCTGCATCGGAATAACCAAGCACCTCTAGTGTATCTGCTTGATATATTAATTTGTGGTGTAAAGTACCTTTCAAGTACTTCATAATCCTTTTAACAGCTTCCCAGTGTGTTGGACCAGAATTACTTTGATATCTACTTACTAAGCTTACTGCGTATGCTATGTCAGGCCTAGTACATAGCATAGCATACATTAAGCTTCCGACTACTTGTGCATACGGCACTTGTAGTGCATCATATCCTTCTCCATGACATTGTTCTTTACTTAATCGTTTTTCATGAACCAACGACGTTGGTACTGGATTGCAGTTTTGCATTCCAAACCTTCTAAGTACTGAATGTAAATACTTATCTTAGTTTATACTCAACATTTTAGACTTTCTATCCTTCAAGATTTGGATTCCGAGAACATAAGATGCCTCACCTATGTCCTTCATCTCAAATTTCTCACTGAACTCAGACTTAACGTTATTCAACATTCCTATGTCATTTCCGGCGAGCAAAATATCATCTACATATAAAGATAATATAATAAACATGCTCCCACTCTTCATGACATATACACAATTGTTCAATTAATTTGGAACAAATCCAAGTTGAATAACAACATTATGAAATTTAAGATACCATTGTCTAGAAGACTGTTTCAAGCCGTACAAAGTTTTCTTAAGTTTACATACTTTATTCTTCTAACCTACTATCTGAAAACCTTCAGATTGTTTTATGTATATATCTTCCTCTAACTCTCCGTTAAGGAATGCAGTCTTGACATATATTTAAAAAAGTTCTAAGTCAAGATGCGCAACAATTGCTAAGATCATCCTTATAGATGCAAATTTAGCCACATGAGAATAAGTTTCTTGAAAATCTATACTTGGCTTTTGAGTAAATCCTTTGGCAACTAATCGAGCCTTATACTTATCAATAAATCCATCTACACGGATCTTTTTCTTAAATACCCACTTGCAACCTATAGCCTTCCTATTATTGGGTAATTCACATAGTTCCCATACATTGTTCTTTTTTATGGAATTAATTTCTTCTTCCATGGCTTTTCGCCATAGATCAGAGTCTTGAGATTTCAATACATCATTCAGATTCATAGGATCTATGTTATTATCCTCATTAATGTCTACTGTTAGACATGAAGGCTCACATAAGTACAAGTGATAATCATCCATCTATGCTGGTGGAGTTCTAAGTCTTTTATTGCCAATTGCAAGTTGATTTTCTTGCGTTTCATTCAAAGGTATTTGTTCATCTTCCACATTTGGTAGAAGTTCTTCTTCGATTTTTAGATCATTTATAGGTAAATCATTGTAATAGTCATCATCTATTACAGTTAGAGGTTTTTTCTCATTATGAGATTCCTTTTCCTCTACATTTTCTAGAAATGTAGAATTCCTATATTCAATGATTCCTTTTTCCTTATCGAAGAATCTATATCCCGATGATTTGTCACAATAGCCTATGAATCGACACTTCAATGTTCTGAAGTCTAACTTGTCTCTCAGTTGATTTGGAATGAGAACATGTGCTACTAACCCCTATTTCTTAAGATGACTTAATTCTAGTTTCCTCCCATTCCACAGTTCATAAGGTGTACTTTCGATAGATTTTGTGGGAGTCCTATTTAATGTATAATTTGCCGTGAGCAATGCCTCTCCCAAAAAATTCTTAAGGAGTCCTGAATGCGATAGCATGCATCTAACAATATTCATAAGTGTTCTATTCTTTCTTTCTGCCACACCATTATGTTGTGGCGTATAAGGCATAGTTACATGCTTTTTTATTCCATGCTGTTGGCAATATGACTCAAATTCCTTTGAATTGTATTCCCCATCTCTATCTGTTCTTAACACCTTAATATTTTTTCCCAGTTGCCTTTCTACTTATGCTCTATATTTTTTAAAACAATTAAGAGCTTCTGATTTAGCAGAAATAAGATATACATAGGCATATCTGGAATAGTCATCTATGAACGTTATAAAATATTCCTTTCTATCATATATTTTTATACTTAATAGTCCATATATATCTGAGTGGATCAACTCTAGTAATCATTGTGATCTATGTCCTACTGCGAAAGGTTTCTTAGTCATTTTACCGACTAAACAATGTTCACATGGTGACAATTCTATTTTAGTTAATGGCAGTAGGTTCAATCTTATCATTTGTTCCATTTTAGATTTTCCAGGATGTTCTAATCTAAAATGCCATAGATCACATTCAGACAGATGACACAATGAATAATTCACAACAGCATCATTAATATTATTCACTTTTGTGTCCACAACAGGAATACAAAATAAACTATGTTCGGGAACAAGTTTTCCCATGGCAAAGACCTTTTTGTTCTTTCCTATGGACACCATTTTATTGTAGAATCGGACTTCCAGACCATTTTTCATGAGAGCAGTTACAGATAATAGATTGCGCCTAATACTCGGCGCATAACAGACATTTTTGAGGACCATAATGTTGTCCCCAATATCTAAACAATATGATCCAACACCTTCTACATTCAGGTAGGTGTTGTTTTCCATGTACATTCTCTGCTCTCCAGGTTGCAGTTGTTTGAATTCCACCAGCCCTTTCCACGTCTTTGCCACGTGACAAGTTGCGCCAGAATCCACCCACCAGTCGTTGGTGTCGATAATCACAGCATTGCATTTCCTCAAACCGACGAATTCTCTTTTGCTGGTTCCCCATTTTTCCGGGTGTTTACTCTTGTTTCCGTGCTTTTCAGGACAATTGGCGCTGTAGTGACCAAATTTGCCACATGTATAGCAAGCACCACGGGAAATCTTTTTGCCTTTATAGTGTGATTTTGCTTTGAATTGTGGCCTATTCAGTCCAACAGAGTGATTCTGACTTTTGTGATATCCTGATGAGGACTTCTGGTGAATAGCATTAACTTCCTGCAAATTCAGCTCTTGACCTTTCTTACTAGCAATGATATCCTGTTCAACTGCAAGCCTAGCTGGTAAATTAGTGACACGAAGAACGGTACCTGTAACGACCCGCCACCCTATGATCGGAGACCCGATCACTAAATGGGTGTCGAATCATTATCCAACGGTCTCACACCCGGATCTTATACACACATCTGGAGGAGTAAGCGTTAAACAAGATTAAATATAACATTCACACGGACTACAAGGAAGTACAGTGCGCAGGAAGTAAAGTGATAATGTCCGTACACAGTCCAACAATAATTACATGTCCAACAAATTAATTAAGTACAGGCAGAAATAAGGTACAACAACATCGGGGCATACCCCGGGAACTGAGATAGCTGCTGGTCCGTACACCAAGGAGAACACCACGCGCCGCCACACGCCACGAGGTCCACACCTGAAAACGCAGGGAGTGAGCCACACCAGAATTGGGCTCAGTAGGGATCATCCGATCCCCTGCCTCCCACTCACACACCCACAAGTGCAATAACAAAGATACAGGTGATTAAGGCAAGTAAAGCTGTAACACACTACTCCTAAATCTCGATATGAACCATGTGCATTCGAAATGTAACATGCATATCTCTAGAATCATTCTATCAAGGAGCCTACAACTCGCGTCTCGGCAAAACACGCCAACCACGCTTCCGAAAGTGGGAAACACCGACCACACAACCGAAAGTGGGAAACACCGACCCGCTGAGACCAAACAGTAACCCCTCGGATAGCACGCTGGCTACTCCGGCCCAACTGGCTCAGGTGGTTACTCCTTCCCTCAGCATGAGTGACACTCCGAATGTACCACTCCTACACCGGTACTAGCTGACCCCGGGGTTCACCAGGTGACCCTCTCTCACTAGGCGTCACCCCGCCCACGCCCCCACCGGCGCTGTGCTCCACTCACACCAGCACAGGGTGATAAAGCGCTACAACTGTCACTCCAGGTCCACAGTAACACAAAACCCGACACAATGCGATCCGGTCACGTGAGAAGTCCGCGGTCGCACGACACTCAACGCAGCGCTAGCCGGTCACGAAGAATCCATCATCATCGAATGCATTTAAAACGTGTATTTAACCAACTAACTAACAGTGTAAACACATTTTACTAGCATGGATTAATGTAGTTCTGTCTCGAATCGCGTCGCCCAAGGCCGACGCCATTCAAGCACCCTAAACTGGTTCATGAAGTACCGGCCTCAGGCCTAAAAGGCGTCGACACCAGAGGTCGCCTTTTAAAACGCGTCGCCATCTCTCGTCGCCTATCGGTGACAGAAACGGGGACATGCCACAGTTGATTCCTCTTAAAACGCGTCGTCCTGGGAAGCCGCCTTTCAAAAAGGCGTCACGATCCTCAGACGCCATTCACACCAGAATACAAAACTTGCAGAAAACTTTAATCAGGGTGATTTCTGCCTAAATAGCGTCGTACTGGCCCGTCGCTATTCTAAATCGCGTCGTCCAGGTACGACGTTATTTAACGCCAGAAATCCAGACTGACAGAACCTTAAACAGGAAGATTTCTGCCTAAAAGGCGTCGTACTGTCCCGGCGACATTCGAAATGGCGTCGTCCAGGTACGATGTCTTTTAGCGTCAGAAACCAGGTTCTGTACTCAGCCCGAGGGCTCCCTTTTCACCCCCAAATGCTCCAAAACCAAGGCAAACAGAGGAGGAAGAGGAGCAAGCCAAATCATCACAAATCCTCATTCATAGAAACCCTCATCCCCATCAAGAAAAGCTCCTAAACATGCTCGTTCTACCCCCAAACATATCATACATCACATGGAAACTACGGATGAAACGTGTACAATCCACGCAAGGTTCGTCCCCCTACCGGGTACTTGAACTCCTCTTGGCTCCGTGTCGCCGAATCACCGCACCGCAGACCGCCGCCGGTACCCCCGAGGACGTCGCCACTCTGCCGGGACGTCGGCCGCCGTCCGGAGAATGGAACGCCGCGAAGAAAGTGGTGGTGGTAGAGGTGAGAGGTAGGGAGGCGTTGGAGTGGTGGAAAAGGAAGAAGAGGAAGGGAAAGGGGAAGAGAGGGATCGGAGGAGGCGGAGAGGGAGAGGAGAGAGAGTGAGAGGGTGAAAATGAGGAAAAGAAAGGGAGGCTCGCGAGGTCAATCAGAAACTGGGTAAAACGCGTCGAGCGAGGAGGTAGCCTATCAGATGACAGGACATGCCGTACTGACAGCGCTCTGAAACGCGTCGACCACCACGGACGCTGTTCAACTGACATGTCAGGCACCGTACACTGACACCGCAGGGTCGCAGTCTGAATCGCGTCGTCCATCATGGACGCCGTTCAGACGACGAGACAGGGGCCGTACTCTCGCGGCCCGAAACCCACCCACGTGGCACAACAGCAGTAGATCTAAATGGCGTCCACCTATCAAGACACCGTTTGAAAGGCGTCGTGAAGTGTAGACGTCATTCAGAAGAAACTCTCAAGACCCCTCAATGTCCAAACTAAGGGATCCGGCCCGAAATCGACTCGAAAACTGAACCCGAAACCTCAGTCCTTACAGTACCGCTCATCCTTAGGGTTGTGGCAGCCATATCTAGTGAAGATGGCAGACTATTCAAAATAGTTGTCATCTGCATTCTTTCTGGAACCTCTGTTCCAGCAATAGAAAGATCTTTAGCCATAACAATCATTTTATTCACATGTTCTATGACACTATCGCCCTCTTGCATACGGCAAGAATTATACCGATGTAATAAGAGCTGAGTATTCACCTCAGAAGTGGTGTCATACTTCTCCTTGATAGCATCCCATAATTTCCGGGCAGTCTCATAAGTTTCAAATAATTTTATGAGATTGTCCTCCATGAACATGAGCATTAGGCTTCTAGCCTTGTTGTCCTCTGACAACCACTGCTCTCTTTTCCTGATATCTCCATCTCCAGAGTTATCAATCAATTCTGGAATAGTACTATTAAGTACATGTTCAATATTGTCATGAATAAGACCCTATCTAATTTTTTTATGCCACATGTCATAATTTGTACCGTTTAACTTGTCCAATTTAGTCAGTTCAGAAACAATGAGTTTACTAGCCATTTTAAGTAGGATAAGGCTAAAGCTCAATATATATACATAATTTTACAATTATGATTTGTAACATAAATAACATTAAAACATGCATCATTTTGTATGATTTGTTAAAACAACTTAACAAGATAAATTTCTATTTTATACAAGTAATATTCATTCAAGAATTACTAAATATGAAATTTATTTTAACAATAATCAAAATATAATTTAAATTTCCTAAATAGAAATGATATTTAAAATGACAATAATAAAAGAATGTCAATTAAATTATAACTAATTATCAAGTGAATAAATTTATGTTTAGAATCTTATGGATTTATCAGGCAATAAATTAGTAACAACTTAATGTGAAAGTTTAGTTATGAGATTAATGCAAGTTATGACAAACACACAGATATTTAAAGAGATGGTCCTTATGCAATACTCACAGATTTAAATTATATCAATTAAATATTAAAACATGTAAGAGTAAAAAAAAAAAAAAGAGTCTGATCTATACAACTATATTAGCAAGCAAGAGACGTTAAATTAAAGTGCAAGTTTGTACAGTAATGACAGAAAAGAACAAAATGTCTTTCGAAAGAAACTATTATATGATTGCTATGCACAAACAAGAACCCAACAGGCGTATGACAGGTTCTGGCATTAATTAAAAGGAGGATGCACATGTGATGACAGGATCAGGCATGCATGAGGAATGGTGCATAGAGGAATTAAACAACAACATGCGTTTTATGTCATATTAAGAGAGTATTTAATCCTGATCTGACAAAGGCATACAAAGGAATCTGTGAAAGACAAAAGGAAAAGCACATGTAGGACAAACAAGCACAGGTTTGACAGAGGTTGGACAGGTCAGTTTGAAGTTTCAAAAGAGGTACATGTTAAAAAAAAATATAACTATGGCAGGAGCATTTATACGTTTCTAACAAAGATAAGTAAGGGAGAGGCATTAAACAATAGCTGATGCGTTGGGCAGGAGCAAAAAATTTAGTTTTTTATACTGTCTTGGTAGGAAACGAATTAATGGGTGCAGGTTCTAGGCCCTTGGGAAAAGCATTCTTATATTACCATGCTGTGGCTAATACTCGTCAAAAGAAAAGGAACATGTTCACGGGAGAAGCCGGGTGCGTTGGCAGCCGAGACGCTGCGGATGGCGGCGGCGGTGTGCAGCGTTGGGTGCGGCGGTGTGGCAGCGCTGGGTGCGGCAAGGCACGGGGAGCAGCGGCGGTGCGCCGGCAGCGGCAGTTCGCTGCAGCGGCGAGCTGGGTGTTGTAGCGGCGGTGCGCCGGCGAGCCGGGAGCGGCTGGTGCGGGCGGCTGCGGCGCGAGGGGAGGGCGGCTACGGGCAACGGTAGTGGCTAGCGCGGCAGCGGCAGGTACGGCGGCGAGCAACGGCAGTGGCGATCGCGGCAGCTGGCGTGCGGTGGAGGACGAACTTGCTCTGATGCATGTTGAAGTTATTGGGTCATCCAACTCAAAACCTTAAGGTAATGAGTGGAGTAGGCACCATCTTCTAAACACTTTTTGATTTTGTCATTTTCCAATACAAGACTATTCTAACACGTTTCCTCACGTGCAGGCCGATTTTAGGCTCTGTCACGTAGACCACAAATACGGGGTGCGTGGCCCAGTTCGTAACTATGGGATCTGATACCAATGAAGGAAAGGAAAGAGAAGGGTTGGGGGGAGCTCCGATGGCTAACCAAAGAAATCTTCAAGGTAATCTCTCTGTTTCTCACAGTTGTTCCGTGTGTATTCTTGGAGGGCAGGGAACCCTCCTATAAATAGAGGCATCACCCTCCGTTAGCCACCTCCGCTCCCATAGTAACTGCCTCCTATTAAGGTGGGATACTAAGTATCCTGTAGTTATTTCTGCAACAGAGATAAGGATAGGCTCCTTAATATGTGGATTGGTGGTCTTCTCGGTCTAACATCCCCACGGAAAGGATGACGGTGGTGGCGATGAGGTTGCACACGGTGACGAACGCCATGCTGCCCAGCTGCCTGACCATCTTATATGAGGCTGCCGCCGTAGAGCACGCCCTTGTCGCCGTCTGCGGCATTGAGGAGGTGGCAGGGCGAGGGCTCCGTGAGGATGCCGCCCATGATGCCCGCCACAGCGTGGGTGTGGAATACCGCGAGCGTGTCGTCCTCTTAGCGAGTTCCGGCAAGATGCTCCGAGGGCCGCCGTGGGAGCCCGCCTGAACACGCCGCCGGTGCCGGTGCGGCAACGGGAGAGGGAGAGATGGGGGAGAAGAATGTCTAGGGTGCTTGGCGGCGACGGAGAGGAAGGGGCGGGGGTGAGAACCGTTTTCGGGTAAGTTTTCCGTGGGGAGGAGAGGAGGGTTCCGGAAATTCTGGGATTCTATTGTTTAACTTAATTAAGGATGACATGGCAAGTTAATCCACTTGGATCAATAAAGAGCACTGGAACACGAAGGGTACAGGGATTTTGGAACAGAGGATTCGGTGGCCTTCCTCAGATCCGGCTCCTGGCAGAAGAGTTGTGGTTCCGTTGTGGTTTCACTCCTCATTTTCATTGCCAATTTCACTCCCCGCCAGTTGGGATTTTGGCACTCTTGGTTGTCGCTGCAGATCAGTTTTAGGCGTAATATATTTCCCCTGCCTCCATGTTCATTCCCTTTGCATCCTAGTTTCATCCATCCCTGTGGAGCCTTAGTTACTCTTTTGCAGGCTCGATGTTATTGGGCATGATGGTGGCTCCGGGAAGATCCTGTTCATGAATCTTGGATTATTTTGGAAGTACTCAAGAATCCAGGCTACATCCGTACGTCATCTGCAACCTACGTCTCCGAGCTCAAGTTGATCATGCAATGTCTCCGACGGCCTTGTGCCGGCGATTCCGAAGAGGCCCAACCTTCTTCCACAAGCTTCACCTCTACTTCAGTGCCTCTTGTTAACCCAATGGTCACTTGGGTTGTCCCTGGGCTTGGCAAACTCCGACGGAGTGCTTTTCTGGCATGGATATTTCTCCAATGGACATTGTCCATCCCGTACGGATCTGTGTGACTTCATTGCGCACGTATGTTCTCCCACGAGGGACATGGTTGTGTTGTACCATCTTGCTAGCTCCCCTCTCTGGCGTTGGCGTGTTCCTTGTTCTCGTCTTCTGTGACCGTATCTCCTCTACAAAAGTACCCGTTACGTAATCCTTTACCTTGTTTTGTACTCTAATGAACACTAGGTTTCTTTATTGTAAAAAAAAAGGGCATAGAATTATGCACATATATTACTTCAGTGACATAAATATTATATAATTATATAAAATTGTCATTATTATTTTATAATTTAATGTTTATTAGTTTTTTTTTTTAAATTTCGAGGAATGGACTTTGTTTTGTCTTTGCCCAACCCAGTCAAACGATGAGCTCGTCTACGAATCATATTTATATTTGGTTTGTGAAAAGTTTGTGTTTAACGTTGCTCGACTCTGGTTATTCAGGACCAATATTTGGAGTGTGTATAAAAAAATAATTTAGTATATCACAGATTTTTATATTTATATTGTATTTTTCTATACTTCTATTAACTTTACCAAAACTATGAAAAAAACGTGTCCATTACATGTATATCTTTACATAACTTTGGAATTATTTACCCATAAATTATCTATCTACTTCCTCCCGTACGGTGTGTATAATTTGCAGAATCTCTAATAAGGCTTCAAATTGAAATGGGTTCATCCAACTATTCGTAGCCTGCGTAACATTAGAAGCTGACTTGAGATGCAAAATTATATCCAAATATCTATTTGTTCTCAAAGAAAGGATAAATTTACATCTTAAAGATTTTTAGAATAATTGTTTATATGTACTCTGATATTCTGTGCAAAAATAAGGATCATATGTTTTCAAGTTGATTATCTATCTTTTTTTTTCCTCATCTTAATGGTTGACCGTGTCTTATTTATAGTTCTCATATTTTCATTTATCTATATATAAATCTCATTAATTCTCAAAAAATATATATAAATCTCATTCACATACCTACTCATTGAATATGTCACTATACACACCACTCTCATAGTCCCCATATCTTATTCACTCGTATGTAAAAGCTCAATTTTACATGTCACTTATTTAATAAGTGAAAGTTTTGTAGATCAGTTAGTTTGAAAGATTTTATATATAATTAGAGTTTGACTTGTTACATTGTTAGCGCTGTAGGACAGTCTAACAATATTTTTGATATTATCTTTTAAAAAAATATGATTCAACGGGGTCTAATTGATTTTTAAAATTTTGTTCGATCTTTTAATTGGAAATCAAATTGTATGGACATGTAAATAATATGACCCATCTAAATTTTTTAATTTTTTATATTAAAAATATCATCGGATGCAGGATCACTTGGTGGTGGAGGGGGTACAGCACGTTAAGCTCACATAATTATATCTTGAAATTAGTTTATTTCTCTTCACAACAAAGTAATTAACTAATTACGATACTTTAAGGATGAGGATGAAGGTAAGGATACAAAATTTTCTCATAAGATATTGGGCCTGATAATTATTCTTTGAGTAATACTTGCTGCAATGACTCCTATGTTGCAGGCACGGACATTGTGGTGTGTTAATTTGTTTTTTATTTTTGTTAAGTCGGTTCTAATGTGTCCTACATGTTTGTACAATGCAATATTTGATTGGACGTCTTTAAAAAAAATTGAAAAATAAAAAGCAATTATTAAACTTGATGCATTGCATTATGCGGACGTATAGGACACTTCGAGACTGACTTAAAAAAATTTTATTTCTTTTTTTACTCACTATAATGTACCTGAGTACAGTACAGTGCAGAAGAGCATTGTAGCACGTATTACTCTTATCTTTTTACATGGGAAGTTGAAACTATCGATTTTTGGTATCTATTGACAGGTGATGGACATCCGTGTCATGATTAAGGATGCAAATGATAATTAATAATTTGATTATTTGACCAACCGTTAGTTTACAGGTTAGTTAATGAATAGTCTTTTTAAATGATATATATAACAGATAATATATTGTATATAATTTTTTTATGACGGAATATATATGATACAGTGAGCATCCGGTTATCTTCAGGATTATTATCTTATTGGTTATAATTTGATGGACAATTCTATTTATATGAAAAAGTCATATCAGACACTCTAACATAATGCGGCACTTGAATATTTGTGTCTAATCATTTACTTTAACATTTTTTCGTGTTTTATTTTTAAAATATCATTATATCTGTCACACATGTCTATGTCACACTTGATTTACAATTTGACCCGTTCGCATCCATAGACATGGTATCCCCAATGCGGTTACCGGACCCGATATCAGGCAGGCATCCTCGACGCCGCACCCTTTGCCTTCCCCTGGGGCTTCTGCCATTTGCATCGGTTGCTCCGCCGCCGTGCCTTCTTCGTCCGTTGGAAGCTTCGAGGTTTCTCGGCAGGGCGATTCCGAGTTCGATCCAGAGATGGTATTCGCCTTCCTGAGCCTGATGAAGGGGGAGCCGCTGCTGTCGAAGCTGGCGGTGGCGGCGCAGTACGTCGCCTACCCCTCCGTCATGCTTGCCTACTGCGCCTACGTTCCGGAGGAGCCCCTCACTACCAACGCCGCCGCCACCGCCACCGCCGCGGCGCATAAATAGGAGTCCCACGGTCACTGGTAGTCTGGTACCTCCCTTTGGGTTTTTTTCTTCTCAACGATCGAAGCGCACATCGTTCTTTCCTCCGCGGCTAGGGTTTGGGATCGTGCCGTCGAAGCATTTTTTTTTTTTTTGTTATCTTTTAGTACTTAATCGGAAGGCGTCGTGTTTTTGTGTATGTTTACGGTGCGTGGTTAATCTCTGTTTCGGTTGTTCTACCGTAGATTACTAGATTCTGTACTATTTCAATCTCATCACGGATTCATATGCTGTGCAGACTTTCGTGCTTGAGTAAGAACCATAAATTACCGGGAATAATTGAATGAATCAAGTGGACTTTGAGACACAAGGGGTTGCCAAATCGAGCGAGCAGGTGTTATCTGTTGTTGGAGGTAAAGTCTATTCTAAAATCGTTGGAACCAATGGATGCGGTTCCAGTTCTGATTCCCGACAATATGTAATCTGTCTGAACTGAGCGGAGTAGAATAATCAACTTTTTAGTGATGGGAAATGTGAAGTAACGAGAATGTACAGAGAGCCAATAGAAGCACTTCGAGTGGCCCGTGCCAAACATGGTGGGCAATCTACGGGCATATGGGCCAACAAAAGAAAAGTCATAAAGAAAATAACGGAAAGATGCAGGAGAAGATATTGAAGGGTCATAGAACAAGCCGGAACGAGATCGTCCAGACCATTTTGTCTGGACCTCGGTACACCTTCAGATTTAACAAAAAAGGAGGGCAAATGGGTCATTTGTATTTGAAGTGATAAGCGACCAAGTACAGTACCTTTTGTTGAGTTTGGGGGCACACCGAGGTCTAGACAAAACGGTCCAGACGATTTCGTTCTGAACAAGCCAATCTGTCGTTATTCTTTAAAGGTGGATGGTGCCGCTTATCATCAATGAGCAAACTAAGAGCACTTCCTACATAAGAAACAGTAAAAATCAGGGCATCTAATTTAACTAGAGTTATATTATTTCTTTTTGAGGCAATCTGTGCTACTCAAGTAGTGAAATCATGGTCTGAAATGAACTAAAACACTTGTGTTAGAATTATGCATTTCTAGTGCCTCCAAGACACCCTGTACAAAATGGATGAAAAGAACCCCATTCTCAAAAAAATCCCCATGTGACCAGGAGGTAAGTCCCTTAGCCCTTACCTAGCTGCTAACAAAAAAAGTGTAGACCCAATGTAAAATTGTGGTAAATAGTGTATCAGTGCAGCTAGTTCATCTTGTCTGTCACATCTACAGACAAAGATGGTTAAAATGACAGATTGAAATTGGTTACCCATTCTCAAAAAAATCCCCATGTGCCCAGGAGGTAAGTCCCTTAGCCCTTACCTAGCTGCTAACAAAAAAGTGTAGACCCAATGTAAAATTGTGGTAAATAGTCAGGCAGCTAGTTCATCTTGTCTGTCACATCTACAGACAAAGATGGTGAAAATGACAGATTGGAATTGGTTAAGGTTCTGGGAAGACAACCGTTGCACAGGCTATCCTTTAGCTGAAGTATTCATCAAGATTTATGATTTATCTTATGAAAAGGGTTGCACAATTAATCAAATGCAGCAGAATCATAGAGGAGAGGTTGGCATATCGGACATAGGAGGAGCCTAAGAAAGTCTGAACTTGAGGAATTTCAGAAGCTTATGAGAATATTGGCCCTGGTGGACAGCTCTGATCTGAAGATCAGGGGGGTGGAGCCAGGGACATTTTTTCCATTGGGATCCTCATGAAAGTCTTTGAGGACAGGGCTGCAGAGTGTGGTGGAAAGGTCTTGTTTGGTACATAGTTTCCCCTCTAGAATCAAAGTTTTCCTATGGAGTATTGCTTGCTAAAACCTTCTTACTGTGGACAGGATTGAGATGATTAAGGTCAGGTCAGGATGGATTTTCTGTAATGCCTAGCGCCAGAATGAGTCATCTTATCATCTTTTTGTTAGCTGTGGAATGGTTGAAACTCTGGACAATTCTTGCAAGAATCACTTATATCACACAATGTCATAAAGAAGATGTTCGATCCCATTAAAGGGTTTATGTTAAAAAATGATCCCATTAAAGGTTGGATTAACACGTGCTCTGAAGGCTGGAAAAATGTTGTTGGTTTATTGTCTTTGGTGCTATGTGCTGGGCTATATGGTGGCAACAAAATAGGAGAAGTTGTTATAGGGTTAGTTTAGTTTTTAGGTAGTCGAGAAATTAGTGACTGATTGGGGCTCTTGCACACAACTTGGGGATGGGATTTGGGGGTTGTTGGGGTTTTTTTTTTTTTTGGGGGGGGGGGGGGGGGTTCTACCATTGCTCAGAAGCACAGGCGGTGTAAGGATTTTATTACCTGATGGATCAGGACTTGGCTTCATTTTTTCCACCTCCTCATTGTTAATTCTGATCTACCATCTACTTGGAGCATATTTTTGGATCTTTTCTCTGTGTTATGTTTAGCGTTTATCCTGCCACATCTTTGTTGGGTTGATTGTGATTTCACAGGGATCGATTTCTGCCTATGACTATTATAAGATTTTGTTAGTTTAATGAATATTGGTGTGTTCACCACCTTCAAGTGGGGGGTGGAGGGAAGTGTAATCCCCACAAAAGTCCTTGGACCACTCAACTACCTTCTAACATACAAGAATTATCTTTTCTGTAAATTGGGTTGGGTTGATTTTGGTCCAACCCAATTTGAATTTTGGTTGACTTAATTTGAACTCAAGCGAATCCAACCCTCCCAAAAGCATCCCTGCTTACACCATTTGGCACTACATGGCATGGTGAGGTCGCACAAACCAATCTAAATGATGGAGGAGCAGAAAACAAAACAATTTGAGCAAAATGGGAGACCTATACCAGCATTTTTTACAATCCTAAGCTTCCCATTAGACGGTCCTCCAAAATAAGATGCCATGGAATATGTGAGCAGATGTGGGATGAAGTAGTAAAAGGAAATGGATGGGCTGTACTCTGGAGTAGGATTTAATGCAAGGTGCACCTACATTGTGCACCATCATATGAACCCACAATGTATAATAGTATATGTACGAACAAAAGTCATCAGCACATCATCATGCTCAGCTGAGGGAGCCTCAAGTCAAGGATAATGGTGTACTGGCGATTGTGAAGGAGATAACACAAAAAGAGGAAGATACAGATCTTCAAATGATCAAAGTTAGAGTTGCATAGCTGATTAACTAATAGGGGAAAAGAAAACCGGGGTGGGGGGGGGATGCAATATATTCAAGTAGTAACAAATGATCTAAATCAACAAGGATAGTGTATCATCAACATTTTAGGACAATAAAAAAGCCACGTAAAGGGAGAAAGACGAATGTAAGAATCAAAAGATGTCCATATCATATAACATGGTACAATATGAATAGGAATACAAGCAACATGAATAGAAGAAAAAGGAAAGAGACAGCTTGCATGATTCTCTGGTAGCATTGTAAAGGGCAACAAAGTACACTGACTTGCTTATCCTGTTTCTTACACTGCACCACTTTTGCCATAGCCAGGAATGAGAAGCCTAAGCAATGCTCACCATGATTCATGGAAACCTATCTACAAATTCACTGATGATAAATAGAAACAGAAAAGCCCTTTTCATGGAAATAAAAGAAATGGGAAAATGTATTCTTTATCATTTGAGAAACTCAAAAATAAGAAGAGGCATTAAAAGAAAGGAGAGAGAGCCGAGAGGCCTTTGACTTGTCCTAATTTGATTTGATTAGTGCATTAATTAGTTGTCCTAATTTGATTTGATTAGTGCATTAATTAGCAGGAAGGGAGACTTATATATGTTAGTAAAATGCCTTGCAAAAGAAGGAACGGAAAGTTTAAACATAGATGGCTGGGATTTAGGTTTTTAGTCGAACAGTCTATATTCTCTTTCGATGGCTGAAACTGAACGAAAATATTCTATTATATCTAGTATAAGTGTGTAAAGCTGGCTATCTTATTTCTTTAGAAGCTTATCAGTATCATATATTTCTATGTTTAATGGATCTACCATAACTGACCTGTATACACATGACAATTGTCTGGTTCATCCCTTGGCTGACAGCTTTGATCCTGAACCAAGAGCGGTCATTGCTGATTCCTGTTCTAAATCTGCTTTTTTAAACTGTGAATGTTAATCCATAGAATGAAAAAATATCTGTGATTAAATTAGATGTATGCAGGTAGGAATCTGATGGTAAAGACATCAGGATTAGAGTGAAGGATAGTTGGCTTGTGAGTCTTTTCATGGCACGGGGAGACTCTGGGGAAAGCATAAAAAATGAAGTAATCACCAATTCTAGATAAATTCTTGATACCCTTAAGTATCTTGGTTAGATAATGAAATTGGGCCAATGTTAACAAGCATGACAAAATGGAAAACAGAATTCGATTTCTGTGTGATTAGTTAGTCCTACTGTAACCAAGACAATTCTAAGGCCAACTATTTCACTGTGGGTCGAGTGTTGAGAAGTAAAAGGACACATCAGAACAAATGGGAAGTAGCAAAAATGCAAATGATAGAGTAATGGTAAAACTAGTGAAAGACAAAATAGGTTTATGACTGTCAAGAATAGCTTGGGGATAGAACCAATGAAGGCAAAAGTAAGAGAACAAAAACTCATATGGTTTGAGCATCTCAGATGTAGGCTAGAAGCTGCTCCAGTTAGAGTAGATGCTTCTCGAGGGAAAAGTGATAGAAGTGGGAGAACCAAAGAAACTTGGATGGATCATGCAAGTGTCCAGAACATGTTCAAAGGACTGTCATTGTTGGAGGATTTGGATTTTGATTGGAGTAATTGGAAGGGTTAAAGCAGAGGTTATTTTTAAAATGTTCAAGATTAATGTTCTTTAAGGTGGCCACATAATAAAATTTCCTTTTCTTTTTCCCCTTTCCTTTTTGTGTGTAATGTATACCTTTATGTAAAATATGTGCTTTGTTAATACTCTGCTACAGTTTGTTTAGGAATTGCTGCCTGATTATTTCTGTTAGCTTTTCATGATTAAATGTGTCCTCCTTGTGGTTGATGCCATATATGATTCATGATATTGTTGTTGTAGTGGATGTTATGCCGACCAACTTGCTTTCAGCTGACCTGGACACCTCTGAAAGGGTAGTTAGAGTAACACTTATCTGTCAATTTTCATGGATCAAGTTTTTACTGCAAAAGGTTGCTGCCAGGCTGATGGTGGGTTGTAGAACATTTGAAACCTAGGGATTTCATCCTTTGACTAGGATGGGATAGATCTTTATGTTTTTGATAGATCATTAGGTATGCATGTGGTGAATCCTTCCAAAAAAAAAGAATTAGGTCATATAGGGACGTCATGTGCAGCCTGTTAATAAACCTGTTTCACTGATCATGTACTGTGTAGTGTAATTGGTGCGAGGGTACAAACGTCCAAGGCCAGTTGTCTCTGACCTTTGAGCTTCAGGGGCTCTGGGTTCAAATGATTCTCTTTTATCCCTGTGCTTGACCTGGTTGAACTGCTAACAGTATTTCAGAAATCTATTATTATCTGAAGGACGGTCTATATCTACCCAGAGACTAACAGTAACTATTGGTTTGTTGGCACTGGAACAGCATTCTCTGCGTGGCAGTTTGCAGTAGTTGTGCTTGATTCTCCTCCGCTTTTATCCCTTTTTCAGATTGTTAGGAGCTGCCAACCTGTCAAATATTCTCATTTTTTCACATGTACAATGATGTCATTATTTGCAGGTTTTGTTGTTTTCATATGCTATGATGTTTATATTTGAAGGTTTTTTGTTGAATGAAAATCATTACTTCCCAAAAAATAGTTTTTTGTTAAAAAGACGAATGAGAATGAATTTTACTGAGATTTGAATCATGTCCTTTTTTGCAGGAACTGCTTGGACAAGCACGGATGTCGATAAACGGGTTGTTTTCTAATAATTGAGGTTCCTGTTTTCCCTAATGTCCCCAAGTTCATGGGTTTGTGCATCTTTCCTACCCTGCAGCTTTGCCTCCCTGTAATGGAGAACTCATCTGAATTTCCTTTTCCCTCAGTTATGCTCGATATTTGTAGTCTTCAACGTTTATCTTTTGCTGAATAACATGGAGTGGATCCGCTGTTGAGGAAACTTGGCAAAAGCAAGCAAGCATTTCTTCCTGCTGTTTTCTGTCTTTGGTTTCGAGAAATGTTAAGCAAATATGTTGAGAAAGGATTATCTTTTCACTGTGTACCGCTCTAACTGGATCCACTGAGTGACATGCGTTGCTGCTGCCATAAGCGGGGGGTTGCTAGAATTCTGAACTTACTTATACAGCTGTTCCGACCTCAATACAAAACCAACAAACCCGAGTGCCTTATTTTCTGCAAAAGCTTGATCAGAACATTAGAAATAGGATATACATATATACTTGTACACGCATACACGTGCCTGTACATGTATACACATTAGCATAATGCCTCCTCTGTCGGTGGCTGGGGGACTACAGGACTGACAATAAGCTAGGCACCAGTGGGGAGGGAATGAGGTCCTCTGTTCTGAGTTGAACCAGTGCAGTTAATAGGAGAGTGCAGTCAACAACGTTCAACATGACATCTTCCTAGAATGGGGGCATCTAGCACGGTGTCGATTTTTCTTGCGGCCTTCATGGCATGCAGGGTTTACCTTGTTTTACATTTTTATTTGTATTACATATATTAAAGCTTAAAATTCTATCTTGTTTGAAAATTAATATCAATTGTCAAAGGGCCTTATAGTTTTCAATTAGATCCATAATTAGCATATTTTACGTATCTATTTGACCAAAAATTTATGAATAAACATTTTTATTATGTTAATTCAGCCTTGCCCTCCTGGCAAAATATTATGGCTCCGTCTTTGGCACGATTGTTATACATGAGGATTGTCGGGTGCCATTCTTTAGCATTTTTTTACTTCTCCAACTGGGATTAAATTGGTCGGTCCGATTCCAACATATACACTTTGATGCCGGTGGGCAAACGTTTCTGCTCCACAGCTAGTAACTTTTCTCACAATCCATTTATGGATGGTACTGATTTATATTTTTGTTGAAGATGCAACTCGTTAATGAACTGATTTATATCTTTGTTTAAGTTGCAACTTGTTACTGAGCTGATTAATATTTCTGTTAAAGATGCAGCTTGTTCAGATTTAAATTGCATTAGGAAGCACAAATTTAAAGCATTGGTGAAATAACCCAAAAGACAGAATATGGATAAAATTTCATAAATCATAAATCTAGATAACAATCTTTTCGCTCAAATAAAAAATAATTTTAGTCATTACACCTAACTTTTTGTAATTCTTAGTCTTCTATGAAAAATGTGGCTTGGTACAGAAGCAATTACCTATCCCCATTGCACATTTTCTCACATCTAAATGTTCTCTTGGATATTATGAAAATTAATACATCTTCCGCTATTAATTTTCTTATTATGTTCCCAAAGAAACCCTTAGATCTACACCACATAATTAGACTTTTGTAGGCATGATAGGATGAATAGTTCCAACCTGCGCTCAGATGGGAGAGATCGACTGTCGCTAGGACTGTCAATGGGCTGGGAGGCCCACAGGCTATAGGGCCAGGCCAGTCGCGGGCTAAGATTTTGGTCGATTGTTGTCGCCCGCGGGCCGAACTCGGGCCTCTCTAAAGAGCCCACAATCTTCACCGGGCCGCGCCCGTGAAGCCCGCATAGCCCGATCCAGCAACCCTATCTATTGGGATTCTCTTCTTTGCAGTTCCCAACGGCTCTCCCCTTCCACCGCGGCGACTGCGACGCCCTCTGCCCCGCTTGACGATAGCCACCCGACGCCAGCTGCCCCGCCCAGCGACAGCCGCTTGACGCCCTTCCTCCTCCTCCACCTCTACCCGCGTTGGCGTCCCATTCCCGTAGCAGTTGCAGGTCAGCCGCCGAAGCCCCCCGCCATCCTCCACCTTGCTGTAACTCGCTGGCACCGCCCACCATAGCTGCTGCGGCCACAGATGATCTCGCCTGGCTCCCGCCGTCCTACCAGTGTGACCAGCCCTGGATGAGCTCACCATATATAGCAACTACTGCAACCTGGATCCCACCGGTGCCGCCAGCCCTAAATCTCGTCTGCAATCACAATAATCCTTCCCTCCACCTCCATTTCTTTTGTTTGCATGTACTCTTTTGTGCATGACATCTACCTGCATCGCCCATGGCAGGTCACTCGTGCTTCTGCATTCACGACTGGCCTGGTCTACGGGAATAGACGAAGCACTTCTACCTCATGGTATCTCGCTGCTTCACTCAATCACTCATTTGATTCATCTCTTTCTATGTCTTTTGGTAGATCTACTGCACAATAGGAGCTCCAAGTGTAGTGGATCGTTCTCAGCTTCCCTAACCGGCTGGGGTGGTTTTAAGGTTGTCTAACAAACACCAATTAAACTTTTTTACAACCATTTTTTTGTTATATACTTACTTGGTTTTACTATACAAACATGAAATGATCAGCCATGCATAGTTGCTATTCAACACTTAAGAGCAACACGGTGCTTCTCTCTGATGCCCAACACCTAACACCTGTTTGTTTGTATGCGTTCAAGAATTCCATGAGAACGAAAGGCATAAATTTGGACTATCAGTTTTCTCCTGCCAATAGAAAAAACACAAGCTGGGCCAACTGGGCCGAGCTGAATTTAATTTGTGGGTCAGGCCGGGCTGGGCTAAAGTTCAGAAATTCGGGCCTGCCTTGGGCCATGGCTGGGGTGGGCTGGGCCCGGCCCATTGACAGCCCTAACTGTCGCCTTCTTTCTTTAAGGGGGCTCCTAGAGAGCCTCTGGAGGGGCTTATGGGTAGGCTATTGAAGGGCTTGTAGTTCTTGTAAGAAACGAGAACTCCCCCCCTCCCCTCGTTACTGATCGTCTACGGTCCAACATGGACCGTAGACGATTCGGACTCTTCTTGTAATGGGGTTTTGGTGGGGCGGAGGAGGCTCTTGGTCGAGTTACAGGGTTTCCTCTGTTGGACTTTTGGATTTATGGGTTTGGGTTTCCTGTTGGTGACGGGTGTATCATAGGGCTGTTTTGTGTCGGGTCAGGCATGGCTGCATTTCGGGCTGACTTGTTGAGCCTGCGGGCCAAAGTCGGGCTGAAAAAGGTGCCCGACTTTTTTTTCGTCACTGTATCAGGTTTTATTTTTCTTTCTTTTTGTGTGTTGGGCTTGGGGGGTGGGGTGTTCTTACGGGGCTGGCTGGGTAAGGTCATGATATGGGTATAATCACGTGTAATTATCATCTTTTTTTTAATACAATGTAGCATCATCCACTTCCAAAAAAGAATTAAGATTTATTTGGAGATGTGAAAATTTTAAAAATTGATACCTGCAAGAATCTGCAATGTTTTTACATCTTAAAAAGTTTTACATTGCAGAAAGTACTTAAGTGAGGTAAGGACTAAGCAATGACTTTAGTTATTATAAAAATTAAGAATTATGATAATCATTATTAAAATCTCACTTGGACACAAAACTTAGTAACTGAAGTTTTTGTTTTATTTATGCTTTGTCTGGAGATGAACCCCTAATTTTTCTTTTAATTTGCATTCTCAAATTCAACGTTATATGAAATTCAACCATGCACCAACCAGCCAGGAAGAAGCCCATTTTGAGAAGTTTGTCGTTCCAGTGAAAACATCGAATGGGCTACTTTTGTATTAAGACTAATGCACTCCAAATATCGTATCAAAAGACACTGGGAACGGATCCAAACCACTCGAAGACTCCAATAGGACCACTCTCCTTTGTTATAAAAGGGCTGATCAACGCAGTCATAATTAGTATTAGAATCGGTATCCAACCCAATTTGCATCCAACATAAATAATGACTTCACGGTTGTGCTGCAAGTGCATATGAAGATAGGGAACAAAGTTGCTCAATTCTAGTCGGAAATGTAAAATCAAGTGCTAAGTTCATAAAATCACATGTGCATACGTCACCTATTCAATGAGGATCGAAAGTTGTGTAGCATTCAAGAATTAGCTAAACTCTACACATGCACACACAGCAATTTTGATACTTAAAATAAAAGTAAAAAATGACTCAAACTAAATTTTTTGCCAAGGCCCTTTGATAATAGAGGGCTGCGGCGCCACTCGTCTGGTCCAGTGGTATGGAGCCACAGCCCTCGCTACTTGCTTGGACAGCCTGTATGCTTAAACTGTAGTGTTGCAACTAATGTACGACCAAATTGACACCAACACTGGATTCGACGAATTTGATAGTGGTGCTAATATTAAACTCGCTGATATTAGGCTTCATTAGCCAGAAAGATTCTTACTGCAGTGCTCATGGTTATGGTCCAAGCCCACGAATTTAGGTTTGGCGTCACAGAGATTTCAGGACGAATGATGACAAAAGTTTCATCAACATACGGAAGACCTACAAGGAGTTCCGTGAACTACAGAGGAACCTAAAAGACGTAGCACGAGGGCGGTGGACGGTAAAGAAACATACTCTCTGGATTCTGAAGATTAAACACAGCAAATGATGGTACCATTAAAGATCTCTCTTGATGATTTATAGTAACGATGAAAAGGAGACAATTTTCATATAGGAACTTGTAACCTTCTATCACACAACTAACTATAAAGAAGAGGTTTCCGGTTGAACAATTACCATAAGAAAGCCAAATAGCTATACCAAGTGAGAATGGAGTCAAAACAAATAACATTGGTGAATAAAAATTATTTTACATATTCCGTCCAGAGCATAGTTTGCCCTCTCATGCCAACACATAGGAGTCAACCCATATCTGGGCGAGTCCGATCCACTAGCGCGCATCGAGTCAGACATGATCGTGCCTCATACACACATAATGGATTATTTTAAATTGAGTTTTTTCCATTTGATAAATAAAACTACACTTTTTATATCAATTAATAAGGTACATGACTCTAATATGGGGGTTACACTCGTTACTTTTAACAAACTCATTGACTTGACTCGTGCAACTCTTGCATATCGAGTCAGATTGGTATAATCTGACACTGATCAGTGATATGAACCTTGTTCCAGGGTATGATCCGATACTGATCAGTGATATGAACCTTGTTCCAGGGTAATGAAGATCGTCAACAACTTACTTCAGGGTACCAGTCCTACTCTTCGTTGGAGAACCAGAACACAGGAGGACAATGCTATAACATGGCAGGCAGCTAATAGAATGGAACCACAAGAAGAATGAACCGTGTTACTCAGAAACTTGAGAATGTCTCTTTGAGAATAAGCTGTCAAATCAGCCATTAGTGGGATTCTAACAAGTCTGATCTTCCCTATAAACGAACTCTGAACTTAAGAATGCCTCTTTGGAAATAGGCTATCAAATCAGCTCTAACCTACAGTAAACCAAGTCTGAACTTTATAAGCCGTGTGCCACATATGACATCCTTTGTATTAAAGCATTGTGATTTGGGGGGGGGGGGGGGGGGGGGCGCAAAAGAGAAAGAGACGAAGTATAGCAGAAAAGATCAAAGAGACAAACATCAAAACATTATCACCCCTGTATTGATGTACTATCATGCATTGTCCCAACTCACAAGTTATACACCAATTGAAGGTGCGATCAAATTCAAATAGAGGGTGAGAAATGTGTACCGGGGAAGGCCTAAAACAAGATAGTTTGATAAAGTAAGAGTATGACCTTCCTCCTGTGACTCATCATCATACATTCTGTATTTGGCTAAAAACTGATCTTTGTTTATGAAACTACAAGCCATGCATCGTCTAGCCAGATCAGTTTCCCTGTCAAATGGATTTCTCAGACACCTGAATTTGGCTAGCTCTTTTCTACTGACAATGAAAACCCTGAAGAAATTTGAATGGCATAAGTGGGGGAGGAGGGGAAGCTTATGGAGCATATGTAAAAGGAAGATACCAGATATCACTCCCACTAATAACTATTAAAAGAGTTTTTCCCGAATGGTCATATATGAGACTAATGTTCCTCATTAATGCGGGAGTGACACCATGGGGAATCATCCATGTCAATTCCTAATTTATTCATTCCAAGTGGTTTGATAATATCATCTTAATTTGCCAAGTGCTAAATAACCCATTCACGTGTTCTAACCAGTTGAGCTTGTTAAGTACAAACCCAAGAATTTGATAAAATTATGGCCTATCCGTAGATATATTTTCTAGAATTACAACAGTATCACTAAAGCTAGTAGACCATAACACAATTGTGCAAGGATGCCACAAAAATTATACAAAGGATCCTGAAAAATACAGAAACCATGGACACCAGTGCAGCATGAAGAAGCCAAACGCCAGGACAGCAATAGCAAAATTTAGATGAGCATCTTTCACATGTACCTCAAACAGAACAATATAACACTGAGCTACCCAAAATTAACAAGTTCACCAAGCTATCAAGATGAATCCATGATTTTCTATAAAAAGGGATTTAGCTATCTTAAATTAACATGGAAAAAATTCCAAATCTTTCCAGCTGCAATTCCAAACATAATCCGGCAACATAAGCGCATCAATTGAGAGGCGAAGGGTCGTCACATTTGCGAAGTTGATCAGTCGCCCTTCTTCCTGAAGGAGCAACCCTCGGTGAGCCTAGCGCGGCCTCCAGTCGGCTGGCACAAGATGGTCTGGCAGTTCCCACACACCACCACAGTCTGAGAGTGGCTAAACACAGTAGTGCTGCAACACACACACCCCAACATCACATGATGGAACACATGGAGAACAAGTAGAGGGAGATCATTTGGCTACAACACGAAAACCAAAAACTAAGGTGTTATTTGGATTGACGTTAAACACCGTAAAACACCGCATTTCTATAAGACATAAAATACAATCTTTTACACATTCTTACGGTATTTTACGTCAAACCAAACGTCCCTAAACAACAGATGGACAGACGACTAAAGAGGGGAGGGCGGTATCAAGAAAAAGGAATGGCACACTTACATGTTGAAGCACCCTTGGCACTTCACATCCTTCGATTGCGAGTTTGACGGCAGCAAGAAGACCAAAGAGATGCGTCAGTTTTTTCCCATCATGTCAAGACAACAGGGAAGGAAGAACACAACGGCGACCGCAATCAAATGAGCAAAAGAACAGAACCGGATTGGGAAAAAAAGAGCATTTTTAGCGCAGTTTCTTACCATGAAGAAAGAGTTGGGGGACTGAACGAGGCGCTTGAACTTGTGCCGCCTCTTCTCGAGCTCCGCCGGCGGATTCAGCAAGTCGATGTCGTTCGGCAGCACCTGGTTAAACAAATGAGGGGATCCACCATTAACAAGCATATTTACCAACGAATCGACTGGAAGAAAGCAAAGCTCGAAGCAGTGATGAAACACGAATCTGATAGGTGATGGGGATCCGATGATCGAAGGAGGCGAGCTCACCATGTTGGAGATTTTGGGGCGAGCTCCCGAGCGCGCGGCGGGGGTGCTGGAGGACGCCGAAACCCTAGCGACAGAGAACGCGGCAGAGGGGAAGAGGGGGCTTTGGGAGGCCTAGAGGAAGGGGTCTTATAGGAGGATGGGGGCTCGGCGTCTTTCGACCGTTGGATCGGAGCTCGTCGTCCTACAGATGGTCGGTGGCGGTGCGCTAGCCGGTTCCGGGAGTCACCGAGTAGGGACTCAGATTCGGTTCGGGCCCATTTTGGTGGATGCCTGCGGCCAGGATCCGGCTGTAATGTAAACTGAGCTAGGGCCGCAAATGATAACTTGTAATCTGATTATTAGTTTATGGAACGGTTAATGGACGATTTTTTAATAGTGAATAAGATAACAAAAATAATATTTTTAAGCCAAATGCATATGGTACATCAATAATTTAATCATTCAATTAATTAATTTTTACAAGTTAATTAATGGACACACTTTTAAGCTGATAGTTTAGTTGATAGAGTCAGGGATCTACTTGAGATTTGCACTAAATCATTTACAACCGCACAAAGAACATTGCAGCAAGCATTTCTCTCCTTTTAAAGCTCGTTCCATGTTGAGTTGGATCCGTCCAAAGCGAATAGTATCAAACGCAAACTGAAAACATTCATGAAATAAAGGTTCAAGAATTTGAATATTGATTTTTAAATTAAATGGGGTTTTAACTGTAAATGTTATGGTTGTTGATCTTTATTTTTTCTTAGTGTCTTTGTTCTTATATGGATGATGTGACATGTGGAAGGGTCATTTTCTGCTGTTACTCCATATTCTCACATAATCTTACCCTTTAGACAGTGTAAAAAATCCAAATACTTTCTTTTTCGGTCAAAGATTGCAAATTCTTTCAATCTGCAGTTTTGGGCATCTTTAAAGGAATCCTCAAGTATATGTTACCTTCCATGCACTACGATAGGGATGCTCTTCCTAGTTCCAAGCAACAAATTATTGATAGATCAAGTTCAGTTTTACTTGATAGAATGATAAGATTAGAAACAAAAGTCACAATCGTTGGTCTGGTGATTTTCTTATGCAATGTTGTTGATTTTCTAAATAACATATGACATATAAAATATCTTAAAATTTAATATATAAAAACATAAGTACATGATTTAAATATAATATTTGATGTGCGCACATAGGATACCAGATATATTTTATATCTGTTTACTTGTAAAGTCGAAATTAACAATAAAATCATTGATTTCTTCATGAATTGAAAAAGAAAAGTCATCATATCAATGCCATTTTATGTTTTCTAATATAAAATAACATTCATACAAAAAGAGTGGAATGGGCTTTGCGATGTTCCTGGTTTTGCTTTTTAAAGGGATCGAGTATCGGCAATGCAATTTCCAACTTTTACTTACAGAAATTAAACTTCAAAATAATTATATCAGATGCTTTCATTTAAATCATTTTTACATAATTACTAACTATTTTACATATATTAATGGAACTAGGGTAAGGTGAAAATAATCAAAGTCCCAAAAAGTTTATTTTATACTCTAGCATTGCTCAAGTAACCAAGTAAACCTTCACGTTAGGAACAATTCTGAGATAGGTTGGTAAAATTATCCTTTATATCTTTAATTAAAAAATTATATAACATTTGACCCAAGGGTAAGATCTAATAACCCATCGTTTGGGTCATCAAATATCCAAAAAAAAAAAAAAAGCTCGGAATGTGCACTCCTTATTCGTCCAGATTTGGAAGAAGGGTAAGATCTAATTATCTTTTATATCTTTATTTAAAAAATTATATAACATTTGACCCAAGAGGAATATCTAATAACCCAACGTTTGAATCATCAAATATCCAAAAAAAAAGAAAAAAGAGCTCGGATATGCACTACCTACTCGTCCAGATTCAGAAGAAAGGGGTGAGGAACCCAATCATCACCAGTGCAGAGTCTTCACAGCTCTGGCCCATGCAGGTCTCGAACCTGCCTGCGACCTTCGCGTTATTAGCACGACGCTCTAACCAACTGAGCTAATAGGCCGTTATTAGTAGGTTTCACTCTTAGTATTATAAACCATACCTTTTCTTAGCAATAAGAGCAATTTTGTGGAACATAATTTCAAAGAACATCCATGAAATTTTCACTCTTAGTATTATAAACCATACCTTTTCTTAGCAATAAGAGCAATTTTGCGGAACATAATTTCAAAGAACATCCATGAAATTTTCACTCTTAGTATTATAAACCATACCTTTTCTTAGCAATAAGAGCAATTTTGCGGAACATAATTTCAAAGAACATCCATGAAATTTTCACTCTTAGTATTATAAACCATACCTTTTCTTAGCAATAAGAGCAATTTTGCGGAACATAATTTCAAAGAACATCCATGAAATTTTCACTCTTAGTATTATAAACCATACCTTTTCTTAGCAATAAGAGCAATTTTGCGGAACATAATTTCAAAGAACATCCATGAAATTTTCACTCTTAGTATTATAAACCATACCTTTTCTTAGCAATAAGAGCAATTTTGCGGAACATAATTTCAAAGAACATCCATGAAATAATCACAAGGTAAAAAACTCAGAAACTGTGATGTCAACTTTTGTACGTAAATGATATCTTAATCATAATCAATGTAAACTGTGA